>JASSKH010000004.1:16934821-17653571 GCA_031763025.1 Macrocystis pyrifera | reverse complement strand
TACGGTAGGGTAAGTACCCCCGGTATACCCTTACCGAATTATCGAGTACCGGTATTGACGTGGTGCCGAACTTACCGAAATGTCAAGTACCGGTATTGAGGTGGTACCGAACTTACCGAAATGTCAAGTACTGGAACTGAGGTCGTCGCTATTGTGTTGAGGCCATACTCAACCTTACCAAGGACTTCGGTAGGGTACGTATCGAGAAAATCCGCCCTGGTATACTTTGGTACGTGCGCTATCGAACACCCCCCTGAATTAATGACCTTTTTTTAGTTTTGATAGCACAGAAAAACGTTTTGGAGCTGTGAGGGCCATGAACCAATCTTAATTTTGTACCGTCACTCCATTCCTCGCCTCTACTCGCGACTTTGCGCATACGGTGGTTCTTGCACGACCTTAACAGGGGCATCAAAGCCACCACACGCTGTCGAGGTCTTTGTTGTGGGACCCGTCCCGGCGAGGCGACCTGCTCATCGCGGGGGGGGACGAGGGCACCAACGAGGTGAGCGGCAGCACACAACGGTAGCACAGTATAGAAATAAGAGAACTCTCGGCGACGCTGATTGGTCCAGGCCACAGGTTCGACGAGTGCGAGCGCTTTGGACGAAGAGGTCGTTGGCGCGACGCGCACTCTCGCGAAGAAATAGTAACGCCTACATATATTACCGCGACCAGCTGAGTTTCTAACGCTGAACCTGTCTTGTAAAGTGCAGCAACGATTCAGGGGCGAACACCCACAGCAACAACGACGACAACGGCAACACCTGACGCGGTCTTTTAGAACTGCAACCCCAGCCCCAGCCCCAGGGTAGAAAAGCCGCAGGCTCGATTGATTGGTTGACTGTGGCTTCACGTTGGTGGTGGTGACTGCTGCAGGGTTCAGCCTTAGGTGTGACTCCAGTTGTGTCGTTCGGTAGGGGAGAGGGAGAAGGAGTGGGGCAGAGGGAGAGGCTCGTCGACGCACGTTCGGAAGGAGGTACGTACGTAAGGAAGGATAGAAGGAGGGACGTGCGTAAGAAAGCAAGACTGGACGTAAGGAAAGACGCACGCAAAGACATCCGCACGTAGTAAAGGTAGGACATACGTGCACCTGTTTCGCTCGACTGGGAACAATGATTGTGGTGAGGGCATGGGGTTTTCCGATACGAACATATCTTGATAAGATGGTCAGGAGCATCCCGATCGAGGGAGAGAGGGCTTACCACCCCATCCAAGGTGAAGCGACAGTCCACCCACGTTTTCCCCCCCCCGCCGCCCCCACCCCTCCCCGGTCTAGAATGCATGCCCTCTCCGATTAGCCTGGGGCGGGGAGGGGGGGGCACCGCCTCACCCACGGTGGAGCGATGGCTCACTCAAGCGTGTTCCCTCTCCCCCCCCCCCCCTCCCCCCTTCCCCCCTTCCTCCAAATGTTTCCCCTCTCTGCTTAGCCGTGGGTTTGGGAGGCGTCTTCGGGAGACGTGTGCCGCCGGCTTGAAGCCCACAGCAGTCCTGTCCTAGACTTGGCCTCCTTGCAGAGCGGGGCGTCTGAGAAGGGACTCTTCGCCGCCGTCAGCCGCGGCGAAATGAGAGTGTACGAGACCTCACTGCCATAGTTGGGTTGCGTTTGCGCCACGTGAGAGAGCTTTTGTGTGTTTTCCATGCATGAGTGGGACACAGCAGTCTGTCGTAGGACGACGACGACGACGCTTGTAAATGTGGGCTTGCTGTTGTTGTCGTCATTGTCCTCGTCTGGAACGGTGGTGCCACCACAGCTTGCAGATGGGAGATCTGGCGGCAGAGGAATAAACGCGTAGCGGGGGGATGGGGTGGCACAGGATACATTGTACCCGCAGAGGCTGTCGTCGACGTTTTGGCATGTGTTGGGCACGTGCAAGTATGTTGCAACCGATTGAGATTTCACGGCATTGGCGCTGTGGTCGGCTTGGTGACGGCGACCGCCTATCCGCGTTGCCAGCGTTCTGCCGAACCGGAAGTTAAGAGTAGATGTCACAGGTGGAGTTATGCTGTGGCCAACATTATCAGTGTCTCTACAGCTGCCTTGCCTGCGTTCGGCGGAACATCTCATCTGGCAGGAGATTGCTAAGTAATGAAGGCATAGAGAAGCCTGGGATATAGTCTTTTCCACGCTCGAATGTCGACGCTCAGCTGAGCACCCGAAAGGAGCGGTGATGGTTTGGCCACGGATGTAACCGCATCCACACGTGCATCCACCGGCGGCGTCGATCTTGGTCTTGGGAGGAGGAGAGGCTTGGGATTTAAGTTTCGCAAGCGACGAGAAATAAAACAAGAAAACCTATAAAATGCCTATTAATAGTACTGAATGGGAGTGGAACCCCACCAGTTTGATACGCTCGGGCCGACAAGCTGAAAGACCTTTATGAAGTCAGATGGGTAGCCCCGTGAGGCCCGACGAGTAGTCCTTGTGCGGCCCAACGGGTCCTTGACGCCCGAGGAGCCCCTTTGAGGCCCCACCCTTGAGGCCCGGTGGGGCCTTTAGATACCAGAGAAGCCCATGAGACCAGAGGAACCTTGTGAGGCACGTTTCTCGCTTACTGTACTACCCTTTAGATATCAGAGAAGCCCACGAGGCCTTTTTCATCGTAGTTTTCAGCGAACTACCTGAGGCCAGAGGCGCACGTTTGGGGCACGCGCACCCTTGAAACTTAAGGGACTCTCTTAAGGCCAGAGCGGCTCTTTTGTGGCCAGACGGGTCGCTTAGAGGCCAGAGAATCCCTCGGCAAGGGAGGCCGATGTGGTCTTTAGATCCCAGATAATCCTAGAGACTAGAGAAACCTCCTTGAGCCACAATGAGCCCTTGAGACTCGAGGAGCCCTCTTAAGGCCACAGTAACCCTCAGGCCAGTAGAGCCCTTCAGGCCGGATGAAACCTTGTAAGGAGCGATGAGCGCTTTGAGGCGCGATGAACCTTCGGGGCCTGGTGAACTAATTAGATGCTAGAGGAGGCTATGATGTCCGATGCAACCTTTTGAGGTACGGTACGCAAGCCCTTGGGAGTTAAGATGAGGCCTTGTTGTGACTTGAGCTGCGATGAGCACTCTTCAGGCCAGCTAATCCCTGGAGGCCCCGAGAGCTATTTAGAGGCGAGGAGACAAGGGACTTCTCGGGGCCCGGTGAGTATCCTTTCGAGGCCCGGTGGGGCCTTATGACACCCGATGAGCGTTTTAGAGAGCAGAGGAGCTCTTGGGGCAAGAGGAGCCCTAGTAGATGCCAGAGAAGCCTTTTTTTGGCCATATTAGCCCCTTTTTGGAAAGAGGAGTCCTTGGGACTCGAAGAGTCGACTTGAGGCCAGATACATCATTGTAAACCCAATGAGACTCTTCGAGTACCGGAGGAACTCGAGGCCAAAATAACCCTTGTGGTGCCAGAGGAGTCTCTCAGGCCCGACGAACCCTCATGAGGCCCAATGAGCCCTTGAGGTCAGAGCAAGCCCCTTTGAGGCGCGATGAGCCCTTTTGAGGCCGGGTAGGCCCTTGGGGCAGGAGGGGTCCATGAGGGCCGAGGTCAAATGAACCGTGTAGAGACCGGAGGAGGTTTGAGGGCAGATGAACCCTTTTGGTATCAAAGGAGTCTCTGAGGCCCGATGAGCCCTTATGGCCAGAGCAACCCCTTTGAGGCTTGGGCGAATCCTTATGAGGCCAGCGGGTCCCTTGGGGCAAGAAGAGCCCATGAAGGCCGACGGACCCTCATTCGCCCTGATGAGTCCTTGAGGCCGCGTGAGCTCTTTTGTGGCCGACTTTTGTAGCCGAATAAACCTCTGCGGCTCGACGAGTCCTCTTGAGGCCAGATGGACCTTTGACACCCGACGAGTCACTCAAACATGGTGTTGTGGCTTGACGGGTAGTGGGTGTGGTGGTATATATGTCTGATGAAACGGGACGTCGACGTCCTAGACATTTACCGTTCACCTCAGGAGCTCTGCTGCATGGGAATAGGTAGCCCTGAGCGAGTGACTGCTGCTTCTGCAATGTTCCTATTAATAAAACCTGTGCCTGATACGAAGTATCGTGAGGTAAAAACGGTATCGTTAGCGATCGTTGATATCCTCACGCCACCCGACTTCAAATTAATTTGCAGGCTCGACTCCTTGGGCGGGTGGAGAATATCGACTCCAATACTGCTACTAATAAGTATCATATTTCATCAACTACCAGTACAGTAGTACAACTGCTACTGCTTGCGGCTACGAGTCGTAGGCCCCCAGGGTACCACTGCGATCTCTATTTTCTCCTGTTGAAATAATTTTGTGTCCGATAGATTTTCCACTACAATCAAGTCATACACGCCATGTGCGATTTTTCCCGGTCTTATTTTGCTACGGCTGACCCTGGTAGCATCCAAGGGAGTCAGCCACTGGTCAGTACCCTTCACGAGGAACGTACATATCATAGGAAACGCGCGACCGAGTGTATCACGCATCTTGCAAAGTTGAGTATCGCCCGATCGGGAGAACTCACAGCTGATGTATTTCTTCGTTTTTTTAGTAACTATTTTCGCCCGTGCATGCACGTACTACAACTCAAACCGGGCTTCCCGTTGGCACAGGCACATGGGGGCATGCATTGTCTGTTGTTGGAGCAATGCATCCGCCACAGAAGAGCTTGATCTTCTTTCAAGACTACACTGAACTGTTTGGTTTTGACACACAGCAGGATGGAATCTGCTCAAGATAGGAACTCCGCAACGAGGCAAACTTGAGCATATATATACCCACGCACATGACAGGCACGAGCGCGCGCTGAATACCGTACAGTACTGTCGGGAATACTAGTGCACAGGTAGCCTCTTTCGTGCATGCCGTTCGGCCTTTGTCTGAATACTTGCGGCCCTTCCGTGCAGGGAGGGCGTGGTCGGAAGTTGGGACGGCGTTACCATTGTTGGGTGAGGCCGAGGGCAAAAACAAGTACCTATAGTTCGTGTGTCCAAGTCGCATACAGTACCCTGGTAGTGTAGTAGTACGAGTGTTTTCGGGTCGTTTCGCATCATGACATGCATGCATGAAACGGCGATCTACTATTACATTATTAATACTATTATACTGTTGCAATCTCCAGCCAGCTCCACAGTTTGCACAAAAACGACAGAAGACATTGGCTAGCCGGGCACAGGTCTCGAAAAGGTTGACAGGAATCACGCAGAACGGGGACCAAACTCGCCCGGTTCCCGGGTCAGATTCGATTGATGGTGAAATAACTGATAGTTGTACTGAAGGCGCCGTTCATGGAATGCGTTATGTCCTGAGTAATTGCCGTTCAGTCACATTAATTCGCGTCCGAAGACAGATGAACAAGTACCCCGAGGGTGAGGTCTAGCGTCCGGCACAATCAGTCTCTGCTCTAAGAATGTCAGCCGTCACCAGCAAGGTAATCGCAATAGGCTGTGCAGTGTTGACTACTGAAAGCATATGTGCTCCATCCAAGTTGGAACCAGGAGGACCAGACATCGGGCATATAATCGATTTCCACTTCATTCACGATGTTCTCTGTTGTTGTTGTACGGCAGCAGATCTTTCAGGGTAGATAGATGTACTGTTTGTAGGATCTGTATGATCAATTATTAATAATAGCTTTTTCTGTTGCAAGGTGGGACCCGTAGAATCTGCAAGATACGTGCTCCCTGGGTTGGATCTATCTGTAGTACTGTGAAGACCTCTGGCACATCTTATCAGAACAGCAGATTAGTACCCACAGCTTACAGCAGCAGCAGTAGATGAGCTACTATAGCTGAACTGTAGCTGTAGATGATGGTGCTCTGTCCGACGTCCCAAGATGTCGATCCATGAATCCATTGATGACGTTTGTTTTATTGAGGTCTTTGTCGAGTTTCTTCTTGACAGGTTGACAGGTCTGGCAAGGATTCTTGTCCCGTTTTTTCCCAGGAAAATGCTGGTTCTCGTAGCAGGAGCGTTCTCCGATTTTCTCCGATTTGTTGCATTTGACATTTGACAGTCCAGTGCTCAGTACGCACACTCCGTCCGTCTCAACTCGACATTCAAGAATACCTAGTAACTGCTATACGAGGCTCCCACCTGCTGTACCAGTATCTGCTACATTCCTGCTACGTTCCTGCCGCTGCCGCTGTGCGTTGGTGCTGACAAGCCAGCTGAATCACTAACGAAGCCGAGTGTACAGCAGTGGTAAAATATACCGAGTACCAGGTATCAGGTAGGCGCGTGCCCTTCTCCTTTTTCTGTAAATAATACCCCCAGGTATCGACCCTTTGTGCGGCGGCTCGCTCTACGAGTAGTGGGCTACAATGAGATGGAATGCATCAACAACATCAGCAGCAGCAAAAGTAGCAGCATTGTCAGGTTTGCTGTCTGCGACCCTACTAGGAACTGCCTCAAGCCACCACAGCCATCGGGTGGACTGCTTTGCCTCGTCGCATGAAGGCTACGACTACGAGGTGAGCGGAGCTGCAAACATATGCATAACATGTCCTCGTTGGTGCGGTAGGCAGTACTGCTGTTGTATATTCTGGTACGTTACCAGCGCTCAAAAGCTTGGGCGCTGGCTGCACGTAACGTTACTGCTACTACTACTGCTGGACTCTTGCCACGTTTGTTCGCAGGCCACAACCCGCTACGTTTGCTCCCGTGCCATAAGTTCCTGTAGATGGAACGGATGCCTCGTAATGCACTTCCGCTCCATTTTTTTTTTAGTTTTTAGTTTTTGACAAACAACTCGCTTTTCTGTTTTGTTTTTTTTTTTATAAATTTTGAAATACGTCAGCTTTGGAAGGTTGATCGCTCGTTGTCATCCTCACACTCTGTACATTCCGGACGTACGTAACTCATTTGAAGTGTTTCCAATACTTCCGCCCCAACGTTGTGGGGGTCTTCGACTCGTGGTACTACTCGCGAGGTACTGACTGGGAGTACTGGGAGTACTGGGCAGTACTGGGAGTACTCGGAGTAATAGGAGTACTGCCAATACTCGGAGTACTGGGAGTACTAGTAGTACTGCTGTGCTGTGTTACCTTATCCCTTTGCGAACCCGAGATAGCGAGATAGCGACCCAAACAATGGTTACTTTGGTGTCATCAATCAGCTGTCTACGAGCAGCGTCAGCGCCGAGCTAATATGTACGTGTAGAATCATGTCATGGTCCGTGCCGTACGACTGCATGCATTCAACCTTTGCAAATCGGACAACAATTATGTGGATCATATCATCCATCAATACCCAATGTTCACGCGGTGACCAGTGCTGTATTCCCCACTTTTTATCGTCAATTTTTCGTCCGCCAGAACTCGGAGAATATATAATTAACTCTATTCCCAGAACGAAATATATGCGGAAGTTGGAAATTAAAAAATTTACTTCGTTTAATTGTGTCTTTTGATCAGATTGCAACCCCGAATCGGAAAATAAATACATCAAAATCAAAGTTTTTGTTCCCATGTGAAGTCCCAAGGGGGGTAATTGGTTAATTTGTCACTACTGCGTACCTGGTACGTACTCATATTACCTGATGTCATACCGGAATTGCTGCCATTTTTCTTCCAACTGCCTTGATGACCTTTCAAAGCTCATCAGGTCGTTTTCGAACGCCATTACTTCAGTCTGTCGCTCCCCCAAGACTGCGCTTTGCCCGCAACTTTGGGCAATAGGTTTCACCCGGTGGCCCATAGGCGGCAGTATGTATCACCTTCATAGCTGCGAATCGTACATACCGCCTTTCATGTTGGCCCAAGAAAAGCTATGCATCAGCAGTACCAGGAGTCCGAGGGCTTTGAAAAAAAAACACAGCTCGGACAGATCATGATCTATCTGTTCTGTCTACAGATAGATCATCTACTGTAGTTCTTCACCTGCCGAGCGGTTGTGCAGGATCTGCGTAGTACAGATCCAACCCAGGAAATATGTGCTAGACCATGCAGATTTTATGGGTCTGATCCGGCAACATGAGCTATTGCTGTAGATCATCCAATATCGGGAATAGACCTGTCTTGAAAAATTTAGACCATCAACTGGGAATCGATGATCTATCTGATGGGTGCGAGGTGTGAAACTGTTGAATACGCCATTCTTCAATCAAAGTTACGAGTGTTTTAGCTACGAGGCGTAGTGCACCCTGGGTGCTTTGGGCCTAAATGCGGTGGCACAGCGGAAAGCCGCCTCTATTCGGCCGCTTCTATTTGGCAGAGGCACCGATGTACGGACATGTGGCCTCAAACGTCAAGGTGTACCGACTCCCTCCTGCTCACTGTTGGTTGGTTTTCACCGTTCATGGCGCAACCGTCACCGTTTTCTGGCGTGTGAAGGCTGACTGATGCCGCTGCTGAACCCAGCGGGAAGTACAAACCATTTTTTCCTAAATCGTCTGATTGACCCAGGTACCCTCGCACGTCACCCAAAAAAAGTTACCGACCTATCAGGTACAGTACACCCCACGAGGTCGCACTCCTGTGTAGTCAAGGTATACGTAGTGCATGCACGACCGACTTGTTACGCGCAGCTTGCAAAGACAAATGATATCACACGGCAGGCGTTGATTCCTTTCTTTTGTGTATCCACATCAAATTGGTAGCCATGCGAGATAACAACGTGCACGAGACGATAGCATGCGTCCGCGGAAAAGAGTCGGAACGCCCCACGTGCCGACATGCGGTATGTGAAGCAGCATGTTGAAGACCTTCGACAGCGTCGAATTCCATCCTTTGCCGGCGTCTCTGCCGGGCTTGTTGTGGGAACATCGACACACACAGAGAGAGAAACAAAATTTTAGGGAGGGGGTGCACTCATGTCATGCATGACCGTAGTCGTCTGACCATAGACCCCAGAAAAAAGTTGTGCGCGGAGGGGCGGGGCGAGAAGGGGCCCACGAGCCCCCGACATGCCACAGATGGCACGCAAATATATAACAAAGGTAAAGGTCTTTGTGGTGTGGACTTCGGGATCGTTTCGTAGGGGTAACTTGTAGTTCCCTGAAGTTGTGCTGTTGTGTCGTTGTGTCATCGTGTGAAACTGATGCGGCTGACGTTTTGTACAGTCCCACTGGGGCCGGCGGCCCAGCCGTATCGGCCAGCTTTTTCTACGCCAGAAAACGGTGAAGGCTCGCTGCATGCACCTTAAACGGCGAAAACCAAGCTGAGCAAAAGGGAATTGTCAATGGCCCACAGTGGCATTTATTGCCAGATGTCTTACATCGGTACCTTGACTTACCAGAGTGATCGAGTCAAGGTGCGTCTATTGACATGTTTTTTTTCGTACCGGTAGGCTCGGAGCACCCACGGTGTGTACCATTCGCTGTAATATGGCCCGTGTGTTGTACGCGTACGTCATGCACCTAATTGCGTCATGTGCTGCCTCTGGTATCATTTTCTGTGGTTTTAGACGGACAGCTGACCAGCTGACAAACGTACCGCAGGCTCCGCCTCTTCGGCATGGTCACATGATCACTGCTCATAGAACGATTCTCCCTCCCTGGACTATCTGCGGCCCTACTACTGTCCGGCCTAGGTGTCCGCTCTAAACCCGTCTGCGCCATCTCCCGGCCTTCTGTGCTGATTCATGCCACCCTTCGAAGCTGAGTCAAACTCTTGTAGATTGCTCTTGAGGCACCCCATCTGCTACTTCTCCCGTTCCCCGGCATACCTTTTGCCCCCGACAAGCTCCCCACGCAGTACCCTCTTCGGCAAGCGCTTCTCTCTCGTGCGTGTAACTCCGTGTTGACGACGGTCGGGAGGTAGTCCCCTTTCGAGGCTACGTAGCTTCGAGCGTGTGTCTCGTGTTCAGCAGCAGTGTATCGCCGCCGATATTGTACCACGATAAGCAGAGCAGTTGCTAAGAACAACTATTGGTACAAACTTGTGAACAAGGAAAGGGAAGGCAAGCGAGTGCCATAGCTGATTACGAATCACCGGCAGATGCCGTCATGGTAGCTTGTGCGGGAGGGCAAACATCAACGGTAGTGTCGGCAGCTGCCTCCCCACCGCTGCCGGACCGCCCCCTCCCCTCTCCCTTTGCTGATACTCCTGGCCCTCCCTCGTGGTTCCTACGCGTGCGCATACGGCTCGTCGCCTCCTCCTCTTCATGCCATCCGTCATGAAAATGTATCCCTAAACTTATCAGCTCACCTAGAAGAACCCCCTTGGTACCACTTAACCCTTGTTTGCCGCTGTTGTCCACTGTGAAGTCCCGATTCCAAAGAAGTGTTTGTGCGCCGTGACCCGAAACCCTCGAAACACGGCAAGGTCATCTATCCACATTCATTCATTGCGGGTGACAGGACACTATTACGGGGGTCCATAGTTAATAGGACCTATGGTATACATAAAAATCTATATGTTTACCTATTTTTACTAACAATATTTGGTCCTATTTACTATGGTCCTCCGTAATAGCGGTAGATTGTGAGTTGGCTGTGGGTTCAACATGAAGGGAGCAGCAATAACAACCGATCAGAATTGTATTTTGCGTCATCACATTGCTGTATATCGTGTGCCTCTGGGTCATGAATGAATGAATTTACACTACCATATTGATAACTCAAATCAATAATTATTTAATTTCACTAACTAGTTCGCCCATCCATACCCTCTTGCACTTCATGTCCTCTCATGGGGGTGTTGTTGCCCCTCAGTAGCAGTCGGCCCATCTTGTTCAAAGGGCAGCATGTCTCGTATCACTGCGCGTGCCACTCGTCAAACACTAAGTATGTGTGGCCGGTCCGAAGTGTTTCTACAGTGCAAGCAACCTGCCGTTCGAGTGCAGTAGCCAGCCCCTAGGTCCAAACTGGCGTCGTCGGCAGTACCAACCGTGCTCTAGCTTTGCTGAATCCGCCTGTGCTGTGTATGCTGTGCCAACCATAAGTTGAACAACAGCTGCGGCATTAATGTTCGCGCGCAGACAAAACAATCAACGACAGCAATGGCAGATGGCATGATAATCGCACCGCATCGCACCGCACCGATGCGCAGGTAACCGCAGCAACGGAGTTCATGATATACTGGACGGTGGACCCAGCCAAGGAGGAGATCACATTTCAGGTGCGATGGGGGTTGCTTACTTGCCTTCTTATTGTAATCTTGCCACCCTAGTTTCCTTCCCTGTACATCTTAAGGTCACTATGTGCCCTTTGATGACCACCCGCTAGAGTTTTGCGATCGACCGTTATATAGTACTATTGTGAGCACTCAGGGCATAATGTATACAGGTGCTGTGTACTTTTACAGACTCCCGCTGTAGACAGAGCTCCCACTCGTGCTGACGGGGTATGGCTTATCATTACCAATACGATTCCAGCTATACCTGGTACATTTTATGCTTATAGGAAGTATCACACGTGCGATTAGTATCACCGGTGTGATAAGATAACAAACACAACACGGTCCCTGGGATGGGTTTCATAGCCGACTTTCTCCCAAACAAGGGAAGAGCACATAACGAAGATTGGTGGATTCGGAAAATCTCTTCGAGATATATTATTATAGACGCATCGCTCGGCGTTTGCACTCTCCCCGTGATGGAGAAAAGCAGCTTCGAATTCGAGCGAGGGGGTGTGTTTATCCTATCACCCGTGTGATAGTGTTCCACGGTACATAGACCGCAGTAATTTATGGCCACATCGCATCTGTTGCATTGCAGGCGGTCATCTCGTAACGGCCGATTAGGAGCTAGACGATCTGTACAGCAGTAGATAGATAGATCGTGATCTGTCCGGCGTGTGCACGTGGTCTATTTCATGTGTGTCTTGCGCTGCAGGCGGTCTACGACGGTGAAGGGTGGATTAGCGTCGGGTTTTCAGACGACGGGCGGATGGTTCCGGCCGATGCCGTGATTGGTCTACCGGACGAAGCGACGGCCTTGGAGTACTTCCTGACAAATAAAGTGAGAACGTCGGAGAGGAGACGCGCCGACACACACGTACTGTTGCCGTGCTACTGTGTTCAGCTAGAAACGACGGGTAGTGTTGTCTGTAGGAATTACCAGAGCAAGCATACGTTCGTGTGTAACCGAAGGGAGGCGTTTCCATGTGTTTCATAGTGGAAGCTGCCATCGACCTCACTCCTCTCTCGAGGCCTCTGAGGTCGGGGCTTTGGTACAGCAACGAGTGCATCCCCTCCGCACTATCTCGCCAAATAATGCGTGCAGAACCTTTCGCGTCGAGCCCCCGACGCAATCATCGGCCAGCCCCGGTAGCAGTGCTATGTTGATAAAATATACCCTAGTAAAATAAGGACACGACAGGGCTTGCAGCGATGAGGATCAAACGGTTGCTGTTGGAAAATTTAGCCGTTGGTACTGTTTTCGGATGGACGTACAATAGCGAACAAGATGGATGGACGTACAACAGCCAATTATGGAACAAGATGGATGGACGTACAACAGCCAATTATGCAGTGCTAGTGGCACCACTGCTGCTACGCCAGCAGGGACGGTAATACCCCTACCCGTCCACACCCGCCTACCCACGGTAACGTTGTAGTATTTTGTAATCGCACAGGAATTATCACCCCCCACCCCCCCCCCCCCCCCCCCCCCCACGCCTGCCCACTAGCTGTACCCTGGCACTCCCCGCCCCACTCGCTGGAACCCGACCCCCTACTTGCCCCGCTTCACCTATTGAAACCCGAATCACCCCCACCTACCCCGCCCCCCCCCTTCCCTCCGTCCACTTTTCAGCACGTTTCCGGCACGCTAGAAGCGTCGACCCAAGAGATATCGGGGGCGAGCGTGACCCAGGCGGACTCGACGACGAGCCTTGTGTTCACGCGGCCGCTGTCCCCCTTCGATAGCGATAAAGAGGCTTTGTCCGCGGAGCAGGGAGACGAGGCAACCTTCATCTGGGGCTACGGGAAGGAAAACGCGCTCGCCACACATTCACATCACAGCCGCGGAACTGTGGTATTAGTCGATTTGTTTTGCGGAGAGGCGGTGGAAGAAGACGACAAAGGCGATGATGATGACGAGGATAGAAACGATGATCATGCAGGTGGAAGTAGCGATGATGATAGTGCCAGTGGCGATGACGCGGACGATGCAGGCGACAACAAGGATGATAGTGCCGGTGGCAATGTTAAAGATAATGCCGGTAGCAATAATGACGTCAACACCGCTACGGCTGAGGTGTGCGCAAGTTCAGACCCTGACTACGAGTTCGAGGTGTCGCCGCGTAGAGACCTGGCACTGCTATGGGGCGTGACGGATGGAGGCACGTTGGTGAAGGTGAAGGTGAGATCGCGGACGAAGGGTACGCGGGAACGGGGTCGTACGGCTGGGGAATTTCAGGTGTAGAGCTTTCCACGTGTTCGAGAAAATGATTGACACACACACAGTATGTACGAGACAAAGAGACTGACGGTGCGTATCCATTGCTTGATTGGGTATGATTGCCTCAGGGTTAGGGTTGGGGTTATCAGTTTTGGACGTCTCCTACACAGGGTGCGTCAACCATTTGGTGGAATGAGTGGTTAGCTACCAGATGTTTCAGTTTTAGGCGATTCGCCCGCGGTGTCGGGGTGGGGTGAGTGAAGAAAATCGCGGCGTCGAGTGCAACCCCCAGAGCCTGTGCGCGGTCGGACCACCGAGGGTGAGAGGATCCCTTCTCTCCCCGTCCGCCAGCACGCCATGGCAAAACCGGAACCCGCGCACTGTTGTGATCGCGAGCCTCCCCCCACCACACCCCCTCTGGCACCCCCTGTCTTGGCCGTATGCGCAGGCTGTGTATGAAGGGGAAGGGTGGTTGAGCATCGGCTTCTCTGATCGTGGTCGAATGCGCGGGTCTGATGCTGTGATTGGACTGCCCGCAGATGACACCGTACTGGAGTACGACATGGACGACTACAACCGGCCTGTCGAGGCATTGGAGCAGGCAAGAGGCGGGCCCTTGTCTCTGATTTTGAGTGGACTTGACACTTGAAGCCTTCGAGAGAAAAGAAGAGAGAAGGAGACGAACGGTCTACTGTACAGGTCTAGAGCTGGAGACGGATAAAGACGGCAAGGCAATGGGAGGCAGGAGGGCACAAATTTATGCAAAGTTTTAGGCATGTGGAGAGAGAGATAGGGGAGGGGGAGGGATCAGATAGCCCTCGATCAGCACGGCTGTGCCGTAAGCCAGGCGCGTGGGCGATCGCGGGGTGCCCGCGTTAGCCTACGTCAAAGCTTCCAGCAGCCGTGCCGAAGTTGAATCCATTCCTGGCCCTTGACCCAGTAAGCCGTCCTTGCCGTTGCTGTGTCGACTCGCTGGACTGACTGGTGACGAGTTGGATCGGTTTGGCGCATCGCATCGCCACCATTAACTATTTGATAAAGTGCGGCATCGTACCATGAAATTTGTTTTTGCACGTATGATGTGTACGATGTGATACCGACCCCTGTTCGCTGCTTTTTAACAGAAAGTATCGAGCAGTTGGCGGATGCTCTAGACTATAAATCACGGACTCATGCCGATATGCTTGCGCTCTTTTTAATTTTTCACCAAACGTTTCTCCAGGAAATCACCAACGCTACCATTACCCAGGCCGACGGAGTGACGACGCTTTCCTTTGTGCGGCCCCTGCAGCCAAAGGGCGACGGAAAAGAGGTATAGCATGAGCGCCAACACTTGCCCGCAACGAGATGGCGGTTGGGGGGGGGGGGAGTATGCTGCGGTATGGAGGCATGCTGCGGAAGGGGTGCACCCATATTTTGTGAGGCTCCTCACTTGATTATTGTGTAAGGGCTTCATGTATATACCTACCTCTAAAATGGGCTTTTGAGAAACGTTGCACAACAATCCCATGGCCTGCTGCTAGGTTTTGTACGACAGACAATACCGAACAAGCCCGAACAGACGGTGTTCCGACGAGATTGGGTAGGTCCTCATCAGCTGAGCAGCGCCGTAAGTCATAACAACTAAACGCCCATAAAATTCTACCCCTATCGCGGCAGATGTTACCCCTATCGCGGAAGGTGTGGCGACTAGGGCGACACCGAGCGTGAAAAATCTCTGCCACGGCAGATCGGGTACAAAACGCAACAGCAGATCCCTCGGAGGAGGAGCTCGATGCAAAACCCTATAAACCCACTCTGAATCGTTCGCGCTACCCGATGCACCCCCCTCCGGACATATTTTCTTTGATAGAGCAAGCAGCACAAGAAGCGATGTTTCATGGTTCGTGTATTGCTGGGCAAGAGTCGGCGCGGTGCAACTCCCCTGTAATTTATTTGTGTCTTCGTTACCCCGCCCACATCCGCCCCCGTAAAGCAAGCGAAACGCCTCCCCCCTTCCATTCAGTCCCCTATTGTTTCGTTTTCGATAGTTCACCCCCGGGGAAGATTTTCGACACATGCTACGTTACGGGTGACCGTCTTTTTTCTGGGGCTCCTGATTTGATTATAGCATAGGAGCTCTTCACCCCACCCACACACTTCACTGACTGTGACTGACTTTGATTACAAATGAAAGTGCAACCCGATGGCCTACTATTAATGTTTAGGTAAACAAGGCGTGTCTTATTGTAAAACACGGCGTTCCAACGATATTGGGTAGTGTTTTTCGTAGCCTTAAGGAGCCCCGGCAGTCAGAATCGTTTGACCAAAAAAAGATATGGTACCTCTACCATAGCATGCGTTGAACACAAAAGTTAAATGTACTCGTACTCCAAATCGACGGCACGTTCTTCCGCGTATATCGACAAAAATCAACTAACGCTTTTCGGCCGTGCGAATGTTCTTGAAGAAGCCCCATCTATCTCTCGGACCGACCCATAAATTCGGTAGACGAAACATTCTGCTTGCGGGTCACCGACAAGGAGTCTTCGGTCCTCTACGGTAATGGTATTCGGGTAGATCACTGCGCCGTACTTATCTTATGAAGCTGCTGGTCAGCTCAATTCCCCGCATTGGTACCCGGATTTATCTATTGATTAAAATTCTCGAAAAAAAAAAGAAGTGCAGCAAGTTGTGTGTGCTTTATATTCTGTGTCTCGCTTATATCGTTTTCCTTTTTTTTTCTGCTTGGGCGTTTTTTATACGCCTGTTGGGCCCGTGCTTCAGGTTTTGAGTGCCACGGGAGAATCGGTCTGGATTTACGCTTGGGGGCGCTCCAACACGTTCGTTGAGCACGTCGTCGATGGCCACGCAGTGTTAGCCCTGGACTCCTGCAACGTCCAGAGTCCGGGCGTTGATTCTTCCGCAAAGCAGTACGCGCACGCCTGGTGGGAAGGGAGCTCAGACCTGCTTAAATGTGTTACGCTAGGGATACACCTGCTTTGGTTTTGAGGCTCTTTACTTGAGGAGCTATGCGCCGGCAGTAGACCCAAACACGGAAAAAATAGAAAAAAATGAGACGTTCAACCCGATGGCCTACTACTGCTGTAGGCTTGCAGGTATACAATGTATGTATGCCTTCTTGTAAAAAACCCTACCTATTAGAATGCTCTCCCAACAGTATTTGGCAGAGTTCCTCGGTAACCCTTTTAGAACTGCAGTCCCTTTTTGGGAAGAAACTTCCTGGAATTTGAGTGGTCTGTCCCCCAAACGAGACTGCAGTCCTAAATAACTTCAAGGAGTCCCGGCTACGATATGCCAACACTATTATCATAGAACGCGTCTGCCGTGCGCTCTGTATAACACAGCAGAACGAGCCGCGGCTGGTAGTTTCGTCACGGCATGCTCCTGTGTGTGTCGCTCCGCGTGCCAAGCGCTCCATCTCTCCGAAACTGTGATGTACCTGGTAGACCACGTGCATGTTACTGTACTTATAAATAGTAGCTCTGCAGACGCAGAGCAAAAAAGGCAAGCATCCCGACCTCCTTGCAGACCATACCTTGTCAAATCAACCGCGCCGTGTATATTTTAGGTATTTTGTCTAGGATGCCTTGACTATTTTAATTCTTCGATGACACTTTTCTCTCTCACAACTCGTTCATGGCACGTTGTGTCTCAGCAACTCGTCGATCATACTTCGTAAATCTGGCGCATATATCACCCGGCCCTTGCCGAAGCGAGTTGAAAGGGGAGCGGTAACGCTGACACCCTTCTCCTCTCTACGGAAGCAGCTCGGATGGACCTTGAGGGATAACATGACGCGCCCCACCACCTTATGCCACACGTTATCCCCCCCCTGCTCCCCAACGAACAGGTTGATGGTTATCGGCTGGAGCATATGTTTTCCCGTGGGGATTATTTTTGCCCGGTTTTCGCGCAGTTTTGCTGAGTTCGGGTTCTTCGCCCACAGGGGGTTGCAGACTCTGGGAACCGTCTTCGCCCTCGCCGGCTTCTTCGTGGCTGTGTCGTTCACGGAAGACTCGGGCTCTGGTTAGTGGCGGCGTGTTTTGACAGGGATGCGGGGTTGTCTCGAGAATGTCTTGACGCCTTCACGGGACTTTCACTCCGGCTTTGGTTGCTTTCACTGTCTCGTGCGTGCCTCCACCGCTATCCATGCGGTCGTGACGAAACTTTATGGCATGGGCTAGTGGCGGTCTCGGGCGTGGCGTTGTCTCTGATGGTGTGTTGAGTTCTCCTGCTGTGGTGTGAATGGAACAGGCTGGTTTTCTGGCGGTTTTAGGCAGGGCTGGCATTGACGCCCAAGCGCGCGTGGCATTCGTACTGCCTGCGCACACGACGCGAACCGATGAGTCGTGCACACTGAATACGCTCCCCGATAACCCCCCCCCCCCCCCCTTCCTAGTAGGATGCAGCTCACCCTTCATGCGACTCGCCGAACACCTCACGGCGCTTCGCGCTTGGTCCGAGCAATGTTTGCCTGGTCGGTGAAAACCCGACATGCTCCGTCCCGGCATTGTAGGGATGCGAGGGTCTATGGTCATACGACTGCGGCCATGCATGAGATCGAGTACATCTCTCCTATCGAGTACCCCCCCCCCCCCCCCCCCCCCCCGCCCGCCCGCCGATTTGTCGAACACCTCACGGCGCTTCGTGCTTGGTGAAAGCATCGTCTGCCTGGTCGGTGAAAACCCGACGTGCTCCGTCGTCCCGACATTGTAGGGATGCGCGGGTCTCTATGGTCATACGACTATGGCCATGCATGACACCCCCCCATCCCCCCCCCCCCTCACTTACACCCTCCATACCGCGTGCCCCGATTCTCCTTTCTGGTGGTCGTCTTCCCCCTCCCCTCGACAGAGCACTATGATAGCCCGCATGGGTTGTTGGGTGTGATCCTGACGGTTTTTCTGATGCTCCAAGTGGTTGCCGCCGTTTTCCGACCGCCCGCGCAGCCTAGCGGGGCACCTGTCGCGCAACAACCAGACGATCAAATGGTGAGCAAGTAAGATTGGCCAGGAAACAGCAAAAGCTGTAGTCGTACGAGTATTTCGTGACAGAGCGCACGCGCTTCGTGCATGCGCGCAGTTTTGCGACATATCAACAGTCCGAAGCGTTTTTGTTCATGGAACAGCTAAATACGGCGCACTGCTCGTAGGCTTTTTGTGCCGTAGAACATCGACAGAGGCGTTTTCGGTGAAGGAAACCTTGTCGATGGTTTGTGGTATCATTCTTGTCATTGCGTGTACGAGGCAGGTTTTAACGTTAGAAAGCTGCGCCGTACTTACGGCTTCTTTGAAGCCTCGTTGTCGACGGATTGCCGTAACGACCTGCGTTGTAAACATGTGGTGAGTGTTCTTGTAGCGTTTTTTTTTCTTTGGCGGGATGCGTGCCGCGTAGCGGGTTGCTCGCTTGCGAGCTTGAGTTCTTGGCAGTCTTGTTATTGCTGCTGTTCACAAGCTGGACGCGCATCTCCCTCGCTTGGTTTCCCCCATCAGTTGTATATCGGTAATTCGTTCAACTTGCAATATGTCTGTCTCACCCTGTATCGCCGTGTTTTAGATGGCATCTTGGAAATTCCCCTTTTTTCCTCTAGGCGCCAATTCGGCCACCGGCATCCATGGTGAGGCAAGCGTGGTCGCTCTCGCACAGGGCCTTCGGGTACATCGCCCTCATCTTGGCGGTTCTTCAGGTAAGAGCACGGGGAGAGGGGGTTTTGGGGGGGGAGGAGTTAACAAGTCATGCATGGACGTAGTCGGGGGGATGTACTCATGTCATGCATGCCCGTAGTCGTATAACCATAGACCCTCGCATGCCTACAAACCTGGGACGGGGTACGTTGGGTTTTCACTGACCAGGCAGACGTTGCTTGCACCAAGCGCGAAGCGCCGTGGGGTGTTAAGCGAGTCGCATGAAGGGTGAGCTGCACACTACTAAAAACCGCTCGTGAGGCGGGTTTTCTTGCCTATGGGTGACAGCGTCGAATGTGTTGGGTTTTTTTCTGGTGTGGCCACTTTCAGAGAGATGAGGGCAACGGCGCGAGCCCGGTTGGCTTCGCCGCCGTAGACTACTGTATAGACTACTGAAACCTACTGTATAGACTACTGTAACCCCCCGTTTAGAGTGCGGAATACAGCGATCCAGATGCTCGTCATCCAACGTGTATGATAGGTTGGCGGAGAACGGGAGGGGCGGGTGGCGGGCTAGGAATTATGTTTTGGATGCGGATCGTCGTCGACAGAAGACAGCGATCAGTGGTGGGGCCGCTATGGACTCAGGCAGACGAGCGCGAGATGTGATATTCAGCTGCCTGCGTCTGCGATGAAGCTCGCTTGCTACGTTCGCTTGCACTGTTTTTGTTTCGGGGGGGGCTTGACCCTCCACATCAAGTACCCTATGATATCTATCGTACAACCGTCCCCCCTCCTCGCCTGTGTCCCTTTGCTTGAATTCGTTGGCACCTGCTGTGAACTTCAGACTTTCGGGGGTTTGGAACTGTTAGACATGGAACACGTGTGGTGGGTGCTCTACAGTGTCCTTGTGGCCGCGATGGTGGCGACTTTCTTACTCCTGCAGCAAAGGGCCTGCCGCAAGCCCAAGCCCATTCACTACGTCGGAGTGGAGATATCCGGCTCACAGGCGCACGCTACTACCACAGGCACGACGTACGACGAGGAGTATTCTTAACTCGTGGGAGGGAGGGCTACAAGTATACCACACCTCGGATAGGTCACCATCTACAGATAGATCATCTAGACCCCAACATGTCGTTATGAGATGATGTGCAGGATCTGTACAGTACAGATCCATCGCAGGAAACGTGTCCTAACTCATGCAGAATATACGCCTCCCACCGGGCAACATGAGGTAGATCTTACAGATCAGAAATGTATCTGCCCTGTAAGACCTAGACCATGAAGTGAGAATGATCTGTAGATGAGCTGTAGATGATCTATAGATGATCTGTACATGATATATCTGTCCGATATGTGCAGTATCGGTAGTGAACTGGCCCACTACATCACTAGCCCAAGACGGCAGTGAAGACCTACGGCGACTTGTCGCCAAGGATATCATACCGCGGACCGATGGAGAAGGCGGTTGCTGGACACCCCCCGCCCCCCGCGTCCAGCCCCGCACCGCTCCGCCCCTATGTTGGGTGGAGGGTCTATGGGGCAACTAAAATAAGTATTGGACTCCACGTCCTGCCAGGGGCTGGTGTGCTTCGTGTGTACCGATATGTTTCTATCTCCCCGGTGGAATTGAGAGCCGGCTGCTTGGCGCACGTGACGTGTATCACATCGTGGAAAACGTGTATGTGGCTCCCCCTCGTCCTTTTCTAGGACTGCAGTCCCGTTTTGGGGACAAACTACTTGGAATTTGAGTGGTTTGTCCCCGAGACGGGACTGCGGTTCTAAAAAGGTTAAGCGCTGGGAGAAGAAACACCTCGATATTGGAACCATGCCATGGTAGAGGGAGTAGTATTGGGCCAAATTATTTCTGGCTCACGGGGCTTCGTCATAAACTGAGGTCCTACCCACTAGTATGTTTTCAAACCTGTTCGTGTTCAACTGATAGTTTCGCTGTTTGTGGGGCGCTTGCCGTTTATCTTGAGGAAAGTCAGTTTTTGGGCTAGGTATAGAGCCCCGCATCTTGGGAGCCTGAGAAAGATTAAGTACCCCCCCCCTGCCATATTGTATTTACGCATGTCGCTTTACGCTGCCGTGAAGGAATGCGGCCGCATTTTCCGTGTAGGTCTCTAGCCTTCTGTCCAGGATTCTCGGGAGGTTAGTAGGGGAGATTCTGTCTGTAGCCCTCTGTCCGGGATTCTCGGGAGGTTAGTAGGGGAGATGGTGTTAATTTTTCCCTCCACTTGGACTACCGACGCCGTGCTTTAGTTTTTGTATTATTCAATAGGCTATTGTTGGGGTAACATAGGTCAGGGGAAGTCTACTGCCATCCATTGTCAACAAACATCAGCTTGGAGTGTTGCGTGTAGAATGTAATGCAGTTTGCCGGCACCAATAAAAGGGTGACAGCAATCCAACGCGTATTGTTGAAATCGTAGTTGCAGAGATGTGAAGACGAAGACAATTGCCGTTTTCTGGGGGGGGAAGTGATGGCAATTTACTATTGCCGAAACGATAGATCCGGGAAGGCGCTTATTCCTGTAAGTTGCTTGCAACTGCAGATTCAATGAATTGATCGCAATACTTTGCGGCCACAAGAATATACCAGGTACCCCGCAAGATGTTGCTCAAACTCTTTTCTGAAGTGGTGGCGATGGATTATTGCAGTGACATAGTGTTCAGGGAGATTTGTTAGGTGTGCTCGAAGGGTAGAGTCGGTATATCAGGGAGTAACGCATTATAATTATAATGTCTAATTAGCGGTTGTTAGTGCTCATGAGCCCGGGTCGAGGGTATAACGCCAACTACATTGCTGGTGTGTGATGAGCTCGTCTTTAGTCGTTCACCAATAGTGATAGGTTCGATACATCGCATAAAAGCCTGCTCACACTTGGGAACACTCAACACGCTGGAATGCTATAAGCGCTTGTACGCTTGCACGTTCATGGGCAGGGAGCGGCCGAAGGAGGTAGTCATGTCGTGAAGACAAGCAAGTGTGCACCATACCTGGCACCAGTATATAGCATCCCCTGTGGAGGAATGGGACCCCACACGATTGGCGCGATCGAGGTGCCCGGTTCATCTTGAGAGTGGTGACTGTCAGACAATGGTGGCGATTTTGTCAACTGGGAAAAAGTAGATGCTGTCGACGCAGCGAAATATCCTCCAACAGGTCAAGGGCGGTAGATCGTCCGACTCTGAGCATGATACTAGTGGGTTCGATTCCCAGCACGATCGCTTTTCCCAGTGTGTAAAATGACTCCAAGGTTCTTAATTTCCCAGCATAGTCCGTGGCGAGGGGAGTGCCCCGGAGACTACAGTAGTGGCCCCTCTATAGTGCCGGTATGCGCCAGCCAACAATACCGGCACTATTGCGGCAACCGGCACTATTTACTCCGCACCCTGCCGCACTGGTTAATTCCATCTGTGCTAAGGGAATTCACAGGCACTACACTGGGGAGCCGGTGCTACTCAACCGGCACTATGGACCACTTCTACTGCTGTACTCGTAATGGTAGCAAGAATAATTCTCGAACCGACCAAGAATTTTTTTGTTGGTTGTAATGCGCTACCCACTATCTTGCTGTAGATCTCAACCTACTGAACATGAACTCGTCCGTTCCACCATGAAGTTGCACGAGACATACACCGCCGTATACTATAATCAAGATAACACACACCTTGCGACGAAATTCTGAGTCGAGTTTCTCCATACCATGCCTTAAGGGCCTAGGGTACACACAACGCAAATGATGGCTTTGGAAAGATCTCATCGATATTTTTTCATCAATGACGCCTCGCTCGGGGTTTGCACCTTCCCCGTTGCCGAGAAAATCAGCTTCAAATTCGTCCGAGGGGGTGTGTTATCATCTTACCACACGTATTTACCTCATGCTGGTGGATACTATCACACGGGTGATAAGCTGATACTTCCCTTGAACGAATTTCAGCACTGACTTTCTCAACAACCAGGGGGAGGCGAATAAATGCCGAGCGACACGTCTACAGAAATACCTCGACGAGTCTTCCCGACGCCGCCGTTTTCGTTCTGCGCGCCCCCCCTTGTTATTCTTGCGTTTGCCGTCTGACAATGTGCAGCTCTTATTCCAAACATACCAATGAATCCATCCACATGTAAAAGGGTAGTATGACTATAATCCAATCACGTGAAACGTTGAGAGTGCTGTTAATCAGACCTGAATACTCGACCAAATTATACCAAAAATCCAGTCTCCCTTTGTGTGCGCCCCTCTATTAATAGCTTCGGAGAAACTTGTCTCGGAATTTCGTCCTAGGGGGTGTCCTGTCTTGATTATAGTAGAAGGTACGGTACTTCCTTGAAGCCGGTTTCACGGTATATGATAGAACATTATTCGAGGATAAAGGCTCCTCACAACCCATTCCCACGCCTACCTCTACTGCTACAGTGTAGTAACCTGCGAGGCTGTCATAAGAAGCTACCAAGCCTCCTAAAACAATGTCCAAATGGTAAAAAGGGAAGGAAGCCTAACCGTACGGGTCTTGAAGAAACGTCAGACACCGAAAGTATATAATATCACGACACCCCCAGCGAGGAGACGGGGGGGGAGGAGAGGGTTGGGGGTGGTGCGGGGCGCGTTTGCTTCTGTGCACGGCCTCCAGCCGTCGCCCGCCAAGGGCGACAACAGGACATAAACCAGACCAAAAAAGAAAAAAAGTTGTTCATTCATTATTTCTTCTTCTCCCCCCCCCCCCCCTCCCAGCCGTTGCGTTCCGCTCTGGGGGGGGTGTACTCATTATCATGCATGGCTGTAGTCGTATGACCATATACCCTCGCATCCCTACAATGCCAGGACGGAACACGTCGGGTTTACACCGACCAGACAGACATCGCTGGCACCAAGCGCGAAGCGCCGTGAGGTGTTGGGCGAGTCGCATGAAGGGTGAACTTCATCTTTCTAGGAACCGCTTTTGAGGCAGATTTTCTTGCATATGGATGACAGCGACGAATGTTGTATTGTTTTTTTCCTGGGGTGGTCACTTCCAGAGACAGCAATGGGGGCACTATGTAACTGCCTCGTGGGTGCCTTACCATATACATACTACGCGAGAGGAGGAAAGGGGGGGCAGGGGGGGGGGTGAGCGATAATGTATAGTCCTGAGTCGAAAAGGTCAAGACGCAAAAACTCACAATCCCTTGCCTCAGTCTGAGCGACCAGATAGACCAAATCGATCGCCCCCCCCCCCCCCAACAACGTAATGATCGCCCAACTTATGGGGGTGTCTCTATTATTAGGAGTACAGGAGTATAGGAACGGTGCTCCGTCTCGAAAGGGATGCGTAGTCAATGGTCCAATTGAGTGCCCGCAACAAAATGCGTACCCCCCCCCCCCCCTCTCCCCCCCCGGCGATGAACGGGGGGGGGGGGGTCAGCAGGACGCTGGGACGAAGAAGAAGCACGTAACGCGTGCGACTATAAGTACAGTACAGCAGTATAGTGCTGCTATAGCATGGGTATAACTGCATAGTACGTAACGTCATGGGCGTAAAGGTCAAAATGCTGGGTACTCGTTTGCTCAAAGTGGGTGTTTGTGTATGAGTGTTCGAGTATTATTAAATTACCAGGTATATAGTTGTGCGGCGTGTAGTCAGCGGTTCACCCGCGTTGAGAAGAGCACCGCAGCATGCATTTACCAGGGTGTGGTGCATAGTAGTACTGATTGAGTGACAGTAGTACAGCAGTATAGTAGTATCTCTAGTACAGCAGTATCGACCCACCGACAAGAAACGCCTACTTTGACCAAACCTTAGAAGCTCATTGTGATATCTTGAGCATAGCCTATTGTATAGGATTTTGTATAACGCTCGCCGCTACGCACATTTCCCAAAAAAGATATTATGATAGCGTCCCCAAAAGGATATGGTTCGTAGCTCGCTTGCCGTTGGGATATCGTACGCGTAGCTTTTTCTTCTCGTATTGCGCGGTTGTCCCACGCGTGAGACGTCGAAGCTTCATTTACGAGGTGTGGGGTAGATTTATAGCTTCGTTAAATTTGTTTCGAATAGCCGCACCTTCGACTACCCTTTCCGCGATTTCTGGGATGGCATATCGTATTCGCAATCCTTTGGTCGTCGTGTGTGGTCTGAATCTACGACTATTCATCAGGGTGGGTTAATGTGATGGTATCATGTAGTAGCTATGAGGCCGTGCACGTACCAGTATGAGAGCACGTACGTTACGTGACGTGTTACTAACGGAAACGTCTTCGTAGATCGTATCAGTATGAAAGATACGCAGACAAACAGATACGTACTGCGAGTGTGAGTGTGATGTTATATGAGATCACGTGGCGTGCTACATGTTTGTACATAATGATGATGTTACGGAAACGTCTGGTAGATTGCAGATATATATATATATACAAGGTTCCCCTCCGGGAGGTGCCGTATTAATAGGGGAGTGGCGCAAGAGCGAAATAATACTCGTATGAAACCCTGCAAACTTGTTTAGAAGTAGCACCTGCATCCACCCATCATTTTAACGTGAAGAACACACAACATATTTTTGAGGATATACTATCATACTGTTCGCGGAATTAGTGTGGGATCATTACTACAATAATAAATAATGGGGTATCGGTAAGTGGATATATTCATCCAGCTGACTCGCGGCGATTAATTCGTAAGTACAAAAAAGTTGCGCGAGGTCGAGGTTGCGCCATAATACTTTGTGACCGGCTGAGTAAGGTACAGCACATACGTACTGGTACTACTGTACAATATATATATATGTTCCCCCAAAATAAATGTTTCTTGGTGCTCAGGGTATTATAAGGGTTTCACAGATAAATGCTCGAGAACAAATCGTAGTCCGAGTACTGAGAGTATTGGAGTACTGGCGGCAAAAATATTGCGAGTACTGAGAAGGCCCAAATACTGAGAGTAATGAGAGTGTGAGCAGTACCGAACCCCGAGAATACAGGTAAGTATGTACCCGCAGTAGTATCGAAACGCGAAATACTTGGGGTAAAGGCAATATGCGCAGTACAGAACCTCGAGATACTGAGAGTATTCGCAGTACACGCATATATATTCCTCGCAAATGCATATCTCGAAATACTGCCAGACTGCTTTAAGTGCTCAAGTTGTCTCCAGCGAAAGTAGTTTGCTCCAACTCCCACTCGTGTGGGACTCTCTGGGTGTGTTTTGTGCCGAACGCTGAGCCTGTCGAGCCGGTGCACAGACGATTGAAGTATACTTCATGCTCGAAGTATGCTGGGCATATTGAGGGTATTTCATTACTACTGCGAGTACTGAGTCTCGTAGAAGCAGCAGTACGAATACTACCAACGGACGAAACAGATATTTTCGGATTTCAGGATGAAAGATTACTTCAGGATGAAACGTAAAAATATATAAATCGACGAAAAGATACCGAGGAAACATTTTTTTGTCTTCCTTTTTCTAGGGTGGCTAGAAGTCACCACAAAGCGCCACCTCGCGAATTTTTGGTGTCATACGATCTCGCATCGCCCCTCACCACCGCAAAAACGAAAACTCGAATTCTTACCCGCACCGAGAACGGCGGAAATAGGTGAAAACCCGTTTGCGACAGTGAGCGGCGACGCTGGGTCCTAGGACCCCAAAAAACCGTGAGGTGGTGCCTTGTGGTGATATGTACCCACCACAGAAACGAAAAAAAAAATGTTGGCTTCCTTGGTATTTTTTTTAGAAATTTCCATTTTTTTCGCATTTCATCCTGAAGTAATCTTTCATCCTGAAGTCCGAAAATATCCTGTTAAATATTGCTAGACTAGTATGATACTTGTAGTACCTGCGGTACAGAACCCCGAGATACTTGAAGCACAACAGGCGGTATCCATGCCAGCAGCAGTAGCGAGCCCCGCACTAGTGCGAGCCCGAAAGTATATATACGTAGTATCTACAGAACCTCAAAATACTGCGAGTACTCGCAGTATCTCGAGTACAAAAACCCCGAAATACTGCGAGTGAGTGTACGAAGTACCTACGGCAATAGCAGTATTTTCTCGAACATACTTTGCTTTACTCCCAAGTATTGGGAGTAGGTGTGTAATGTTGAGGTATGAACGCACGCCATACGCAAGCGCGCCCAAACTCTTTGATTTGGGCAAAACACACAAGTAACATGTACTATATCATTTTGTGCGTTCAGAAAAGCAAGGTGGATGAATGTACTGGCACAAAAAAGTCAGAAGAAGTGGAAACTAAACACACACAACATATATTACAGTATATCATGCATGCTATACGTTCAGAAAAGCAAGGTGTGGACGAATGTATTATTACTGTGTGTAGTACTGTTGTAGTCTGGTACAAAAAAAGTCAAAAGTGAAATAAATAAAAAAAGCGTGGATGGTGCGAGTCGAACCTCGGAAACGAAAATGTTATCCAGCGCATCAGTATAATAAACGTATACGCTAGAACAGTGCAGGTACAACTGGCACGTCGTGTTTTTTACGCAATCTAAAACACTTTGCACGATCTCCTACAGCAGTAGAGTGGCTTGTACAGGTACGACTGCATATACAGCAGTACTGCTGTAAAAACATGCCACGCGAGGAACATACGTGTACTGATCCCCGGCAGCTGGCTCTAGCATCTATCGGTCAGCAATGTAGGACCCACTGCAATCAGAACTACTGTACTGCTGTATGTAAGTATGTTTTGTACGAACGCTGCTGTACGAATGAGCCGCAGTACGATCATCCATAGGCGCAAGGTGTGCCCACTGCTGCTGCTGGGCAGCAGGGTTGTGGTGATGTAGGAAGCTGGAAGTAAGCACGCTCTGTGCACTGCTGTGGGTGTTGTTCTCTAGGCGGTGGTCCGTGCTCCGTGCAACAACCCAAAAAAAATGTACAGGGATATTATTGTACGTCATGCTGGGTACATACGGATAAAAAAATATATGGCAGACCGTGGAATGCGGACGGCAGGCTCCGACAAACACAACCAACCACAGCAACACTGCGCATATGGGTGTGTCGAACACGCGCGGCGTGTGGGCGGCAGCGTTGGAACGATGGGATCTGTGCATATAGTCTGTTGTGTACCTGTGGTATATATGCCTGAGCTGTGTGCTCACAGCACATGAGAGCCGGGGGGAGAAAACAGAGAGCACGTACCCATACGTACGTACAAAATAAGGCCTCTCGTACTGAAACCAGGGAAATCGTCTTATCCACTCCCGCCGGAAAGAAAACTTTGGGCGCCCGCCACGTGCTCCAGAGTGCACGGATCGCACCGAGACCTCGACCAATGTGTCCGGCCGGGCTTAATGTGTCCGAGCATTTGGTGTTGTGCAGAAAAGTGCTTTGTACGAAGAGAAAAGTTGGCAAAAGTACGAAAATTTGACAAATATACGTATACATATATATTGTAAGTATGAAGATACATGGTGACAGTCTAGGCAGCTTTTTATGTCCGATGGAAAGTGTCGTGAACGAGTAGTCGCGAGGGTCATCTCCACTCTCAACCAGCCTAACCAGCCCCGTAATACGTCTGGCATGGTTGAGTTTTTCACTGCGGCTATTATTGATGCGGTCGAAAAAGAGGTACCACCCCCCCTCCACGTCGCCACCGCAGACATGGATGGTGTGAGTCTGCCGAAACCGTGACCGCATTCATATTAGCATGGACAGCGAGGGAGGATGCACGGCAATTCTTGCGTGCCCACCCCCAGAATAGAACCGCGTGGAAGACACTGAGATCTGCGTGTGCGAACCTGCAGAAGGTGATTGCCGCAGGACTGCATGCGTACTTCGAAGCGTACCTCGCTGAAACCGAACGACTACTAGCGAACAACGACCAGAGAGGCTTTTACAAGCACCTTAAGAGTACGGTAGGATTGGAAGGGACTAAAGCGAGAAGCGAACAGTTCATTAGGGACGAGGATGGCACGCTGTTGCGGGATAAGGTGCGAATTCGTGAACGGTGGGGGAGGTTTTACCACAAACTTTTGAACACGAAATCGCTTAAACTCGATTCCACGATCATCGACCTCTTGCCACCACGACCGCTTAAACTGTCGCTCGGAGATGAACCATCCATGGACGAGATGACGGAAGCACTTAAGGGGATATCAAACTGGAAAGCTGTCGGGCCAGATGGTCTCCCGGCCGAACTCCTGAAAATCGACCACCCCGCATTCGCCCAGTGCTTTCACAACATCCTTGTCAATGTTTGGGTAACAGGAGAAGTCCCCCAGCAATGGAAAGACGCGATCATCAAGGTCCTTCACAAAAAGAAGGACCGAACTGATTGCAACAACTACAGAGGGATTTCGCTGGTTGCCCACGCAGGCGAAGTCTTGTTGAAAATCGTCGCTTCGCGCCTCAGCAACTACTGCGAGACCGAGGAATTACTCCCGGAGGAACAGTGCGGCTTCCGCCCCGCACGATCAACGATTGATATGTTGTTCGTCGTGCGCCGGTTGCAAGAGCTTGGAAGACAGAGGAAAATCCCCCTCTACTTGTGCTTCATCGATCTGCAGAAAGCGTACGACTCTGTCGACCGAGAGCTGTTATGGGAAGTACTCATACGTTTTGGCGTACCAACCAAGATGCTGAGAATTATCCGTAATTTCCCACGATGGCATGCGGGCTCGCGTGCGTACGGATGACGGCGAGCACTCGGAATGGTTTGATGTCACGCAGGGGCTGCGGCAAGGCTGTGTGCTGTCACCGTTACTGTTCAACGTATTTTTCGCTGCTGCGTTGCACGTCGTACTAGTACGCTTTAGCCATGACGAAGCAATCGTAAGGGATTTGGTCCAACTTAGTGATGCTGGAGTAGTCGGGACGAAGGAGCAGGAGCCGTTGGGGTACGTGCGAAGGGCGGTATGGGGCATGTTGTACGCCGATGACGCAGGGATTGTCTCGAAGTCGGCTGAAGGGCTCGCGAAAATGATGACAGTCATCGTGACTGTCTTCGAAGCAGCAGGCCTTACGGTGTCGGAAAAGAAGACAGAAACTATGCTTCTACAAACGCCAGACCAGAAAACCCTCGCACCCCCGCTCGTTATCGAAGCAGCAGGCCAGAGGTATAAGCAGACGGCCCAGTTCTTGTACCTAAGCGGCGTTATCCACGAAAATGCTGACCTCTCGCTCGAAATCGACCGACGGATCCGTCTCATGCGAGCATGCCTCAAACGGTTCGGCCCGGAGCTGTCGTATGATAGGACGACCGCCCCCCTTAGCCTGAAAGTCCGAATGCTGAAGGCCGAGGTAATTGAGACCCTGCTCTACGGGTGTGTGACGTGGACCCTCAGAGCGGAACACTTTGCCAAGCTTCGAACGGCTCACCACCAAGTCCTGTTGCGAGCCATTGGCTTCCAACGCCGACTTCGTACTGACCATGCCACCCTCTCGTACGCGAAGGCCGTCAAGATGACACGCTGCGAGAGCATCGAAACGACCATCCGCAAACGGCGTCTCTTCTTCGCGGGGGGGGTGGCACGGCAAAGCAAGGATCGATTACCCAGCCGGGTGATGTTCGGGACGATTGCTGGTGGGGAGAACCCGAGACCTGGCGGACAGGTTAAGACTTGGCATAGATGCGTAGTCGAAGACCTTAGGGAGTTCCGCGCCACCGAAGGGTCAACGGAACTTGCTCCCTTGGTGTTTGGAGTTGAGACCGCACTGTGGCCCACTGCTGCAAAAAAGGCGGGGAAGTGGTACCGGGGGATCCTGGAAGCAGCCGAACGGTTCATGGTGAGGTGGCACGAGGCTGAGGCTGAGCTGAGCAGGCAGCGCCGCGCATCCGCCGTGGGTGGTGTCCAAGGGAATGGGGGGAGGAGGGGCAACAAGAGGAGTAGCAGAAAACCCGACCAAGGGAATGCGGAGAGGGGGGGGAAGAGGAGTAGCAGGGAAACTGCAGTGGACGAAAGTAGGAAGGAGATGGCAGATAGGGTAGCCAGGTACCGGGCAGACTAAGAAGTAGAAGATGCCTATACTACTCGTACCACCAACTGGTGCAGCTGGTTCGAACGTGGTCTTCCTTTGTCTTCCTGTTGTTTTTGTTTATTTTTATTTCATTTTATTGTCTTCTTTGCAGTGACCCTATGTGATTTTCATTTCTCTTCCTTTTCTCCGATTGATAAGCCTTATTGAAGGAGTCGTGTGGCGTGGGTGGATGACGAGCCTGCTCTGCTTGTTTCGTACTGTCTGACGCCGAGGGGCCGGGCATAGTTGACGAACGCTGGACGATGGTGGCAGACAGGGTAACAAGGTACCAGGCGGGCCAGCAGGGAGACCCTGGCTGTGCTACTCGTACCATAAACTGCTGCCGCTACCAGGAGCATGCCTTGTGCTTTGTTTGGTTTGCCTGTTATTTTTCCCTTGGTTCTTAGTCTTACTCTGTTGACGACTAGTAGTGGTGTTTTCTTCTTTTTCTTTTTTTTTTCCAGCTCGTTCTTTTCAAGTGTCTGCCACGTCCCCTACGTGGGGGTACGATGGTTTGCTGCTATACTGAAGTATATACATATACCAGGTATATCTAGTTTCTTTTTTTGTTTCTTTTCTCTTTCGAATTGTCTTTGTTTTTGTTTTTTGTTTTTTCTCTTTGTTTCGTTTTTGTTTCTCTAGGTCATGGAATGTGTATGTCGTGCCTGTCGTACGCAGTATGATGACATGGCATTGCATTACATACGTGGCAACGTAGTATCTCTGTGGCGTAGCTTTGTGACCACAGAACTTGTATCTCTCTAGGTTTGAAGAATCGGCACGGACACTGGTTGTGCTGGATGTCGACGCGTAGAAATAACGGTTTAATGTGAAGAAAACAACAACAACAACAACAACTCGACTGCCCCCCTCTGTCGCACTCTGATCTCGCACTCTTATCATTGAGCTCCCATGAATGAGATAATAAGCAACAAGAAAAACTTTGCCAAGAAGAAGACTACGTGTCTAATAGTGTGTCCTCACCAGCATCGACATTCATTCATCATTCCAGCGTCCTCCTCCATAACAAATAAGGAACATCTATCTTTGATTTACAGCAGTACGTAGTGAGCCCACTACTGCTGTGGACCACTATGATGACGGCAGTCTCTTGCACTGGAGCTCTCCCATCTCTGATCTACTACTTACTATTCGCCATGCCGGAGCCTGTGCTGCAGAGGTATTATTATTCATGAGATATTGATGCATTGTGGTCAGCACGCCGGCACTGCTGTACAACTAAGTGCTGCTGCTGATGCTGTTGCTGTGTCTGTACTATTAATAATATTAATATCTGATTTTGGGCGATTTTTACCAAAATACTGCTGTGGCACCCACAACCGGTGGGGTGTCTGGGATCTCAGGTTGGCTGGCGGCCCGTTTATGTCTGCACCTTGTGGGTGGGAGCAGGGTGCCAAAAATGGGAAGGGTACATTGCCGTGGTCGTCAAAGTACCAAACGGGAGCAAGGGAGCTCGAGCAAGGTGCCAAGCGCAGCAGCTCGCATGGTAACATTAACATTTGGGTTAAACGCTACAGCTCTACGAGTACGAGTACTCGAGTAGGTTTCGCAATCTGGGAGAAGGGATCTTTAGGGGTGTTTTTGACTTGAAAATTGAGTAGCGCGTACTCGCTGTAGTTGTGTCTTTGTGTCTGGTACAGTAAGAAATTTCTTGGAAACTGACGATTTGTTGTGAACAAAATTGCCCGATATGCCGCTCCCGTATCGCCCGCACCAATAAACCACCGGGGGGTCAATCATCGCTGATCGGGACTCAACACACCGCCACACGTGCAGAGTACATTCGTCGTGACAGGAGAAGCTGAAGCGCAAGGGCCAAGGGTACTTTGCCATCGCGGACACGTGTGTCATCGGTCCTTCTTCGTTCGTGACCCGTGGCGACCACCTGCTGTTTGCGTATATATCAGAGCGTATAGGTCTACACTCACTTGTAGTCTACTGGTGGTGCCGCCATGAGATTCAACAAGCCAGCAGCAGCTGTAGCGGCGGCAGCACTGTCGAACTTGCTGTCGGCAGGCCTGCTGCGGACGGCCTCAGCCCAATTGGGCGAATGCGTTGCTTCCACGGAGGATGGGTTCGACTACCAGGTGAGCGAGAGCGAAGCCGCGGCACTACCCTCCACGCCCCGGACTACTCGTATGCTTTTTTTTCCAAATGAATTCCATCATCAACCACAGGCGAGTTGTAGTCGCCAGATGGCGAATAGCCCAAAGGGGTCTTAATGCAGGAACCTCCTGTCTCATTTCCACCTCTTGCGCGAGTTGGAGTTGCCTTTGTCCAGTCGTCACAAAGGCCGCCATGCGGATGCCGACAGAGTGTCGAGTAGACTCTCGCTGTGGACACTACGAAATGCCGTTCCGTCTTCACCCTGCTGCTAATCAATATATACCCGATACCTGACATGATACGTAGCTTCTCCCTCAAGCAGCACAAACAACGACAAAGATGGCAGAACAACTGATACGAGCACAAGTACTCTGAGTTCAAGTAAATAAGTACCGTGATCCGCGAAGTCGAGAGAAGTTCGTTTGTTGGTTGCTGGTTCCTTTTCGAGTTGACTTTTTGACGCCTGTCTCGTCTTCTACCATCCGAAGCAGCAGCAGGAAGAAGAGGAGGGGTTGTTGGTGGTGTTGGTGTTGGTGTTGGTGTTGGTGTTGGTGTTGGTGTTGTTGTTCTCACATTAATGTGAGATGACTTGCGTCATGCTTCATGATCACTTCTGCTCGGCTGACCGTGCCGAGCCTCACCTATACCTGGCGTGTCCTCCACGCTACACCTTACCGAAAGAGAAGCTTGCTGCAGACCCAGGTCGAACCTGAGATACACCCATCTCACAGCAGTAGGTCCATTAGCATTCGAAGGTAACCACTGCTGTTTAGTAAACCACCGGGCGGCGTTCTCGTCTACTATTAATAGCTGTATGAGTAAATTGAGTTCGATAGGACCTATGCCAATGGAAACGCGAAGTCCAAAAGTTTTCTTTAAAAAAACAGCCGAGAATATCCTCGTACCGCCGCTGTGGGAAAAAAAGGGAAAAATGTTTGATTTTTTCTTCTTTTTCTAGCGGCTGCAGCCGGCGCAATTTATTTTCTCTCGTTACAAATTGTCAACGCGCTGATAAAAATCAGCTCGTGCGACGATAGATGCTCGATCTCAATATAGACTCAGCCCACGGCCAACCCGCTTGGTGTCGGGCAAGGCCAACGAGTATAGATGACGGCATCGAAGGTAGAACGTGGATACATGCTCTAGGGGGCGAGAGCTTGCCGGCGGCGTCCTGCGGTATCCTCCCAAACCTGAAAAAAACCTGTTTTTTGCCATTCGAGACGATCGAGAAATTTTGTCTTCTGTTTTGTACACACCAGCGGCTACTTGTTTTTTTATCGTGCGCCTGGCCAGCGCCCGCCACACGTCACCGGCCATTGTGTGAAGACGGGGACCCAAGGGTGGATCGGAGTCCCTAACGAGCGCACTCCATTCAGAATTCATGACGCAATCGTTGGTTTTGTCAATCGATGTCTGTCGGGGACTCGGAATCTCGCCGCTTCGAACCAAACATCCGCCTGAGTTTTTCTCAAGCCGATCTTGGCCCAACATCGGCCACATATTTTTTTTTTTCGGGTTTTTTCCAAAAGTTGGGTACTTTTTATTTTCTAAACGTGCCCATAGGAAGCGTGTTCTAAAAAATTTTGGCGGCTATCTTTGGAATTCAAACTTTTTATTGATACTTCGCTTTACCATTGGCACAGGTCTAATATACTAATAATATTAATAATATACCGATAAATATCAAAACGAGACGAAATGTACGATTTTTTATATCTCATTCTCTTTAGAGGGCTGGGCGCTGGCTGACTCAGTCAATAGCGATTATACGGCGTCATCAAAATCAATCAGTATATGAGTACCATTGATACTGCCGTACTGGATTGCAGCAGTATGATATACTCTCATGCCATCGTCCTGGGTACGACAAGCACAACGTACATACCTTGAGAGTTGAGAGAGCATAATACATACCTACCTGGTTCCGATCAACGAGGGTTCTACAAGCACCTGAAGAGTACGGTAGGGTTGCAAGGTACGAAAGCGAGGAGTGAACAGTTTATCATGGACGAGGATGGCACGCTATTGCGAGATCAAGCGCGAATTCGTGAAAGATGGGCGGGGCACTACCACAAACTATTGAACACGAAATCGCTGAAACTTGACCCCACGATCATCGACCTAGTGCCACCACGACCGCTGAAACTATCCCTTGGAAATGAACCATCCATTGACGAGATGATGGAAGCAGTGAAGGGTATGTCAAACTGGAAAGCCGTTGGACCAGATGGTCTCCCGGTCGAAGTACTGAAACTTGACCACCCCGCTTTCGTGCAGTATTTTCACAGTATCCTTGTTAACGTTTGGGTAACGGGAGAAGTCCCCCAGCAATGGAAAGATGCGATCATAAAAACCCTTCATAAAAAGAAGGATAGAACTGATTGCAACAACTACAGAGGTATTTCGCTTGTTGCTCACGCAGGCAAGGTGTTGCTGAAAATCGTTGCGTCCCGTCTAAGCAGCTACTGCGAGACCGAGCATATACTCCCTGAAGAACAGTGTGGCTTCCGCCCCGCACGGTCAACAGTCGATATGCTGTTTGTCGTGCGCCGGTTGCAGCAGCTCGGGCGGCAGAAGAAAATCCCCCTGTACATGTGCTTTATCGACTTGCAGAAAGCGTACGACTCTGTCGACCGAGAACTGTTGTGGGAGGTACTCACACGCCTTGGTGTACCAACCAAGATGCTCATAATCATTCGCAATTTTCACGAAGGCATGCGGGCTCGCGTGCGTGCGGATGACGGTGAACACTCGGACTGGTTCAATGTAACCCAGGGACTGCGGCAAGGCTGCGTACTATCGCCGTTACTGTTCAACGTGTTCTTCGCCGCTGCGATACACATCGTGCTGGTACGCTTCAGCAAAGACGAATGCATCGTAAGGGATTTGGTTCATCTCGAAGAGGACAGGGTTGTCGGAAAAGAGGAACCGTTGGCATGCGTGCAAAGGGCTGTGTGGGGCATGTTGTATGCAGACGATGCAGGAATAGTCTCGAAGTCGGCGGAAGGCCTTGCGAGAATGATGACAGTCATCGTGACTGTCTTCGAAGCAGTAGGTCTCACGGTATCCGAGAAGAAGACAGAGACGATGCTCCTACGAACACCGGATCAGACGTTTACCACCTCACCGCTCGCGATCGAAGCTGCAGGCCAAAAGTATAAACAGACGACCCAGTTTTTGTACCTAGGAGGCATTATCCACGAGAACGCTGACCTCTCCTTCGAAATCGAGCGACGAATCCGTCTGATGCGGGCATGCCTCAAACGGTATGGCCCGGAACTGTACGATAGGACGAACGCACCGCTTAGTCTGAAAGTCCGGATGCTGAAGGCCGAGGTGATTGAGACCTTGCTGTACGGTTGCGTGACGTGGACCCTCAATGCGGACCACTTCGCCAAGCTTCGATCAGCCCACCACGAAGTCCTTCTGCGAGTCATTGGTTTCCAGCGCCGACTACGCACCGACCACACCACCCTCTCGTATGCGAAGGCGCTCAGGATAACACGATGCGAAAGTATCGAAACGACCATCCGTAAACGGCGACTCTTCTTTGCGGGGGCTGTGGTGCGGCAACACGAGGGGCGATTGCCCAGTCGGTTGATGTTCGGAACGATCGCTGGTGGGGGGAGCCCGAAACCAGGCGGGCAGCCTAAGACTTGGCCTAGGGCAATTGCTGAGGACCTTAGAGTGTTCAAAGCCTCAGAGGGATCAACGGAAGACTCCCCCTTAGTCTTTGGAGTTGGGACCGCACTGTGGCCCACTGCAGCAAAACAGACGGGAAAGTGGTACCGGGGAATCCTCGAAGCAGCTGAACAGTTCATGGGCAGGTGGCACGAGGCTGAGGCAAAGCTGAGTAGACAGCGCCGTGCATCCACTGCAGGTAGTGTTAGAGGGAATGGGGGGAGGGGTAACAGCAGGAGGGGTAGAGGGAACACCGTACAAGTGTATAGGGGCAGGGGGGGGAACAGGAGGAGTAGAAGGGAAACCGCGGTAGAAGAGAGTAGCAGAGAGACCGCAGATAGGGTAGCAAGGTACCAGGCCGACTAATAGGTTGGACGTTTCTTTGCTACTCGTACCGCCAACTGCTGCGGCCGTTCGGTATGCATTTTGATTTTTTCCCTTCTTATCCCTATGAAAGAAGTACTACATAGTGGGTGGGTGACGAGCGTATTTTGGCCCACTCACTATTGCTCTTTTTACTTAGTTAAGTGTTCACCGGGATGCATAGTCCCCTTTTTCCTTCTCGTATCTTTCCCCTTGCACGTCCCTTTTGGCTCATGCTCGGGGTAAGTATGTATGTGTCTGAGCTTTGGCTTCCCATTTTATTTATTTATTTGGGATTCTTCTCCTTTTCTTTTTCTTTTTCTTGTTCTTTTTCGGTTTGGTTTTTTCGTTGCTTCTCTTTCTTTATGGTGTATTTTGGTTGCTGGCGTATGTATGTATGTGGTGTCGGCCGCACCTAGTGCGAAGGCATGGTATTACGTAGGCTATTAATGCATTACGGTGTGTTATCTCTGTGTCGTAGTCTGTGACCACAGAGCTCGTATCTTTCTAGGGTGAAGAATCAGCACGGACACTGGGCTTGCTGGATGTCGACGAGTAGAAGAACGGTTTAATGTGAAGAACACACACACACACACACCTGGTACCAGGTAGTAAATTACTGTAATAATGATGTCATCGCAGAACGTTCGCATTGACACAATGAAGAACGCTATGGGGAACGTTACTAGGAATGAGACAAAAAAAATGTATGATGTGTATAAAAAATAAAAATAAAAAATAGTGAGACATGTGGAGAGGTGAGAGGGAGAGAGATGCAGACAACTTTTGGACCATCGGGCCGTTGGTAAATTGCAAGATCCAGCAGCTCATATATACATACGAGTACCAGTATACAGAAACATTTACCTCCTCGAGTAGTTTTGTCTCGGCCACATTTGATTAAAAGGCCTCGCTGCGCTCTCACAGCCCCCACCCGGAACACGCCTCCCTTACTCCACCTCTCGGAGAACCTTCCGGGCGTCTTTCTTCGATTTCCTGCCTCTCTTTGCTTTCTTCCTTTCAGCTCAGCTCAGCCCTCACTAAATCCAAGACCAAAACCACACACTAATTTCATGTTATTTTATTTCAATAGTCGAAAAAAAGGCGAGAAATGGACCTTCAGAAGTCGATTTAGAATCGAAAATCAGTCAAAACTGAGCGAGAGAGCCCATCCTACCTTGAATTCAAGATAAAAATCCCGAAATACAAACTTGACAGAACAAAAAAAACGATTTAAAAAAAAAAAGGCTCAGCCCAGCGTCGTTTTTTTTTCGCACATGCCAGGTATAATACAAGCACTGAAAGTACGGAGATCTTTCAACGTTGCAAAATATCCGACGCAAAGTCGTGAGCTGTAGAAGTTGTGACTGGTTTTATCGGCTTCGTTTTACGGGTACGAGGTGTGGGTACCTATTTTGCCGTATCATACCCGTCTTCAAGCATATATCGCAGCTCTCCCGCGAAAAAACTCAACCCTTCAGCGAAATAGGAGGGGGTGCTGGAAGCTCTGCCGGTTGCGGGACTGGTTCAAACAATCTCCTCATTTCCTACTTGTCATAACACGTTTGTGTGCATTATTATGCGTGTGGAGACCGGAAGGCTTTGTCCTGTGCCACTTAGCTCTTGGCTTTTGGAAGCCGCCGATTTAACCACGCCACAACAAGCCAGGCGTGGTTTTTCCTGCGCGACTAAGTTCTTGGCATTTGCAAGTCGCCCATTGCGCCACGTCATGAGCATCCTTCATCCCGTCTGCTTCACACTCGGTTCTATTTTGCTTCCTTGAACGAGCGTAGCGGGCGGCGAATAGCCGCATAGCGCCCGCGAAGCGGAGCGCCTTGTGGCATCATAATCATCACAAGCCGTAGTCAGTCGTATAATAGTTTTCCCCTTGTTAACCCTTTCAGTACGTACGTACCTTGGACTCTACAGTAATTCGTACTGCATAAGGCGCTCCGCTTTTCTTTATGGAAGGGAGCAAAACCAACGGTTCCGTACCATCCGTATTACAGCCGAGTGGAAACGTGCAGCTTTGTTGAAGCGGCGAGTCGGCAGCTATTCACGAGTAGGATCTATTCCGTAGGTGCCGTTAGCCGATTAACGTTATTAATACCATAGTCAGTATGTCGGCTGGTGAAGCCAGCTGGTGGCTAGCCGACTAGCCTACTTGAGTCAGGCGAACGAAGAAGGCCAAATCAGCCCCCCCTGGCCAAGCCCCTCCGCCCCGGGCAAGGCGGCCCAGTCCTTGAAACAATGTGTCTCGCATGCCGCATCCTTCCCAAATGTGGAAACCCCGTAAGTTGGATAGTCGGCACCTCCGGGAAACGACTGCGGTAACCATTAGTCCGACCAATAACTACTTGGTGACCCAATTCGTGCCGACTCACAGCTAGCTCTTATGTATGTGTTGAAAATCCCCTACGTCGCACGGGCCAACATCGCATGTCGTTGTTGTTGTTGTTGTTGTTTTCTTCACATTAAACCGTTATTTTACCCGTCGACATCCAGCACAACCAGTGTCGTGCCGATTCTTCAATCCTACAGAGTCACAAGTTCTGTGGTCACGAAGCTACGCCACCGACAGAGATGCTATGTCAGATGTTGCCACGTATGCAGTAAGCACAACAGCAGTAAACAATGCAATGCCATGTCATAATACTGGATACGACAGGCACTACATACACATTCCATGAAATAGAGAAACGAAACGGAACAAAGAAAAAAAAACAAAAAACAAAGAAGACAAATCGAAAGAAAAAAAGAAAGGAGAAAAAATATATAAGAAACAAACCGTCGCATGGGTGAGGGTTAGGGGCTGTTGCACCAACCTCGTCCGCGCGAGATGTACGTGGTATCCGGCGCGCTGCTCGTGGTTCGGCACAAGCTACGCCCACTATTATGGGGGTCCATGGTAAATAGGACCTAGGGTATACACAAAAACCTTTTGTGCATATGCTATTAGTACTTGTAGTATGTCATGTGTATCATGTGCTTCTTGCCGGCGTCCCCGGTGGCTTGGTAGGTGGTCCGCGTGCCTGTCAAGATCCATTTCGTGGGTTCAAGTCCCACCGAGTGCATGCTCATAGGGACTTTTTCTTGCATAAAACATTGATAAGCGGAAAGCGCGAAAGCGTGAGTTGGCTACATCCGATGAAAATCGACGAGCAGTGGGAATGCTGAACCCTATGCGCGACAAAAAATAAAAGGCACGTACCGGGGGGGAGAAGGGACGACACCTGTGACCACGGCTTGTCCAGAAGATCGTCGAGGGTAAAACCTCCTACGAGTGGGCTGGGAAGTAAAAATATAATCTTAGCAGTATCGGAACAAAGTATCCCATCATAGTTTTATACCATCACAATACAGCAGTAGTTGTAGGTACGTCAGCTGTGACTGCGGCCGATTGCGGTTGTTGATCATACCTGGTAGAAGATTCCAAGAAATTTGAGAATTGTTCATTTGTACTGGTCTGGTATGTGTACTATGCACGCAGACGGGCCAATACGCAGTAGCAGGACAAAGGCCGTCTTGTTCTTTTTTTCTGATAGTAATATGAGCGATGACGGTATAACATGGCAACATGGCCTGTTTTGGAATATGCGCTGAGTTTGGTTGAAAATGCAACAACAGCGATGACGATGGCGACGACAAAAACCGCGACGGTGTGTGTGTGTTCTTTTCATTAAACCGTTCTTTCTACCCGTCGACATCCAGCGTAATCAGTTCCGATTCTTCAATCCTAGAGAGATACTTGTATAAGTTCTGTGGTCACAAAACTACGACAGAGGTACTAAATACTTTGTTACGTATTCAGTAAGCACAACAGCAGTAGTAAACAATGCAATGCCATGTCATCATACTTGATAGACAGTCACGATATACATACGTGTTCTATGAAAGAGAGAAAACGAAAGAAAGCAAAGAAAAACAAAAACAAGGAGAACAAGAAGCCAAATCGAAAGAAAGGAAAGAAGAAAAGAAAAAACTGTTGTGCGGGGATGTGGCAGACACTTGAAAAAAAGCGTTCTAAAGAAAAGAAAAGAAAAACACCACCCTACTTATAAACAGAGTAAGTCTAAGCACCAAGGGAAAATAACAGGCAAACCGAAGCACAAGTACCCTCCAGGTAGCGGCAGCAGTTTGTGGTATTAGTAGCATGACCAGGTTCTCCCTTCTAGCCCGCTTGGGACCTTGCTACCCTGTGTGCCGTCTCCGTGCTGCGTTAGTCAACTATGCCCCGCTCATCGGCGTCAGACAATACGAAACAAGGGAAGCAGGCTCGTCATCCACCCACGCCACACGTCTCCTTTCTTAAGGGTTGTCAATAGACCACTTGCAATAAGACCGAAAAAAAAAAAAAAAAACGCTCTGGGGGGGAAGCGATTTCTAGGTTGTTGTTGTTGTTGTCGTTTTCTTCACACTAAACCGTTCTTTCTACGCGTCGACATCCAGCACAACCAGTGTTCATGCCGATTCTTCAAACCTAGAGAGATACAAGTTCTGTGGTCACAAAGCTACGCCACAGAGATACTACGTTGCCACGTATGTAATGCAATGCCATGTCATCATACTGCGTACGACAGGCACGACATACACGTTCCATGACCTAGGGAAACAAAACGAAACAAAGAGAAAAAATAAAAACAAAAACAAAGACAATTCGAAAGAGAAAAGAAACAAAAAAAAAGAAACTAAAATATACCCGGTATATGTATATACTTCAGTATAGCAACAAACCATCGTACCCCCACGTAGGGGACGTGGCAGACACTTGAAAAGAACGAGCTAGAAAAAAAAAGAAAAAGAAGAAAACACCACTAGTCAACAGAGTAAGACTAAGAACCAAGGGAAAAATAACAGGCAAACCAAACAAAGCACAAGGCATGCTCCAGGTAGCGGCAGCAGTTTATGGTACGAGTAGCACAGCCAGGGTCTCCCTGCTGGCCCGCCTGGTACCTTGCTACCCTGTCTGCCACCATCGTCCAGCGTTCGTCAACTATGCCCGGCCCCTCGGCGTCAGACAGTACGAAACAAGCAGAGCAGGCTCGTCATCCACCCACGCCACACGACTCCTTCAATAAGGCTTATCAATCGGAGAAAGGAAGAGAAATGAAAATCACATAGGGTCACCGCAAAGAAGACAATAAAATGAAATAAAAATAAACAAAAACAACAGGAAGACAAAGGAAGACCACGTTCGAACCAGCTGCACCAGTTGGTGGTACGAGTAGTATAGGCATGTTCTACTTCTTAGTCTGCCCGGTACCTGGCTACCCTATCTGCCATCTCCTTCCTACTTTCGTCCACTGCAGTTTCCCTGCTACTCCTCTTCCCCATAAAGCCGAATAGTTTAGATGAAACAGGATGAATCAACAATAATATTAATATCCAGTTTCCTCCGTCTTGTTTTTTTGGGAAATAGGGCTGGCACATGTGGCATGCCAAAGCACAGCAGTACGAGGCTCTGGTCTACGGCAGAGCTCTTGACCAACACTGCGAGGGAATCACGGCGGCATCCCCGCCTGCTTCTGTAGTTTACTAGCATGCTAAGACGATGTCCTCGTGGCGTTGTTTGATTTGTTATTTGCTGTGTTCCGAGTACTACTGCTGTGCTGCTGCTGTATGTAGTAGAAGCTCACAGCCCAGCTTTGTGCCCGTACCTTTATTTTTGCTATATACTATACTCGCACGAGAACTGGCTGTTGTACAGCAGCAGCAGCATATTTTTTGTTGTTAACTCGATGCTCGTTCTCGCTACGCTCGCAGTATCGCATTCACCAACGAGCTTGCCGGGTCTCGATTCGGCGGCGTGCGACTGGTGAAGCGTCGATGCGCACAAAGATCGCCGGTGGCAGCGCGAAGTGCGTCGGTGGAGTCGCTGTTGTTGAGTGACTTTCCAAGATGGTGATAGAGGATGTGGCTGCACAAGGATGTGTTGTGTCTTCTTCTTCTTGTCTGCTTGGATTTTTTCGTGCGTGTTCGCCGTCTATTTCTGCTCCCTCCTGCCAGGCCTGTGTGACAGGTCATCATCCCTACATGCATTCCGGTTAGCGATAGTGCCTGCTGTTTCCAGCCGCGGAACACCACAACAAGCTGATGAGCGATGTTGCGTCGGCGACCTCGTGCTACTACTGCACTGCTGTAGTAGTAGACATGATGTGCTCGTGGCGCGCGACCTGGTGCGAGTTGTTGAAAGGTGCTGCTGCTGTTGTAATAGTAAATAAAGTTCAGGTCATCCTTGTTATTTTTTCCAACTTTCTGCTCCACACCATTTTTTTGTGTCACTTTGGTACGAGATTACGGGGCCATCACAGAACCTTGAGCAAAACTAGAGGGACGAGGAGCCGTGACCTTGACCTGTCTTTCCTATGGTGGATCCCCACGGCGCAAACATCAACAAATGCTGGTACCGTCGTGTCCGGGGCTAGAGGCAAAAATAGTTTATCGCCGATAGCCTGCTCCAAGTCCATGCACAACAAGCACACAGAGAGGTAGACGAATAGACTAACTGCTCTAGTACTGATTGGCTGGTCAGTTGAATCGGTGGGATCAGGGAATCATGGTCGCAATTTGCAAGGCAGCAGTTCTCTAGTACTGATTGACTGGTCAGTTGAATCGGTGCGATCAGGGAATCATGGTCGCAATGGGCAAGGCAGCAGTTAGACTATTCGTCTACCTCTCTGTGTGCTTGTTGTGCAAGGACTTGGAGCAGGCTATCGGCGATAAACTATTTTTGCCTCTAGCCCCGGACACGACGGTACGAGCATTTGTTGATGTGTGCGCCGTGGGGATCCACCATAGGAAAGACAGGTCAGGGTCACGGCTCCTCGTCCCTCTCGTTTTGCTCAAGGTTCTGTGATGGCCCCGTAATCTGGTACCAATGTGACACAAAAAAAATGGTGTGGAGCAGAAAGTTTGCAGAAAGTTGGAAAAACTCACAGCTGAATGATGTAGTCTATTAAAAATACGAGCACGATTCCATAGTCTATTCGTATGCCTGTGTGTGGGTTGTTGTGCAAGGACTTGGAGCAGGCATCGGCGATAAACTATTTTTGCCTCTAGCCCGGGACACGACGGTACGAGCATTTGTTGATGTGTGCGCCGTCGGAGTCCACCATAGAAAAGACAGGTCAAGGTCACGGCTCCTCGTCCCTCTAGTTTTGCTCAAGGTTCTGTGATGGCCCCGTAATCTCGTACCAAAGTGACACAAAAAAATGGTGTGGAGCAGAAAGTTGGAAAAAATAACAAGGATGACCTGAACTTTATTTACTATTACAACAGCAGCAGCACCTTTCAACAACTCGCACCAGGTCGCGCGCCACGAGCACATCATGTCTACTACTACAGCAGTGCAGTAGTAGCACGAGGTCGCCGACGCAACATCGCTCATCAGCTTGTTGTGGTGTTCCGCGGCTGGAAACAGCAGGCACTATCGCTAGGCGTCGTTCGGTTTGGGCGAGGTACTCTTCGAAGGACGCATGCAGTCCTGCAGCAATAATCACCTTCTGCAGGTTCGTACACGCAGATCTCAGTGTCTTCCACGCGGTTCTATCCCGGGGGTGGGCACGCAAGAATTGTCGTGCATCCTCCCTCGCTGTTCATGCCAATGTGAATGCGGCCAAGATTTCGGCAAACTCACACCATCCGTATCTGCGGTGGCGACGTGGAGGGGGTGGCACGGGTGACCTCTTTTTCGACCGCATCAATACTAGCCGCAGTGAAAAACTCAACCATGCCAGACGTGTTACGGGGCTAGATGAGCTGATTGAGAGTGGAAGCGACCCTCGCGACTACTCGTTCACGTCAGTTCATCGGACGTAAAAACCTGCCTGTCGAACTCTCGGCTTTTTGTCAGTCTTCGTATATGTCTGTTGGGCGCAAAGTGACCACTAAGTCGGACTTTGATATACCAGATGTTGTGGTCTGAAGGCTTAGCTGGGGCAGAAGGCTGTGGGACGACTTTGACATTTTGTACTCTAGGTCGATGGGCTTGACGGGTTAGGATGTAGTCGATCCGCTTACGGTCATTCGGGCTGGTGCCGTTGTGTGTATGCGATATCCCACCCTTGCGCGTGCTGAAAAACGTGTTGGTGAGAGCTAACTTGCAATTGGTGGCGAACTACAGGAGTGGTTTGCCATTATCGTTACGACCATCACTTCCATATGCTCCAAGCCCTCTACTTTCATCACCACCGCACCCTTCCAGCCTCTGTCCAGTTCGCGCGTTGTCATCCATGAGTACAAACAGACGCTCTTTCGTCGGGATCTTTTCCACCAAGTCCTACAGCTTCTACCAGTAAATACGCTTCAGTTCGGCGTCCTCGGTACCTATCAGTTGGAGCATACGCAACGCCGAGTTGCCGTCCCTTCGCCAGTACACGCTCGTCATGTCCGTACCCGTTCTTCCCCTTTACAGTCAGGGTGCGCACAGCGTAGGTCGCTACCGCAACCAGTGCCTCCTTCTGTCTGTTGCGAGCCTCACGTGCTGCTTTCTTTGCCAGCCGACGTGAGGCTCGTCCCCGCCTCCTATTTTGCTTCTTTTTGTTTTTTTGTAACCTCGAGGTGCGTTGATCGGTATACGAGTATATGATAGGTGGGAGTGTTATGTAGTAGTGGCATCGACGACGAATGACATGACCCCGCGTCTAACGGCCCTCTGCTCAGGTATCCGCTGCGACGGACTTCACGATCTACTGGACTGTGGACGTAGACAACGAGGAGATCGCCTTTCAGGTTCGATTGAGCATGTTTGTGTTTTGTATTTTTTCAAGAGCGAATGTATGTGTCTAATTTACGAGGCGCCAGAAATAGCCAAACCCCTTTCGAGATCGCCGAAGCCTCGTGCTATCAATACATGACATCTACGATCGACAGCGGTGTATGCTCCGAAAAGAAAGAAATCAGGACTGGTAACATTTTGAAGAGCTTAATAGGCCAATCAAACCCAATCAACCAATGGATTAGCAAGTTCTTCCTATAGTACGTACTACAGTAGTCGCTCTGGCACCTTGCCAACCGCGGTTTCCCTGCGAAATATATGCATGCGTGACCATCATCATCTCGCCATGTTTGTCCCCAGCACTTTCTCTTTGTGGTCTCTGTTTTTCAGGGTAACTCACCAAAGTATCATATATTCCACGCTACGGTTGAGTTTCACGTAGAAGACGAACAACCCTATCCAACCAAATCAACCAATGGAGAACTAATAGTCCCTTGATCTCGTACACAGTGTGTGCCAACCTTTTTATCGCATAGATTGGTAAGGTCGTCTCTGTAGAGTTGAGCAGTTAATTTGACGCTATGGTTGTGGCATCGAGACGAAGACGACCACAGTGACTATTACAACCACATTATACACGGTACATTGGTTGATTGGGTTGGGCGATGGTGTGGAATAATTGGTGAACTCTGCTCCCACACCATGTCAACAGCAAGTGGAGCTTTGTCACATACCAGGTACAGAATGCCGCACGACACGTGTGATTCGATTATCATGAAAAATGTATCACACCCCCTCGAACGAACTCCAAGCTGATTTTCTCGACAACGAGGAGAGTGCAAACGCCTACATACACATGTAACTCTATGGAAACATCTAGACGAGATCCGGACCTTAGACCTTTCAGGGTGTATATACTCCTGATTTGTGGGATCTGTGTGATCTAGCTCATGCTGCCGGGTGGGAGCCGTATAACCTGCATGATATGTGACCTGTTTCCTGGGTTGAATCTGTACAGCACAGACCCTTTACAACGTATCATAGCGGCAGGTTAGGATCTACCAGGTAGATGATCTATCTGTACGTGGATAGATCATCGTCTGTGCGTCGCGTGCATGTCATAGTAGAGGTCCCCCTGTAAGGCGGTGATGATGATGTGCCAGAGCAATATGACCGCCTTATACCTGTACCTGGGGGAAAGCCGCTTTGTTTATTCCAGGTTATGAGAGCTATGCCCCAGTGGCGTCAAGCGATTTTGACCGCCTTTTATCGTGACACCGTCTTACTCAGACCGCCTATATATGGGGGACCCCTGCTGTTTGTATACAGATTGTAGGACAACATATCTCACAATGGTAGCTTAGGAGCTACCGTCCGTACATGTTCCAAATCGTAGTCCGTCCGACGTGTGCATTGCGTGTCTTGCGCTGCAGGCGGTCTACGACGGTGAGGGATGGGTTAGCGTCGGTTTTTCGGACACCGGGGAGATGGTTGTCGCCGACGCCGTGATTGGTCTACCGGACGATGCGACCGCCTTGGAGTACAACCTTACGTCCAGGGTGAGCTACGGAAAACACTGGCATAGAGGCGTCGCTTGTTGGTGTCGACGGTGTTGGTGCTGCTCCGTGTGGTGTTGGAGGTGGTGATGTTGCTGTTGGTGCTGCTCCGTTTGTTGGTGGTGTTGTTGATGTTGTTGATGCTGTGGCTGCTGTGTGGTATTAATAGTGCTGTCGTTGCTGCCGTTGGTGGTGATGTTGGTGTAGCTGCTGCTGTTGGCTGTTCTTTTGCTGTTGCTGCTGTTGATCTGTTGCTGTTGGTATTGTTTGTGATGGTGGTGTCATTGATGTTGCTGCTGCTGTTGTGGGTGTTGGTTTGAGTCGATGGACAGGCTACACGGTACATACAAGTGCAGTAGCTGTTTTTCGAGTACAGGGGGCGGCTGACGCGGCACGTCTGTGTTGGTAGTTGTACAGTAGTAGCACCAGTACAGTACTACGGCAGCAGTATGGTACGGCAGAACCACTCATCTCCAACAGATCATTCCCACTTGATGGTCTAGATATTTCGAGGCGGATAGAAAATATTTTTTCTGATCTTGTATGGTCTATCTTATGTTGCCAGGTGCGATCCGTGTAATCTGAATGATCTATTAATATTAGTAGCACATGCCTCTGGGTTGATTGGATCTCTACTATATATGCAGCTCCTGCTCAACAGTTGAGGAGTTACAGTAGATGATCTGCAGCAGATAGATCATGACCTGCCCCCGTCCGAGGTGTGAACAAGAACCCTTCCTTTCTTCCCCCCGTCAACATTGCAGAGCCTCGACGGCGTCACAGTGGCGGCGAATCAAGAGATTACGGGTGCGAGGGTGACCCAGATGGCCTCGACGACGACCCTTGTGTTCAAGCGGCCGCTGTCCCCCTCCGATACGGCGAAGGACACCCTATCTGCGGATGAAGGGGACGAGGCAACCTTCCTCTGGGCCTACGGCGAGACGAACACCCTCGCCCAACACGACAGCCGCGGCGCCGTCACCGTGGGCGATTTGTTCTGCGCGGAGACGGCGGAAGAAGACGACGTCGATGATGACGAGGATGCTGATGCCTCGCTGGCAGGGTCGTGCGAGAGCTCTGACCCAGACTTCGAGTTCGAGGTCTCGCCGCATGAAGACCTGGCGCTGCTGTGGACCGTGGTGGACGGAGGAACGGCAGTGTCGGTGAAGGTGAGATCGCGTGGGGTGGGTTGGGTGCCGGGAGACCGGGGGTGGGGGGGTACTCATGTCTCATGCATACCTGTAGTCGTATTACCATAGACCCTCGCATCTCTGCAATGCCGGGACGGCGCACGTCGGGTTTTCATCGACCATGCAGACATTGTTAAGGGCGTTGGGGGGGGGGGGGTAGGAGTGGTGGTGAGAAACCGGGTGGAAGTTTCTTGGAAGTTTCTTGGAAGCTTCCACTCATCGCCGAGGCACTGATCCTCGTTTCATGATATACTGCAGGTCTGTAACAAGGACTATTAGCCGAGTGTCTTGTAGGGGCTTCCAGGGGATGGGATGTTCATTGTTTGCGGGCTGGGAAGCACTTCCTGATGGAGTCAAGGTACACCCAACCTTTCACCCTGTCACCTACCAGGGTATAACATAACCCTGACCCCAACCCGAACCCGAACCGAAAACGGCTCAAGTAAGGGCGAGAAACGCGGCTGCGCCGCTTTCGTAATTTATACATTTTCCCGGAAACTTCCCCCTCTCACACTCTAATAGTGACCGTATTTTTCCCGGAAACTTCCCCTCGACCACTGGGTGAATACTACCGTATTTAACTTCCTCCTTCAGGACTGCATTTTGGGGGACATATGGCTTGATATTAGAGTTAGGTATTTGTTTCTGTACATGTCAGCGCAGTTCTGAAAGGGTCAAGATGGTATTGATATCGATTTCTGACCTTCAAAGTCTACTGCTGGAGTTGCAGAGTTGTAGGCGTTATTCTGCATGATGTACCTACTGAAGCACATGTTTCCTCGGTTGGATCTGTACTACACAGATCCTGCAACATCACGTAACAGCAGTAGGTTAGGACACCTACATGATAAACTATTACTGCAGTGTAGGCCGGGATTTTTTCCATGTGCGGAATTCTTGGGGAATTTGCCACGGCGTCGTCGGCTGGGTGGATGATGGTTGAACAGCATACGTACGTATCGGCCTTGGCGCTTCCTGGGACTGTTTGTGCAAGCGTCGCCCACGGAGAGTGGGGGTGTGTGTCTTTCCATCCCCTCCCGCCACGGCCGAATGGAAACCCCACGCACTGCTTTGATCGCGCCTCCGTGGTATTACCTCCTGTGTGGTACACTATATGGTAGCGAGAACACGGTCGCTACCCTAGGAGATGGATGGTGGCCGCAAAAGGCGAAGCAGGAAGGGGATAAGATGAGCAAAACACAAACTACAGTATGGAAGGTATGGAAAAAACGTAATGAGCGCCCAGATGTTGGAGGTGTCTCTTATCATGTTGGGAAGATAAACTGTGCGCCGTCTCGAAAGAGGTGTGTGGTCAATAGTCACATGGCTAAGACAAGCACACAATGAGTACCGCCCCCTCCCTCCGTTACCTCCTCCCCTGTGTGGCGTTCGCAGGCTGTGTATGAAGGGGAGGGGTGGCTGAGCATCGGTTTCTCTGACTCTGGCCTTATGCCGGGTTCTGACTCGGTGGTTGGGCTGCCCGAAGATGACACTGTGCTGGAGTACGACATGGAAGGCTACAGCCAGCCCGACGAGGCATCATTGCAGGCAAGAGGGGGCGAACGCGTGGGACATATATACGTGTCTATCTCGATTGTATGTAGGGTGACTTCACAGCAGTTAGTGACTTCACAGTTATAGCCGCCGAGAGACACGGACGGAAAGAAGGAGACTGGAGAAAAGGAGACAGACACACAAAGAAGAGGGTATAGGGAAAGAGAGACACCCATAGGAGGACACAGACACGCAGGGATACAGAGAAACGCGAGAGGGGGAAGAAGAGTTAAAAACAATCCCGGAGAAGAAGGACTGTGTGGCATGCTGGGCGCGCCAGGTGCCCGTGCTACATTCGTAGCTGTCGCGAACTTTGGTTCAAGCCTCCACCCGTGTGACCCAATTAAGCCGCCTCTGCCGTTGTTGTGTCGGTTCGTTGGACCGGCCTGTCGCGAAATGTAACGGTTTAGCGTAGCGCATCGCGAGTGTGGACGTACTGACATGACCACATAGTCTTGAATTTATTGCTTAAACCTTCCGTTTATTTCCGTCTACAGTAGAGTCGTATATACAACACAAGGTGACTTGTTTGTTTGTCATCTACGAACGATATGGCACCGACCAGTGGACTGTTTTCTGGTATGGCTTGTGTCGTTGTATTCTCGTACCCGGTACGTTGGCATGTGCGATTTTTTTTTTTTGGTTTTCTCTGTCTCGCAGCCTTTGAACACATAATTTGTACTAGGTATCTCTCTACGATAAAGAATCGGGACGGACACTGGCTGGGTCTACTGATGTGGTTGGGTAGAAATAACAGTTCAATGTGACAACAGCACACACTATCCGCCACGCAAACATCGGACAGTAGTGGGCACTAGGGTAGACCAAACCCCTCGCTCATACTGGAAACGCTTGCGCTTTGTGATGCGGAGCCGGATGATCACGCTCAATCTAGGACCAGCATCTGTGAAGCACCTGAGTGAGAGATGATCACCCTCGCGGAATCGAAAGAACGTTAGACATGAAACTCGGGGATGTGCCCCGGATGTCCCCTGACCCCGACAGCTCTGTTTCGTGTTTCCCTCACGCTTGCCACAGGAAATCACGAACGGGACCATTACCCAAGCCGACGGAGTAACGACGCTTACCTTTACCCGTCTCCTCGAGCCAACGGGAGACGGAAAACAGGTACGATCGCGGTAGCTTTGGCCGCAACGCTAAGAGTCTGGTCACACGCGATAATCCTAGAGAATCACTATTTTTAGACACGAACCTGTCGGAGAATTTCACAGATCGACGCTGTTGCCGACCCTGCTCCGATGGTGTTGAATACTAATCGGGTTGCACTTTTGTTTCTGTGATGGTTGGCGCATATATTGGCATACTGCGAGCTCTCCTCTATTACGGGGGTGCATAGTTAAACAGGACCTATGGTATACATAAAAACCTATATATTTAACTGTTCTTACTAACAATATTTAGTCCTGTTTGCTACTCGTATGGTCCCCCGTAATAGTGGAGAGCCTCAGAAGGCCAACAAGTAGGTGCACCCCTATCGTATACTCCGAAGTAGATAGTTTGTGAGACACATGGCGTGTACCTCCCCAGGATGAGGAATTAGCGCCTACACTCCGCTAAATGTGCTTGCTGGCTATGTATAGATTTTTTTGAAATGACTGGTTGCTGATGCGAAGAACACACGCACGCGCATTGCGGTGTTATTAGCAAGGCTGCTCACGGGTCATGGCCCGGCCTGCGGGTCGAGTCAGGAGGTCTTGCAACATCTCACGGGTCGGGTCGGGCCGAGTCGGGTCGGATCGAGAGGTCTTCACAATCTCACCCATCGGGTCGAGGTCGGATTAGGTGACCCTATCCCACCCGACCCGACCCGACCTGTCAACAGTTAAGTACTGGTAGTATTTTTGGGCTTGACCTTGTTTTGCGCTTGGACTGTGTTTGCTTCCGCCGCGCGCTGCAGCTTCTTAGTGCCACGGGAGACACGACGTGGCTTTACGCCTGGGGGGGCTCCAACAATTTCGTGCAGCACAGCACCGAAGGCGCCTTCACGTTCAGTCTCGACCGGTGCGATCTCCGGGACGTCACTAGCTCTGGTAACGCCGAGCAGCACGCGCACGCCTGGTGAGAAGGGGACCTCGGACCTCAAACCTGCTAACGTTCTATTAATACGGGAGACCATAGTAAACAGGACCAAATATTGTTAGTAAAAACAGGTAAATATGTAGGTTTTTATGGACACCTTAGGTCCTATTAACTATGGACCCCCGTAATAACAGGTATCGTACAGGCAGCGGTTCCGTTTGTGTTATAAAGCCTGTCAGATGTTGTAAACCGCTCTAAAGCCCAAATATCCCGTGTATACATGGTACTTGCGATCCAAGCATATCACACAAAGGTCGCAAAGATGGGTTTGGATGAAAAAACTCGATTTCTCAGCTGAGGTGTGTGTGTGTGTGTTTTTACATACCAGTATACGCGTACCTGGTATCCTTTTTTCCAAATATTAGCAGTATAAATGTGGTGGAAATCGAGTTTATAAGCCTTAAATTCATGTAGCGTTTGTTACGTAACATTTTTAGCGCACATTTACCTACATAAAATGTAAGGTTCTCTGTTGGGGATAGTCATTCGGACGTGGGGTGACGCAAGGTAGAATCCGATGACGGTTTGTGCGGCTGATAGAAGGCCGGCCATTCAGCTTTTCCTTTCAAGTCTATTCAGCCCGAAAGAACGAAAATGGTAACCATCAGCGAAGTAAAACCGGCACACGCATCTAGTTTTCTGTACATGACAGCGATGCGAGAGGAGCGGCGGGGGGTGAAGTTGGTGTGACGTGTCCATGTGTGGGTCACGCGGCCAGGCCCTCCCCTCCGACCCTGTTGTATTGACCGAGTGCAAGCCTTTAGGCAGTAAGTCTGCAGGCGCGGCAAGGGCAGGCGTTCGTCCCTGTATTCATACTTGATCGACGGTGCGTTGCTCCTAGAGCAGTGCCAGGCATATATTATAGTGATGCTGATGGCGTTGTCTGACCACAGTAGCTCATTTACGTCAAATTTACTTGTTGCACTACTCGTCAGTCGCCTTGTATGCTTATAATTTCACGACTCGTCGATCACACGTTGTACATCTGGCGCATGCATGCCGTCCGTGAATGAACGGGGAAGCACACCTCCTTTGTACGGCAGCGTTAGGATGGACAATGAGGCACGAAGGGATTATGCTTGCTGACAGCGAGAGCGCCGGGAGTCGTTGTCATTTCGTGTTGGCTGCTATTCTCACGGCCAGAGTGCCGGTCAACGCTTTGCGTCGGACGTTGTTGTGCTTGATCCGGACGCATGACGCATACGCATTTGCCTTCTCGTGCCCATGGCTCAGCCCACCCCCCTCCCCCCGGCCCCACAAACACACACAACCACAACCCACCGCCTGCTTTCCAACGAGCAGGTTAATGATCATTGCCTGGAGCGTATGCTTCCCAGTGGGAATTCTCTTCGCCCGCTTTTCTGACAACTTTGCTAAGGTCGGCTTTCCCGTCCACAGAATGCTTCAGACTCTTGGGTTCCTCCTCGCCCTCTGCGGCTTCTTCGTCGCCGTGTACTTCACTGAAGACTTCGGCTTTGGTTAGTGGCGGCGTGTTTTTCGGGGGGAGGGGGGGGGTACTCTTGTGACGCATGGTCGTAGTCATGTGACCATAGACTCTCGCATCTCTACAATGCTGGGACTGAGCACGTCTGGGGTTTCACCGAGAGTGTAGTGACCGCTATCAGGTGTATTCGTGCGAATTTCACGCGAGAGTGACTGTGGCTTTGGGTAGGGTTTGAGGTTTTCTCGCGCCAAGAGGATGTTTGTTCACTTGCCTTGGGGGAGAATGTGATGTTCTTACCGAATTTCCGTCGGTACTATTAATGATAGGCGCCTGCATCTGTCGATGGTGGCGGCTTACACCAAAACGCCACCGGATATCGAAAACCGCATACCAAATGCTTTAAATACGCCAACCAGTTAGGCGACACCGCTTAAGCGTCTTGGGAGCCAAGGTTGGCGACCTAGACCTAAACATGAGCGTCGGTGATTTTTGTCTCTGGTATCTGCAAGTATATATACCACTCTGACCGAATATATAACTCCCATTTGGATTCTAAGACCTATATCAAACGGTGTTTATATTTCCGGTCGGTGTGGTATGTACGGAAGGCGTGTGGCAGTATAGTGTGCGGCAGCGCAAGTATCACCGTGCTGCGCGCGTGCGGTTCAGCTCCTTGACGTTGCAGTTCGGGCCCACCGCCTGCTTACGTAGTGTTGTCGACGTTGTACCGTGGTGAAAGGGTTTTTTATATCGTGCAGGGGTGTGTATACTCGTTTTGTTCCCGAAGAAGGTTGTCAAGACCGAACGAAGGAGGCGTTTTTTCGGAAAGACTGGTTGAGAGTCTTCCGAAACTGTAACGCTCGAGTTAGCACCACCCAATAACCGACCTTTGATAATGCTGTAAGGTAAACTTGATACACCAAGCAAATGGGATTGAAAATAGGAGTATATGCAACACCAATGGACTTGCGATTAACAGCATGCGATACTAAGTGTTGTCTTACGTACGTTCAAGAAACACGCCGTATTATAGTACGGTAACCCAACAAATGTGTCGCGGTAGGAGAGAGGATAGACAGTATACTGCTGCAATCCAGTACAATGGTTGGATTTGACGACAGTATCATCATCGCTACTGACTGAGTCGCCTGGTGCCCAACCCTAGAAAAAAACAAAAAACATCGTTGAGGAGCGCAGTCAGTCAGAAACAAATTAGCCAAACATTCATGAACGCCTATCGAAGCACACGCATCACCCCCCCCCCACGCCTAACAGGAAGGGGATAAGACTAGCAAAATTTTTCATGTAATATATGGAAACAACGTACTGAGCGCCCAATTCGAGGTGTCTCTATTATGAGTAGGAACGGTGCTCCGTCTCGGAAGGGATGCGTGGTCAATGGTCAAATGACTAAGGCAAGCAACAAATGAGTACGCCTCCCCCCCCACGCCTCGAATCTTATCCTTGTGTACCGCCAATCCCGCCGTATGATATGTTCGCTGGCGTTCTCCTCAGATCACTTCAACAACAGTCATGGCTTGTCGGGCCTATTCCTGACATTTTTTATGATGCTCCAAGTTGTCGCCGCCGTCTTCCGGCCGCACCCCCCCCCCAAGGAGCCGATCCCGGCGCAGCCTCTGGGTGCTGGAGTGGTGAGTGAGCAGGCGAGGGTGGTCAGGGAAAGAAAAAAAAAAGCTGACATAGTTTTTCAATGTTTTTTTTCCGGGGGGACAGTTAAGTGTGGTTATTAATATTAAATAGTACAAACGTAGGAATGTACATACTGGTATGTTTTTTTAGGTCCATTGTGGGTCCGGATTGCTGTTAATACATCGATAGTACTGCAGTCCCGTTTTGAGACAAAAACACTTGGAATTATAGTTGTTTGTCCCCAATTCGGGACTGCGGCACTAAAGGGGTTAACTCTACAAATTACGGGGGACCATAGTAAATAGGACCCCTACGGTATACACAAAAACCTACCAGGTATATATTTACCTGTTTTTACTGACAATATTTGGTCCTATTTACTATGCCCCCCCGTAGTAGTACAGTATGATACTAGCGGAAAGTCTACTGTACTGCGGCGCGCGACCGCGAAGCGCGAGCCTTTTTTTTGCTCGGTATCTTCATGACGGATCGTACGACAGTAGTAGCGGTAGTGTCGGGTGCCTTGTACTTTGTTTTCTGTACGTGTGTGCGAGCGTAGGGTGCCTTGTTTTTGTTAATATTACGGGGGGCCATAGTAAACAGGACCAAATATTGTTAGTAAAAATAGATAAATATATAGGTTTTTATGTATACGATAGGTCCTATTAACTATGGACCCCCGTAATAGTTTCTCTCTCTCTATGTGTGTGTTATTCACCTTTTTTTTTTTCGCTCAACGCACACCGCACCAATGCCAGTGCCATTGCCAGTCTCGGCGGGCTCTGTGCACGCACACACACTACCGAAACCTTCTCGTGTTGATGCGGTTGTAAGTCGTTCAGCGTTGGTCGAGCTGGGTGCGGCAACGTGTGTTTTTAGAGGCACATGGCTGGGCCATGGTTGAAAAAAAAAGGAACCGTAAAATATCATAACGTTTTTTGTTGTGTTTTTTCAGTTCGGCCGAACGAAAACGAAACCCAACTCTGCGAGTACTCGTTGGCAGCGGAATTGTGAGACCCACTCTCCTACTGATGACCTCTGCTGTAGATGTAAAAAAAAAAAAATAGTTTTAGTGGTGGCACCTCCTCTTCGTCCATCGAAGCTTTTTAGTCGAGGGATCATCGTGGCGGCCTGTGTTGAAAGCATGAGGCGGGTGGTTTCGTATCGTTTTTCGCTGTCCGGCGGGATTAATTACCCTGGCTTGACAGATTTATCTTGTGGCCTTGCTGGCTTGAGGGTTTGAGGGTGTGAGGGTTATGATGAGGACTTGTCCACACGAGAAATTGAGTGTTGCTGCTGCTGTTCGCAAGCGGGGTGAAGTTTTCCCATGAGGCGGAGGCGCGCACGCTCCCCCCCCCCCCCCCCCCCTACCCCTCACTAACTCATTGAAGCTGTCATCCATATGCAAGTCCGCCTCACAAGCGGTTCTTAGTAGGATGCAGCTCACCCTTCATGCGACTCGCCGGACACCTCACGGCGCTTCGCGCTTGGTGCGAGCAATGTCTGGCTGGTCGGTGAAAACCCGACATGCTCCGTCGCGGCCTTGTAGGGATGCGAGGGTCTATGGTCATACGACTACGGCCATGCATGAGATCGAGTACATCTCTCCTATGGAGTACACCCCCCCCCTACCCTCCCGCCTAATATCCCGCTATCGCTTGAATCGTTGACGCTGTATCACGCTGCCCTTTGCCGCCGTGTTTGGATGGATGTATGCTACCTTTGAATCTTGCTCCAATTCGTCCCAGACGCCGAAGCCAACCAAGCCATCCAACTTGAGGCGGGCGTGGTCTCTTTCGCACAGGGCCGTCGGGTACACCCTCATCGTCTGGTCGATTCTCCAGGCAAGCAGACCGAAAGAGGACCGTGCGCGCGCGGGGGAGGGTCTATATGTGTGGTGCTATATGGCGCCCTGCTTGGGTTTGGTGTGAGGTGGATGCATGCTGCGATTAGGGATGCACGTACAGTAGTGGGTCTACGTGTGGTGCTATATATATATCGCCCTGCCTGGGCTTGTCTCAAATGCATGCTAACTGGGTCTATATATGGTGCTATCTAGCGCCGTCCTTGTTTTTTTCTTATTTCTAGTATGAATAGATGCACGCGGTGCTGCGGCAGGGATGCAGTTCTGTATAGCTCGATACCCGCAGTAGGCAAAAGAGTGACGTTGTGAAAGTGTAGGCCGATAGACATTGGTATCATGACACACAAATAAGTGCTATGCCCCCCCCCCCCCCCCCCCCCCCCCCCCCCCCCCGCCTCTCTCTGTCTGGGACTCGAAGAAGAAAATGGGTGGTCGTTTTTGTTTTTTGTTAGTGTACCCTTTTTACTCAAGCCGATGAAAAATCCAATAGTCTTATTATTATTATCTGCTAACGAAAAACGTTATTCAATGCCGATGGACTACATACCGGGTGCCGGTTAGTTCCTTAGATGAGGGACTTGGCAGTCACAAATGTTTCGGCCACAACGTCTTGTCTCTGTCGTGGCGCGCATAGGAGGTGGGTCACCACCTGGACGCTTGTTACGATACGTGGGGCTATAGCACTTTTTGGCTGAATTGTTTTGTGAATGACATCACTCCTTATCCGAAATGGTCGGAATGCCATTTTGGTTTTGTCGCGATATGTTTTTTTTTTTTCATAGCCAAGACATGTTTTTTTCATCGAGTTGCGCTTTCGAGTTTCTCAAAATGACTTACTTATAGTACGCTTAGTTTATTTACAGCTCCTCAAGTCAGACACCTCTAGAAAATGAGTGGTTTACATGTCTACCTTGGCATGTGCCCGTATACCCGTATCTCACGAACCCTCCTATGTCACCTCTTGGGCTGTCTCGTTGCCTCAACTCCTTGGCGCCCTCCTTGCTGTGATTTGGTTGTCTTGCACAGTGCTTCTCGGGGTTCGAAGAGTTGACCTTGAAGGAGGGTTGGCGGACGCTGTACGTTGCCCTCGTGGTCGTGGTTGTGGTGGCGTTCTTCCTCATTCAGCTCATAACCTTGTGCAAGTCCAAGGTCATGCAAAACGCCGGCGTGCGTCAGCTCTCCGGACCGGTGCAAGCCAATCCGGGCACGAGCCACTGATAACCGGGGGGCGGGGGAAGGGGGAAGGGATGTTCATGTCATTCATGGCCGTAGTCGTATGACCATAGACCCTCGCATCCCTGCAGTGCCGGGACGGAGCACGCGGGGTTTTCACCGACCATGCAGACATTGCTCTCACCAAGCTTCGCGAAGCGCCGTGAGGTGTTGAGAGAGTGGCATGAAGGGGGGGAAGGGGACACAATATCACGGTCCGATCTGAGCCACAATATCACGGTCCGATCTGAGCCGAAGATCAGTAGTGGCTTGTTGCCAAGGGGTATTTACATCCCCGATCGATGAAGGAGGTAGGTACTACTGTAGGTCTGCCCTCCCGGCTGGCCCGCCACAAATCTGGATTGGATGAATAAAATGAATCATCAAATAAGTCGTGGCTTCGACGTACTACCATAGACAGAAAGATTATCTGGGCGGGACAGGGAAGTGGGTGTGTATGTTTTGTCATGGAAAGTGGGTGTGCGGTTCCCTCCCTCCCTCCTTCCCTCCCTTAAGCGCTTGCGGCGTAGACACATTGTATTTGTGGCGGGTCGATTTGTTTAGGCATTGCCCGATCAGTAAGAAATCCTGTCGCCCTGTTTGAAGCGTGTAACGGAATGGCTGCGAGAAGGGACGGTTTGGGGGGGGGGGGGGGGGGGGGCGTGAGAGCAAGGCGAGGAGATGGCACGTATTTTGTCTGTGGCTGCGGCTGGGGGCGCCATGCTCTTCGAGGCATGGAAGAAAGCAACCATACCAACAAGTCGTCATGTGAAAATATTAAGATATATATATACCTATGTATTCTCCCGCGTTTCTTTCGGTTGGGCTACTGTGCTATTTATGCGCGACTTTTGTTTTTTATGTTTCTCCCTTCTGTTTTTCGCTGACCCCCCGAAGATGGCGATGAAAATGGTATTGGTGTTCGGTCGAAGACCCATGCGCTTGCTTTCGTGCGGTGTCGTCAGGTGCGGGTATGCGTGTAATGTGTTATGACGTCTAGGGGTGACCCTTACGACCACGCGGAGCGTTTCGCGTGTAAATACTGCGAGAACGAACACATGTTGCCGTACAAAAGCGTGTGCCCTTCTGAGTGCTCGTTGGATAGAGAGAGCCCCCGCTTTTTTTGCCGAGTGGTAGGACAGCGCTCGTTGAACCACCACCCACCGCCCAGACCTTTCGTTTTTGGCGTGTGGAGCTTGGCGTAGAATGTTTTTGGCGTTTGGAGCTCGGGGTAGATGGTAGTGCGAGAGCTGTTTTTATTTTGCTGGATGCAATGCAAGCATGCTGTTTTTTCCAGAGTGTACAGCAAAGGGAGTAAAGTAAGTACGGTAGTTGCAGTGGAAATAGCTTTTGGGAAGAGACGTATGGGAAGACGAGATTTATTTAGTGTTTAGCGTAGTTATTGCCTCAAGCAAGGACACAAAGTACGCAGCACCGGCATCCTTAGGTTGCTACGGTCTCCAGAGTGGTGTCCATCATAATATGCCGACGAAAGCGAATAATTAACCTAGGCCTGTCTTGACGGTCAGGGTCCCGCTTGAGGCGCTCAATCGTTCGTTGAGGCGAAGCGGTTCTGAATCACAAATGAGTCACCCCACGGTAGGGGTTGCACTTTTTGCGCGAAAGGTTTCTGACCAATTGAGTTCCTTACGTGAGGAACTACCAGTTAGGAAGAAAAAAAATAATCCTATGTTCGTTTTAGGACTAGCGCCTACAAGTGCCGGTCGGATGGCCCGAACGAATTTCTTCCAAGTATTGTATCGGGTGAGATTATGAGTTCCTAATGTGAGGGACTCAGGAACGTCGGGTGCATCCCTGCTGTGGGATGACCCAAATGTACTATTCGTGTACCGTAATAAGACTTTTCCGTGGTTGCTACGAGTACACAGCAGCAGCAGTAGCAGCAGTAGTAGGTGGAGGGTATGTAAAGGCAACATGCCCACGGGGGGTAGGTGGGTGATTGCGAAGGTACGAAGTACGCGGAGTGCTGTTTTATGGTCGAAGGCATTTCGTCCGTGGCTGCACGACCAAGACGAAACGTTGTTGGACCCAGGTGAAGCGCTCGGTGATGCAGCATTCGTGACACCGAACTGGTGTTTTTTGGAACTGCAGCCCCGATTTGGGGACAAACTACCTAGAATTTGATTGGTTTGTCCTCAAAACGGGACTGCGCAGTTCTGAAAGGGTTAGTTGCAGGAGGCATACTTGTACGAGTACGAGTATAGAGCCTGGGAGTCCAGCCAGTGGTAGCGTATTTCTACTTTCTTCTTGTGGTGAGTTTTTCTCAAAGCGACCGCGGCAGAAATTCTAATTGTCAAGTGGTGTATGTAAAGGTACCGATGGTGGTTGTTTTTGCGCCTTTAGTCTAATGGCAGAACATGGGCTCTTTCTGCAGAAAGTCGTTCCTTCTGCGCTTTTTTTTTAGTCGTGCCTTTTATTCTAAAAAGAGTCTCGTCTAACAGATATGCGTCTCTCCTGACCATGGGAGGAACTTACGATACTGTTTTCGTCCACACGACAATAAGGGGTGTAGCATGGTATATACCAGTCAGTATAGATTACCTGTACTCTTACGGCTACTATATATCCTATTGAAGGATATATTTTTTTTTTAACCGGCGGGGGTTGCTTACAACACTCTATTTATCTATCTGGTGGTGGTAGTGCCTGCCTTTCTGAGCGAGCGGTGGAGGGTTGGAAAATATACAAACGAAATCAGCAAACCTGGTACGATTATTTATGAAGTTTTCCTGCTGCTGCTGTTTGGCCCCTACCTGGTACTATATTGACTGTGGCGTTCTCGAGTAGTAGCCAGGAAGGAGGTGGTGGATCAAGTCCCAATAACCATTCAAATCTGAACGCTGCGGAGGCGTTCTACGGTAGAGGTATCACGTTTGGGGCAAAAGGTTTCTGAGCCACCACGGCGTTCCTACCGGGCGCCAGTTGAAGGATGAATGAGTCTGTAAATTGTGCTCCATGTTGTTGGGCATGATGCGTACGTACACGAACGAGATGCGTGTAGCATCAGTCGTATTCATGCGTTCGTCCCCGTTGATTTCCGTATATATATTTATTTAATCATCACTTTTACTTTTCGAGCCTAACTCGAAGGATATTTTACCCTCAGCCCGAAACAATATGTTCACCGCAAATTCTTTATTTTTCGCTTCAGACGATTGTTTTTGCTGTGCCTTCGGCTGTGCTCGTTCGATTTCCTCAGAGTACGTGCGTTCGGTTTGCTGTTGAAGAGTAGATAGTTTTTGAGCCTATCAGACTTGAAATATTTTACGAACTACTGAAGAAGTTAGCCGCGTAAACGTTTTTTTCTCAACTGCTTTCTTTTTTCTGTAGTGATAAACTCCAGCAGTGTTGTGTCGTCCTCACTCATCGTCTTTACTTTCTGAATCACTCGTGGAAGGTTTGTCCTCAACGGATCTTCTGGTCAGGCCGCCGTAACCGGTGTCGTCCACTCTATTCTCTTCCCCGGCGCTTGGCTGTATTTTTTCGCGGACACAGGGCTCAACATTCATATCCCCACTGTTACGTATTGTTGTAACGTGCTGATCAGTCGAGGCTCATAACCTCTTAGGCATGGAGGAAACAAAGCGCCAATAATGCGTTGCAACAGACTCGCAAAAGTTCAGCAATGTATTATTGTTGTACCGTGTTGATCAGTCGAGGCTCATAACCTCTTAGGCTTGAAAATATAAGGCGCCCATATTGCGTTGCAACAGACTCGTGCAGAAGTCCAGCACCATGTGCAATACAATGTGGTTGCTAGGGACACATACCCTGCTTCTCGTGGCCTTTATACTTAATATCAGACGATCGACTTGCCGTCTCTACCAGTCATACAACTAAAATAGTACCCGGTCGCATGCATATGACATTGCTGCTTTGTTACTGGAACAAGCAATTACAGTGTAAAAGCGTTTGGTCTAGATTTATGAGGCGCGCGCTTCACCGATAATCCTCCCGTCTGCGAAGAATACTACTGTAGATACTATTAATAGTACGGGTTTAGATCCAAGTAAACACTAACTGCCAGGTATCCCCTTTCCACTAGACTTACCTGTTGACGCCACCGGTTTGCACCCCATCCATGGTATCACCTTCATATAGCTGGTGTGTTACTATAACTCAAGCTGGGCATGCATATCTCATTCCTAACATATACGGGAAGACCACCACCCCTCTCTGCCGAGCAGACTATGGGGCATGTCCTTCTAAAAACTTGTTCCAGAGGTAAACGTATTATTACTTCTGTTTCCGACGTGCAGTACTCGGCGGCGTACCGCATGTTCAAATCAATGGCACGCCTCAGATATCGTTGCGCCGAGGCTATTTTGTCGAGTTCATTCATCTGCTACTACCAGGGTGAACGTAGTCCATTGCAGCCTTGGGGTCCGTACATCTGAGCGCTCGTATCGCTTCATGCCAGTCTCTCTTGTACCATCCGTATCTGGCTTTTGGTACCACGGAACTGTAGTATCTGAGCACTCGTATCGCTTCATGCCAGTCTCTCTTCTGCCATACATACCAGTAACTACAGTAGTAGCAATCGAGAGGGCAAGGATATAGCAGTGACAGAAGTGCCCCCAAGCTTCCGAGTTGAACATGCACGAAGGCCTGTCTCCGCGGGTTTGGTACGTCGTCGCCCCTGTTACCTTGTCTGCGGCGTCCTATCCGGAAACCCTGCCTGGATCCATTGAAAGCGTAGAACATCGTCGGAACACCCCCCCCCCAGCTGGTTGGCCGAAGAAAAGGTACTGTGTCGTAGTCACGCCATACTCCAGATAGATCCAAGACATCAAAGAATATACGCCCATCAAGACTGAGGGGGGGGAACCCGGGCTTCCTGCCCGTCCAGAGAAAAATCCCCCAAGCACAGCATGCTCATATGCCGCAAAAATCAATGCCCGGGATGAAAGGAATCCTCTCCTCATCATCATGGAGGTAAATCTACCTCGACGCCCGTCACGCGCACCTTGTTCGATTTTTTCGCCTACTGCATTGAAATGAACAGCCATGTCAGTAAAATCACTCCGAAGTTGTCCAGCATCATTGTACCTACTACCTGCTGCTACGCGTAAAGGATAGACTCGCCATGTTCTGTGTATTCAATCAGAAGCCCCTGAGGGAGAAACGCTCGGCCACGTCTGAATCGTAGTCATCGCTTCCTTCCTTTCTTCGTGTATCATTCCAAGGACGGATTCATTGAACACCAGATTTTCCATATACCTATGCGCGGGGCGACAAGAGACCCCGCGCCCGGTTTCCTATGAGTTTCTTTCTATCTCAATATGATCGAGAGTACAAACAGGGTGCAAGGTGACCGAAACAAGTGTGTCGTGTGTGTACGTTGCCTGTATCATCACATTTCTTATTTTACTATAATACTTCGAACAACTAGCGCTGAAAAGAGAGACTTCTGTCCGCTCCGAGAGGGTGTGTTTTTCTTGCCACCGTCGCCGTACGGAAAAATAAAAACACATGCCAAGTGCCTAGGCGAGGAAAGCAGCCAGGGCCTTTGAGGTTTACCAGCGACTCATGGTTTCCCTGGGACACGGATAAACACGATACAGCAGCAGCAGTAAGGTGGATGTGATATGAATAGGCTGCAAGACGAACATCCCCTCCCAAAAAAGCCTCCATACCTTTATATAACGCGAACAGGCACTTGACAGACGGTGACACGAAGGGTGTTGTCATCCCCGTCATGAGAGCTACGTGTGGCATCTACCCAGACATGTTGCGCCTCTCTCTGGTTAGCTCCGCGGAGGTACCAACTACTATACCAAATGGCGATGTCTGTGGGAATAGGCTCTATTAATAGGAACTCAAGTGATCCACGGCGGCGTATGAAACGGCGGTCACGACGTATTATATGTCGTTGCTCCCAAAGCGATGCGGGACTTGACGGCAGACAGCAGCTGGAGATGGAAGTTGATTTGAAGACCACAGCACATTGTCCTGGTGTGCCATATACAGCATAATATAAGTAGCAGTAACTACTCGTATGAAGAACTAAATTAAGGCTGTTTAAGATTTATTAGAATACTTGACGTAGCGTTCCTCACATATCGTAGAATAGGAGAACCTCAACACGAGTACAGTAGTAGTGGTCCTTCTGTAGTGCCGGTTCAATAGTGCCGGTCGCCTCCTATAGTGCCTGTAATATCGCTTGGTACAGATGGAAATAACCAGGGCTTTTCGCGGGTCATGACCCGACCCGCCGGTCGGGTCACGGGGTGTTCAAAATGTCACGGGTCGGGTGGGGTCGGGTCAGGAAGTGTTCAAAAACTCACGGGTCGGGTCGGTTCGGGTCAAGAGGTTTTCAAATCTCGCGGATCGGGTAGGTCGGGTCAAGAGTTTTCAAATCTCACGGGTCGGGTCAGGTCGGGTCAAAAGGTGATGAAAAGCTCACGGGTCGGGTCAGGTCATGACTCGTGAGAAACGGGTCACTCGCCGGTCGGGCCAGCGTGACCCGCGAGTTGTTTTCTGCTGACCCGCGGGCCGGATCCGTGCATCCGGCCCGCGGATCCGACACTTGAAACACTTCCCGCTCTCTTACCGCAAGGCTTGTCTCGTGCAAATACTCAATATTACTCCCTTGGTATCTTATTCAAACATATAAAACACCGCCAAATCTATATACGTATGCCCGTATTCATCCATACCCACTACATACATCCTGGCCAGCCAGGCCACATATCGCTGTGGGATACAAAAATGAATATTAAGTTGTTTTTGAAGTGTCGACCCACGGGCCGGATCCGCAGGTCGAACCTGCGGGTCAAGGTAAAGAAGGGTCTCGCGGGTCAAGGTGACCCGACCCGCATGAAACCCATGCCTCACGGGTCAATCCGAAAGTGGGATCGGATCGGGTCGGGTCGGGTCAGGAGGTTCTCAAATCTCGCGGGTCGGGTCGAGTCAGGAGATTCTCAAATCTCACGGGTCGGGTCGGGTCGGGTCAACAACTTTTTTAATCTCACGAGTCGGGTCGGGTCGGGTCAAGAGGCTTTCCAAATCTCGCGGGTCGGGTCGGGTCAAGTCAACACACCTCAAAATTTTCGCGGGTCGGGTCGGGTCAGCTGACTGGGCCAGACCCGACCCGACTCTTGAGCTTTTATTGACCTGACTCGCGAAAAGCCGTGGAAATAACCAGTGTGTGATATGGGTGGAGTATTCATGGGCTATAGATGTAGACAATACGTTGCAGTCTTATAGTCTCACGAATACGAGAATAATCCAAAGAATGGATTAACCCGGTGGATATTCCATTAGTCGAGAGTAACGTTCTTTTAGGAATGTTCCCTAGGGCTGATAGCCCGTTAGACGAGAGTAATGTTCCTTGACGCAGATAGGACTACGAAGTGAGAAGTTCTTAAATTAGCCGAAGAACGATCGGTAGCCATAGGAAAGTTCTGTAGGAGTACATCAGATAAGAGGAATTTAGGAGAGCTTGTGGCATGGGGTGGGACGAGTATATCTGGGCGTCGAGTCCCGCCCCCCTACCTCTCACTTTTCTACCAGAGCACCTCCTCAGCTCTCGCCATCAATAAGAAGATCTAAATCAGAAGAAGCGAAGCACTGCTTTCCAGCTGCCAGAACCACCTGCGTCCCTTACCACTACCCTTACCACTACCCTAGAGCGGCCACCGCTTCACATCTGACGTCGTCGCATTCAACGAATGTTCTGGCCAAGCTTGGGACTGCAGCGCTTCTTCTAGATCTTCTCACGATCATGTGAGCCATCCCTATCCGGGAGGCATCTGGTTTTGAAGTCAACTTTTTATTTTTTGTTTCTGTTCCCTGTTTCTCGTTTCTTTCGTTTTTCTTGCACTCTCTTTTCTTCCGTTTTTTCTTCTTTTTATTTTCCGAACCTACCTGCGTTACTGAGTGCGTTTATAGTGTAGAGCGTGACAAGCTGCCTAGTGGCATAATTAGACGCTTCTCCCCTCCCAGTATAGGTGAGTAGACGCTTCTCCCCTCTTATCAGGCACCATAAAGCAAGTCCTGTTGTTCTTTCTTAGTAAGTACTTGATATAGAAGTACTGGTGCTATTAGCAGTACAATCGAGGTTTGTTTTTTCCGCTCCCTGTACCCCGTCTCCGCCGTGGAATGACGAGGTCGATGACCCCCACGATACGTGACGCCACGTGGTTGAATGCACCTGGAGACCCCCCCAAATGACCTCGTGCTCATCGCACAAACCAACGGGCCCCTGCCGCTCAGGCCGCGCGGGAACGTCCACATCCTCCTCTTCACAGACCGCTTCAGCCGCCGCGCCGATATGTATGCCGTTTCAGCGGCGCAGTTCACGGCCGCCGGCACTGCCGACATCTTCCTGAACGAGTACATCCCTCTCTGGGGGTGCCCGGTTACACTTCTCTCCGACAACGGACTGCACCTTACCTCCAAGCATGCGAACATCGTCTACGAACGCCTTGGCATCCACAAGGTCAACACCAGCTCCTACCACCCCTGCACCAACGGCGGCGTCGAGCGCGTCAACCACGTGCTGGCCCAAATGCTCTCTATGGTTGGCAACGAACAGCAGACCGACTGGGGTGTGCTGCTCCCACACGTGTCGTCGGCCTACAACAATTCCGTGAACGCCGCCACAGGGCTTGCACCTAACGAAATCCACATGGGCCGCCTTCCTTGCCTCCCGCTCTCGGTCTTCGAACCCGACAGCATCGGCGGTCACCAAAGCTTGGACCGCGATCACCTGGTTTACATCAACCTCGCCACCGACCGACAACGACGCGCCTATTCCCTCGTCCGCAAACAACACCGACTCACCGTCTCGCGTCTACAGCGCCGCAACGCGCACATCATGGCCGCCCTCCTAGCATCCCCCCCCTTCACCGTCGGCGGCTGGGTTTGGGTCTACAACTCCGCCTCAACCATCCGCCAAGGCGTCAAAAAGGGCACCGACGCAACCGTCCTCAAGACGAAGCTTTCCCTGAACTAGAATGGCCCCTTCAAGGTCCTCGCCGCAGGGCCGACGCCCGCCTCAAACACCCCCGACAATCGCCCCCTTCACGACAAGCTACTTTTCCTCGACCTTCCATCCGACCTTCCGGGACGGGACTCCAAGCCACGCGTCTCCGTCCAACGATGCAAACCTTGCCGGAACCCCGACGACACCAGCGACATCCCCAAGCATCTGCCCGCGGACCTTACTACATACGTGCTCACAGCTTCTGCCGCCAAGTCCCCACCTTACCACGTCACCGTCGACGACGTCACTCCTCCACCGGAACGCCTCGAGGTTGAGCAGATCACTGGCCATCAACTCGTACGCGGCCGCGGCGGGATCATCGCCGTTCTGTACGAGACTCACTGGACTGGACTTCTCAGCCCCTCTTGGGAACGCGAGCTGGACCTTCAACACTTCCGGCGCCACATCCTACTGTACTGGTCACGATCACCAACCCAGCACCGCCAGATGAACCGCCTCTGCCGCCAGATGCGCATCGGCGCCGCTCACCGCGAACTGGCACGATCTCAAGGACAAATCTTCCTCGCCCCAGGCTACGCCTTGGTCTCCCGCAGCCTTTGGCTCCACAACTTCAGCACTACCATCCTACCCTCCGGAGCACACATATGGTACAAGGCGCGCGACGGCCTTTGGTGGCTGGGCAAGGTCGCTCACAGCTCACCCCCTGACGCCTCTTCGGGAACTCCGCCGGAGCCTTCACCGGGAAGCTCCTACATCGTCCGGTTCCTGGACGACCCCGGCCCGATCAAGATCGACCTCCAACCCGCCCGCTACACTACAGCACGGAACGCCGTATACGGATCGTGGTGTCTTCAACGCCATGGGAATGGGAGCCTAGCACGTGGGGTGCTGCGGAACTCTGATGCGTCCCGCGGAACCCCCACCGTTTCCACTCCCCCACCTGGTTAGCCTTAGTTTAGTCTTTCGTTTGTTCTGGGTATTTGGTTCTGGTTAGTCTGCAATATCTTAAGAGTAGTTCTTCAGGGTTAGTCTTCAACAGTCATCAGCAGTCATCTTCTTGGGAGTGTTTGTTTCCATCTACCGCCACCGGTATCGCTTGACCGACCCCTTGTTGCTACTGATCCGAGGCCGTGTATGTTTCTTTTTTGGGTTTGTTTGGGAGTGTCATCGTCCCCCCCCCCCGTTTGTTTTTCTTCTTATCGCCTACGGCTCCGTGTAACCTCCTTACGTCCAGGCCACTGACTCGTAGCGATACCTTCATTTGCATTTGTGTTTGTACTCCACTAGCCTACAGCCAATTATCGGCGATATCACGCCGAGGTAAAATCGTGTTGTAGCCTGAGCTGTACTCCACCTTAGTCGACTTCCGCCGACCTGTGTTTCAGACGGTCCTCGAGCTAAGACTACATCGAGCTTTCAGCTCACCCGTGTTTCTTCCATGTTTGACAAGTAGGGTCCCGATAGCATTGCCGCCCCGGAAGGCCGCTGAGTTATCGGCCATACATAAGCGGTTCGGACATGATCGATTTCTCCTGACCTGTGTCCAGCTTTTTGTCTGTTTTCTGATCCAGATGGTATTTCGTTTTCTCTTTCCCATTTCTTCTTTCTTTCTTGTCCGGTATTCCGCACACCCCGCTGTCCTCTGGCAAACGACACCACGTTTGATGTCGCCCCAGTTGACCGAGTTGCACACGCTAGTGTTTGGGCCCCGCGCTATCTACAACTTCGAACTGCACGCATTAGGCCGATTTTCTTGCGGATTTTCTTGCCGCCACCGTCTTTAAGTTTGTTTTTGCTGAGTTGCCTACCTTGCTACGTTTGCTGGTATTGCTCACACCACGAACAGGTCTCCGAGACGCCGCGTTGTTCGTTTCGTCTCTCGGCTTTAGTAGTCCCTAGTGCACGCAGCCCTCATATCACTCTAGTTGTGTCCCTTCTGTCTCGCGTGATGTCTACCATATTAGGACCTTCGCCACAAGACAAGGCATGGGGCCTAGCGGATATATGCATATGTTTTTGAATTGTGATCACTATCTGTCTCCTTTTTAGAGTTTCCTCGTTCGCCAACCGGGTTCAGCGAACAACCCTTTCGTACCTCCTTGGGCCCCAGACAATGGCTCCAGTAATACGTTTGTACGTCCTTCTTTTGCCTTCACTTCGGTCTTCGTTTTCTTCTTCAGCCTTTGCTTCGGTTTCTGTCTCCTTTTGCGTTCGTCTTTCTTTGTTTTCATTTTGGGGGATTTCTCCTTTCGCCTCTGCTTTGAGTTCTGTCTCTCTCTCTCCTTTAGTCTCCCTTTCAGTGGTTATTCTCAGCGAACACCCCCTCGTCGTAGTATTTGGGTCTTATTACGAGGTGTGGGGGGGATCTATAGCCCCATTTCTTTTGTTTCGAATGGCCGCATCTTCGACCACCTTTTTCCTGACCGTTTGGAATGAACTTTGTCATCACCCTCCGACCATCTTGTGGTCTGCATATACGACTATTCAGGGTGGGCTAATGTGATATGGGTGGAGTATTCATGGGCTATAGATATAGACAATACGTTGCAGTCTTATAGTCTCACGAATACGAGAATAATCCAAAGAATGGATTAACCCGGTGGATATTCCATTAGTCGAGAGTAACGTTCTTTTAGGAATGTTCCCTAGGGCTGATAGCCCGTTAGACGAGAGTAATGTTCCTTGACGCAGATAGGACTACGAAGTGAGAAGTTCTTATATTAGCAGACGAACGATCGGTAGCCATAGGAAAGTTCTGTAGGAGTACATCAGATAAGAGGAATTTAGGAGAGCTTGTGGCATGGGGTGGGACGAGTATATCTGGGCGTCGAGTCCCGCCCCCCTACCTCTCACTTCTCTACCAGAGCACCTCCTCAGCTCTCGCCATCAATAAGAAGATCTAAATCAGAAGAAGCGAAACACTGCTTTCCAGCTGCCAGAACCACCTGCGTCCCTTACCACTACCCTTACCACTACCCTAGAGCGGCCACCGCATCACAAGTGTAGTAGGGTGTGGAGTAGTGCGGGTTGCAGCTATGTATATATATATATAGTGCCAGTATTAGTTCTTGGCTGGCGCATATGTACCGGCATTAATTGTTACAGTGGAGGGACCAGTTCTGCTTGCTGTATGCAGTCTTTCAGAGTTCCCCATGGTACCACTGCTGCTGCTGCTGTATCCTTTATGTCCTGCTTCTGCCAGGAGCTAAGACTAGAGCTAAGAATAGGGCCGATGCGGTGCCATCTGCGCTATAAGGATGGCACGGTTAGAACTGCCTGTTTCGGTGTCTCTTCTTGGTGGGAGGGCTAACGAAAAAAGAAATCGCGAAGGCTCGCAGAGGGAGTGATCGCTTAACAAAAAGCTTCAAAACCTTGTTTCAAAACGTTCACTTCAAATTTCTTCTTGAGTACTACAGAACAAAAATCTTCAAAAACAATATACGTAAGTCGAGCTTTCACGCGAGAGAGTGAACCAAGCAGTAAACTCTTAGGAAGGTTGCCAAATATGTCCGAGGTGGGTGAAAACCCGCTGCAGATGGGATACAGTATATTTTCACAGCATCGCTGACAACTAAAAACGGCGATTGCACTACTGTACTCGCACTCGGAAAAAACAACGTGGATGTACGACTGCTTCCTTCCCGCCCTTTCCTCCTTTTTCCGCCGGTAGTATCACCGACCCACACACCGTACCCTACAGTAGGCTTGTCAGCTCTTCCGTCGCGTCATGTGGTCATATATTACGACTTGTCGATACTCCGGGGTGCGAATCTCCGTCCTGGTGGTGTTGTCGCCCGGAGACGCTTTAGGGTCAACGTTTACTACTTTTCGGTCACGCTTGTTCTTGAACAACAACCCTGCTTCACCGTCAGCGATTACCTGCGCAAATGGGTTCGGGAGTTCGAAGGTGGTGATAAGTAGTGATATGCGCGACTCCGATTCTTGGCGATCATCAACTGTTTCGGGTGGAAAAAAAATAGGAAGGTGTATTTCTCTATTCTAACCAGTAACGCGTCGTGGGGGGTTCGCCCCGGAGATCAAGGTCGAGACCGAGTCGAACTCAAAAAGTTCGAAATACACCCTGGAATATTGCACTGCTGGCTATAAGGGATAACCTACTGGCCTACTACGGTAGCCTACTGAGTCAGCGTTGACTGAGTAAAGTTGCAGCTTGTCCCTTCAAACCAACAGGATGCCTGCATTCTATGGAAGGAGGGCGGATGTTATCGCGTCCAGATCGACTTTTCTCTTGTGGTCGACGAGGAATTATCGCAATCGTGTGATAGGTCAGTAAGGGAAGAAGGGGAAACACACTGAATTAACTGTTTACTTTAGGAGCCGATATGTGAGGCCATGTCTTGTCACTGGTCGGCCATGTCTTAACGGCCGCAAGGATCACATTTTCACAAATCATAAACGCGCGAGAGGGCGAATCGCACGGATGAGTGCCGGTCAATGCAATTGTTTCGAGCAACGCTTCAGCGGCACACAAGTGTAATGCCATACAATGGCATCTAAACGCACCTGGAAGTGAGGGGTAGAGTTCGATGTAGACGTTTGCGTCTCCCAATTGTAGTAGCTCAAATCCGTCGGCCTCGGCATGAGCTGCGTTTCGGCAGTGGCGCGAGGCGAGAGCGACGATTTAGACAACAAGCATCAGGTACATGCTCTACCACATTAGTTTTCGTTAAACAAGTAATTGGTATTTGATACTACTGCATGATCAACTACTAAACAAACCTGACCCTAACCCAAACCGAAAACCTGGAAACCAATAAACCCAGATCAGCGTGAAACCGCTATAAAGGCACACGACTCAACTCCGCTGTGTTAGGTTCATTCTCATCGGAGAGCTTTTTTCCCACAATTTCCAAACTTTGGAAATAATTGGAGATATGTATCAATATACGGAGGCGTTCTGTCACTATTCGTGAAATTCTCCAGAAGCAAAAAAATCATATTTATTAAATTTCACATATCTGGAAAAAAAAAACCAGGAAAATCTGGAAGAATAAAAAATTGCGCGAAAAAAAACATGGAAAATATGGAAAAAAAGGTCTCCGGTAAGAATGACCCTTCGTAACGCGTTCCCAAAGAAACATCTGAGCGTGTGAATGTCTGGTCAAGAAGCAGTCTCGATCGACAAAAAAACGCCGGGGTTTCCAGTAGTTGCTGGCCACCGGTAAGCCCTGAGATCAACATTGGAGGGTCCCCTCTATTAGAGTATTATTACGGGGGTCCATAGTTAATAGGACCTATGGTATACATAAAAACCTATATATTTAGGTATTTTTACTATCAATATTTGGTCCTATTTACGATGGTCTCCCGTAATAGGTTGTTAGCGCTACGGGCTACTACGGAAGACCATAGTAAATAGGACCTACGGTACACACAAAAACCTATATATTTCCCCATTTTTACTAACAATATTTTGTCCTATTTACTAAGGCCCCCCGAAATACGCCAAAGTGCCGCCACTGCCGCCTGCATGCAATCGGAGCCGCTGTACTCGGCGATATTCATAGGCGTGTACACAGCAGGTATATCCCAGCTATGTTATATGAGCATATTACTTGATTGCAGGATTGGCCCACCACCAAAAAACAGTTACTACTTGATTATAATATGAGCAACAAGCCTTAAAAATATTCGCCGTGACGCCGTCCTTGTTTAACCTTGAGCGTAGACTAGTCTATAGGATGTAGTGTGGCTCTCGCCGCTGAGCGCTTTTTCTCAATCCAATTTTCTTAACACGCCCCAATATATGAGCCACTGGTGTGTTCTTTTTGTATATACTTATGTGCCCCCAACGCGGGCCGCCAGCTGCTCGTAGACGGTGATGATGAAGACAACCACATCCTTATCAACTGAGCTGGGTAGACAGAAAACGCCCCCGCGAAATACAATGTTCTGTAGCTTTACTTTCGCCTCAATTTTGAGTACTACTGATTGTTCGGAATATCGTGCAAAAATACACCTAAAAAAATCTGCTACAGGGCCCGTGCTGGCGCCGATGATGCTACCACGCTGTCCCTCAATATGACGGCCGTTTGGATTTCATAGGAATATATACACGATACGTATATTTAGTATAGTTAGCATAGTAAGCATAGTAAGCATAGTTAACATAGTTAGCATAGTTAGCATAGTTAGCATAGTTAGCATATTTAGCATAGTTAGCATAGTTAGCATGGCCAGGGACAGATAGATAGATAGCATAGTTAGCATGGCCAGGGACAGATAGATAGATAGATAGATAGATAGATAGATAGATAGGTAGATATATATATATAGATAGATAGGTAGGTAGATAGATAGATAGATAGATAGATAGATAGATAGATAGATAGATAGATAGATAGATAGATAGATAGATAGATAGATAGATAGATAGATAGATAGATAGATAGATAGATAGATAGATAGATAGATAGATAGATAGATAGATAGATAGATAGATAGATAGATAGATAGATAGATAGATAGATAGATAGATAGATAGATAGATAGATAGATATAGATAGATAGATAGATAGATAGATAGATAGATAGATAGATAGATAGATAGATATATAGATAGATAGATAGATAGATAGATAGATAGATAGATAGATAGATAGATAGATAGATAGATAGATAGATAGATAGATAGATAGCTAGATAGATAGATAGATAGATAGATAAATAGATAGATAGATAAATAGATAGATAGATAAATAGATAGATAGATAAATAGATAGATAGATAAATAACTAGATAGATAAATAACTAGATAGATAAATAGAAAGATAGATAGATAGATAGATAGATAGATGTCCGGCGTATGGATACTTTACAGTAGGGGTTTTGTTACGTAGCCATATATTTCCGTACCACTACCTATTATTATCACAGCTATCACTTTCTCAGTCCAAACGGGAAAAAAATTCCCGTTTGAACTCTTGGTAGATATCAAACGTGGATTGCATTGTCGGTAAGTGAGCCAGACGATGCAGTGTGCGACACCACTCAAGAATCTCTTATTTTATGGCCGGGCTTGAATTCGTACGTCAATGTGAAGGTGGCCTCCTACTGCAATTAAGGTTAAAAACAAAAAATATCATCCGGCAGTGTGGGAGTATGAGTGCCGATACTTTATTTGACCAAAAACAGTGATGAAAAAACAGAAAATTCAGACCACGACAAGCGAAAGCGCCAAACGGTGTTTCCAACAACCAAAAAACACGAAAACTAGATGTACCGTCCTGTTCTCCTTCTCCCGACCCTAACCCCTCCAGACGCGAGGGCCATCCCAAACACTTCCGAAGAACAATCAAACGTTCAGGTGTAAGACTGGCCGCATCATTATTTTCGTCAAAGTAGTGAGCCTTCAATTTAAGAAGTCCCAAATTCCGAAGCGATGTCGCGAACTGTATGCAAGCTGACAGACAGGAGCGGCCCCACCTTCTTCCGGCGCTCGAAGTACGGGTCGAAGTTCGCAGACCTCAATCGATGCGCGTAGTCGATGTAGCCACTGACCTCCTGCCCCTTGCTGTTCACGTCTCGGACAAAAATTATGGAGGTGAGCTTTCCGTTGCGAACCAGCTCCTCTCGATTGCCGAGGGCGAGCAGGAATGGAGACATGCTCAAATCCTTGGTGCGGCCAATCAAGTGAGTAGCAGACGTACAGCGAGAGAGGGGGCGGGGGGGGGGGGCGGGACAAGAGAGAGGGAGAGAAAATCCGTTCGCCAGAGAGAAAGAAAGAGAGAAAGAGAGAGTGAGAGAGAAAGGTGATCACAGGTAAACTCTGGGGTTGAGTTAAGATGTGGATAAGCCAGAACGAGAGGAGACCGCTAGAGTAGAGTATATAGGTTTGAACTGTTCAGAGGAGCGATATACGAGCGAATGGTCAATTTAGTGGATGCAGGTGAAGCACTTTCTTATGGCGTTGCCGAGCAGCGCGTCCTTGCCACCGCCGAGTGGGAATGTCGGTTGACAATATCAAGGAAAAAGCACGGCCCATATACGCCGATACATAGATGGCCACCCTGATACGGATGTACTGATTGACTTATCAACTCGGCGATGTTGCAAGGCCAACAAGCGGCGGTCTAGTTGTTATCTTGCCCTCAAACTTTAGCTATGGAGTCCATCCAAATTGGAAGGGCCGTGTGCGCTGGAGACCATAAATGTACCTACCCTTGTGGCATGAGCAATCTATTCTTAGCAAGGACCTATGGTGTCATCGCGAGGAAACGAATTATGCACAGCACTAGTACACCCACACCCCTGAGTTCAGCAGGAGCCCGAGGCCAGCATCGCTGTAACACCCGGCTATAGAAGTGGATGTCCCAAGTTCAACAACATAGACATAAACTGAACGTCATTTTCTTGCGTCATAGTCGGTGACGTTCCCAAGTCTTGACGGCAGTTACATGTTATGGCTTGGGTAAAAACATGCACGCCTATGTATCAGTAGTGAAACCGTGGGTATGCCAGTGGGCTGTCCTCAGACGCCACAGACCGCGGGATGAAGCCGCTGCTCCACGGTGCAAGGAAGGTGAAGCGTGGTGGAGGCGTGTGGCAGGATTGACGAACAGATTGCGCCGCAGATTCAGACGGTGTACTGAGCGAGGAGTGCCAGCTTGCGGCGCTTACAGTAGTCTATACTGTTCGTCCGTTTAGTTCCAGAGTTGAATGCGATGCAGGTGCCGAGAAAATTGCAATTTTCCGCATGCGTGGTTTTCTGTCCTGGTGTGTGACAGCTCGTGTTTTTGGCGAAGTTGGCCGGTTGAAGGACATGGAGAGGGAATATGAGCAGAAACGGGGCAGCTCTAGCCAGCGGACTCTTACTATGAAGACTGTTCATGACGCTCGTGTTTATGGCGAAGTTGGCTGGTTGAAGGACATGGCGAGGGAACATGAGCAGAAACGGGGCAGCTCTAGCCTGCGGACTCTTACTATGAAGACTGTTCATGACGAGGTTTGGCAAGCCCTGCCTCTCCCTAGCGAAACCCTTGATACTCGAAGCATTGTTCGACCGTCAAAGACGCCTCGCTCAACCAACACTGGCTGAAGTGCACCCATGTTACTAACCAAAGCTAGCCCGCCCCACATGAAAACGAAAGCTTCAAACGCCGGAGTTGCAGATACCTCCACGTTTTCAGGGAGAAAGTGTCTTGAGACTCGCATAGAGGGATCAGATGAGAGGCAAGGGATATTAATTATTTGAGGTCTGTGCAAGAGCCTCGCCCAGTCTCACCTTCCCAGAACTGGACAGCTGTTTGGGGGCATTGGTCTTGTGAGTGCTTCGCTCCCGCAGGGACTTTTTTCGGGCCTCAAATTCCTCCCTAAGGCGTAACGTATCAGTTGTTGAGAAGAAGACATCCGACGGCAGGGTGGGAAGGAGAGTAACTTCAAGCGTGGCAAGACTCCATGTTCAACTGCGCGGACTGTGTTGTGAGGGCATGTCGTATCGGGGCAGAACCGATGCCAGTGGGGCATCCAGACATCCGCTGGTTGAGAAAAAAGGAGGTTGGGAGAGTGTGCCCTACGCCGCATTCCACGTGCTTTTGGTGTTTCTAACGCGGTTTATGCACTCGACATCGAGCCCGATTTCGATCCGTGCGAATATGTACTACAGTACCGGTAGAAATTTGCATGGTGATCGTCGACGCCAATGTAAAGGACGCGGCTGTTCTGCGTACGCATTGCTTTTCCATTGTTGAGTAGTTGCGATGCGATAGGGCCGCTTTTTTTTCGCACGCATTGTTTTTTTCCATTGAGTAGCTACGGCACGATAGGCCCGTACACGCGTGCAGTCAGTCTGCTATCTCTCCTCCGACGAACGCTCGTCACTGCGCACGATGATTGCTCTAGGCGCTTCCTAGCAGCACACATGATCTTCTCTCTCTTACGAGAGACGCGACAATACCCCCCCCGGCCCCAAAAACTGGGGGGTCACATGGAAAACGAACTGACGCTTTAATGATTGAATTTGATTTATGCGTAGGGGTAGGGTTAGGTTTTAGGTTTCCACAGTCAATTAGACGCGGGGCGACGAGGGAAGAAGGGGCTGAACCCTTCTCGCTACCTATATGAGTGCAAGGCACGTACCATCGCGGTGGGGAGGGGGGGGGGGGGGAATCGTGCTGTATGTGACCCCCCCGGATGTAAGGTACGGTTAGGAGGAAGTTGGAGCAAGAAGGGGGTACAGTATATAGTAGGTGGGAGGGTAAAAACAGCAACAAAATCTTTCACTTTTTCTCTTATATTACCCGTCGTTGTGATGGACGTTTTTTTACTTTTGACGGCCCTGGGCATGACACCCGCTAATAACCAGGGACAAGTTTAACCCGTTTGGGACTGCAGTCCTATCGCGGGGAAAAAAGCAGGGGAAGTAGAGGCGGATTTAGGTTTATGCACAGCAGTGCAGTACTGCTATTAATAAAAGGGTAAATAACACGCTGGTCGCGACAAGGAGCAGTCACCTTCCGTTCCGAACATTGTTTTTCTTGTGTTTTCGGGATACCAATAGACTGTTTTCTTGTTGCGCCTCCTTTCTTTACCTTGGGTGTACTTGCGAAGCGGCAGGACATCCATCGGCTCTATGCTTAGTACAGTAGCTCCGCTTTTCACACTGCTTCTACGATTGCTAGCTGTGACTACTTGTACTGAACGTTAGCAGTGACCTCGAAGTGTCTCTAGTAACATCAACAACCCACCTTTGCAGGGTGTCCCCTGATCCGCGGTAGCCAAGCTCGACCAACTGCCGCGCAAGATCTTCGTCTTGAAGGTAATACATATCCGTCTCAGTTACCTGCCATACACAAATATTACACAAGTAATTGCAGCAGCAGGGGTCGGAGGTACCGGAATTAATTCGGGTTGGAGACCGTGTCGAAAGCTTCGATCAGTGGAAGTGTCGAACTTCGATGTATCGTACTGATTCGAGGCGAGTCGACGAGGTAAGGAAGGGCTGAAGTATTCTCGCTGTTATGATACTGCCTTGAATGAGGCTGGAAGCCCGGTAATTACCTGGGTTCAAGTACTGGGATCGTATTTGTAGTACTTGGGAGGCGTATCTTAGATTGTCCCAGCAAGGCACATACTTGGCTCCCAGTCTCCGCGTGCACGAAAGGAATAAAGCTGCTCTTCTTCTATCTCTACGCAAACAATACACGTGAATACCAACGAGCACCGACTTAATACGCAAACCTGTCCAGGATACAAAGTGTCTCGAGCTCCGAACAAGTGGCGTCGACGGCAGGAACAAATACGCAAAAACAACAAAAAAAACCTTGCGATGGACACGCAACGCCCGGTGGGTCGTACGGCCTGTTTATTGAACGACGAGCCTATTCGCATTTATGTGCCGCTGCTCATGCGCCCCTGGGTCATGCAGGCTTGCCATTCCACAGCTTCCTGCCGCCTAGGAACCGCGATCATCCTACGTATGCTCGAACGTTTCTGTTGGTGGATCGGTGTGAGCATCTGCACTCGTTGGTGGTGACGCAACTGCTTGAAGTGCCAAGCACGGAAAACGTCGCGGCAGACGGTCCGGTAGCCCACCTTCACGTTGCCTTTGCCAGAAGGGTCCGGCATCGCCGTCAGCATCGACTATTTCGATCCTCTCCCGGTGACGCCTCGAGGAAATACCTACATCTTGCTTTTCACTGATCGTTTCAGCCGCCGAGCCGACATGTACGCCGTCACAGCGGCAGAGTTCACCGATGAGGGCACGGCCAACATTCTCATCAACCGGTATATTCCCCTCTGGGGGTGCCTGCGCAGCATGCTCTCGGACAATGGCCTCCAGTTCTGCTCCAAGCTTTCGCACGCCGTTTATCAGCTTCTCAGGGTTCGAAAAATTGCCACCCGCTCCTACCGCCCAAACGGCAACGGTGGGGTGGGACGTGTAAACCACACGATGGCCCAGATTCTGGCAATGGTCGTTAACGAGCTTGAAAACAGCTGGGATGAACAGCTCCCTCATGTCGAACTTGAGTACAACAATTCCGTCAGCGCCGACACGGGTTTGGCTCCCAACGAGATCCATATGGGTCGGCTGCCACGCCTGCCGGTGACGATTTTCGAGCGTGCTGAAGTCGCCGGCCCCCAGAGCACGGCCCGCGACCACCTCGCCTACTGCGACTTGGCAACGGACCACCAGCAGCGTGCGTACGATATCGTTCGCGAACACCACGCCGGCACTGTTGCTCGCGCGTGAACTGCCGTAATATCGTCCTCTCCGACGCTCTGCGTCCAGTCCCCAAATTCGCCGTTGGCGGCTGGGCGTGGGTGTACAATACAGCGGCCACCATCCGCCAGGGCGCGAAGCCCGACACGGACGCCAAGGTCCTCAAGGCCAAACTGTCACTCAACTGGACGGCCCCAACAAAGTCCTCGCAGTTGGCCCCCGCTCCTCAGCGGACACCCCGGAAGGATTTCCTCTCGGGGCAAAGCTCCTGTACTTGGATCTCCCTTCCGATATGCCCGGCACTGGTACTCGCCGGCGCGTATCAGTTCAACGCTGCAAGCCCTGTGCTAACCCCCACGACCGTGGCGACATGCCGAAGTATCTGCCCGCGGGGTTCACGCAATACGTGCTCAACAACTTCTCCAAGAAACCCCCCCCGTACCACGTCACCCAGGGTGACGTTTCGACCCCTCTTGAACGACTCGAAGTGGAAAAGATTACCGGACACCAATCGGTTCGAGGTCGAGGTGGTGTCATCGCGGTGGTGTACGAGATGCACTGGACAGGACTATCCCGACCATCCTGGGAACGGGAAATGGACCTTCAGCTTTCTCGCCGCGCAATTTTGTGCTACTGGGCCGGCACCCCAAGCCGGCACCGCCAAACCATCCGCCTGTACCACCGGATGAGAATCGGCGAGGCACAACGGGAGCTTTCTTGGAGTAACGGCGAGCGGTTTCTGGCACCCGGCTATAGCTGCGTATCGCACGCCGATTGACCTCGCTGATACTGTAACACCGTGCTTCCTCACGGGGCCCACTTTCGGCACAAGGGCGACGACGGCCTGTGGTGGCTCGAGAAAATCAGCGCGACTACACCAACGGATAGGGTATATATGGTTCGATTTGTGGACTACCCGGGACCAATCGAGCTTCCTCTTTCTTCGGTTCGCTACACGACTTCGATGAGAGCTATACGAGGTTCTTGGTGTCTGCAAATACACTTGACTAGCGAGTTTTGCGCGGGGGGTCCAGCGTAACGTAGATGATTCTCGAGGAGCCGCCGTGGATAGCTGGTTTTCGCTTCTCGGCTGCACTCAATATTTTTTATTTCCGTTTTCCTGGACTTTGGGGGGGTAGTCTTCTACGTTTTGACGTTTTCCGAGTTTTCGGGTCGGGGTTTTATGCTCGGTGTGTTTCTGGTCTGTTTTCTTGAGCTGGGTTGGGGATAGTTTTTTGCGTACTTAGTCCTGCCTACCCCCCATTCAGTGTCGGGGCTGGTCTGCGTAATCGGGTCACTCATTTGTAGCACATGACACGTTTCCGGAGTTGTGGACTGGGTTTAGGCGGTTCTTGCCGTCTTCAGTGTTATTTTTCTTCTCGTTGTACTGACCCCCTCGCTCGAGAGCTGGGGGTGATCCGGATAAAGTTGACAACACCTACTGAGGAATAGGACCACCTCGTTTTTTGTGTTCACTTTTGGCTTTTCCGTAGATACTTGCCCGCCCTCCCTCCGTTGCGAGTGGCGTAACGATGGCTTTCGTTGACGATTTTTTTCAGTCCCTGAAGGTTAAGCCTTCCTTTCTTTCTCTTTTTTCAACGTGCCTTGCCGTTCAGAAGTGTGGGAGTGGGTTTTGAGGAGCCGCGTCTTCGACTCATGTTCTAGTTCGTGGAATCAGGGTTTCCATGAATTTCCCATATTTCTGCATATACGGCTCATCAGAGTGGGCTAGTGTTATGATACTGTTTTGAATGAGGCTGAAATCCAGGTAATTACCTGGGTTCAGGCATTGGGATCATATTTGTAGTAATTGGGAGGCGTATCTTGGATGGAAAGCCAGGGTTTTTCCCAGCGAGCTTGGGTCCAGTCTCCGCGTGCACGAAAGGAATGAAGCTGCCCTTCTTCTATCTATAAGCAAACAACACACGTGAGTACCAACGAGTACTGACTTAATAGGTGAACCTGTCCAGGAACACAAAGTGTTCCGACTCTTGAACATAGCAGTAATCTTTATAACAGTTTTCATCAACTAGCGTCCTACCTTGCCATTTGCATACCCCCGTGTCTCTACTCGTAGTCTTTATTCTGACGGTTGCGGTGTGTGACTGACAGCAGTATCAAATCGATGGTCGGTCAATGGTCAACGGTATTTGTATCAGGAATACGGCACTTAGTACTGCAGAGTATTACCTGGTACAAGCGGGCTTCGCCGCGGCGGGCTGACGCCCACCTGCGGCTCCGCGCGTTCCAGTAATGGTCGAGGATGTAGCCAAATCGAGGCCGAAATGCGACAGTACTGCCAAGAGCTGCATTCAGAGACTCCCAATGGTTGAGTCAGGTTGAGCAGAGGATAAACGAAAATACCCCACACCCTACGCAGAGTCAACAAGCTGAAAACGCCACGGAGCTGCGTATTCGGACGGCTACGATACAACTATCTGTACAGCAGTACGGTGGATGCGAGGTCGACCTGCTACTCAGTACCTACCTACACAATACCATTATAGCTCCGATATGCTGATCGAGAGAGTACATATGCACGCACCCGTATTCGTGTAATATACGCCAGTCTGTTCGATTTTCCATGACGGTTTTACTTTCATTCGTATGGAGGGTGGCTCCGTTGCCGGTGTCGGCCTTGTCTTCGTCTTTGACGGGGTTGGCCGAGGCCTTGACGTGCACGTTCTCTTTCGTGATATGTGGCAAGGAGGTGCCCCCACAAGCCTCCCTCGCGTCTCGCAAGGAAATAACTTATAGAAATTGTGAGAGTGCGGGTCCTTTCGTGAAGGACCCTTTTCTCTCTGGCGCGTTCGGACTTCATGGCCCGAACGTCAACCATTATGAAGGTCCATCAGTGATGGCGGATCTCATAGACCGGACGTTGGTTAACGTATCTTCATGGTTGGCATTTGTGATCGGAGATTGACGGTATCTACGTACCCTGTCCTCCACATTCGGCCTAATTTGTAAAATATCGTGGATCGTGGGCGAAATATAGCATAGAGACCGCCCGACGCAGACCCTGCCCCAAAAGCGTTCACAGAGCAGTGAAATAGTCAAGGAAGGCGCGTGTGACCCTCTAGATGGGTGCCCGTGTGGCCCACTAGGTGGAAGCATCCGGTGTCTCGTTGTACCGTAGCACTATATCAAATGCAGGACAACGACCACAGAAATGGGTATTTTTCCCAGCTCGTAAATTGGAAGGGGCAGGACCTCAAGTGCAATACCTAAAAAGAAAATAATCCCAAAGATACGCGGGACAAAGGCACGACAGATGGAGTTTTTTCCGAGCTCGTAAATGGAGCTCTCTCAGAGGCCGATGGATATTGTACATACGTCCATATGATGCTGCTTGCAGACCAACATTATATTATGATGAGAGGTGAAAGGCAATCTCATCTGATCACAACTGCGCACGCATGCGCGCTCGACATCGCGGCGTGTCACAGCAGTAGTACCTATGGAGCTGTGATAGGAGGGAAAGCAGGAAAAGCCATTTGTCAGGCAAAATTAACTGCTGTTGTAAGGCTTTTACCCTGCTGGACTGGGTGATCGGGCTTTACGCAATCGCACAGCAGTTCGACCGGTGTTCTTGTCGAAACAAGGTCGAATCGGATACCCTGTCGACCTGTCTACAGACACTACTACGAAGTATAACAATATCTTCGATGCCTATACAGAGTAGTACTGCTCTATAATAGCAATTGTAGCATATACTGACTGTAGTACTACTGCTCAAGTTCTGCTGCTGTAGTAACTCCAGGCGTCTGCTGCGATCGCTCGGACAGCAGCGCCAGCAAATCTGGGGTGCATCGCGAGCTAAATGACGCACGAAGGGTGGACCGTCCACCCCCCCCCCCCCCCCCCCCCCCCCCCCCCGGGATGTCATACGACTGCGGTGATGCATGATATCGAGTACTCCCCTCTGGTCATACGACTACGGCCATGCATGATAATGAGTACACCCCCCCCTCCCCCCCCGCTTAAGCATTCCCATGCCCCGAGGCATCTCCACCCAGCATGGTGTTCAGGCCACTGTCGACACATCGGGCAGGCCATGTGTTGCCTGCAGTAGAATGTGCGTTCGCCATGATAGGTATCACCTCTACAAACATTGCCGTTGCCGTTCGCTAGTTGTTATAATAGCCCCTACGAGTATCAACTATTTAATCAGTCGAACTCACAGCTGACGTATTTCAAAATATATAAAATAGCCCCTACGTATGAGGCTCTCATTGGCAAGCTACATTGCAGTGGCTGTCAGCTGCTGTACGTGCAATCCTAAAGCTCAATGGGACCTGAGCGTTCGACCGTCCAATCCACTTTTTGTATGATGCGTATGATGCGTACGTCGTGCAATCCGATATCCCGTCTGCCCAACCGACGTATTTCTCGCATTCAATAGACGCAGCAGCCAGCCTCGGTAGGCATCCCACCATCGTGATCCTCCGCCAAACTGAGCAAACTCAAGTGCTGTACGAATGGACACAGATGGTAGCCCTGTAACCCTTGCCTGTGAATCGAGGTAGTCTTCGTAGGTTTCGTACTGCTCCACCGTGTCCATGACGTGTAAGTCCTCGGCAGAGGCCTTGTCCTTTCCCGACATGATGATGCTTGACGCTGCTCGGCGGCACACAACTCTCGAGGTATCACGCGAGAGACACAACACGTGATCACCACGAAATCACGGCAGTATGCCTGTCGTCAAGGCACACGCGTAGCTGGCTGCTTTGCTAATGTATGGCATGCACGCAACAATGTTGTAGATGTGCGTTGAAGTTGCGAGGTGGGAGTAAGAAGTTGGAAATTTTGTCGATGTCGTGACTCGGACAGACGGAAACCGCCGTTTCGTGAATAAGTTGTAGAACTAAGACTGGAACCACAACTATCTACAGTTCGGGACGACAACAACAGGAAAGTTGGGGACGTTCTTCCAATATTTTCCCCAAGATTTTGTGTGGGCGTTCGATCTTTTCCGTTGTGAAGACACAGCAGACCATACAGTACTCACTCGTATTACTGTACAGCACTGTACAAACAGTAAGACTCCTGACTGTCTTGCTGTTGTAGAGAGACAATACGTATTATTATACATTCGATATTAGGAGGAGCCTGCACTCTCGGAACGAGATTGATGTCGATGCGAGAGGTATATATATGGCTTGTTGCTGTTGTATGATATCTTTTGAGGGCGCCAACGAATTTTATAAAAAATCTTCTCGGTTACCTGGCGAGAGCTAGGAAAAGAAAAACAGCAGCGGCAGAGCAGGCAGCACCAATCTATACAGCACATCATCAGTAGATAGAATCTGATGCACATATATATATATTAAAGGCACTCGTTGCACAGTGGCCATCAGCCGTGGTGTGATGCCGTCGAATACTCAACGTATATATATGCGAAACAATATAATATTATGCTCGAATGCATCAACGAATACGAAACAAAGTATATACGACTCGTACTTGCCGGCACATACCTACATGCCTTTTGTAGGAGGTTGGGTTGTGACGAGACCGCTCCTTTTTGTTCTTTGTTCGCCCGATAATTAATTAACGGAGTAAAACCACCTTTATCACATTGAAAGACCGGTCAATTTCCCAGCCCTGTGTGGGTAACACTCTCCCCCCCTCTGAACGGCGAGATCTCTTTGGGGCGTCGGTATTATACCGTATACGGCGATCGTATTACGACGTATTATTATTTTTTTTGCCTTCCGACAATATAGCGTAGATGCCGTTCCGCTTCATTACAATACCTACCTGGGGAACCAGGGAGATATTAGATAGATATTGTGTCTTCAGGGACCACACGCGTAGTAAGCAAGCGTTTTTATAAAAGAAACGTTCGAAGTGAGATTCGAACCCGTGTCCTCGACGACGCCCAAAGTGAAGATGTCACGTAATACTACACTGAATTATTGGGGTGCAAGACCGATCGGCTACCCAGCCCAGCTGGGGTAATCCTTATGACAATCACCACATACACCACCGCTTTCTTTGGGCCATCGGGAGCACACAGTAGTACTCAGTGCACGGCAGTATTATTTGTAGTCTACGGTGTATGTGTACTACCGCGCAGTATATTTTACTGTAGTTCGCACGCTTTTTGCCCACGGAGTAGTCCGCTGTATTGTAGTCACAACGGTCGAGAGAATATGAACAGCAGTTTCAGTAATTTAACCGATGTATCTTTGTAATAACAATTCAGGAAAACAAATTTCGTTACTTTACCGATACAGGCTGGTTCAAGTAATAAATAGGGCGAAATTTATTCCCCGGCCAAAGTCCAGGCTATTTTTTTTTTTCAGATCGTGATTTTTTTGCAAGTCTTCTATGAGTCCTTATGAACGCCTCACCCAGCTGGCCTCACCCAACCTCACCTAACATGATAACGTTGTTTTTTTTCTTCTTGCTCTATTTTTTTTCTCGTTTTTTTTTTTCGCAAATTTGGATCACCGTAGACCTAATGTTTTCGGCGAAAAAAAAGAAGAAACCCCCCGCGCAGGTCAGTCTTCGGGAAAGACAGACGTAGCACACGTGCGCATAGTTGCAGGGTTTATCTAAAATAATATGTATGTATGTGAAGATTTGGACTTTTGTGCGGAAAAAGTGCAAAAATAAGGCGTTGCCTCGTAAAAACTTACCAGGTACCATATAGGATCAGTTTTTTGCGGGTGGATTTTGCTTAGTATTGAACATATGCAGGTCAGATATTCGTTTTTTGGCGCGGAAATGTGTACCCATATGCCTTAAAGTACGTGAAAGCGGACCGTGTTATTAAGGTCTTAGTCCTTTGGTCTATAGCGAGAGCGGTAAAAGGTTAACCAATCGCCTACCCAATCTAAGCCGTACAACACTCTCTCCCCTTGGGACGGACCGGATAATATATTTATGGGTCGACGTGCCACCAACAGCACGCGGTTCCAATTTTTGAGGATCCAGAAGTATTTTTCAGATTCCTGACATACATGAGGAAATTCGCTTTTCTAAAAGCGATTTCATGGTGGACGTGAGATTCGAACTCACTACCAACGGCCCATCATGTCCTGCCGATGATGCCATATGTTGAGGTCTTAGTCCGTTGGGCTACGGGTAAAAGGTTAACCAATCGTCTACCCAATCTAAGCTTTATAACAACCGTTAAGAAAACCGAAAATAAATATATGTTCTTGGTATGGAAACGCTTGCCTGTTACTGACTAGTGACCGTATTTTTAAGGCCCAATGGTTGATCGGGATATATTTTGGCCACTACACTAGCGCCAGGCCTAGGACCTCAAACATAAAAAAAAACGGCTGTGTTGTCACCTTCTTTTCCTCTGTCCATAGCTGTCAGTATGATACCAAGCATGTGCCATTCGAGTAGATATTCACTGCTGCCGGCATTGGCATTCGTGGGGGAGATAATTTTTGTATTTTAACCTGAACCAGCTCGTAGTGTCATAATCTTACCTCTATCATTCCCCGCTATTCTAGACGCACCACTTACTTACCGTATTCACGTAGACCCCGGCCCCGCTTTACCTCTTCGTGCTCCCCAGTACGGACCCACTACCCCTATCACGCTAGGGCGATATGATAACACACCCCCCCCTCGGGGGCGATTTTGAAAGCTGGGTTTCTCTACAAGGGGGAGGGAGGGCGTACTGAGTACGACCAGCGACGAAATCTTTCCATAGCCACCATTTTCGCTGTGTGTGCCCCTCATGTTTAGGAGGAAACCGGGTCGAAAATTCGTCCCAGGGGATGTGTTATCTTGATTGTAGTATACGGTGTGAATTTCGGTGCCGATGTTGTCCCAAACCATGCCTTAAGGGAGGCGCACCCAACGAAAATGGCGGCTTTGGGAAGATCTCGCCAAGTTTTTTCGATAGACTTGTTGTATCGCTCGACGTTTGCATTTTCCTCTCTGTGGATTCGATCCTGATTACCTTTGAAATGCTTCCGAGGAGGGGTGTTGGTGTGTTATCTGATCACACGTGTTGCATGGTAGAGTCGTACGTACTCAAGGATCACTTGCTCAACATTGATTTGGTGTCGATGCTTTCTGCACCCCGAGCCGTTCCACTATTAACAGAACTAAAAATGTACCTTAGCGGGGAGCATCATGAATAAAAAAAGGTGGCTTTCCTTGCGGTATCATGGCAACTCCGCCCATTCCACCAAAGCAAACTTCAGACCATACCATCACCAGTGAACCGGCCTTGGGCGATCACCTCATCAAAGGAGTTGCCTCGGTCACGAGGGGCAGAGAGGAAACACCGGGGAGCTGACCATGTGGCGGGAGAGCAGATAGAGAACGGTCTCGATTGTAAATTGAGCGAAGGGGGCTTTCATCCCTTCGGCTCAGGATCTCGAAAAAGGGGGTCAAATGCTCTACCTTTTCCAACCCCATCGGGGAAACATAAAATCTCGCCGTAATATCCGTAGATGAAGCACAGGTCACACACGTCTGCACAATCAAAATGATCAGACATGAGTACAACTACGACAAGCGGATATGACCGACAGACCTCACGGTTAAATGTCATACGAAGCATCTAGTCCGCAGACACGTGCGAAAAGCTTGTTGCGATTTTTAATCGAGACTAATCAAAGCCGTAGAGCCTCCCTGAAAGCACGTTGGAATATTTCTTGAAACATCTCAGTGTGTCTTGTCCCTTTCTTGTCCCTTTCTTGTATTTAGTTAATGGGCACCACGGAGCGAAACGGTGTGATAGGCCTGTTTATGACCTGCTACGACGCAAGTAAGCGACAGTCGACGTTAATCGAAGGGGGAAAGAAAAGTGCTGACACCATCGCGCGATAAAAACAAACACCAGTTCAGTGCCAATACCAGTGCCAGTACCAGTGCTAGTACCAGTACCAGTACCAGTACCAGTGCCAGTACGATGGCGGTAGCAGAGAGGTGGGAAGGGGGGGGGGGTCCTTGCTATGAGAACCCGGATCCAAGATACGACGAAAAAAGGGCAACGGTCATAGCATAGATAGGGCAAAGGTCCGAAAACGGATGAACACATACAACAAAAACAAGATTATGGACACAAAGGTTATCTCTCATTCAGAGAAACGTATCACAAAATCGAAAAAAAATGCTCACCAGACTAGGCGGTATGACGTACGGGCAGTCTATACTACTGTAGCACCGCCCGGCCATCAACAGCCTTGGTGGCAGAGAGTCCGCTAAAAAGAACGCCGCCTACGTTCGTAGCAGAATCCACCGGCAACCGGATGCCGTAGCGCACCCACCCGCTATCGCTTTATACTGGTAAACGGCAGCGCGTGCTATATCCACGGTCGCTAGCTAACTACCCCAAGCAGACCACACCCTATATACTAGGTATAATAAGCCAGGGCGCCACACAAACCCTGACCTTTGCAGACAGGACCAGAACCACAGTAGACACCAAAGGTGTAAACAAACACACACCAACAATGGTGTAAAAGCGAAAACGAAACCAACAACATCTGAGGGCCGTTATTACTGGAGAGATTTTTTGGTCCAGATTTTCCAAAGTCTGAAAAATTGTACCAAGGTTCGGAGGCGTTCTGTCACCATTTGTGGAAATCTTCAGAAGCAAACATACCAGGAAAGTTAAAATTCACACATTTGGAAAAGAAAAAAAGAAACTGGAAAATCCGCAGGATTGAAAACAAATGCGCGAAAACTCCCTCCCAGGACATAACGGAGAATAATGGAAAAAAAAACTCTCTGACAAGAAAGGTCGTGATATTCAACGAAATGGAGTAGGAAAGCCGCCCTTCTCGGACCCTTCCAGCGTCCCCTGTCCCGCCCAGTTCCAAGGGATAGCGATCTCCCCGTCTTCCGTAAGTCCATCGAATACCCCCAACCGACTCCCCACGACCCTCACGCAGTGCCCCCGCAGACGCCGCCGAGCAGCAACGACGTCAGGCTCCATCCCCCCTCGATGTCGCTCTCGCCGAGCCTGGCGAGCGCCTCGCATGCTACGGCCATCTGCGAGAAGCTGACGGCGCGAGCGCGGTCGATGTTGTCGAGCCCGAGGCTCCGGCGGCAGCGGTCGGCGGCGGTGGCGGCTGCGGCGGCTAGTCGGGCGGATTCGGCGGCTACGGCGGAAGAGCTCGCGAAGTCGCGCCCCAGGCAGTCCCTGAGGGTCCCGAGAGGCATGCTGGAACCGATCTGGTCGAACGCAACGAAGGGGCAACGCGTCCGTTCAAATAAACGACGAAAAAAACGAACTGCCGCTATTAAGGGACGGGAATGGATGTGTTTTATGTCGAAATCGGCGATGGTAACCAAGACTCTATCACCGGTCAAATAAACCCAGCCACACACGTTCTATTAATAGTGATATCGTATACCAATCACACGAGTGTAAAGTACCACTTTGTTCGTAATTATAAGGATCGTTTAGTCATTAGTATTGACAACCGAACGATTCGTACATTTCCGGACAGAGTGGTGAAGCATATATGGAGCTTTTTCATGGGGTGAGCTTGGGATGGGACAGCTCCTGAGTGATACATGATACTCTCTGTAATCGGCGAGACTACGTAATAGCTTTCAGCTGGTGCAAGGCTCGATCACAGATGCCCTCCGCCGCCGCCATAGCACCGACGTGGGATGACAAGCGCTCGACGTAAGGCCATGCCCACGTCGCTCGCCAGGCACGTCGAAGACAAATTATTATTTTTTTTTTGTTATCGCTTCGAGAAACGTGCTCGTTTCATCACCAAGAACGGCTCACAAAAGGGATATTTTTTGTTTGGATTTTCTCGTCCGCTGCTGCTGCTGGACGGATTTAAAGAGCGGATAGCCCCGTAGTGTGGGCAAACAACCTCCAATTGATAGCCTAGGGGGACGCATGTATTGCTTCTCTATCCGCGTCGAATATTTCTCCCACAGAAAGAAAAGTATGGAGACGTAAAAAATAAATAGAACTTTTCCCGCATGATTCCAGTCAGTTAGACGAGAGTACCAACTGCTAAAAAAATATCCCGTAAATAGCAAAGCCTTGGGCTCTCTTTCTACCGGTTAAACCTGTCTGTCAAACGCCATCATCCAATTCGTGCCGTGCGTGGAGTAATCTGCCATTTACTGGAACCTTTATTGCAGTCTAAAACCAAATGAATAGGATGGCGGCAGACATTTTTCAAGTTATTTTATTGATTAAATTCGAACGGATGTTTCGAATTCATAGGCCGGACACGTTTGGGGCATATCTGGTACGTCATACTGATGCAGTCTCCAGGCGTACTCGTACGTCTCCATAAACATAGTAGGGCTTCTGCCACCTCTCTCTGGATCACGACTTATTCCTCTAGAATGTTTGGCCCAAATTGGGACAATATATTTTCTTGAAACAACGTCGAAAAGTAACAAAGAGTACGTCTTTCGAAACAGTTTAACATGCCGCAAAAGTACTCCTCGAACGGCCGGGTTACAGTTGGAGCTTGCTACGTAGATGTCTGTGCCAAGCAAAGTATCTACATCGACCTCTCTCAAGAAAAGCGCGCATAATATGTATGACGAATGTTCTGGGTCCTGCTCGGTTCCAAATTCGTGTTGCGCACGCTAAGATAGTCAACCATTGGTACGAGTAATTCAGACTACTAGTAGGTTCCCGCGAAGAGGAAGGCGGACGATCAACATCCAGGAGCAAAAGAGAAAGCAAGGACAGGACAGGACTTCGATCAGTATCAGTTTCCGAGGGTGGCGAGGTGTGACGTGTGTGTGTGTGGGGGGTACTCATGTGTTGCCTGCCTTAGTCATTTAACCATTGAACACGCATCTCTTTCGAGACAGAGCAGCGCCGTTTCTACTCCTACTAGAGACACCTCCAACGTTTGGGCGCTCAATACGTTTTCTTCCACACTTGACATAGAAAACGATTATTTATCTTGTCTCCTTCCCGTTTCGCCGTCTGTGGTCACCATCTACCTCCATCTCCTAGGCTATTGAAGCAGTCGTTTTCTCGCTACTGTGGATGGATTTCTGGTTGGGGGGGTATGGGAAGGGTTTCCGAGCCTTACCTGGATGGTCCCGTCCTCGAGCACCTTTGACACACGTGCGAAGCCCTCTTCGACCTTGCATTCCAAGACAGACCAATCGCAGTCCAACACGTCGGTCGACGACGCATCCCGCGCCACCTCAGCCCCCGCCACACAAATGCCTCCTAAAAAATCAAAGTACCTTCGAGCACGGACAAGACAAAATGAAGAGAAAGACGTACGCATTATGTATCACCCAAATGAGATGTAAGAAAGAGGGAAGGGGACAATTTTATTGTTTTTTTTCGGAGGCGGAAATGAAAATAAAAAATAGTGGAAAAAAAGGAAAACAAATCAGAATAAACAAAATATAACAAAACGAAAGAAACAAAAAGGAGCATGCATGCGAGGCGACGAGGCGGCGTGGTTGTACATAGAAGCGTGTCTGTGTCGGGCGAAATGCATCCACACCGGGTTTCTATGCCGTTTGCTAAAACGGCATGCACGTCACGGGGTTAAGGGGGGGGGGGTGTACTCATTATCATTCATGGCCGTAGTCGTATGACCATAAACCCTCGCATCCCTACAATACCGGGACGGAGCACGTCAGGTTTTCACCGACCAGGCAGAGGGGGGTGTACTCATTATCATGCATGGCCGTAGTCGTATGACCATAGACCCTCGCACCCCTACAATGCCGGGACGGGGCACATCATGTTTTCACCGACCAGGCAGACACTGCTTGCACCAAGCGCGAAGCGCCGTGAGGTGTTGGGCGAGTCGCATCAAGGGTGAGCTGCATCCCACCACGAACCGCTTTAGAGGCGGTTTTGTTTTGCATATGGATGACAGCATCAATGAATTGATTTAATTTCTGGTGTGGCCACTTCCAGAGACAGCAATGGGTTCACCACGTAACTGCCTCGTGGGTGCCTCACCACTTACACACTACGTGATACGATCATCCCCCTTGTGCGGGGTTAAGGGGGCGAGAAGAAGGCTTCGGCGCCAAGACAAAGGCAGCCCACCTGCTCTTGGAGCACGACAGGCCTCTCCTGAGGCGGGCTCCCCGTAAAACAACGGACGCCTCTTTCTCTCGTGCAAGCACCTCACGCGCCCGTTCTTCCACGCTAGACAAGAGCGCAGGTGTAACACTTTGCAACACCGATATCCACTCCAGCGGGACGTCGGCCGGACACAGTCGAATCTCTCCTGGAGAGGGGGCGGGCGGGGGGGGGGGCGAGCGCAGGAAGACACATCAAAAGGTAGCGAGCAGAATGGTTGTCAACCTTGGTACTTCGCATAATGCGAATAGTGATTTTTAATAGTGTTGGATATCGTGTCCAAAATGTTGACATATCCAAAAGTCCCGATTTTTTTTCATATATCAAATCTATCGAATGTGTTTTGCCCTTCACACCCTGGCATCCACGTGTGTTTTTAATACAGATATTGAACGAAAACTTCGAGGCTATCAAATATCGAAACAATATCGAGTACGACTAGTAGTTTTATTATCGGTTCCGTATATCCAACACTATTGTAGAGGTGAGGGTAGAGCGACTGCTTAGGGCAGAATGAAATGGTCTCGTGAAGGTTTGGCGCATAAGCAGATGTAGGTACTGTTTGTGGACCGTATGAGTATAAAAAAGCACACCGAACCTTAACCTTGCCTGCCGTGGCCTCAGTCTTGATAGTAGTGTGCATACCATGACCACCGCAACCCACATAGCGCCACCCTACGCTATAAGGAGTGCCCCCGCTGGGCTGGGTAATCGATCGATCTTTTACCCCCTTTAGCCCAGTACAGTAGGTAATACCATCACATTTGACGTCGTCGAGACACCGGTTCGAATCTCACTTTGAGCGTTTCTTTTATAGAAACGCTTGCGCGTGCGGTCCCTGAACACATGTATCTCCCTGGTTCCAAATGTATTGAAAAGAAGCGGGTAGGTAGGTCAGCATACGGCCGTATGCGGTACCGACGCCCCAAACATCCCGCCGTTCAGAGGGGGGAAGTGCTACAAGGATAAAAACCCTGGGCTGGGTAATCGAACGGTCTTTTACCCCTTAAGCTCAGCAGGAAAACACCTTCACACCTACCCTACCTACTGGTCGTTGAGTGCTAAGCATAGTTTGATCGTTTTTTCTTACCGTCCCCCAAAAAGTAAGCCTTACCATGTCTTATTTAGTTCATTCTCAGTCGTGGGTCTATATTCCTGAGGGAATCCTCCACTCCAGAGCTTTTTTGAGCCAGTCCTGTGACCACGGGCTATATTTTTTCGATGAGTCAATGTGAGAACAGTACATCTAGTGGCAACAACAACTGCATAGAAAACAGCCCTCCAGGACGTTATCCAATGGCATTATCTAATGAACGACGCGAGTCGACGAGGGAAGAAAGGGCTGAGAGTCGTCTCGCGACCAAAAAGCAAGGCACGGACCTTATCATAGTGGAGAGGGGGGAGAAGAGCCCACTTCTTTGTCGCCCCGGATCTGAGTGGTACGACTATTGATAGGAGGAAGAGAGAAAGTAAAGACAGAGGTAACAAATGGGATGAAAAAACAACAACTTGACGCGAGGTCGTTAACGTACCGTAGTACTGTAAGAGAGAAAATAAAGGCAGAGATAACAAATGGGATGAAAAAAAAATCAACAACTTGACGCGAGGTCGTTAACGTACAGCAGTACTGTACATGTAATACCTTTGTGCAGCTCTGACGGATCCTTTCTAAATACCACTTCCATCCCACGGAAGTCGGGGACTTGGAATACGTGTCGATGGGCATCGCACGTCTCCAGGAGAGAGTTCAGCGCCACGTACAGGTTCGACTTGCTCCACCCGCACCTGTTTCAAACAGAACAGGAAGGTTAACAAAGGCTGCGCTCAGAACTTTGTGATGATGCGAGGACGAAATACCAAGCGCCCGGTGCATGCGCATTGACACAGCTGCACTATTAATACAAATAGTAGCGATGCAGCTCAACAGTAGTATTGAGTACAAACTGTACACGATGGTTGTGGTTATAGCAGTGATAGCAGTGACTGCCTATCCACACTTCGAGGAGCCCTCTACGTCAGTAAGCAAAAAAGCAACGGTGATAACACCCATTGGCATACGGTTAGACAGACCACCGTTGAAATATGAAAAAATAAACCCACATCCCAAAGCTCCCCCCTTCGATGCAACATGATCCTCTTGGGGACTCGCGAGTGGAAGACTGACGATAAAGTGTAAAAAAAAAAAAGCGACAGCAACTGCGTCGTTGCGGGGATGACACTATTAATACTATATCATTGGTGTCCGAGTTACCATGCAAGGAGTCGTACGGCACAGAGAGCAGACGCAACCTCAAACAAAAATATACTTATGCGCCTTCACGCTCTGTGCTCGTATGATACATGGTTGATAACCCATAAGGTACCAACCATTGTTTTGGTTTCTTAACCCTTTTAGGACTGCATTTTTATTACTAGATCAGTGTGGGGGACAAACTACTTGGAATTAGAGTGCTTTGGCCCCAAAACGGGACTGGACTGCCGTATACCTGGTATACACTACTGAAAGGGGCACACAATTACAGCGGGACCCAGCCAGGGGTGGAGAGCAAAACTACTGCTGTACTTCGAAGTATACAGTAGAGCAGGTGCGGTGTCATCAGCCGCCAAGGGAGAGCACGCAGGAGTCAACTGCTGATACGACCATACGATGCGGAGTAGGACGTCAGAGCCCGCAGCAGTCCTCCCGACCAGCCTTGCACAGCACGTGTGATAAGTGATAAGACAGAAGATAAGACACTCACCCCCATGGATGAGACCAATTTAGAAGCTGGTTTTCTCGACAACGAGGAAGGTGCAATGGTAAGCGACGAGTCTACGAAAGTATCTGGTCGAAATTTTTCGACACTTCGAACAGATCATCTACAGATCATCTACAGATTGTCTATAAATCATTTCCAGTTGGTGATCTAGATCTTTCAGGGCAGATAGATCATATCCCTGACCCTGTAGGATCGAGCTCATGTTGTCGGGGGGCTCCCGTAAAATATGCATGATCTACTACTTAATAGTAGCACATGTTTCCTGGGTTGAATCTGTACTACTAACAATAATATGCAGATCCTGCCTGTGCAACCTCTCACAATGGCAGATGGCCTATATGTACATGATCTATCTGTACATGATCTATATGTACATGATATATCTGTGCATGGTCTATCTGTAGATGGTCTATCTGTAGATGGTCTATCTGCAGATGATCTATCTGCAGATGATCTATCTGTACATGATCTATCTGTATATGATCTATCTGTACATCACCTGTATGATCTGCAGATGATCTGTCGGAGGTGTGAAACTTTCCAAAGTCATTGGTGTGCGTGCACCCTCCCCCCCCCTAACTCTTTATAGGGCAAACTGCAGTCTCGTTTTAGGGACAAACCATTCAAATTATAGGTAGTGTGTCCCCAACACAGGACTGCAGTATATACTAACAGGGTAAAGGCATGGTTTTCAGAAAATCGACTCGAAAATTCGTCCCAGGGGGGGTGTGTCTTTTCTTATCACGCGTGTGATAGTGTGATGCGGCGGTAATATAGCATCAACGTGTCGGAGATAACCTTGTATTCTAAGTCGGGTACATCCCCTATCCCCTACATGAGCAGCCCGGGCTGCCTCAGGAATACCACCCTGACCAAGAATATAGTAACTGTTTGTGTTCAGATAAGATTCTCAAACGTTGCTTATATTGTTGGTATGGGAGGCGTTCTAGGCAAGAGGTTCACCCTAATTTTTCTGAGGCTCCTACGTCCTCCTAAGGTACAATGCGGAATTCGACGGGGACAAACATGACCTACTGCGAATACGACTGATGCTACACGCATCTCGTTCGTGTACGTACGCATGCATTATGCCCAACAATGTAGAGCACAAGATACATACCCATCCTTCCTTCAACCGCCGCCCGCCCGACAAGGACGCCGAGGTGACTCACAAACTTTTTCTTCCGAAATATGATATCCTCTATCGTAGTGTTAACACCTCATGGGTGGCATAGCCGAGATCGCAACCGTCACTTTCGTTCAATACATACCGTAAAGAGTAAGTATGCAGCGTCGAATTCGTTCGCACAGGGAAGTAAGGGTGCTATAATACGTAAAGTCGAACATTATTTTTTCGGATCTTGTTCGGTACAGCAGTATTATAAACAAGCCTTTCTCTTCTGACAAAACCAAGCGCTGAACAACGATCGCACCCACCCTGTGCCATTTAAAGGGTCTCTACGATATTCTCTTTTAGAATGTAATTCCAAGTAGTGTCACCAGAACGGGATTGCAGTCTAAAAGGGGTCAAGACACGCCTTCACGCCCCGAAGGAGTTCAGTTCAAGACTACACTATTAATAATACATGTGCTATCACACTTCATAGGAGTACGCATGTAGACATTCGACGCTAGTCGACGAGGGAAGAAAGTGCTAAACTCTTCTCGCGATGGAAATGCAAGGCGCGTACGCGCGTACCGTAGTTGGAGGGGGGGGAATGATCCTGAGTTCTGGGGGAGGGGCTGTGGTATGTGACCCCGGATCTGAGTTCCGACAATTAACAGGGAGGGAGCCGGAGAATGAAGGGCGAAGATAATAGATGGGATGGACACAAAAATGAGAAGAAAAATAGGTAGGTACCTGGCTGTCTGTTGGCTGGGTATGTATGTGCCACGCCACGCTTGAGCTGGATACTGACTCACCCGTCAGTATCTTTAAAAATGTACGAAGGATTCCAACCGTTATATAAATATATGTGATCACTGCTGTAGAAAGACTTGGCTGTTGAACAATAAAAATAGTTCAGCGCGGTCAACTGGGCATCCCCAACTTGTTCGCAAGCTGAAACACAGGCACACAGGCCTGCGTATCATACCGAATACAGCAGTAGTAGACCTTTCGCCTTTTGCGCCTTCAACAGGACATGAGGGTCATCTGTCACATGTTTCCGAGCCGACCCGTCGTACTGACTGACCCTGTGCAATCTTGATTTAGATGAACGCGTGCGTATGAACATAGCTTGATGTACACGAACAGATGCTGAACGCAAAGCTGCCGCTCGTTACCGTACAACCGCCGGTCGGCTGTAGACTGTATTGTGTATACTGGTGCAGTACTGGTGCAATACCGGTGCACCATGTATCATGCTATTTAATACTGGTAGTATTAATATGAGTGGGGTATATAATATCTACACTTGCTCCTTTGTGGGGGCAAAACACTTGGAATTATAGTAAATGGTGCAGCAATGAAGCAGCAGCAATGGGGAGAGATGCGATGCACTCGGAATGGGAGAACAAGTACGACCGCGTTGACAAGAGGGGAGAAACAAAAGCTTGCCTTTTACGTTACGTACCGGTATATGGTATATACGAGTAGTACCAGGTAGATATCATGCATGCGCGCGGCCGAGCTCTCGAAAATATTTCATGTACAACAGCTTAAGTAGTGTGTACAAGGCGCTTCGCTCCGCGGGCGGCCAACGCTGCCCGCTACGCTCGCTCAGGAAGGAAACGTACATCAAATTATGCGAAGCGGACAGAAGTCCATGATTGAATATTGTTTTTTTCATGACCCCTGTAGTTTTACAAATTTAAACTCGCGATTTGATAATGCCAAGAGTCCCGCCGCCATGCTTCAGGAGAAAACAGCTCGGACGCCACATATGCTTCGCGTCACGGGCGATTTTCCGCTACGCTCGCTCACATGTCGTACATACGTACACACCCCAGGCAGGGTACTTATTTTCTTCTTTCCATATGCTCGTGTGTACTCGTATGTACGAAATATAAAAAAGCACAGCACGGCACCGCAATACAGCAAAAAAAATGAAAATGAAACCGAAAATTCTGAAAGAAACAAACTCCTCGTCCCCTTTCGTATAATAATTTACAACCGGATTGGAACATCTTACACCAGTCAAAAAGAAAAAATGAAAAAAAGAAAAAATCAAACAGGAGAGCTTCTCTCTCAGCCTCGTACGCCGCCCGCCCCTCTCGCGACCATCTCGCCACCGATTCAGTCCGGGTACAGCTTTCCTCTCTCTCTTCCACAGTGAGCCCCGTCGCCCGCCTCACGTGAAGCCCGGTGCTCACCGTGGACCTCGACGCAAGCTCGACAATGTTGGTGTTCACTCGGGGTACCTCCCTCTTGTGACTCTCAGCCCGGTCGCAAAAATAAGCACCGCTTTAATATGATCTTACAATCCCGAACGACCTTTAAATACTCGTACGTCTCTTATAAAAAATCACAAATGGAGGCCAGACAGAGCCTATTGATGCATCCGTCGTGTCTCGAGGCACACGCGACGCCTAGGCACGAAAGCGGCGACCGCGCTCCTTGCAACTCCCCCTCTACCCGCCAGCATCCGCTGACACCCGCGACGGTGCCGGGTTCGCCCGCGCAACCGTGCTCGGAGTATACGCACGCACACGAAACGAAAGAAAAAAAAAGGAAAGAAGGACTGAAAGTACGATGAGAAAGGGAGAAAACAAAGACCCGCTGGAAAGGTCCGGCAAGTAATATACGGAGGCGATTTCCAAGTGGGAGCTCTGAGAGGCCAGGGATGTACCAACCGAGCACGCTCAGAGATCGAGATCTAAGTAAGTAGTTCTATGATATCAACAACATCGAAAGCTATACGAACTCGTAATCGGAACGCGGCGGCACAGAGCGGTGGGGATGGTCGAGAGAAACAGATCGGACCGTACGCACTTATCGGCACTGGTTATGCGCACGTACTGATGATATGTATCTCAACTATACGAGAGGTACAACGCACACTGCACTACAGACAGCAGTCTATTAATAGATTGATGTAGGACTTAAAAAATAAGAGCAGCAAACAATTGCAGTACAGCAGCAGCAGCAGGAGCGGTCTAGACGATGACGTACGCGTCACACTATTTATAGTGGCGCACACAACAACTGACACTGCTTGAACTACTATATTGCACAGCAACTACTATTAATACTTGTAACGCAGTGTAGATTGCAAGGGAAACTGGTGTGATACCCACTGGTACCTGGTACCTGGTACACAACCGCGGGCATATATTATATATTCATATATGTACACAGATATATACACATGTCTACGACGACTCGACGACACTCCACGACACGAGAGGACATCATCATGCATGACGATACGATAATCAAGCTTGCCTGAACGTGAAATCTCCGAAGCCGTATTGCCCCCGGAGCTGGCCCACCAGCTCTCGCACGTTAAGCGCGCTCGACCGTCGCTCCCTCACCATCGTCTTTCCCGCATCAGTGGCCAACACGCACCCCAGTCTCGAGGCGTCGTGTCCCTTGTACTCGAATTCCTCGGATGCCGCACCCCACTCGGTGGTCTTCTGCCGACCTTCCCCGTAAGCGCCTTCGACGTTGTCGCTTGCAGCGTAACGCCTTGACCTGCGATCCCTGCTCTCCGCCTCGTCCCGTGCTCGGCTCGCCGCGGCTCTCCCGAACAAGTCTTCGGTCCAGTCCTCCCACTCCGACTCATCGTCTTTTTTCTTTGGTGGGTTGCTCCCCGCTGCCTTCGGGGGCTGTGCTCGACAAGGGGGAGGTGGGATATGGGTTGGCGTGATACCGGCCTCGTGGAGCAGGGCCGCCATGGTGCGGTGGGATTCCAAGGGCAATATGAGCTTTCGAGCTCGGCCGCTTGATTTGATGCGTTGGTTTCCGATCTTGCTGTTGCTGTTGTTGTTGCTGCTGCTGTTGCTGTGACCGTTGTCGGCATCGTCGTCGTGGATGGTGCTGGGCGTGTCTACGTGGACAATCTCTGGCTTGAGGAAGAAAACAAGACGTGCGCTGCCCGAAGCCAGTGTGCCGCTTCCTCTTTGCTGGTGATACGCTGCTGCTGCCGCTGCTGTTGTACTTCTTGTGTGCTCGAGCTGCTGGAGGTGTTGCTGGAACGTCTTGAGACTCCTTTCGTTGATAGCGCGTTGTTCAGGCTGGTGGTGGAAGAAGTCCGGGTGCACGTGGAGCAGGAAGTCTCGGTACACCACCTTCCACTGCTCGGCAGGCAGCATGCTCGCTGCGTGGGTGCTGCTAGGAGAGCGGTCTCCGATGATCGTGCTGCCACGACCTAATGAGCCTCGATCAACTGCTGCTGCTGCTGCTGACTCCAGCAGCACCGACGGAGCAGTTCCTCGTCGACGAAGGAGCTGCGCCGCTCCACGCGTCCATTGGGCCATCTGCTAAAGCCACCTACGCCCGCGGGCTACTGTTGGTTCTCTGTTCCAAGCACCAAGGTCAGGGTAGCGTGATATACACAGCGCAGCAGCAGTCAGTTCGTTGTCAGACGCATCTTCGGCTCGACGGAGATCTCCACGAAGAGATTCGAAATCGAAGCGAGTGTGAGGAAACTTGTTGCCATATTATGTGGGGACACATAATGACCATCCCCTCCCCCCAAACATCCATAACTTGAGTGTTGGGATCCTCACCCTCACCTACCCCCTGTATAGCTCGAGTTCTCACGACGCGACTAACGACTTGCTCTCTCTCATCTCTACCAAGCAGCAACTTCACCACCCCATATCGAAACTATGAAGTTCTTCGGCGTCCTTGTGCTGTGCCTGACGGCTGTCAGCGGATTCGTTGTGCCCGCACCCCGGGTGTCTTCCGTCGTTCGCCCGGCGACCGCATCCACAGCCATGCGCATGGGCCTCAAGGACGACTTCCAGAAGGCGGCCACCGGCGCATCGATCGCGCTTCTCTCGGCGGCGCCCGCGTTGGCCACGGAGGGGACCGGAGAGGTGTGCTATGGGTGGTATGCGTGGTTTCTTGGGCACTTTAGGTTGCTGTTTTAAGAAAAAATCGACTCATGTTTCGTTGCAAGGGTGGGGTCATGAGGTCATGAGTCATATTAGGGGCCGCTTGAAGCTGCTGCTGCTGCTGCTGCTGCTGCTGCTGCCTTCGTGGGGTGGTGGTGTTGTCGAACTAGCTGCAGACGGGAGACCTCAATCGCTCGCACTAGGTAGAGAAGGAAAAACATTCTTAGGTTCATAGCCCTTAGGGGTAGGCGGGCTGAACGCATTGAGCCATCTTGAAGGAATCGAGACAAGCTCGCGTGTGGTTTGTCGTTGCCTCTGCCTTCGCCCGTGATTACATCTTGTATTAGTGTAAAAAGTTGAGTCAGATGTAGCACACAGCTCCTTACATATCATACTGGTTTTGCCTACTACACTCTGTACCTGGTACATTACAACGTGTACGTACGAACTGCTGACGGCTGTGAGGGTGCTCATGTACGTGTATGTTGATGTATGCTTGCAGCATCACCGCGCAACAATACGCTACAACCCAAGTATTTGACAATGTCCGTCCTTGCCTTGTCCGTGTGGGCATTCAATTGGAGGTACCCCGGACGACAGAACTACCTGTGCATATGTGCGTTCTGTTGTGGATTGTCGTATATGATGTTTGTTGACACCGCTGTACCATCTGACCAGCAGATACCAAGTGCTTTCGCCAGGGTCTCGTGTCTAGAACCTACTCAAGCAGTAGAGCAGCAGCAGCAGCAGCAGCAGCACTGTTGCTGTACCTGTGCTTCGAAAGAAGGCATTGTTTTTTTTTTTTTTTCCGTTTTCCCCCTGCTTTACCTGTACCGAGGTATTTCGTTTGGTGCGTACTCGAATGAGTTGATTTCCTGCGGGGTCAGAGTGGACTGCTGGTGTATGTACCATGTACCAGTACTACTTTTTGAGGCGGTACATCTGAGTGCTATCCGTATCAATAGTAGTCGCACGAGACAGCAGAATACGTTCCTACCCTTGTCCGAGGTCACCAGGTTGTTGGTATGCTTGTACCAACGATTGTCTTTGTACTGCTGTGACTGGTCTACTAATAAATACTAGCAGCCTTACACTGAATTTCTGCAGCGAGTACCTACAGGTATACCGGCATCACTATATGCTGCTCGGGAGTCCACAGCTCGTACTCTCGATCGTGTAATATCAATATACGTGTGTTGCTGGTTTTTCTCGTATAGACTTGAGTCTCCTCCTGGTAGGAGTTGATACTTTCGGATTCGGCCTTGTCGCCCTCCTCCCCCCTGCTCCCTCCACCTGTGACTGATGGTCGCTTGATCACAATAATGAGGCATTGATGGTAATGTATACCGGTATTCCCTTGTTGTCCGTCAACCCTCGTTTTACCTCGTTTTGGGACTTGATTGTAACATAGCGGCCTAAAAAGTGAGGAGGGCGATCTTACCGGCCTATTAATAATAGAAAACACCCATGTTGACACACCCTCGAATATCGTAAGCTGGTTCGCTCGACAACAAGGAAGGTGCACACGCCAAGCGATGGATCTACCGAACGAGCTGTCAAGACCTCCCCAAAGCCATGCTTTTCGACGCGTGTGCCCCCTTCGCGTTGCGAAAACTCGGCTCGGAAGTTCGTCCCACGATGTGTTTGTTTTATCTTGCGTTTTATGAGTAGATCTTGGTTGCTTCCTCTTTGTCTGCGGCTGGTTGTATGTATATTGCTGACGAACAGCAGTGGATTTACTTTTCAGCTGGTGTCACAGCTCGTACAGATGATCTATCTGATATGTCTACAGATAGATCATCTACTGCAGTTCCTCACACTTGCCGTTGTGAGAGATTGTGCCGGATCTGCACATTAATTATAATAATACTGTTGTATTAATAGTACAGATTCAACCCAGGAAACCTGTGCTACGAGTTTATCATGCAGATCAGATTATACGGGTCCCACCCGGCCCGCCAACATGAGCTGTTTGTAGGTCTTGCAAATACAAGATCGGGATACATTCACCCACCCGGCCCGCCAACATGAGCTGTTTGTAGGTCTTGCAAATACAAGATCGGGATACATTCATCCGCCTTTGGAAGATCTATTAATAGATGAAGTGGGAATCGATGATGTATCCGAGGTGTGATTGGTGTTACTTGATTGGTTTTCTGCTTCTGTACCAGGTAGTAGTAACAGCATTGCTTATGACCGCCTTCGTCCCGATCGTCCGTCCGCTGTGATGTTGGCGATGATACAGCCGCTCGGAATCGAAGAGACGAAGGGCCTCATCATCCCGCTGTTCTTCCTCGTCAGCATCAACCTGCTCTTCAACAACTGGGCCAAGGACCAGGTGAGATACACTAACGTCCACTCCAAGGTATTGGTAGTTTGGTGCCTTTAGAGGTCGGAGCTGCCTCGTGTGCCGCTACGCCGCTACGAGCTTTGCAGGCACATCCTATATAGGGAAATATTGATGTTGATAAATCATTGCGAACATTTGTGCATTTCCCGCACGTAAATAGCGACATCATACACACTGCAATATTGATCGCAGTGTAATTCGGAGTGCTTTTCTCCCTGAAAGATGGGCGTCGTGGTGTGGTGCAGTTGTAAAAGTTAGTGTTAGCGGGTGGCACAGAACACCACACCATGTCCGGAATGCCAGTACCGTTTTGATACCAATACCAATGGAGAAATACTCAGACGGACCTTGAAGACACTACAGCAGTACACCAGTATATCTAGACATGCATATTTTTTGTTTTGTTAGTTTCATTGTGCGTTTCCCTGTACGGCCCACGAAGGCAGTAAGTACTGCCGGGAGCACAACCGATCGCTGCAGCCGATGGATGAACCTGCGGCAGTTGTAGCGTTGTATCGGAGCAAGTCAGCATGCTGTTTTTAGGGTGCACACCAAATTCCCTCCCTTTTTATCCATTTGCACGCAGTGCGTCAGTAGCGGCACCTTCTTTCTTGACGATGCGATGCGTCAGTCAGTTGCGGCACTCAACGTATCACATTAAGTTACTCCTAATTCAAAAAAAGAAAGAACCTGTGAGATAAAATAATCTCTTCAAACTCATTCGCGCAAGGTTGATGTGATGATTCGATCGCGCGTTCCACGGTGTGTAGTCTTTTTCACTGTGGGGAAACCTAGTATCAGTAGTAATCAGAACCAAATATGCTTGGTAAAAACAGTGGAATATATTGTCTTTTGTATCCATGATGGGTCATGACTACTCATAGGCCCCCCTTAATATAGTTGTTTGGATAATGGAGTACCGTATGATACCTGTAACATGCACTATTATAGCACACTCACCCTCTGTGATGAATTCCATTGCCGATTTTGTCCAAACCAGGGATGTTTCGTGAAGAATGATGACTCGTCAAGATGATCTTTCCATAGAGGCTGAATGCATCGTTCTGCGTTCGCTCTCTCTCCCGATCGTCGAGAAAGTCACCTGTGGATTTTACCCAGGGGGGTGTTACTCTGCCACGCGTGTGATAGTCTCATAGCAACGTGTATGGTATTCTCTTCATCGATGTACCCAAGCTAAGCTTGACAACTGATGACGTTTTTGCGGACGAAAAAATGCTATAACGCTCTGGAGACATGGCGTTTTGATTTTGTATTGTGTATTGGTGTAACGACTCCTGTTACGCCAGCCAGGCCGGTACGGTACGGCCACGGCTCGCACGTAACACGGTCACACACCCACACCCACCAACCCATCAACGCACCCATCTACCACCGGGTGTTCGATATACCAAAACACTAACTTCGTTCGCAAATATTGAACGACATCATCTCCATCGCCGCCACCTCCAATGATCTATCTACCCACCTGGTTTTCGACCTGCAAATATGTTTACGTTTTGGTCGCTCATGGCAAACGAGTTGTTGCTACTTATGATAGCACTCGCAAGGTACCAGTGGGACTGTTTACCTACAGTAGTATAATTTGAGGAGCAAGCATGGGTTGGCGTTGCCGTTTTCTCTTGACTACCGATTGCCGCTACATCTTTGATCAGGTACACGCCAATATTCCCCATTTTTTGAACCTTGAGATACGGCGGGTTGAAGGTCGTCAAGGGCACCAGCGAGGTGTACTCATGTCATGCATGGCATTAGTCATCTCTCTGACAACTAACCCTCGCATCTAAATAGCCCCAACGTGTAGAATATGTTCAGGTTGAACATGAGCTGTTTTACCCTGTTGAGATGTCAGAGGGCAAAAGTGACGATAGATACATGGCGACGATTTCGGCGAAAATCGCAACTGAGTGATTGGGGGGTGATACGGCTTGCTTTCCGAGTTACAATGGTTGAATGCAAGCAGTCTTACGGCACGGGCGTGGCATATTCCTACACGTACATACTGCTCGGCGCTGACGCTGCTCGTACACGGTCGATAAAACACCAAGTTACCAACCATTGTTTCGGTCACTATCCCTTACCTGCCTCAAAATGGGCACCTAAAGGGGATCACGTGTGCGGCAGCACCCTGTATCGCGCTTTAAGGAGGCGAGAACAAAAAACATCCGTCACCCGCTGCCATTTTCGATCTGCCCTTGACCGTAGCTCCCCCCCCCCCCCCCCCCCCTCCCGTGCTTCTTTGCCCGCTTCCTCCTTTGCCGCTCTTTCTTACAGCCGGAGGGCGACTTCTTCTCGGAGTACGACCAGAGGCGGTAAACATTTTGTTGCCGTAGACAACAAACACAACATTCTTCTTAGGCTCGGAAAGGGCGGAGGAGGACCAGACCGAATATAGCTGAGGAGTTGCTGGCAGCCCTCGGCGTTTTGCGGCGGGGGACGGCGGGGTGTCGGTCGGCCTGCTATCACAATTCGGTAGCTCTTCTCACCACGGGGATTATGGCGAAGAAGGGATGGGATAGGCAGTTGTAATTTTTGTCACTGATGGTGGATTTTCGTTTTTTTACCAGGCAGGCAGCCCCCCCCCCCCCCCCCCCCCCCTCCCTCCATCCCGCCGTCAACCGTAGGCAGCATGCTTGATTTGGCTTGGCTTGACCTGCCCACGGCGTCAAGCATTGGAGGGTTCCAGGCATGATGGCTTGTTGGGTACGTGGGGTGGAGACTCGGAACGGTTTAAGGACGTGACAAGCCGTCATGCCACCTTCACGATGTTGATCGGTGATCTCTTGAGCCTCGGCACGAGGTTGGTAGAGGCCATCGGCAGTGCAGTTGACCAATCCAATGCTTCCTTTGGTACGTACTTGGCTTACCATTGTCTTACTTGTCATACTGGCGCTTTGACGCAGCAGGCGGCATGGACTTTAAGAGCTTTTGCTCACGCAGGGCGCGATTATTTGTTTTCGTTCACTCCTCCCTCATTATGGGCGTTTGGGCGTGCGCTTTTTTTGTTGATTTTTGAAGGATGGGTCACAAGCCCGTCCCAAACAAGTTATAACCTACCTGGTACACCGACTGGTATAATGCTACAGCAGCAATAAAATGGGTTTTCAACCACCATGGATGGAGGCGGAATCCCCTCATGTCGGGGTTGACTGGTTTGATTTATTTGTTGCAACAGGCGCCCGAAATGCTGCACCCGCAGTATGCCCTTTGCCGAGATAGAATCGGATGCAACAGCCTGCTTTGCTTTGTCTCGTGCAGCTTAAAAACGTGAACGATACCTTGTCGTACGCCATCACCCAGTAGTTTCATGGACTCGAACCTGAATGAAACCAGGCCATAATCCTTGATCAGTTACTCGCGGTAATTTTTGTGAATTTTGAAGCATGGGTCAAACCCATTCCAAACAAATTAGATCCTACCTGATCCACTGGGTGGTACAATACACCAGTACCTCCAAAGGAGCTTTCAACCATGATCGGAGATGGAACTTTGATCGTGCTTTTTGTCATGGTCATTGTGTGACTGGGAACGCTTTCAACAGGCGCGCGAGACGTTTCGCTCCTACTCACTTTGCGGAGACAAAAATCACCGATAATTTGTTTTTGTCTTTTTGGTGCTGCAGCTCTAAAACATGGAAAACCAGTCCAGTTGTGGTACGATTCTATCCCAGTAGTGCTATGCACTCGAACCTGATTGAACCAGGCCACTATACTTGGACGGGAACTACTGAGTGTACTATTATACTGAGTTGGCGTTGTACTGAACGACACAAGGGCGTCACATTATTTCCACCATGTAATGCACTCCCCTCTGCTCCAGATTTTTTTTTCGAGGGTATTTCTGACACGGTGGCGTGCAGAGTCGACATCAATTTTGCATATTTCCAAACCTATTATCAATACGCCGCTGACTTTTATCTTGAAAGCCGCGGTGGCGGTTTCAGGTTTCAGTAGTTTTCGAGGTCGTTTCATTCAGTCTCTCCTGTATATTATGTTGAACCCACCCCCGCTCCCCAATCGAACACGTTTTTACGGCATTAATAACTGACGAAAAGTGTTCTGGGCGGTGTTCACAGCTGACGTATTTCAAAATTTATAAAAATAAAAAGAGGCAGTAGGCAGGGAAGAATAAGCACACCGGTAACGACAGCCGCCGGCGTAATGTCACTAATTAATAGACGGATAGTCGGAGGGTAAAAAAAAAAGAAGACGGATAGTGCTCGGGTCAGCCCCTTTCAACTATCGGTTGTCTCTTGACCCGCGTCTCTGCAGTATCGTCAAACGTTCGACTACGACGCATGTTGTGCCTCCAAGCCCCAGCGGTCGCCGACTGTTCAAGCAACGAGCTGTCCTCTGGTAAATAAAAACACCGAATGTTTAAATTATTCTCGCGAGATCACAATACAACCACCAAAAGTTGATTTTATGCGTATGTATCTCGAGGTACATTCAGCGCACCGGTCTGGACCGGGTCTTATTCTGGTTTCGCACGTCTACTCACCGCGGTCCAATTGATCGCATGCCACACGCGGCGTCCCCGGTGGGTTGGTAGGTGGTCCGCGTGCCTGTCAAGATCAATTTCGTGGGTTCAAGTCCCACCGAGTGCATGCTCATAGGGACTTTTTCTTGCATAAAAAAATTGATAAGCGGAAAGCGCGAAAGTGTGAGTTGGCTACATTCGATGAAAATCGACGAGCAGTGGGAATGCTGAACCCTATGCGCGACAAAAAAATAAAGGCACGTACCGGGGGGGAGAAGGGACGACACCTGTGACCACGGCTTGTCCAGAAGATCGTCGAGAGTAAAACCTCCTACGAGTGGGCTGGAAAGTAAAAGTGATGATGAAAAAAAAAAAAAAAAAAAAAAAAAAAAAAAAAAAAAACGCATAATAATACCTGGTAATCAGGTAGTACATGGCTGTACGAATAGGCCAGGAAAAGCTTTATCACGCTTGGCAGTACCCACGAGGAAAAACGAAAAAACTGTGTGTATGCACGGCCGGGGGGTTCGAGGTCGAGTCTGCCGCGTACAGGGTGATCAGGCCACGACGGGGCGATTTACGATTATGATGTTTGCCTTCATTACACAGCTTACTATACTTCTGTCGCTGGGGGGAAGACGTCTTACTTTTTTGTTCTCCTCTTTGTCGACGGGTGGTGCTATTGTTCAAGGACTAAATACAGAAGAAACGAAACAAACGAAATGTATTTGGTGCAGACTGGTATTAATAGTTGCTTTTGGGGTTAATTTAGTTTTCGACTGTCATCGTACCAGGTGGTTGTTAGAGTCCTCATGCTCCCTCGACGCTTCTACCTTGCCGTATGATGTGCACACTGCTAGTAGCGGCAGTCGTTACATAATACTGCGCAGTAGGAATTAACGCGAATACTGTGAATATACGATTGAAGAACCCCTCACTTGCACCCACCTTACACGCAGACTTTACAACTAGAGTCTCGGCATTCCGACAAGAAGAGCGAAGAGTACCCGTACAGTTTTAATGCCAGGTGTACTGCGTACAGTATACACTCCATGTACAGTACATGCTCCATATCCAGGTAAAATAAGCTATCCCTAATCATCACAAGTAGATCTCTCTCACAGACCGACTCACGCACGTCTATACCTCCATTACAGCTACTCGTACAGCAGTTGCATATATAATATATACAGTGTACTCTAACAGCATAACTAAAACGGTGTTGACTGGAGCGCATTCTCTAATTGTAGCACGACCATATCGTAGGTGCGCATCCTATCAACACTAATCCCCCCCCCACTCCCCCTATTTTCCGCTACTCTCGCCATCAAAGTTGTAGAGCATAGCGTTGCCGTCGTCCCCCCCCGATTGTCAGCCTCCTCCCCTCCGCCACCACGCAACGCACCGCCCCGGCGCTACAGCAACCCAGGCCGTACAACAATCGCATAGAGCCGAGGTCGTGAACGAGCAACATGCCGTCCCCCCCTCCCGTAACAAGGACGCCTTCTCCCCCCCCCCCCCCCCCCCCGCTGCACTGTCCCAGCCAGTAGCAGCGGGGATGAAATCCGCACAGTAGATGAAGTCACGGTGTTCCTCGAAGGTGTGTTCGATTGTCAAAGACGAAGAACGTGATGACAGTCCTTCCTGCCAACTGCTGTGCGAACGGCGGCCGCCGCCGCTGCCGCCGCCACCGCCGCCGCTGGTCCCTCCGCGCCCCCCGCGTACCTCCAGAATGCACACGCGTCTGTCAGCCCCGAAGGACGCCAGCCGGTTCCCCCCTCTCCCCGCCGAGATAACGCCTCCGACAGCACCTATCCCGCTTGTCCCGCGATGCGCTGGAGTTTCCATCACCGCCGCTGACCGACTACCACTCCCTGCTTCGCCTCCTGAATCGCCCACGCGGTGATCCCAGACACGCACAAACCCGTCCTGCCCCCCGGTGACGAAGAATCCTGACAATCCTTCGCTGTCGTCACCAGCCAGCGTGTTTACGGTCGTAACATGTCCGCGGTGGGCCGATTCTCCCCTCCCAGTGTCGCTGCCACCACCACCGCACAGCAATGCGCCGGTCTCGAGGTCGTACACACCGACGCGGCCGTCGCGGTGCCCCGTCATGAGTCGACACCCGCTCCACGCGAAGTCCATGCAAGGTGAAGGCAACGCGCGGTCGGATAGCTCGGCGCACAGCCGAGGCGCCGAAGCACCGCGGCCGCCGCTCCGACAGTCCCACACCCGCAACGCCCCCCCGTACCCGCCCGTCGCGACCCTACCCTCGCTGTCTGCTTTCAGTGAAGATATTGACCCGGCGTGCGCCTGAACCCCTCCCGAGGAAACGCCGCCAACGCCGCCTCCGCCCCGAGGCCATAGGCAGAGCTTACCGTCCATCCCTGCTGAGACGATGTCCCCATGCGCGGTATGGGCAACGGCGGACACCCACTCATTGTGCCCGGCGTCGGGCTTCGCCCGAGAGCCGTACAGTTGTCGGGTTTTGACCCCTCGAGAGAGATCGACGCAGTAGAGGGCGTGGTCAGCGCAGCCGAAGACTGCTTCGTCGCCGGACACGCTGGAGCAGAGAATGTTGCGGTCGCTGAGGTCGACGAGCTGGCGCCGTTAGAAGACATAGCGACGGTAGCGACAAAGGGAACGACGGAAATAGGCGCAGAGACGCAGGGGGGGGGGTGCAGGAAAGTGGAGTAGTTGGGGGAACACGTCATCGTTGCGGCGTGATGGCGGGTGGAAGATAGGTGTCAAGGACAAAAAACACCTTCTCCGAGCGAGGCTGAATGAAAAAATATTAACCTTTGTTGTGACACTAAATTGAGCACAAGTTATTTTAAGCCTGGTAGGCCGTTCGGAGTGCACCGTCCACCGGTGAGCAAGGTTTCTTGATATAGTTTTATTAACGCCCGCAAAAAAGCCTCGGCTTTTTACTGGGTTGGGCTTTGCTCGTGGGCCCATACTGTATGATAATGAAGGTTCAACCCTAATATTTCCACATGGTTGGCCGATTGAGTTGCGCTCGCTATAACAGCTTGCTTGGAGCCAAAATCGGGCATCGATGCGTATCCAGAATAAGAAAGGTTATCGTTGACGAACGATCCATGCAAGCCTTGCAGGTGTATACGAAGGAGACCCGTTAGTTGATTCGCCCCATCTCGACGGAGTGCGCATGGTTCACTGCTTCTGGTGAAGAAAATTGCTAACGGGATCATTATGTCTGTTTGGTGTCCCTACCAGAGACCTGGTAGATCTACTGGTTTTCTAGTGCGGACGATTGGCTGAAAAACGTTCAGTTATTACGGGGGACCATAGTTAATAGGACCAAATATTGTTAGAAAAAATAGGTAAATATATAGGTTTTTATGTGTACCGTAGGTCCTATTAACTATGGACCCCCGTAATAGTTGACTTTACGTCGACGGTTGTCGTTATGTCCATATGCTTCTTCCGTAAGGTAACGTCGGTTGGGGAGCTGCAAGTAATGCTGAAAAAATGTCTGCAACAGCAGCAGCAGCTCGCCCGTTTGTACCGTTCCACACGGGAGGTTTTACGCGCGGAAAAAAAGCAACTGACTTCGACGATTTCCAGCCTTTATACGAGTGCAAGAAAAGTAAAACTACAAGGTATTATATACTGTTGCTTGTACTCAGGAACACGACACATAAGATCCATCGTAGATTGAGGAGTTCCATGTTGGAAAGGGATTCTGGTAGTAGGGTATTGGGATATCGGGGTAATGTGTGCCCACCAATCAATGCCACCCGTTAGGTATATCTCCATATGAGGCGAGTCGACTCGACAGCTCGGATATAATATATGAGGGGTTCCGTGTTGTTGTCTGGAGTGAACCGCGCGTTCCCGTGCCAGCTGCGTCTATACCTTTAGAGATCAATCAACATATATATACTGGTACTGGTCAAGAGTAAGTGTGTACGACCAATAACTTTTCGTGTAACCGCTACCACTAGGAAATAGAACTTCCCGTTTAATACTGAAGTCAATTTAAACGGGCAATGTATTAACGGCCAGAATGGCACATGTTAATAACAACATAAATATGAAGCCTACGAGCCTTGTCCCGGAGGTGATGAGGTCGCGAAGATGTCGCCTTGACGGATCCTTGGAGCGTTGCTCTCGGGTAGGCGTCTTGACGTCAGATGTGAGTCGAGCGAAATTTCTTCCTTCAGATGTGACAAGGAGATGCCAAATATTATACTCGTACGTACCGTATACTCGTATAAGAAGAAGTTACCAACTGGACCGAACAACGTTCACCTATGATATTATAGATTGACCCGAGGACCGGTCAACCCCGTCAAAGGCTGGAGACCGCATGAGACCCGAGATCTTCTGGTTCTTCCATGCGTACTTCTTCTCAAGATACAGCAGTATTTAGTAGATATCTGTCCTGCTTCACAAAAAGTAACAAGATATCCCAAAGACATCCGGCCAACAGATTCGATCGTGACGAGATACGATTGTATCTGTTTCAGCCTGGTCTGTCTCGCACCCTGCATATGTCTCTACACAAGGGGCAGCGTAAGCAAGCAAGAACGACACACGTGCCGAGCTACAGTAGAGACCATGGACATGACACTCACTCGCACTCGCATGCAGTTGAATCGCAGCTAATAAACGTCGTTGTCTGAAACCATCCCAAGCAAGTCAAGGTGTCAAGGGGGTGCCGCTCACATGTCCCGCAGGATCCACCGGGCGCGACGCGCCAGCCGCTCGCCGCGCTACCAGCCGCATCTTTCTTCCGTTTATCCCCAAGCAAGCCCCCCCCCCGCCTATTCTCGAAGCACCGTCCTCTCCCTCCAGGATCTCGACTACCCTCGTGCCGACCCTCGAGCGAAGCAGCACCCCGTCCAGCCTGAGCGCGACTAACGCCACCCTGCGTTTTCCGGACGACGCAGTCATCTCGACCGCCGCTCGGCCCTTCCAACGTCAAATACATATTACGCATATTTTCTCGGAATTCGTCCATGTACGCCGTGTTAGCTTTGTGTGATGCAGAAGCAGCAAACTTCGGCGGCTTCGCTGCCTCACGGCAGACAGGCCTTCGCGGGTTGGCGGAGAGGGTGGTGGGGGGGGGGCGTAAAGAGGAGGAGGAGGAGCAGGAGGGTGTACGTTCTTGAAGGAGAGCTCGATCCTGAGACTCACGGCGCTTCGCAGCCCACGCCTTCGCTGCTTCGCTGTTGCGCTTGGCGAGACTCATCCTCACACACACGCCAGCTCTTCCACAGGGGACAATACGAGTCGGGAGGGGCTTCTCTCACAGGGCACTGCTGCCGTGAAGTACTACTGTTATGCTACCCGATGAGATACGCGAAGACAGGCGGTGCAGTCTTTTCCCGAAAAACGCGGCGCAACCTCAGCCGTGCACATTTTTTTTTATCAATTTTAATGCGAGAAGTTGGGCGATGCAGGGGTCGCACGTGCTTTGTGTTCCTCGGAGAAGGATGCAGGCCCGGGCCTCCCTGGATGCTGCCATAGTCTAGGGATGGTAGGACGGTTGAGTACGTAAAAGGGCGATTTCGGCCCACCATCACTGCTGGTAGCTACGTGTGTGTTAATACTTGTACGTACCAGGTAATCACCTTGAAGGTTTTTGTGTATATTTTTCGTTTTCGATTTGTTTTTCGTTTCTACGTACAGGTACTTTTTTTTTAGTTTCCACTCCACCCAGGTTTTCGGGAGAAACTACATGTAAATAGACTATGAAAAAATATTGCAGTTCTGAAAGGGTTCAAAATCGTCCCGTCTCGCCTCTGCGAAAATGTTGTTAATAAAATTCCTGCAATTTTGAAATGCTAAAAAAACGGATTTTTCAATTTTCAGCCGTACATTCCAGCAACACAACACAACAGCAATCTCGCCGTCCAACTCAAGCTGGCAGCAGAATCGTAGCAGCAGTTACTCCACCCTCCCAACTCCCCTGCCAGAACACTCTGCTATTGGGCCGTAACCATTGCTGCTCTTAGATCCATCCGTGCGGAGTCCCGGGGATAGTGCTGTTTGCTGCTCTATCGATTGCAGCTTCTTCAGCATCAGCATCAATCAGCCATCGCGTCAGCCATCGATCAGTCTGGTGTCGGGTATGGGGCCACTCAGACCGGCGCAGGAGGCCCAGGAACAGGAGCATGATGAGGTGCTTCTGCTCGACACTACGGTGGATAGCACGGTCGACTTCACGGCGATGTCGGTGCTACCGAAGGTCACCCGCAGGCCTGGGAGGACCGATACGAGTAGTAGTAGCAGCAGCAGCGGCAGCAGCAGCAGCAGCAGCAGCAGCAGCAGCAGCAGCAGCAGCAGCAGCAGCAGCACTAGGCCCGTTGTGCCGGTGGCCGGATCTAAGGGCTGGCTGCCAAGCATGGTCGACGTGGGCAGAAAAGAGGTACGATATACTCGTACGAAATTGATAAAAACCAGGGCGTACTGCTGTACAATCAGTACTTCATACCATGCACGAGGAGCGAGCAGTTCATTAGGGACGAGGATGGCACGCTGTTGCGGGATAAGGTGCGAATTCGAGAACGATGGGCGGGGTTTTACCACAAACTCTTGAACACGAAATCGCTTAAACTCGATCCCACGATCACAGACCTCTTGCCACCGCGACCGCTTAAACTGCTATCGCTCGGAGATGAGCCATCCATGGACGAGATGACGGAAGCACTTAAGGGGATGTCAAATTGGAAAGCTGTCGGGCCATATGGTCTCCCGGCCGAATTTCTGAAAATCGACCACCCCGCATCCGCCCAGTGCTTTCACAACATCCTTGTCAATGTTTGGGTAAAACGGGAGAATTCCCCGAGCAATGGAAAGATGCACACCCCGGACAGCTCCTGAGCTAGCTCATCTATCGTGTATAGCTCAAGCTTCGAAAACATGCGCAGATGAGCTACCGCCTATAGCTCAAGCCGGGGGAAACACGTGTAGCTCATGTAGCTCCCATAGCTCATCTCGGGGGCAGATGAGCTACAGTAGCTCATGCAGCTCCTATAGATCAGCCTGGGCTAATGTGTGTAGATGAGCTATCATCTATAGCTCAAGCTTTGGAAACATGCGCAGATGAGCTACCACCTATAGCTCAAGCCAGGAGAAACATGTGTAGCTCGTGTAGCTCCTATAGCTCATCTCGGAGGTAGACGAGCTATTACGGGGGTCCATAGTTAACAGGACCAAATATTGTTAGTAAAAATACCTAAATATATAGGTTTTTATGTATGCCATAGGTCCTGTTAACTATAGACCCCCGTAATAGTTCATGTAGCTCCTACAGCTCAGTCTAGGAAAATATGAGTAGATGAGCTCTCCCCTGTAGCTCAAGCCTTCAAAACATGTGCAGATGAGCTACCACCTATAGCTCAAGCAGGAAAAACATGTGCAGATGAGCTATCGCCTATAGCTCACCCCCGGAGAACGTAATCATAGCTCATGTACGCAGCTCATTGTAGCTTTCTCAGCAACACATGCGTGTAAGATAAGTAGTTGAAAAAGCCCACCCTCAGGGACAAGTGCGAATGTATAGGATTAATATGGGTTGTACAGCTTACCATGCATATTCATTTTCAACGGCGGTACGAGCGACAGTCAATATCGATATTACTATTGGCACTTTGCGGATACTCATACTACGGTAAACTCATATATAGAATAACATGAACATGATTAGTATGACTACTGCTAATGGTGCGCTGCAACGCCAGCGAAAAACCAATCCGCCAACCCATCCACCCACCACCCATTCATAAGGCTATATTGAATCGCAGCATCATCTGGATCCCGGACATACTGTTCCTTGAACACCACTTCCGGGGCCTGCCACAAGGTGCAAAGACGAGACAGAGAGGCAGACACGAAAAACTATCTACTAATAATAGTACATCGCTAAAAAACACGCATGTCCATACTACTCGTGCCGCCAACTGGTGCAGCTGGTTCAAACGTGGTTTTCCTTTGTCTTTCTTTTTTCATCTCTGATTTTTCATTTTATTTCTTTCTCTTCCTTTTTTCTGTTTATAAGCCTTATTAAAGGAGCCGTGTGGCGTGGGTGGATGACGAGTTTGCTTCGCTTGTTTCGTATTGTCTGACGCCGAGGGGCGGGGCATAGTTGACGAACGCAGGACGGAGACGGCAGACAGGGTAGCAGGGTACCAGGCGGACTAGCAGGGAGAACCTGGCTATGCTACTCATACCGCAAACTGCTGCCGCTACCTGGAGGGTGCTTTGTGCTTTGATTTGCCTGTTATTTGCCCTTGGTTCTTAGTCTTACTCTGTTTACAAGTATTGGTGTTTAGGTCTTTTTCTTTTTTTCTAGCTCGTTATTTTCAAGTGTCTGCCACATCCCCTGCGGGGGGGCACGACAGTTTGTTTCTTCTATTATATGTTTTTTTGTTTTCTTCTTTTCTTTTTCTCTTTGTATTTGGCTCCTTTGTACTTGTTTTTTTCTTTGTTTCCTTTCGTTTCTTTATTTCATAGAATGTGCATGTCGTGCCTGTCGTATTCAGTATAATGACATGGCGTTGCATTGTCCACTGTGCTTACTGCAGACGCCTGACGTGGCAACGTAGTATCTCTGTGGCGTAGCTTTGTGACCACAGAACTTGTGTCTCGGCACGGACACTGGTTGTGCTGGATATCGACCGGTAGAAATAACGGTTTTAGTGTCAAGAACATACACACCACTGGTACGTGGATAAGGTTCCTGCGTTCACCCCCATCGCTTCATAAAAGCGACCACAAGAAGACCATTGCACAATGTATGTGATGTGATTGGATTGGCTCCTGTATGTAATGTTTCGTCGTGTACAGCAGCAGTAGCAGTAGCAAAGAGGGCTTTTAGAGGGGAAATGTTCCCAGCTGCGACATGGTTGATCGAATGTAACATATACTCCAAAGACAGAAGACGGCTTTTCAATACTAGAATTAGCGGGGATCGGGACGATGGAAAAATTCGGGTCGGGTCAAACCTCGCGGGTCGGGTCGGGTCGGGTCAGGTCACCCTTACCCGACTATGAGAGTTTAGAAACCTACTGGCGCGACCCGACCCGACCCAACCCAACCCAACCCAACCTAACCCACGATATTTCAAACTCTTCCTGACCCGATCCGCGGATCGGGTCATGACCCGTGAAAGCAATTTTAGTAGGTGTGAAACTCTTACGATGACATTCCTAGTGTTGCGCTCTTGCGCTGGCGCACATCATAGGTGTTGCACCGGAGGTAAAAAATATTGCGCCTTGCCGCATAATCGCCTTGACATTCCACCACACGTTCCGCAGCAGGCGAGTAAAGCTTTGCTCGAGTTATTGTTGCGCCGCTGCAGATGATAAACAAGATGCGGCAATGAGGCAAATGAATCCCTGTGCTTTCTTTGGTTGGTTTGGAGAATTAAAATTTTACACCTTCGTGAGGACAGACAGATCATGTCTAGATCATGCGGTGATCTAGATCGTGCAGTTCCTCACCTGCGGTTGTGAGAGGTTTTTGCAGGATCTGCATGGTACAAGACCAACTGTAGATCATCTAGTGAGAATCGTTCATCTGTCTCAAGTGTGAAGAATTCAAGGGATCCTATGATACCTATAACAAGAATTCGGTATATGAATCTCGTAGATGCCGGCCTCAGCCAGCTCGCAAGGGCTCCCGCCTCCCTCATCCCTCGCCCCCCCCCCCCCCCCCCCCCCTACCCAAAGTGCTGCCGCAGCTGCTGTTGCTGGTTCTGTTGTTGATTAGTCTATTCGTCGAGCTCGGGGGAGTGCAGTCGTCGAAGTTTCCTCCACCACCGCTGTTTCTTAGCGCGGTGTAAACTGGAAACCCACGTTCGCTCGTACTTAGCGGTTGTTTTCAACTACACATGTATCCCCAAGTGGTCGCGTTAGTAGTTCCATTTTCATTTTCATGTTCATGGTTCATTTTCACGTTCATTTTCAGTGTTACTTTCACATTCCCAGCCGTGTTCATTTGCGTATTCCTATTCATAGTTTGTGGTGAAAAGTGAACAACGGTGACCAAGAGCCACGGCATCGCTCAGCCAATTGACGTGTGATTGGCACTGCTGCCTGTTCGAATAATCCCAACAGGCTCATATGCGAGAATTGGCGAACGAGGGCATCCATCATAACGCCTTCGGCGGTGACGGTGGTAGCGGTGGTGGCGGGGGTCATAATGCCTGCGAGGCGTTTTTTCGCTGTGGACGTGGAGTGCGTGCTGCACAAGTATTGCAGGTGGCACGAGTGCTTCCCTCGAGTCAAGCCGTTTTACGGTGAGAATATGCTGCCACGAGTCTTGAACCGGCACCAGCGACAGCAGAAGCAGTAGCAGTAGCAGTAGGGGTAGTAGGAGTAGTAGTGGTAGTAGTAGAGCTAGTAGCAAAGGAACAGAAGCAGCAGCAGTAGTAATAGTAGTAAATAGCAGTAGCAGCAGTTGCAGCAGCAGAAACAGCAGCAGCAGCAGTAGCAGTAGCAGCAGAAGCAGAAGCAGTCACAGTGCAAACACGCAAACACACAACACCCTCGCTCGGGCTTGTTCCCTTGCGAACTTCCGCTGCCGACTGTCTTCTAACCTTAGCCCCCGGTTCGTGACACGGGTAAGGGTGACAGCCGCGAGCAATTCACCCCCCCTCCTGTCTCGCCTAACCCCTACCGCCCCTACCGCCCCTCTCACGGCGCTTCGCGCTTGGTGCAAGCAATGTGTGGCTGGTAGGTGGAAACCCGACGTGCTCCGTCCCGGCGTGCAAAGGTCTATGGTCACACGGGCTACGGCCATGCACGACATGAGTACACACGCCCCCCGTCCCGGCTTTGTGTGATAAGAGATGCGGGGGTCTATGTTTATACGACTACGGTCATGCATGACAGGAGTACCCCCCCCCCCCCCCCGCTCCTCCGTGCTCCATATCAAAAGAGATGCGTGGTCAATGGCCTAATGGCTAAGTCAAGAAGCAAATGACTCTTTACCGCCTTCCCCCCTACTGCCTCGCTCCTCGTCCTCCCGGCCCTCCCCCCATCCCCCCCCCTACCTTTGCCCCCGCCCCCCCCCCATCCTTTCTCCGTACAGCGGTGAAGTGCAACCCTAACCGTGCTATCGTCAGGGCGTTAGCGATGAACCCCGGCTGCGGGTTCGACGTGGCCAGTTCGGCTGAGATGGACCAGGTCCTTGATTGCGGCGTCGACCCATCTCGGATGATCTATGCCAACCCCTGCAAGGATTTGGCTGCCCTTGACCACGCTCTTTCGGGTGAGCAGCTTCGTGCAGGGCACATGCAGCAGTAGAATAGACAGCAGTAACAGTAGAGTAAACATCCGTATCAGTAGGGTAGACAGAAGTAGGGTAGGCAGCCGTACAATAGACAGCAGATGAGAGCTAGTAGACAGCTGTATACAATAAAGCAGTAGAGTAGATAGCAGTAGAGTAGATAGCAGTAGAGTAGATAGCAGTAGAGTAGATAGCAGTAGAGTAGATAGCAGTAGAGTAGATAGCAGTAGAGTAGATAGCAGTAGAGTAGATAGCAGTAGAGGAGACAGTAGTAGAGTAAACGAAAGTAGAGCAAACATGAGTATAGTATGCAGCAGTAGAGTAGACCGCCTTAGATTGAAGCTGCTGTAATATACAGCAGTGGAATGAGAGCAGTAGAGATGAGAGCAGTAGGGTGGACAGTAGTGGAGAGTCCAGCAGCAGAGCAGACAGCCGCAGAGTGCGTTGACAACAGTAGATTGGCTCAGGGCGGCTTTTTTTTTTTTATCCTCCGGCGGATTGGTAAAAATACAACTCAAGCTCACCACACTTCCACGTTCCAATTTCGTGTCGTGTGTCAATTTAGCCCATAGCTCTCTCCCGTTGTAACATCAGAACAGGCTGTTGTTACCCCTGGAGTTTGGGCACGTTGACCCGACCTGACCCCCGAGAGGAGCAGGTGCGGTGGAGATAGCCACCCGGGAGAGTCATCTCTCCCGGGTAGTGTGGGACTTGCGCGAGCTCACTCACTAACAAAAACCGAGGGTATGAGGCCTTCCCGCCGGACTTGGTCCAGTTGCGGTCCACCCTACCCGTTGGGGCGTTGGTCCTCGAAATATAGAGCATCCTGGGCGGCGGTGCACTTTCTCTCTCGACCCGCTGCAGATTGTTCCTGCTGGCATGGATTGCTAGTAGTCATGTTCTACAGGTTGGTAGCAGAAGTCAGTGTCTTAACAGACGTCAGAGCTTGCACGTATGTTGTACTAAAACACTGTCGGCGGCTGTTGTATATCCCAACATCTGCAACACTGCTGTCATTGTCGTGCTGTTGCGGTGTGTCTGCTCTGCTGTATGGCATCCATTTCCAGGTACCCGACGGATGGTGGCTCCATAGCCTCGACAGCGCCTTCTTCACGGCGCCGCTCCTGCCTGACGTACACCCCCCACTTCCGTCCCGATTCCATGCTGTCCCCTGTCCCCCTTTTTTTGCTGATGTGTCTGCTTGACCCGTGAGCAGCCGGGATCGTGACGATGACATTCGATAGCAAGGACGAGCTCCACAAGATCAGGCGCCAGCTGGACGCTCGAGAAAAGGCGAGAGAGCTCTCGACACCTTCAAGTCGAAAAACATATGCCAAGCAGCCCTTGCCTGTTGCCTGCCCCGCGCGAGAGCGACTCGATGACGGTCAACGCGTGAGGAACTGCATGCAATTTCCTCGCTGCATTCTACCCGTTGCTAATTGGAAGCGGATATTCGCAAGTTGGTTTCCAGCGCTCACCGTGAACCTCCCTCCCCCCCTGGCTCAGACGGCGAAACTGGAAGGGGATATGATAATAAAAGTTAATTTATGTAACCTATGGAAAAAATATAGTGAGCGCCTAAATGTTGGAGGTGTCTATATTAGGAGTAGGAGCGGGGCTCCGTCTCCAGAGAGATGCGTCGTCAATGGTCAAATGACTAAGGTAAACAGTAAATGAGTACGCCCCCCCCCCCCCCCCCCGCCCTCCTTCCCCCCTTCCCTCCTTCTTGGTTTGGAGTAGGCGCGAGGGTCAGGCGGGGGCAAGGTGCAGAAGGTGCAGATGGTATTGAGGCTGCGCGTCCCCGACGACCACTCGAATTGCCCTCTCGGAGAGAAGTACGGTGCCATCGAGCAGGACTGCAGCGGGCTGGTGGGTTTCTCCACGCATGCAGAAGGCTTGGATTGCATCGTAGTGTCTTTTATCTCCTTGAAATATCAAAATCGCAGAACAGGCAACCAAGACACGGAGTAAATAACAAGATAGCAAAGTAGCCGAGACACCGAGACTGTGTACCATGCGTCTTTTGTTGCGGTACTGTTGCTTGCCACCTTCTGGCTGCTCCCGCGCCAGATTAACATTGTAAACGTCCACACTACACGCGCGCCATGAACGAACTTCGCTGCATCTGCTATACCCGGTAACAATTGGTGAAAAAATCAGCATATTGTCCCCGTTTTCCGTTGCTGCGGCGGACCCCGACAGCGCGTATCACGTATGGCGTTGCCTCGGGTCTGCGCGACATTCTGGCATCCTTTGCCCCACAGAGCATGCAGTGCTTACGTACAGCTCCGTGGTTGTCTTTTTTTTTTTTTTATCGCGAGAGATGATGGACGCCCTTTCTTGACGATGCGCCTCCTCCCTCCCGCCCTTCCCCCCCCCCCCCCCGCCCGCCCCCCCCTCCACCGCATAGTATGCCCATTTCTGCTTCTGGAAGTGGCTACACCCAAAAACAATAAGTCATCTCGACGCTGCCATCCATATGCAAGAAAGTCCGCCTCACAGGCGGTTCTTAGTAAGGGTCCCAACGATGTGGAGTGCCGTACTGAAATGAGCGTTAAGTTTGCACAGGGTGGGTGCGATCGTTTTTCAGCGCTCGATTTGCCAGAAGCGGAAGGCTGCTTATAGTACTGCTGTACCGAACAACATTAAGGTGTTTTCGGAACGATGTGGTGGAGAGCCTTCCGAAGATAGAATGTTCGACTTTACGCAGCGCTCGAAAACGATCGCACCTAATGTAGTCCTGTGCGAATTCGGCGCTCTTCATGTGAGTCTCAGGTGGTTACTCTGCTGTCAGTTGGCTGTATCTGTCATGCAAGATCGTGCATGAACAGAAGGTGTTCGTCCGCTATCATGGATATTGACTCTTGTACTCAAGTGGCCACAGATCTTCGTAGATCTGATGTAGATCCGATTATAGTTGAGGCGGGGAATTCCCAGCGTCCGTCACCAAGTAATTGCTGACGAAAGCTGTCATAATCGTCGATGTGAGACGACTTGTGTCTGGTCTCGTGATCACTTCTGCTCGGCTTGCCGTGCCGAGCATCACCGATACCTGGCGTGTCCCACACGCTACACCCTACAAGAAGAGAAGCTTGCTGCAGACCCAGGTCGAACCTGAGATACATCTATCTCACATTTACGTTATTTTGAATAGGCAGCCCAGTGCCCTTAAGGAGATCTGCCAGCCAGACATTGTTCGACCAGAAAGTGCAACGCCTCCTCCATCCTTCCTTCCTCCTCTCCCTCCCTCCCTCCCTGCTGCGTCTTCGCTCTTCGCTATTTTCCGTGTTGCATGTCGATGCTAACGCCGTCGCGTTCCGTTCGGTTCCCTTCGGTCTCCTTGCGGCCGTTCGCAGATAGCTCTCGCGATCAACCTTCGTCTGCCTCTCGTCGGCGTTAGGTGAGCTGCTCGTACAATCGTCAATCGTATAAGCAACAGCTGGGTCCATGATTTGTTCAATTGTGCTTGGTTTTGTGTGTGCTGGGTTTGTTGTGGCTATTGTTTTGGTTTGTTTATACCGCGCCGAGAGGGTTCTCATGCAAGTGCTTGTTGATAGTTGCAATCGTTCACATGGGAGGAAGTGGGGGGGCGGGGTACTCATACCAAGCGTGGCCGTAGTCGTATGACCATAGACCCTCGCATCCCTACAATGCCGAGACGTCGGGTTTTCACCGACCAGGTAGACATTGCTTGCACCAAGCTATGCGAAGCGCCGTCAGGTGTTGGGCGAGTCGCATGAAGGGTGAGCTGCATCCTACTAAGAACCACCTTCGAGGCGGATATTCTTGCATGTGGATGGCAGCGTCGAATGCTTCAAGGAGAGCCGTGTGTTCGATGCATGTGCACTCAGAGCTACCAGGCACCGGCCAAACAACACACCGAGAGGGTATTGTTTGAGAAATCCCCGCGTGACCTTGACAGCCTTGGACACAAGCTTGGGAGGTTTGCTTTGAGGGTTTCCCTTGCGATGCTGACGACTTCCGGCGCACACCGCACCGAGTTCCGTCCCCCTAGCCCCGACTATGAATTACTCAGCTTCTCTTGTACCCTTGGTACATAGGAAGTTGTACGAACCCTGCGCCGCCTCCTGAAGAGAGGCTTGACACTTAGCGGGCACGTTCAATAGGAGAACATCGCGGCGGTCCCTCCTCTTCTATTCTCTACGTGTGTCGCTCTCTCTCTATCTCTCTTGTCTCCCTGGTCGTTGAAAACCCGACGTACTCCGTCCCGGCATTGTAGGGACACGAGGGTCGATGGTCATATGACTACGGCCATGCATGATATCAAGTACCCCCCCCCCCCCCCCCCCTCCCCGCATGGTCTAATGACTACGGCCATGCATGTAACCCCCCCCTCGCCACCGCCCCCACGCTCGCGTCGCATTCACCCCACTTGACCCCCCCTCCCCCCGCTAACCTCAAGCCATCGTAACGCTGATTGCTTGATTGGTGCCTGACCATGTCGACCAGTTTCCACTGCGGCAGCGGCTGCGAGGACGCCCAAGCCTACCCATCCGCGCTTTTGATGGCGAGAGCCGTCTTCGACCTCGCCTCTCAACAAGGGCTACACCTCACCTTGCTCGACATCGGGGGCGGCTTCCCAGGGTGGGATGGCTCGGAATATGTGTACCACCCACCCTCAAGCGCGGCAGCTGCTGCGGCAGCTGTTGGGAACGGTTCGCCTGTTGATAGTAGCGGCTCGCCGATGCGGGAAGCAGAGGGTGATGATGGTAGTGGTGTTGGTGGCGACCTTTCGGCGGCGGCGGTGGCTCCTTTGTCGCTTGCGCAAGTGGCGAAGGTTACGGTGCCTGTTTTGGACAGGTTGTTTCCTCCCAGCAGCAGAGTGAAGGTGGGCTGTTGGATTGATAGATGGATGAATGAACGAGTGAACGAATGGTTGAGTTGATTAATTAATGGGTAGATGGATGGATGGATAGATGGGTGGATGAATTGATGGATGAATAAACGGACGAATGAAACGAACGAAAGGACGAAATGAGTGAATGGCATGGACGAGCGGACGGACGCACATGTATACGGAGGAACAGACGGTTGCCCGGTCGATCGGTTACCCGTGCTGTGGTGACGCGGGCGTGGACCGTCTGGGCTGGGTGGCGCGTACGCGAAGCATCTTCCCGCCCCCGTGCTGCCGGCTGTAGTGTTTTCTGTATGGAGTACGAAGACATTGAGTGTATTCAGCAACGGTCAGCGCTGACCATAGCATGGTATAGCTGTCGCTAGGAATTCGCGCAGCAGGATAGTTGTAACTGTCATGAACTTTTGTGCGTTGTATCCCGGTCGGTCGGTCGGTCGGTCGGTCGGTCGCTTTAGCCCTCTCGACAGGGGTCCAAAGGCTATTTGTTCGGCGCCGTGTAAGGTAGAAAGTCGCATTCGCTGATACTATTAATAATGGTAGTCCAGCAGGTGTATTACTCCCTGGTAGTACCTTTTTTTCGCTTTTAGTAAATAATTATAGTGTTTTCGAAAAAGGGTTTTTACCCTTGGTTGCATTCGGGCGTTTTTGCGCCTGCGCTCCGGTCGCTGCATGAGGCCTTTGCCTCATTGAAGCCACCGCGTCACCTTCAACGCGGTTAGTTTCGCGCTCAAAACCCCGAACACTTCAGAGGAACGACAGGCTTGCAAGTGGCAGGGCGCCACCGGTTGTAATCCGGGGAGAACTCCCCGCGGCCTTACAACGACCTCTTCCTCCCCCCCCTTTTCTTCGCCGATGTGTGGGCGCAGGTGATAGCGGAACCTGGACGGTACTTGGTGGAGGCGAGCCACGTCCTGTTCGCACGCATCTACGCCAAGAGGCGCCTGACTCTGCGAGGTGCCCGACGTGCTTCCGAATTTATTTATTTTGTTTTTGTATCACAAGTAACCCCTTAAGACTACAAGGACTGCACTCCGGTTTTGGACATATATTGTATGACTTGGAATTAGAGTCGAATAATTTCACTGGAATTACAGTAGTGTGCAGTGCAGGTGTGTCTCTGGTTGCGTTACAGGTTCCGTCACCACCGCAGCAAGCCCGCACGCCTTCAATTTTACTCGCTGCTGTACAGAGAATTTCCACGCGCGCACATTCAACCCGCCCCTCAACGCCCCCCCGCCCCCCCCCCCTCGGCTTGGTTTGGTGGACACCTAATCGCCAAATTAATTACTTTTGCAGAGTCTGAGGGGACAAGCAGCACAGTCGACGATGGAGGCACTAGCGGTGACGGACGGCGTCGGACCACGGCCTACTTCATCGGAGAAGGTGTGCACGGCTGCTTCAAGGACAGGGTGCTCTGCGACGTCAACTACGAGCCTTGTCCCGTATCGCCGAAGCAACTCCTTCAGGAAGAATCGTCGCCACCTCGGTCTCTTCTCGACACGGAAGCGGTCGGATTCGGTGAACAGCAACTGCCGACAGCGATAGAGGAGGCGGAGGAAGACGCGATGGTCATGGGACCGTCTGGATTGCCGACCGACGTAGTCGCTAGGAAGCGTCTCCCCAAGTGGCTCGCGCCGGGCGACTGGCTGTACTTCTCCCGGATGGGGGCGTACACCGCGAGCATCGCTACCATTTCCTCCTCGGCTGCGCTGCACGCGTCTTACTGCTATGTTGCCGGTACTCCTTCGGTGGTGGTGGCGGCGGATGTGGGTGATGGTGTGGAGGATGGTGGTTGTGTGAGAGGAGGGGGGCTGTGGATAGGGAGACGCAATAGTTGCGGAGATTGTGGCAGGGAGCAAGAATCATAGGTACGTTGGTCGATGAATACAGTAGTAGTGTTCTCTATGTGAAGTGCCAGTAAGTACCGACCAACAACAGCGACACTATATGTAGCGGCAACCGGCACTAATTACTCCGCACACTACCACAGTGGTTGATCCCGCCTTTGCCAAGAGATTTCGCAGGCACTGCAGAGGCAGCCGGCACTACTCAACCGGTACTATTGAGGGACCACTGCTGCAAATGTACATTTAGTACGTTGATACCACTCAGCCCGGAAATAACAGGGATATGTTGGGGTATTAGTCGGAACGTAAAGGCTATTTGGGAGTATCGATCGGAATACCCACAGACGGTCCTTACTCTAAGCTATTGGTGATGTGAAGCTATATGCTCTATCGGATCGTTGGTAAGCTAGTTTTGTATAACTTGTTACCTGCTGTCGTTGTACCTTTCGTATGCTGCTGTGCGCTTTCCAGGGTTATTGTATCATTTGTAAGCTACTGCCGGTATACGCGATGTACGCTACTATATATAACCTGCGCAAGCTGCCGCAAGCTGATCCGTACTATCGTGGTTGGACCGTGGTAAAAAAAATGTATATCATTCCATGATGAACGAATGCTTACAAGTATAAGGAAGTTGTTTCAGCGAAAGCTATTTTTTACTCGTGCTGTATGAGCTTATGATAGCATAGCATAACTGGACTGCTGCAAACGAGACACCTATGTCTTCTTGCAGATGTGTGCAACTCCACAAGCGGAAAACGTCCCGCACCTCTTGCGGATGCTTAGAATTGCACGAACGAAACTTCGCCGGTGAGAACGTTGGAAATTTGAGAAAAATACTACTGTATTAAATAACATCATTGATATCGTAGGCACGAGCGTGGCCTCTACGATGTGCATGATCCGCGCACAACTCTCGTTCGTATACATGGTGTCCAATCCGAGGATCCAATTCGGGTTTTCACAGGAGGTGTTACTTCGCGGTGTTGTGTATCTGGGTACGCACGTGCTTTTCGATTTCTGCCTTGGTTTTCAGGGTTATACCGCGCACAGCTTTCGTTCGTAACATGGTGTCCAATCCGAGCATCCAAACCGGGTTTCCACATGAGGTCCTAAGTCGCGGTGTTGTGTATCTCGATGTGTGCTTGTCGATTTCCGCCTTGGTTTTCTGGGTTAGACCTCCCGCACGGAGGTCCGGGTTCCTCCTCGGACCACCGCTGTAGCTTTGCTGTCATGATGTATGTGATATATTGAACACATCCTGTGGTGAGGGGGTCGGGGTCTCGGCGCGCCGCTGTTGCTTTCTGTGTTATAACAATGGGGTACGCCCCTCGTTGAGCCTCTTTTTTTTCGATTTGTATGAGTGGTATGTATCTTGCTGTTTTGCAGGGAGGACGGGGGTCCCCGCGGCCGGTTTATCCTTTTCTGGGGGTTTACAGTTGATATGTCCTGCCGCAACAGTGCGCGACATGTATTAAGGATACGCTAGCACCCTCAGGAATGCGTCGGCAAGTACCCGCGCGTAGGTGTTTCGGCAACATATGCATACGGCTTGGAATTGGAGTAAGGGATTTGCAACCAAGATGCGCATCTCTTGGTTGTAGAATGGTTGACGCAAATTTACGAGAATCCTGAGCTTTTTCGCCTTTTTTTGCACTTTTTTGGGCCTAATAACTTACTACCCATCACGGGAATGAAGTTTTTCCTCCTGCAGCATCTTGGACGACGACTCCTTAAGAGATATATCATCCACCTGGAGAACAGCAATATTGTAGTGAAGCCCATTGGTTTATCGGTGGTGTAGTCATTGTGCTGTGCTCCCTTTCGTCAAATGAAACATTATAGCGTTTTCCCGAGCTTTTTGTGGTACTCGCTCGCAACTTCGATTACACGAAAACACCTCGTCAGTCGTTTCTCGCCGCCTTTGACGGCCGTTTGGCGCACCCGACGCCCACACAGATTCCATGAGTAGGTTCAGCAATCTGGGGAAAGGATCTGTAGGGGTGTTTTTGACTTGAAAATTGCGTAGCGCGGTCTGCACTTCGGAATTGTCGTCCGTAATTGACAAATTTCATGGTCCGATGCAAACGCGGCGCAGCCGCGTTTATGATTAGTTTTGGCCCGTGTTGGCTGCGGTTTGGGGTCAGGGTTGGGGTTCGGGCTAGGGTTAGGGTTAGAGTCGGGGGTTGGGTTGGGTCTTCGCCCGTACCTCGATCCCAACGGGAACCAAAATACCTGAGCAGCCTACCAACCTAAAGATCCTTTCTCCCAGATTGTAAGGGGACCTCGATTCCATCATGAGCATTCCTCAATTTCGCGAGGTGCAGTTTCCTGTGAGGAGGTGTTACAGTAGCTGTCCGCGAGTGAGGTGCAAACGCTCAGTTGGGGGTTGTTCTTCGTCTCATCATTTTGGGCACCCCAAATTTCGACCAATTTTGACTACTGCAGCAGCTCTAAGTCGAGGTGTAGGCCTCTGTTGAGAACGGGGGGGAGATCAATCTCGAGAGAAGCACAAGCTGCTGTGATGAACCTCTTTCAAGTCACCGTTGCTCCCTGGTAAGCACGAACCAGCCGAAGTTACAAGCGCAGCGTGTTCAACCAGCCATGTGCTTTTCTGTTCCGATAAAACATCTAGATATTAGACTGACCGGAAACTCGGGGAACAGGAGACGCTTGGGTGCCAGTGTGGCCTTAGCGATTTGTTACTTGAAAAATTCTAGGCTGACATATTTCGAGATTTAATAACTTGTATCTAAGCAGTTTGCTCAGCGAGGAACGGCGCTCTAAACCCTGTAAAAAAAAACATAAAATTGCATAGGCTCAACGTTGGCGTCACAATAAGCCGCCAACCTTCTCAACTAAAAAAACAGGAGATTCTTAACCGCTGTCTCGCGTAGAGCAGTATGTGAAGAGGAGTGCAGAGATATAGGCTGGGTAGGGGCGCAGTGATGTCGATGCTGAGCTGAGCACGCTGCTTGTAGTTGACGAACTTCTTATAAATGCTCTTCAAGTGAGTTGAGAGAAAGGGAGAGAACTCGAGTGAGCGACAGTGGGCTTCGCCAGGAACACAACTGCGAGTATTTCCTCAAAGACTCCCAAAGCGCTACGTACGTGTAACCATACAAGATTCGCATAAGGGTATGTTCCCAAAACGCTACGCGTAATCGTATAAGATTCGCAAACGAGTATGTATGTTCCTATACGATAGATATGTTACTCCATCACATTAGCCCACCCTGAATCTCGTCGTAGATGTCACATGACGATAAAAGATGATTCCCATATCATCCCAAAATCGGGGAAGAGAGATCGAAGATGCGGCTATTCAACACAGAAATGAGGTGATAGATCTACCCCACACCTCGTAGTGAGGCTTAGGCGCCTCACTCAAGAAATACGTTCCCCGTTTTAGGCGTCTTCGTCTTGGTTGGGTGTATTTGGGTTCCCATACTCTGCAGGAAGGCCCCGGCGCCTAAAACGGCTCGGGTACTCGATCATTTGATTTGGGGAATTATTAGCAAAGCAGTTGGGGAGCCGGAGGGAGGTGTTGCACGCTCACTCGAAAAATGATGATCGAAATTTCGGGATTAGGCGAGCGTCAGGTGCGACTCCGTGAGAAATGGCGAGCGAGGGGCGCATGGCGGGCGTCTGGGAAAGTACCGTATTCCACGAGAAAAGCGTTCCTTTCGTCACGTGAGTGATCATGCGGCGTATTTGGCGTGGGGAGTTTTTTTTTTCTAAAACCAAAGTAGGCCTAGACACGCCAAACAAGAGGGCGGGTCTCGACGAGGGTGCTCGGCAAAAAGAGAAAATGACCTACACTCCTTCCCAGTGTCAAGATGAAAAACAAATCAGTGCGTTGAGGTTTACGGACGAAATTACGAAAAGCGTTTTTTTTTTTCAAATTTGTATTTTCCTTGGTTTTAGTGTATCTCCCTCTGTCTGGGTCTCGAAAAATGGGTAATGGGGCGTCGGTAGTTTTTTTCGTGAACCCCTGGGCCTCTGGTTTCCCACGTAAGAGTAGCATGTTTGCCCCTGATACAGTAATAGCTACGCTATCGTTTTACCTCCCCCCCGTCGCCAGCCGTTACAAAATTTTGAAACGTACGCGGAAATGTCGGCCGGCCTATCCCGCAATAGTCCTCGCCGCACTGCTGAGAGAAACGGGTCTACTTCCGAAGATACCCATCGATCTACCATGAAGACGTCGCTCCCGCTACCCTCGCTTGCTGCTTCTGCTGGTGGTTGCGTTGCTGCTGTTGCTGCTGCTGCGCTTGCCCCACTAGATGCAACACCAATAACACACTGCCCTCTTTCCAGGAGGAGAGGAGGAGAGCCCACGTCTGGGCACGGGGCAGGCATCGAAGCTGCTCCGGGCACAATGACCTCCTGCTTAATTAATGAAATACGGTTGCAGTCATCCACAGACAGTACGAGCAGCATATTAATAGTAGTTGAGACAGTACCAGCATACAGTAGTTATGGCAGTATGTACTAGTTGCAGGTACAGTAGGACATCACCAACATAAAGTACTTGGGGAAGTGTCTACAGCAGTAGTTAGGACAACGTATTATATATATCTATAGCCCATGAGTACTCTACTCATATCACAACAGTATGCCAGAACAACAACTGTATGTACCACTCTGTCCCAATATATAAGTAACGTTTGTATATTGATTTTCAATGAAATTGGTTTTATATTTAGGGACAGAGTGGCAGTACATACGACAGAGTATACACAGCAGTACTGCTCTTCTCCTGCTTGCTGTAGTTAGAACGAAAATGAGAGACATGAAATAATAAAAAAAGGTAGATACCGGTAATCGACAAGCAGTGGGAATGCTGCTGAATCCTACGGGAGACCTGGTACCGGTTTCGATCAATATATACATATACACCTACAGTGACGGAGAGAAGGGTCGTGTCGATTGAGAAGTTGGAAACCGAACCGAGAAGAATCCTCCGTTCGCTGTAAGAGAGAATGGTGAGGCATGTGTTTGGTTAATGCATTCTGGGCTTGTTTTATTCTCACGTGGACGGGGGGTGATTCATGTGCTCCTTCATCAATAATGCGTCCAGGTATCAGCGGCGAGGCACCCCCTTCTTGTGCGCACGGGCCAAGCGAAGCGTCTGTAAATCTGACACGGTATCGAATCTCCGGTGCTGGTGCGACCCCCCCCCCCCTTCCTCCTTCGCCTCGGCCTCGCATTCGGATCGGAAAAACGCGGCGTCCTTCAAGTCCGCCGTTTCTACACCCCTCGCGGGAAACACAGTGTCAGTCCTTCCCCCCCAGTCGACCATGGGCAGCCAATCGCCATTTTGTGGATAATTTGTGGAAGTGCTGCTACTAGAAGCAGTGGTGGCCGACAGGTTGTTCATACGTTGTTGTTGTTGTTGAGGTTGGTAGAACGATCCGTCGAACGTTCCACGAAGGGTAGGCGAAGACGGGCGATACGACGCCTGGAAGCTTCGCTGATGCAAAGGAGCCACCTAAACCGAGCCAGCCCGGGTTGAGCCCACCATGCAATCATGAACACACATGCAAACATTCAAACACATGCAAACACATGCAAACGTGCACACACAATATTATGTCATCTATACAATGATCGTACAAACACGTCAGGAAACTGCATGCCGGGGAGAGCCACAACGACCGTTTTTCTATTTTTTTTATAATTTTTGAAAAACGTCAGCTGTGAGTTCGACAGATTAAATAGTTGATACTCAACTTTGAAAGCTGCGTAATACGCCTCGTCTATATTCCATTTTTACCGAATTTTACAAGTATTGTGATAAACCGAGGGCGCGTATTCTATATGTGATTCCTTGTCAAAGATATAGGCCAGCGCTATTTGGAGGACTGCTAGCTGTAACTGTAAACAAACATTAGTATATCAGTAAATTTTATAAATTTTGAAATACGTCAGCTGTGAGTTCGACTGATTAAATAGTTGATACTCAACTGACTTTGCAAGCTGCGTAATACGCCTCGTGGTACCGTAGTACCGGTTCATCTATCTGTCGGTTACGTATGTTACGTTTGTTTGCGAGTAGCAAAACCGCTAGCTCGGTCGTAACTCGTAATGCGATACGAAATTCGTCTACAGTAGTACTGTAGTAGTAGCACGCATCTGATGATGAGGTCTCGTGGGTACAGGCGGACGGGTGTGTGGCGACTACTGTATGCATTCTACACGCCAAAATGTGACCACCAGTAAACAACAAATAATAATACTGTGGTACTGTCTGTGTATCTGTGGGGAAGAAGTGTGAGGGAACGGTTTGCTATCAATACTACAGGAAGTAGTACCTTTTTATATACTGGTACATACATTTCCGGACAGACCACCGTAGTAGTACTGTTAACGCGAGTAGATGAACAATAAACCGAGGCGCTACACAAGCAGGTATCAGGTAGGCGAGAGTGCCTGCCAACGGGCAACGTTAACACGAATCCCCAAGCCCTTACGACGTATAATTTTTTACGTCGTATGGGTCGGACGCGAAACTATCATCATCATGCCTCCATTAGGAATAGTTCAAGTTCTAGAGGGCAGTGTTACTCACTCGGCCTGAAACGGGTGTGTGGATTCGAGGCACCTCACGCCGACTCCGAGATGGTGACGGCGGGGGACTTTCGGAGCCACCCCGACGCTGCGCCTCCGCCGGCGATACCGGTTTCCTATTAAAATTATCATGAATACCACCACCACCACCATCACCAACACCAGAAGAAGCAGTCTTCTTCGACTCCGCTTTAAGATGTGATCCTCTGGCATAATGCTTGCCATCACCACCGCCAACAGCCGACCTCGTGGGCGAAGAGCGGGCCCCTTTCGCGTGGCAAGCACTGCAACCCGGACGCGGCTGCTGCCTCGAGCGAGTCGCGGCGGCAGAGATGGAGGCCTTGACGTCGAGGCAGTGCGTGGCGACGAGAGCTTGCTGCGTCGTTGCTTGCGTCGGCTGGCTGTACTTGAGCGTGCTCGGCGTGGCCCACTTCCCCAGCTTGGGGTGCTCCGGAGCAACGGTGTAAAATCTTGTCGGGCTCTCGAAGCAGCTGTCTTGATACGCCTCGACGACGCCGTTGTTGATCGGACTGCAAGTACCACCAGCAGGGCGATGATTGCTGCCGTTAGCTGCGGATGTCGCCCCTTGAGGGCTTGCCACTACTCGTTGTCGCACTTCGACTCTCATGTCTCACCGGGCTACCTTGACCATACCTCGATAGATGGACGCAGACGACAGGTATCGATAGATGCAGGGCGACCTCGGTTCGCGCCGAGTGCACTCATAATGATAAGGAGAACGGAAGTCTTGCAGCAGACCACATGCGTGCCGGTTTGAAAGCGACGTTTCACTTTTTAGTTTTCGCGTAAAAACAAAAAAACGAAACGAAACGGTCACGAATAAAAATATTACTTGAACGTATACCCAGAGATGCCTTTTGAGCCATTCAAGGCACACTATTAACACGAAAAAAATATACGAAGCACTCGGGAGAAAGCTTCCTGGGCCTTGCTCTGATTGGCCAGGGCCCGATATACCTACCTACCTATCATTGGCCGAAAGGTTAATTAAGGTTCCAGGCAAACAACGCCGCTGTGTGGCTACTGAAGTTGGGCTTCACCTATTATTATTCTTAGTTTCAGTAGTTGTTGTACCAGTATGTATGTGTCGTTAGTTTTTCGTCATTAATTATGATCAAGATGCCCCAAGGGCACGCACGCATAGAAAACGCCGATTCGAACGTGCAAACCCTGTTTATCCGCAGGGTGCGCATCAAAGGCGACACATGCCAAACACAGAACCAACCGGTAGCTCAAGTTTCAATACCGAAGCAGAACCAACCGGTAGACAGCCAGCAGTAGTAGTAGTTCAAGTATCAATACCGACCGACGTGTCCGTGACTTCTATTGGCCAGTACTCACATTCATCTCTCCCCAAATAAAAGCTTCCATTGGCCAAATCATATTCAACTCAGAAGAGTGCGCACAGCAGCAAGCAGTGCACATCAACCTCTCCCTGTGCCCCCGACCCATCGTTGTGCACGGCCTTGCGTGGACTACGAACTCCTCTATGTATCTAAAAAAAAACAAGAAACATAATTTGTACAATCGACCACTCTGCGGAGCAGTACGGAAGGAATCCAACGGCTCTTGTGCAAATACGTTCACCCCCAAGAAGCAAGCCCCAACAGCCGGCAGGAACGGTTGCACAACGGTTACAAAACGGAGAGAGCCGCTGAAACCGCCGCAAGCCCTTTTTTACAAAAAAATTACGCTCAGCCGTCCGGGCGCAAGTCCTGGCGAAGCAGACAGAAGCAGATATAGACAGAACGCCATTCCTTCGCCGAAATAGAAATCATCCACACCTTGGGGTGGTCATGATCTACATACAGCAGTACAGTCATAGGGTCATCTCGCTCCTCGCATTCCGTTGTCAGTGGGTGTGCAGGGTCTGTATAGGGCACATTGTGCAGATCCAACCCACGAAACACATCCTGCCGTAGGCCATGCAGACTAAACGTCTCCCGCCGGGCAACATGAGCCAGACAGCACAGATCAGGAAGATCTACCTACTACTACTACTGCTGCAAGGTCATCAAGAAATCATCGACGACCCTTTCTATCTGAGGTCTGGCATCGTACATGTAGTCAATTGTCATCGCAAAAAAATCGCGGCCCTCTCTCGTACACGCGCCTCTTCTGCCTCCTTCCGTAGTACCGCAGCCTACCTCTAAGCTTACCCATGACATCGGCGTCCTCAATCCCTTTAGAAGTGGGCGCACGTTTCCGGAAAAAAAAAACAAAACAAAAAAACTGGTGTTGAAATTTTGCACCACTAACAGGGGCAATCGACACAACACAAAGGTCTGCCCACCGCTACAGTAACAGCCGCAGCGACAGCCGCGGTTTTGGCGTCCTTCGTCTCTTGAATTGACCCGGCGGGATGATGGGGATGGAGCATCTTAGGGTGGTAATCTCACCGCCGCCTGCTTTCTCAAAACTATCCGACCAATCCCGTATCATATATCCTGGTACCAAAGGCGAAACAAAAAAAAAAAGAAGAACGGCACGGCACGGCACGGTACGGCACGACACGACACCCGCCAACAGCAGTGACGGACCTGACGAACGTTCTGAGGATCGTCTCCCTCTTCCACTGCACCCTACCCCACCCGCCCGACAGCGTCCAGCCGTTACACTCGCTTAACCAACAAACCAACGAATCAACCAGAAAAACAAAGTATTTGATCGATATCTCCGCCTCATCTCTCGTGACAGCACAGGCGTTCGCGATGGTGAGGACGGGGTAGCGGCGGGGGGGGGGGGGGGGGGGGGGGGGGGGGGTAGAGGAGCTCAGCAGAACTGCTCGAACCTTGTCTGGACGAACTGTCGTCCTTCCTCCTTGCTCGCGCCCGGGTTGTCGATCATCCACGAAATTTGCTCCTGAGGCGTGCGTGCATGCAGGGAAAAAAAACAAAACAGACACAACGAACAAGCACACACATGCGATGCCCACAATGCCGACAGGCAACGTATACCAAACAGGTGGGAAGAGGGAGGGAGTGAGGGGAGGGACAACGGCAGAGAGGTAGCTTGTAAGATGATACCTGGCATTAACTAAACTAGTGTGTCAAATGGCGGTGGGATTGGGAAGGAAAAGACTGGACTGCTTCCTCCTTTCTAAAGAATAACAGGCAATCGCAACCCCCCCCCCCCCCAAACACGCCTACTTCAAATTCACCCCAAAAGTACTGCAGAAACCACCCCCCCCGCCACCCCATACACGGCTTGCTTCAAAATCACTCCAAAAATACTACAGTAACAACCCCCCCCCCCAAAAAAAAAAACACCTATTTCCAAAAACCACACCACGTATAACACTACAGCAACCCCTCCCCAAACACGCCTATCTCTAAATCACACCACGTACAACACCCCACACACGCCTAATTCTACATCACCCAAACAAACTAGTGTATGTGGTATACACCAACCCCGTCCCCGGATGGCCACGCCGCTCACGTTCATAACGTCCGAGAAAGCCGGGCCTCTCGGAATACGAGGAAGTATCGACTTAATTTCACCCCCGTTAAACATGGGCTTCAGGTTCCAGACCCCTTCCAGCCCCATGGACTCAATCTCGCGCGCCATGGTGACGTAGGCCTTGATGATGCTGGCGTCTTGGTCTCTATCCGCGCGGCCCCTGCAGGGCAAAAGAGCGAAAAAAAAACGGAGGGGAGGGCGAGAGGCGGGGGGGGGGGGGGGGGGGGGGGGGGGGGGGGGGGGGGGGGGGGGGGGGGGGGGGGGGGGGGGGGGCGAAGGCGGAACGGTTGAAATAGACCTTGGGCCAGCTTCGGCAAAGATGGTTGAAAAACAGTACTGTAAACTTGACTGTCGAGGACACGATAACGGAGGAGGACCATCGTAATATCAGGACCCATCATACTCGTATACACAAAAACCTATATATATATATATGTTGGGGAGTGTTTTTACGAAACACCTTTGGTCCTGATCACTATGTTCCCCCCAAAATACAACCCCGACCGCATGGGAAAATTCTCGGAAATATCGCGCGTCGAATGCCCGGTCGCCCCCCCTCACTTCGAGGTTTGCGTTACATTGCTGCTGCTGCTGCTGCTGCTGCTGCTGCTGACCCACGCACCCCCCACCCCCCCCCACACACTCACTAGAAGGAAGCGTCCCCCCCCCACCACCCCCCAAACGTAGTGTGTATAAGGTAAGGCACTCACGAGGCAGTTACATAGGAAACCCATTGCTGTCTCTGGAGGTGGCCACACCAGAAATCAAGTCACGTCATTGACGCTGTCATCCATACGCAAGAATATTAGCCTCAAAGGCGATTCTTAGTAGGATGCAGCTCACTCTTCACGCGACTCGCCCAACACCCGACGGCGCTTCGCAAAGCTTGGTGCACGCAATGTCTGCTGCCTGGTCGGTGAAAACCCGACGTGCTCCGTCCCGGCATTGTAGGGACGCGAGGGTCTAATGCCATACGACTACGGCCATGCATGATAATGAGTATCCCCCCCCTCCCCCCCCCCCAAAGCCCACATGCACACGGTTCCTCCTATGTACCTGACGCTATTCGAGAGGATATGCCTCGTCCCCAGGTCGCCTGTCAGCCCAAGGACCAACGCGATTCGCCACATGGGTCCAACCTGGAGGCAAGCAAGCAAGCAAGCAAGCAAGCAAGCACGAGGGCGATGATGTACTGTCAGGGCATGTACGCACGACTCATATATACGAGGTATGTTCGAATCGGAAGCTAAAAGTAAACCGCGCACACCTTCTGCTTGTCGGCAAAGATGTCAGGAGACAGCACTTTCACCCCTTGACAGTCAGCGGCTGCTGTCGCCTTGACATGCCTTGACTGACACCAAAACACTACCAGGTAGGTTTTAGTGTGACACACTCGGCCCTACACCCTTGACAGCGCAACGTTTTGCCTTGCTTGACATGTCTCCTGACATCTTCGCGTGTCGGAGCAAGCTTTCACGACGGTCCGGCATGCCGCCCACCAACGTGCAAATATGTGGGTATCGTCCGCAATGTCGGTTGCGAAATCAGTGTCAACTTCAGCAGCCAACAACATACCTGGTAACAAAAACAACACAACTATCTACAGGAACAACAGGATTCAGACATACTCGAAAACATCAACAGCAGATACGACACTTACTCCAGCACTAGCACCAGCAACACCACCACCACCACGATCATCACCACGGAAAAGAATAATCCTGGAGCGAGGGCACTCACAGCTCTCAGCGTCAGTCCCGGCGAAAGGCGCGGCAGCGATATGGTCTTGTTTGCCCGCGTTAAAGGCCCTCGCACAGGCTTTCGCACGAGACGCTGGAAATCCATCGCCGCGCTGTGCGCAGGCGGCCCATACAGCAGAATGTTTAAAAAAACAAAAACAAAAAAGCGGTGAGATCGAAACATTCCTCAAAAGTAATATTTGCAAGCTGTGCGTGATACTACTGCTTGTAGTGATTCTGTGATACTGACTTTTATAGGAGCACTATTAGTAATAGTAAGATGAAAGCGGGCTATCTACGGGGGTATAGGCTGTAGAGTGGCCTACACAATCCGAGAGTTTTCGTACGCAACGAATTGGCTACAGCGCGTAAGAAACCAGCCAGTTATGTCATGTATGCCATATAAGTAATACGAACTGTATGTGGACGACGGTTTTGGGGAAAGGTTGAATCATATCCCCACGTCCGATAACCAATTTTTTCACGGCAGATAGATTCCTGATCTGTATGATCTGCATGATCCAGCCGTGTAACCTGCACATCTCATTGCGGCACGCTAAAGTCTACCGGTATATACGTATGATACAGATGGCCTCACCTGTTTACACACATAAATATATTGCGGCACTTTGCCAGCTAGATGGTCTAGATGATCTAGATGATCTAGATGATTTAGATGGTCTAGATGATCTAAATGGTCTAGATGGTCGAGATGATCTCAATGATTTAGATGATATAAATGATGTAGATGGTCTATATGATGTAGATGGTCGAGATGATCTAGATGATCTATTAATATATTAACTAGATTATCTGATCTGTGTAGATATAGATAGATATATAGATATATGGTGATATATTCGAGCATGTGAATGTTTTTAGAGATAACTCGAGAACATCCCAGAGTTTCCTTCCTTTTGAGGAACCTCGAGCCTCGAAGTGCTCGCACAGCAGTAGCTTTGTCGTCACGACCTCCTCTATAGGGCCCCTCTTTAAATTTGCTGTCACGCGTCCGTCGCTATTCCTCCAAAAGGGCCCCCTGAAAAGCAGGCACTCCAAGGCTTTCACGATACTCCTCCTCAAAGGGAACTATGAGATTTTCGCGAATAAACTCGGCACATAACATGGATAATGAATACTTTCGCAAACGAGAGACGCAATAAGCTTGCGGCAGTAAGGCGGAGAGGAGTTGGTGGAAATAACTACCAGGTAGTTGACTACGAGTACGTGTAGTCTACATTACTAGAGCTACGTATTTGGCCTACGCGTGTGTGTTATTCACACATCAAACCGTTCTTTCTGCCCGTCGACATGCAGCACAACCAGAGTCCGTGCCGATTCTTCCATCCTAGAGAGATACAACCTCTGTGGTCATAAAACCAGGACACAAATATACAAGAGAGTGGTGCGAAATACTCATTGGTTACTTAAATTGGAGACGGTCGGTATGCATCAAGTTTTGATGAAATAGGCGGCGTGGTGGCTAATTATTACTACCACACCGTACAACGAGGAGCCTCAGAAAATGGTTGACACACACTGTGTACGAGACGAATAGAACAAAACCTAAACCTACAGTAGTAAGCCAATCAGAGCAGCCCTAATCCTGACCCCAAGCCAATCAGATGGTCAAATCTAGAAAAAGCGGTAAGCTCTACTGGAAAAATCGTGCGTTGGCACACGAGAGTAACTGAAATACCTGGGTCATCGGCTGCTCCGGCAACAGGCTAGGGTTACGGGTTTCGCGGAGAGGGCTTACTTACCTAAGCAGCTGGATCACCCGCTCGGGGTCCTTGGCCCTGAGCTTCAGACAGTCCAGTCGACATCATCACGTGGATCATCGGCACCTGTTACCATCATGCACCAATATTACGATGACAATATGGTTGGTGATTCACGACCAAAAAAAAAAAAAAAACGGTACAGGATACGAGGGTGACATATTATACATGTACATACACATACACATACACATAGGCTCCCCTTCGGAAATACGGTCGACTTGTAAAATCCCGGGAGTGTCGCTGGCTGAAAAGGGAGAGAGAATACAGGAGGCGTTCGTTCCTCGGACCAGCTACTGCTGTACTCGTAGGTAGCCACTGCGCAAGAACGAAGCGCATACTGGTAAAAAGTTCTTGAAAGCCAAATAAGAAACAAGTAGCCACCGGTGGCAGGTGACCAGGCGAGTAACACCGACCGGCGCCAACAACCCCAAACGAGTTTATAGCTACCAGGTTCCTTTACACATGATCACGATTAAAGCTGTCGTATTTTGTAGACCACGCCAAAACCAAAGCAGACGCGCACCGTATGCAACAAGCTCGACCGAAGAATCAAGTATCACACCAAGCTTGCGAAGACAGCAAAGTTTTGGGGATTTTTTCGATCTCACAGCTGACGTCTCTGTGTTTTTAGTAAGTACCGGCGTTCTTTTCAAATACGTAAACGATCACGATTTCAACAAAAACGCCAAAAGTTCAAGAGAGACATGATCACGATTAACGAAACGAGGGAGTATACAACACACGCACTTCAGGAGATAAGCAGGAGTAAGTAGGGCGTGAGAATTATCAGGGTGGGAACAGAATATCCCTTGCCAGGTTTGCCCATTGAGCAGGTTTTCGCTGTGACCTCACGTGTGTCGGTCGCTTCGAGCTAAAAGGAGAACAGCAGTTTTCTTCCGCAATCCGGCGACGAAGGCTGAAGGGGAACGGTGCTACAGCAGTCTTTAGGGTACTCGGGGGGCAAGTGGCTCTGCACCTCACCCGAAAAAGCAGGGTAACAACTAACAATCCCATGGCGGTCGGTGTCTACCCCGAAACCAATACCTGGTAGCTACTACCGCAATTGCTTCAAACTACAAAAAAGGGGTACGCATACTACAAATATTGCGGGGGGCCATAGTAAACAAGACCTACGTTATACACAAAAACCTATATATTTCCCTATTTTTATCAACAATATTTCGTTCTATTTACTATGGTCCCCCGTAATGGCCACCCGGTCGAGTCGAGTAGCTCTAAGCGGGACGAAGGAAGGAAAGGACCTACAAGAGACCCCCCCCCGCCACAACGGGCCTGTTGCCTCGCCCCCCTGAAACCCCTGGTTTCCCATTCAAGAAATGCCTCGCAATTAATACAAACATGACGCTTGCTACGATAGAAAAATATACAAAATTATAAAACAACAGCTGTGAGTGAGATCGAGCATTTCGTCGAAGCTCATCATGATCGCAAGCTGTGCGTGATAATAAATATTACGGGAGACCATAGTAAATAGGACCAAATATTGTTCGTAAAAATAGGTAATCATATAGGTTTTTATGTACACCATAGGTCCTATTAACTATGGACCCCCGTAATAGTAATGATACTTCCATTATGTACTACGAGTATTCATACACGTTAGTGATACTTACATCTCGGATATGAGGACAACAATTAAAGCTGCAGAATTGAGTGTCTGCGTGTCTATACATAGAAATGTTGAAAATACGCGGTATTGAAAATAGCATATTTCGGCCAAAACCTTTCTTACTTCTGGGTTGCATTTGAACTGACTTCCTACACTTATGAATACCGTGGGTCACCACTGCTTGCATTTCCAAGTCAGTTTTTGGGTGAGATATAAAGTACCTGGTACTATGTATATCGCAGAGCTCCTCAAAAAGGTACATACAGCAGTAGGTGTACCCCCGTTGTGTGGCGTGCGTCACATTTGTATTACAAGGGCCTGAAAAGGGTACATACAGCAGTAGGTGTACCCCCATTGTGTGGCGTGCGTCACATTTGTATTGCAAGGGCCTGAAAAAGGTACATACAGCAGTAGGTGCACCCCCATTGTGTGGCGTGCGTCACATTTGTATCGCAGAGCTCCTCAAAAAGGTACATACAGCAGTAGGTGTACCCCCGTTGTGTGGCGTGCGTCACATTTGTATTACAAGGGCCTCGAAAAGGCACATACAGCAGTAGGTGTACCCCCTTTGTGTGACGTGCGTCACAATAGTATTACAAGGGCCGCGGAAAGCGGAGGGACAGGTCGAAGAAGCGAACGGATGATCTCTACTAATAGTGCTGCAAAGTCCAATAGTCACCGGGTAGGGCATTGTGGGAAGCAATGGTTCAAACATCGCGCAGATCTCGATATGCAGTACATCATCCAGAGCATTATGGGAATCAGTGGTTCGACCCTTGCGCAGGCCACGATCTATCTATTTGTTTATCTATCTATCTATCTATCTATCTATCTACAGCAGTAGATCATCTGAGGCCTAGTCTGCCGCCACGACATGCTCGGCAGGATACGTTCAGTAGTACAGACCAAACGAAAGGAACATGTGATACGTAGACCATGCAGATCATACGGCTGCCACCCGGCAACATGAGCTAGATCATACAGATCATACAGGTCATACAGATCATACAGGTCATACAGGTCATACAGATCATACAGATCATACAGATCATACAGATCATACAGATCATACAGATCATACAGATCATACAGATCATACAGATCATACAGATCATACAGATCATACAGATCATACAGATCATACAGATCATACAGATCATACAGATCAGGAATATATTACATACGTACCCTGAAAGATCTACATCATGAAGCTCATGAAGCGGGAATATGACCTGTAGACGATCTACATGATCTGTCTACTGTAAGTTGGTGTGCAATATACCTTTCGTTTTTAGGGCTGTGCAGGCTTCCAAGTACTGAAAACGGCCAGTGGGCATTTCGTTTCAATGTTTTCATCAGCTGCAAAACAAGTCGTCGGATTTTACCTTGCGTCACCCTACGTCCGAACGCCTCCCAAGCGTAACCCCGAAACCCTTACTTTGTAGTCCCACCCGTACCCTATACCCCCTCCACCGCCATAGCCTTAGCTTTAGCCTTAAACCTCGCCCACGTCTTCCCCCATTCCATCCCGAGGAACAGTAAGCACCCCACCCCGAACAGCAGCTCCTCTCAAGCCTCTTCCCCCACACACTATAATCTAACCCTCGCCAATACTACAATTCTTACCCTCACACCCCGTATACAGCCCTGCTATTCTTCAATTGATACTTACACCACAGCCACCTGCTCACATTTTTTGCCGCCCGCTTCTGATCGACGCACATGCTGTTCGCCAAGGGCAACAAGAAGGCCGCGTAGATCCCCAACCGTCGCATCTCCTCCTCGTCGACCGCTTCCACCCCCCCCCCCTGCCCCTCGACTCCCCCCTCCCTGCCCCCCCCCCACCACCTCCCTCGCCTTTAGCCTCCCTCTTTGTTGCCGCCTTCGCAGCAGTTGCCTCCCTCTTCATCCCGCCCTTCCCGACCTTAGCCTTGACCTTCGCCTTGATAGCCGCGACCCCCCCCCCCCCACCTACATCCTTATCAACATCCCCGTTGGCCAGTACTGGTCCCCCTGCTGCTGCTGCTGCTGCTGCTGCTGCTGCTGCTGCTGCTGGCGCCGCCTCTTCCCCCGCTCTCCCTGCCTCGGCTGCGCTTGGGCTGAGCGGGTTGAATCCGTCCAGCTCTAGCTGCTCGCGGTCCAGCAAGTGGTACATGTTCTGCAAGCATCACCAGTGACATCATCCAGTAGCAGCACCATCATCATCAGCAACATCACCATTACCATCAGCAACAACACCCAGCAGCGGCGGAGGGAACGCAAAAAGACGCGGCGAAAACATGCTTTGAAAAGTGTGGGCCACGGACTAAATAAAGTTCATTTTACGAGAGACGCGGGTTCAAGGGAGGACACCATCGCTTGGAATGGCACACACAAATTGCACACACACACGTTTTTGGTATCAATATCAATAGTAACACTTGCGTCTGCCGCAGGGCCGGATCATTTCCACACTATTAATAAGACATAAATAGTACAACAGAGAGGTTTAATCAATAGCGCATGCACACCTGTCTCAACCCTCTCCGGATTTCGGAGGGAAAAAATTGACGATAAAAATTGACGATAAGCCGCATGATTGGGGGATAATACTACTGTAATTGGTGTCCGAGTTACAATGGTTGATGCAAGCAGTCGTACGGCACGGCACGGGCATGGCATGGCATCATCCTACACGTACATATATACTGCTCGGCGCTGACGCTGCTTGCAGACAGTGGACTGATGACACCACAGTTACCAACCATTGTTTATGGCACGTGACTATCTCGGCGTGCCTAACCTAGGTTAGAAAACAAAGGGTTAAATCGTGGCCCCCAATGCTGTCCCACTGCTCGTACCTATTTTGGGCGCGGGGCGCAGATAACTCAGCAGCGGCGCGTCCTAGCAACGTTACACAAGACGGGATACATCACAATCTATTGCAGATAATCTATTACATACTACATATCCCCTAAAAAGCCTTAGGAAGACGGCAGTACATTATCTAATCCAGCAAACACGACTCCCACCCGCCAACATGAGTTAGTACATCAGACAGATCATATAGATCATACAGACCATGCAGATCATACAGATCCTTCAGATCATACATACCATACAGATCAGGCATATACGATAGATCTGCCCTGAAAGAACTAGATGACGAAGTAGGAACGGTATAATAGTAGATGATCTGTCTGTCCGAGGCCAAGCAACGCAAGCACGCCATGCCCCCTTGCTTGCACGCCAGAAGGCTTGCACGCAAGCAGGTTCGCACGCCAGCAGGCTTGCACGCCAGCAGGCTAGCAGGCTCGCACGCCAGCAGGCTAGCAGGCTCGCACGCAGGTAGGTTTGCGCGCCAGCAGGCTTGCTCGCACGTCAGCAAGCTTCCACCCGATCGCGGACCGTACCGAACGCTTGTTTGATTTTTCTCACTCTCGCGTTTCTCTCGTTTGGTGACGTACCCCGGTTCTGGAGAGAGGGTTTATACTACTTGGAATTAGCGTGGGACTACTTTTTGCTGCAGGAAAATGGCAGGGCAGGCTCTTGACGGATCATGTCTCGGACACGCGGGACGGGTCAGGAAGCGTTTTACCTCTCATTGGCCGGGTTGTGCCGGGTCGGGTCGGGTCACCTCCTACGTGACACTTAAAAAAAAAAGGTGCTGCTTGCTGCTGTTGTGCCGGATGGCGGACGACAATCGTCGTTTTTCGTGTGTTTCCAGCGTTTTCTTCTCTTACCCGGCCTGGTCTCCGCGTGGGTTGACCCGACCTAAGAAGCCGTGGCTGCGATGCCCCCCCCCCCCCCCCCCCCCCCCCCCCCCCCCCCCCCCCCCCCCCCCCCCCCCCCCCCCCCCCCCCCCCCCCCCCCCCCCCCCCCCCCCCCCCCCCCCCCCCCCCCCCCCCCCCACCCCCCCCCCCCCCCCCCCCCCCCCCCCCCCCCCCCCCCCCCCCCCCCCCCCCCCCCCCCCCCCCCCCCCCCCCCCCCCCCCCCCCCCCCCCCCCCACCCCCCCCCCCCCCCCCCCCCCCCCCCCCCCCCCCCCCCCCCCCCCCCCCCCCCCAGGCTTTCAACATGCAGGCTGTCGCCGACAGAGGACAGAGGAATGGATCACACCTCGGACAAACCGTCTGAATATCATATATTCCTACAGTGCTTCACGATATAGACACGTCTTTCAAGGCAAACCGATTCCCGGTCTTAATATGACATAATCTAGCTCGTGTTAGCGGGTGGAAGACGCATGATCTGCATCATCTGCATGATCTGCATGATCTGCTGCTGTAGCACCTGTTCACTGTATTGGGTTGGATGATCTGCCCTACTAGGCAGATCCTGCACAGCCAACCTCTCACGACGGCAGCTGAGGAACTGGTAGATGATCTATCTGTAGATGATCCATCTCTGAAAAATGTACCAATGAATCACGTCCAAGAACCCTCCCCAAGGTAGACCACCGGTGTATACAATATAACAAAATCGCGGCTCTTTTATCTAGGTATACATAATGTACAAAGTACTACCGCAAGCACCAGGTATCACTGCCTAGTACTCCCCCTTTAACCCTTCTAGTACTGCAGTCCCGATTTGGGGACAAACCACTTGGAATTAGAATCGTTTGTCCCCAAATCGGGACCGCAGCACTGAAGGGGTTAAGGAAGGCAAGGTGGGAATGGATCACGTTCAGGACCCACCTTGAGGTAGACCATGCCGAACTCGTATGCGCGGGGGGCGTCGTCTTCCGTCGGAAGCACGAACTTGTCCGGCAAGGGAAACACGATGGGGAGGAGGTTCATGTCGTCCATCAGCTGGAACGCGCGCAAAGGCGCAGCCGACCGAACCATCTGGTCCACCTCGCACCCCACGCGCTCCCGGCTGACCTTTGCTCGCAACAGAACGAGAACAACAAATACAAGAAAGGATGGCGGTCGACGTTAAAATATTATCCAACGGTACGATACAACGGTAGTACAAGACGCGGCATAATCCAACGGACTCACACAACGGTACAATCCAATGGTATCACACAACGGTATGATACAACCGTTTCACACACAAGAGAGACGGGGGGGGGGGGGAATAATGGAGCTTCCGTACGCGGAAGGAAACGGAGTTTCGCATTCAGGACGGGGAGAGGTTTGCATGCAAGACAGGTGAGAGGCTTGCATGCAAGACAGGGAAGGGGCCTAGAGCTGCCGTATCCTGCAAACAGGAAGGAAGGGACGCCAAAGTGCTCATATATTTTTTTGTTCGATTAATTCACAAGTCAGCAGCCTACTATTTTTCGGCCCTCTTCTGCTAGTAATAGTAAAATACAATGCTGTTCAAGTGCCTCACACACGATTGACAGGAGCTTCATTTTTTTTTTTGGAAACAAGCACAACACAACAAAAAACCCGCTCCAACATTCCTTTCCCGACAAGTGCCCTACATCGACTGAACAAAATATACAAGAAAAAAAAATCATTACCCCCCCCCCCCCCCCCCACGCCCATCCACCCCCCTTCCCCACCCCCTTCCATCTCTTCTCACCTTGGTGCACAGGGCCTCATGCACCCTGGGGTCCGTCCCAGCGTTCATCAGCTCCGGGTGCACCTCGAACCCCAGTCGGCTCGCGAATCGCACCGCCCTCAGTACGCGCAGAGGGTCATCGAGGAGAGTTTCGCAGGCGGGGAGGGGGGTGCGGACGAGCCCCAAGCGGAGGTCCGAGGTCCCCTTGCCAGTGTAGTCTTCTATCGTGCCGGTGTTGATGTTGTAGAACAGCGAGTTAATCGTCAGGTCTCTGGAATAAGGAAGGAAAAAGGGAGAGGGGGGGGGGGGGGGGGGGGGGGGGAGGGTCAGGATTCTGAAATAGGGAGAGGGAGCGGGGGGGGGGGGGGGGGGGGGGGTGTACTCGATAGCATTCATGGCTGTAATCGTAGGGGGGCGTACTCGATAGGAGAGATGTACTCGATCTCATGCATGGCCGTAGTCGTATGACCATAGACACTTGCATCCCTACAATGCCGGGACGGAGCATGTCGGGTTTTCACCGACCAGGAAGACATTGCTTGCATCAAGCGCGAAGCGCCTTGAGGTGTCCGGCGAGTCGCACGAAGGGGGGGGATGTGGAAGGAGAGGGTGGGAGGGTCAGGCCTCTGGAATAGGGAGAGGGGGAAGGGGTGGGTGAGCGAGAAGAGGAAGGAGAGGGTGGTGGGGTCAGATCTCTGGAATATGGAGGGGGAGAGATAGGAGGAGGAGGGTGGGAAAGTCAGGGCTCTGGAGTAGGGAGAGGAGAGGGGGGCAGGTGTACTCATGTTAAGCCATGCACGGCCGTAGTCGTATGGCCATAGCCCCTCGCATCCCTACAATGCCGGGACGGAGCACGCCGTGTTTTCACCGACCAGACAGACAACGCTTACACCAACCGCGAGGCGCCGTGTGGTGTTGGGCGAGTAGCATGGAAGGGTGAGCTACATCCTAACAAGAACCAGATGTGGGGCGGACTTTCTTGCTTATATGGACGACAGCGTTGAATCAAATAGAAAGGGAGAGGGGGAAGGAGACGGTGAGAGGGTCAGGTCTCTAGATAGGGAGAGGAAGGGCGTGAGGGAGGGTGGGAGGGGGGGAGTTGCAGACGGAATAGGGGAGAGAGGAGGGGGGGAGGGGTCTTCCTGATAAGGCACGGCAATTAACGAAGCAGAAACACGCACAGCACAGCGGATATCGAGATTGGGAACCGGTTGACAAACGCCGGTGATAGAATTAGGAACTCCGTGAGTCATCTATCTATGGTCGGTAGCAATGGCCGTTATCCTATCGATGCGCATACCGATCGGCGTAACTTGTACCTTATGGATACTTCGATCGACACCCATTGGTCGTACACACAGAACCACGTTCTAAGGGTCGGTCATGACAAGAGGCGGTCACCAAGTCAAGTCAGCCGCCCATCTGGTACTGTACCTTTTTTTGGATGTGTGCTACGATTGGGGTACTGTACCTTTTTATGGCCGACATCTTTGTGACTACTGTACCTTTTTTTGCATGCCTGCTTCGATTGGGGTACTGCACCTTTTTGGCCGAAATATTTGTAGGTACTGTACCTTTTTTTGGATGCATGCTACGATTGAGGTACTATATTTGTTGCACCTTTTTCTTGTCCATCCCATTTATTGTCTTCGCCCCTATTTTTTCTCTCCTTCCTACATACAGCAGTAGTCGTAACTTAGGTCTCGGTTCCGGGGTGACAAAGCAGTAGGCTTTTCTCTCTCCTCCCCACGACGGTTCTCGCCTTGGCAGGCATTTCTATCGCGGGAAAACTTCAGCCCTTCTTCCCTCGTCGACTCGCAAATTATTGCGCCTGCCCACGCTACTGGGTACTGTACCTTTTTTCGGCCGAAATATTTGCGACTTTGACTGTTACTATTACGGGGGTCCATAGTTAACGGGACCAAATTTTGTTAGTAAAAATAGGCAAATATATAGGTTTTTGTGTATACCATAGGTCCTGTTAACTATGGACCCCCGTAATAGACTCCTCCACCGGAGAACGACTGTCGCCAAGAAGGTATGCCTTATAAGGCATGCGGCCTATCGTTGCACAATATTTTTAGTTAGCACTTAAGCCACGGAATCGGTTCATCGGGCTGACCCTACCCACATATCTACCACAAGCCAGTTTTTGGGTGACTCATCAATAGTACCGAGCGAAACAGCTTCAGAAAATTGCAGGCGCATCCCCGAAAACACCTGACGCACGGACGCCTGAGTTAATTTCGCTACACGCACGACATATACAGTACTACAACTACAACAGCTTCCCATACAACACGTCCAAAACTAACACACATCCTCCAGCTGTTTACCTCCGATATTCCCACAGCACTACGGCGGTGTACCTTTCGCATCATACACAGAGATACTATACTCTTCAACATCATACTTCCGCCTATCATAACCCTGCGCCCCCCCCCCCCCCCCCATCCCCTCTTCCCCAACCTGCGGAAAGCATCCTCCATGGGAGTTCCAATGTTAATGCTTGGGATGCGGCTGTCCTGGAGGTACGACTCCGTCCGAAGGTTCACGAAGTCCACCCAGAATTTGTCGATCCGAAGCGTGGCCGTCTCCAGGTGCTTCGACTTCTCTGGGTTGGAGGCGATCAGAGCAACCTTGCTCATCCTCGACCGGCCTTTCCTCTGGAGTGCCAATTCAAAATCGGAAGCGAGTAGAGGGGGGGGGGGGGGGGGGGGGGGGGGGGGGTCAATGTAGGCCAGAAAAAATAGAAGGGTAGGGGGGGCAGGAGAGGGGTAATGCGAACGTGGAAAAAACGTAATGAGGGCCCAAACGTTGGAGGCGTTTCTACTACCGTATAGCTAGGAGTACGAACGTTGCTCCGTCTCGAAAGGGATGCGTAGTCAATGGTTAAATCACCAAAGGGAAGCGATAAGTGAGTACCTCCAGTTGGTGCATGCAATGTTTGCCTGGTCGGTGAAAACCCGATCACGTACAGTTCATAGCAAGGCACCCTACGAGGCAGTTACATATTACCCCCAGTGTTGTCTCTGGAAGTGGCCAGCCACACCGGCAAAATAAGTGAACTCATTGAAGCTGTCATTCATGTGCAAGAACATCCGCCTTGCAGACGGTTCTTAGTCTTGATATTAGTATGCGGCTCACTTTTCATGCGGCTCGCCGAACACCTCACGGCGCTTCGCGCTGGGTGCACCCAATGTCTGCCTGGTCGATGAAAACCCGACGAGCTCCGTCCCGGGCATTACATAGGGATGCCAGCGTCTATGGTCATACGACTACGGCCGCGCATGAGATCGAGTACACCCCCCCCCCCCCCCCCCCCCCTCGCGCCTTGCTCCGTCTCCAAAGGGATGCGTGGTCAATGGTCAAATGACCAAGGCAAGAAACAAATAGGTATGCCCCCCCCACCCCGCTCGAGCCCCAATAATGCCTCTGGACCCCTCCCCGAAGAAACAGAGCCAGGGTCACAACGCCGAGCGTATTTACTGTACCAGGTATGTACCTTTGAAAGATAGCGGCTCAGTTTCGTGGCGAAATCACCGCCCATGCAGTTGTCAAGCGCGATGTCGATGTCCATTTTGTCGACCTTGGACAGGTGGCGCTGATGGAACCCCTGCTCCTGCCCCACCAGCTTGTCTCGGACCCAGCCCCCGGCCACTCGCAGCGTCGTGCCCATTTTCTCTTGCTCTACCATCTGTGCATCGGTTTTTGATTTTGGTGTTGGTTTTGGTTGTTGGCGTATGGTTTGGGGCCGTACGTTTCAGTCTTTGTTTAGTTTTTGTTTTATTTTAATAGTCCAAAGTAGACATGGCAAAATAACATACAACACCCTCCCCCACGGATACCGTACCCTACCTACAGCAATCCACTACGGGCGAAAATACAAAGAGCGTATTAACATTAGCATGTGGTACCTACATACCACAAACAAAACATGCCACAAAATCTTTACAATACCCCCCCACACTGGTACCGCACTCTGCGCACCCACCTCCAAAACAGGCCTCCAACATGTACTAAAAAAACTACCAAAACATACCCCCGAGACAGCGTGGCGACAAGCTAGCTTGCCCTCCGACGTTGCGAGCTAAGCCTAAAGAAAACAAGCAAAGTACAGCATGCAATACCTTACCCTGCACAATTCCAACAGCAACGAATAACTGTACAATAGTACCGCTGTACAAATCAGAGCCGACGAAGACAGACCCAAAAAATAAGTTTACTGATTGCTATTACGGGGGAAGATACTAATTAGGACCAAAAATGCTTCCTAAAAATACTGGAAGACATAGGTTTTTGTGTGTATGATGGGTTCTGATTACTATGGTAGCAAAGTAATATTAGCTTCTGAATACTATTGATAGCGCAGTAGTAGAACATACCTCCAAAAGCGCGGCGAAAAGAAAAAACTTACCCTCTGCCTTCATCAGCTTGACCAAAACAAAACAAATACCAGGGTACGTCGCAACATACAACACCCTACCCTACCCTACCGACTTCCAACATCTGCTATTAAGGTTAATGTTAATGTTGATGTTGAGGTCAATGTGAATGTGAATGGTGTAGAGTAAAACATACCTCTAAAAGTGTAGCGAAAAGCTTGGCCTCCGCCTTCGTGAGCTTAACCTTCACGTCCGTTCGAAGGTGCCCACCGGGGCTCCTCGTGACCGGCATCAGGTCGGGCTCATGGGGGTGCTGAGGGCTGCCGAACAATCATAGGCAAGGCAATCGAGGTCACCCATTATGGTTAAGGTCATCAAACAAACATGTATATAATATATATATATATATATATATATATATCACACTTCGGACAGGTCATGATCATGATCTATCTGATCTGTTTACAGATAGATCATCCAGATCTTCACCTGCCGTTGTGGGAGGTTGTACAGGATCTGCCTTATAGGGCAAATCCAACCCAGGAAACAGGTCACAGATCATACGGCTCCCACCCGGCAACATGAGCTAGATCATACAAATCATACAGATCATACAAATCATACAGATCATACAAATCATACAGATCAGGGAAACGTATCTGCCGTGAAAGATCTAGATCGTGAATGAAGTGGAAATGATCTGTAGACGATCTGTGCGAGGCGTGAAGGACATGAAAGATCATCAAGGCCGTAAGAGTGATGAAAGTCATGCAGGTAATCAATAATCAAGTAATCAAGGTGACGAACGCCATGAACTCATCAAATCAACAAACCAAAGGAGGTCATCAACCCCGCAGAGTCATCAATCAAGGCATCAAGGTCATCGAGTCGTCTACGCCTTCCTGAAGGGTCATCAATTTCCTCGAGAACACGAAAGGTCCTCAATGTCTTCATGGAGGTCATCAATTTTCTTGAGGACATGAAAGATCACCGACGCATTCAAGGTCATCAAAGTCATCAATGTAATCAAGGCTCATCAAAGCCATCAGTACAATCAAGGGTCCCCCAAAGCTATCAATACAATCAAGGGTAAATCGAGGTCACTACAGCACACCCACATCGGGTGAAGACCATCAACTCGTGAAGGCCAGCAACCACTATTAATAACCATTATCGTGCGCCAGTTTTCATAGGAGTATGGCCATGCTGCCTGCGTGCATGAGGAGGTGTGACACAGCTCCATAGACTGCACTTAGTGATAGGACCCACAACCTACCCCGGCAGCGGCAACTGTGCTGTAATACACACCAGGTACAACTCTGGAAATAATATCAATATAATGAAGACCAAGCGGTTCTTTTACTCACGCTGCGAGTAGCAGTACCACTCTGTACCGAAATATAATCAACTTTTGCTTGAACAATTAGTTTAAAACGGTGTTTATATTATGGCGCATATTAGTATTACACTTATGTCAATTTCCCCCCGTGCTTGGTGCAAGCAATGCCTCCCTGGTCCGTGAAAACCCGACGTGCTCTTCCCGGCACCGCAGGGATGCGAGGGTCTACGGTCATACGACTACGGTCATGCATGCTTTCGAGTACCCCCCCCCCTCTCTTTTTGAAGCCTGAAAGAGATTAAGACCCTTCCAGGATGGCGCCCCCCGTTTGGTGCCAAAGCACTTGGAATTAGCGACGGATGATTCACCCAGTGCTAAGAGGGAAATGAAAACATCGCCAAGGAAATGAAAACAGCATGTCGCCAAGGCCAGTAAGTAAGCTCAGGCCAAGGAGGACGCGATCTCGAGGGCGGACGTATTTGATAAACCCACCATACAACATTGATAAAATCAGTCGGCGCACACGACAGGTATTCTGAACGTAGAAGTGTCGTGAGCTCAAGCTAAGATTTAACCAACCCGCCGGAGGATAACACAATAACGAACCATAAAAAAAAACACTCGGGAGCAGTTTCGGCCGCAAAACTTCCCGAACACTATTCTAATCCCTAACCCAGCATTACTTCAAGAGGGAAAAGGTCGTCAAAGCAACGAAAGCCATCAAGTGAGCAAGGGCACTACCGTGATCAAGCAGACCAACAAGAGCGAGCTAGGAAGAGGCGGACGTACTCAATCATCGTACTATTACGGGGGTCCATAGCTAATAGGACCTATGGTGCACACAAAAACCTATATATTTACCTATTTTTACTAACAAAATTTGGTCCCATTTACTATGGTCCCCCGTAATAGCAGTGGTAGAATCAGCCGGGAGCAGTTTCGGGCGGCGAATCTTGAAAAAATGAACGTATCCACAAACAACTGGTGTTAAGACAGGGGCGGGCCAGAATTCAGAGACCCGGGCAGCATCCAGGCAGGGGAGCGAGCCACTGCCCTATATCCTTAACTTGGATATATATATAGAACAATTATAGCACTTGTAAAATTCAGTAAAAATGGGATAAACATGAGACGTATTACACAGCTTGCGAAGTCCAGTATCAATTACTTAATTAATCAGTCGAACTCACAGCTGACGTATTTCATAATTTTATAAAATCAGAGAATAAATAAACGAGGCGGCTTGCAAAGCGGCTCCAGTGGACGCCATGCACACCAAATACACCCAGCTGTAATATACAAAAATAGCGGTACCTGGTACAGCAGCAGTGGTACTACCATATTATTACGGAGGACCATAGTAAATAGGACCTACGGTACACACAAAAACCTCTATATTTCCCTATTTTTACTATTACGGGGGTCCATAGTTAACAGGACCAAATATTGTTAGTAAAAATACCTAAATATATAGGTTTTTATGTACGCCATAGGTCCTGTTAACTACAGACCCCCGTAATACTAACAATACTAGGTCCCATTTACTACGGTAACATTAATATGTGAAGCATCTATGTGCGGGCCACGATGAAGGGACAAATTTAAATCACATCAACAAAAACAACAACAACAACAACAACAACAACAACAACAACAACAACGTAAACAACGACACAAATAAAACTACACCATCACCATCACCACCACCAACATCAGCGAAGGCAACAGCTCTAACCCCAGCACGAACACGAACACTACACACCACCCTGTTAATGGTCACCTGAACGCCGAGCCGAGGCGGTCCAGCGTCGACAACGGCGACAACGACTGCGTGGGCAGCGGCAGCGGCGTCCCTCCCAAGCTTCCCAAGCCTCCCAGACCCGCCGCCGGCCTAACCGTGCTCTGCCGCCAGCGTGCCGTGTGTGCCTTGTACGTGGTGGTGTGCGCCGTGGTCAAGCCTCCGTACCTATCGCCTAGAGCTGCGCCAAGCGCCAACGAGCGCTTCGTGCCTCTCACTCGCGGCCGCCATACGGACACCACGAGTGCGCTGGGGGATGGGTGGGGTGCGCGTCCAATGGGGGGCGGGGATTGTACTCATTGTCACGCATGGCTGTGGTCGTACGACCCAACACAGAGATTTCAGCGGGGGTTCGTACAGAGCACCGTCATCATACGGGTCCCGAAATAAACGACGGTTACTGCTGCTGTTGTACCTACAGCATCGCCTACATCAAGCAGGGCCCGGCCTGCCATTACGGGGGGCATACTAACACCAAGCGTGTCAGTGTGTGTGTTCTTCGCATTAAAACCGTTCTTTCTACCCGTCGACATCCAGCACAACCAGTGTCCGTGCCGATTCTTCAATCCTAGAGAGAGATGAAAGCTGTGGTGGTCACAAAAACTACGGCACGGAGATACTACAGTAGTACATTGTTACGTATGGAGTAAGCACGGTAGACAGCAGTGCAATGCCGTGTCATCATACTTGATAGGGCAGGCACGACACACATGTTCGATGAAAGAGAGAAAACGACAGAAAACAGAGAAAACAAATCGAAAGAGAAAAAGGAAAAAAGAGAACAGAAAAAAAAAAGCCGTGCCTCCCCGCAGGGGATGTGGCAGACACTTGAAACTGGTATTAATAGTAATCTTATCTACGGTGGGCCCAAAACTAATGTATACCCCTACTATTAACATTAATATTAATATTATACTGCTACTTGTTTACACATCACACATTGGTCTGACTACTGCCTACTATCATTAATACCTGGTAACACTGAGGGAGTGTCCCAAGAGTAACGAAAGGATCATGCATGATATACATAGATATACTTACTTAGATCTCAACCTCTGAGCGTGCTCGGTTGGTACATCCCTGGCCTCTCAGAGCTCCCACTTGGGAATCGCCTCCGTTTAATACTTGCCGGACCGTTCCAGCGAGTCTTTGTTTTCTCCATTTATTTCTCGTCGTACTTTCGATCCTTCTTTCCTTTTTTCATCTTCCGTTTCGTGTGCGTGCGTGTACTCCGAGCACGGTTGCGCGGGCGAACCCGGCACCGTCGCGGGTGTCAGCGGACGCTGGCGAGTAGAGGGGGAGTTGCAAGGAGCGCGGTCGCCGCTTTCGTGCCTAGGCATCGCGTGTGCCTCGAGACACGAGGGACGCATCAATAGGCTCTGTCTGGCCTCCATTTGTGGTTTTGGATAGAGTGCGTACGAGTATTTAAGGGTCGTTCGGGATTGTAAGATAATACTCAAGCGGTGCTTATTTTTGCGACCGGGCTGAGAGTCACAAGAGGGAGGTACCCCGAATGAGCACCAACATTGTCGAGCTTGCGTCGAGGTCCACGGTGAGCACCGGGCTTCACGTGAGGCGGGCGACGGGGCTCACTGTGGAAGAGAGAGAGAAAAGCTGTACCCGGACTGAATCGGTGGCGAGATGGTCGCGAGAGGGGCGGGCGGCGTGCGAGGCTGAGAGAGAAGCTCTGCTGTAAGATTTTTTCTTTTTTTGACTGTGTGGTGGAAATCGAGTTTATAAGCCTTAAATTCATGTAGCGTTTGTTACGTAACATTTTTAGTCTACATTTCCCTACAATGGCGTCGCAGGCAGGGCGTGAGATTTTGAAGAGCGAGGTCCGTGGTTCGATTCTCGCCTTCGTCCCCCGAGAAAAAAGGGAAAAAAGGGGAATATCTCATGTTCAAGAACCTGTAAAACTCACTCACTTAGAAAACACCTGGGAAGGAACGATGAGAGCAATGCGATCATTGCATACTGAGTCCGGTACCGAAAGGTCGGAGGTAAAACTTGGATATTCAGAGTCTCATCGGGGTTCCTGACTTACTCGCAAGGAGAGATAAGTCAGGTTTAGTGAGGGAGAATGTGGTGGAAATCGAGTTTATAAGCCTTAAATTCATGTAGCGTTTGTTACGTAACATTTTTAGTCCACATTTCCCTACAACTGGTGTAAGGTGTTCCTTTCAGGTAGTAAATTATTACACGAAAGGGGACGGGGATTTTATTTCTTTTAGAATTTTTCGGTTTCGTTTCATTGCTTTTGACCGTTCTGTGCTTTATCTTTCGTACGCGTACATACGACGAGTACACAGACACAGAGCATATCGAAAGAAGAAAATAAGTACCCTACCTGGGGTGCGTACGTATGTACGACGTGTGAGCGAGAGTAGCGGAAAACCGCCCGCGACGCGAAGCATATGTGGCGTCCGAGCTGTTTTCTCCTGGAGCATGGCGGCGGGACTCTTGGCATTATCAAGTCGCCAGTTTGCAGCTAACTACTGGGGCCATAAAAAAACAATAATATTCAATCATGGACCTCTGTCCGCCTCGCATAATTTGATGTTCCCTTCCTGAGCGAGCGTAGCGGGCGGCGTAGGCCGCCCGCGGAGCGAAGCGCCTTGTATATACATACTTGGTACCCCCCTCTCAACGTAGACGTTGCACGCTTTTCAAGTTGAAGTTGAAGTTGAAGTTGGAGTTGAAGTTGAAGTTGAAGTTGGAGTTGAAGTTTCCACCGGACCGACACATAGATCATCTATACATCCTAACCCGGCGTAATGGCATGTTTTGCAACATCTGTGTATACTGAACATCCAACCCAGGAAACATGTCCTACTGCTGTAGATCATGAAGAAAGAGTATTCGGCTCCCACTCGGCATCATGATCTAGGTCATACAGATCATACATACCAGGAATCCATCTATCTGCCCAGGAAGAACTGTACAACAGTATAATCAAGCGGGAATATGATCTGTACATGATCTTTCAAGGATATAGGTGCGCAACATCATACCGCTGTAGTGATGTGGGTACCAGCAGCTTCTCACTGCTGTAGGTCGCCATGGCCGGAGAGGGCTCATGTTCATGTTCCTCTTCGCGCTTCCAGTCAACTCGAGTTTGACACGTCAAGCTCAAGCTCAACGGAGATGCCCTATGATATGGGGCTATCTGAGGGCATGGCGGCATGGCAGCTATCTGAGGGCAGCTATGTGAGGGTCAGGGGCAAGTAGAGAATAGTGTTTTTTGGGTTTACGAGTATTGATATACTTTAGTTACGGGTAGGGCTAGAGTAGAGGTAGCGCAGAGGGACAGGGTCAGGACTAGGCTTACCTGGTATTGTTGAGCTTTCAAGGGTACAGTATCACAACCTCTTTGCCAAATATGTCAGGGAACACATGTCAAGCAACGCAAAACGTGCGCTGTCAAGGGTGCAGGGTCGAATGCTCTATACTAAAGTCCAGTAGTTTGGTGTCAGTCAAGGTATGTCAAGGCATGTGAAGGCGACAGCAGTCGGTGTCTGTCAAGGGTCGAAAGGGCGCAAAAAACAATGGTTGGTAACTTCTTTTGTGTTCTCAACCGTCTACGAGCCGCGGGGGCGCCCAGCAGGACGGATAAGATCACGTGGGGCCCCCATCTCTCACGACCCAATGCATTGGAACTCTCGAACAACAATTACAGCACCATCACGGTGTCCCCTATTAATAATATACAGGCTAAAATGGGGGAAGAAGAGATGCTTCGAAACGTATATATGAAGAATGCAAATGTAGCATCGATGGAAAGCTTATCATCAATGACTCGACCTGTCTATGTGCAGCTGCAACCTGCTTCTTGCGCAGGATGCGGGTCTTATTGGTCAAGGCGGGTCTTTCGGCCGCCCGGCGTTTTTTTGGAAAAAAAAAAACCAAACACGCGGCGGAGCCGCGTTACTGCCCCTGCCTGCCGACCTCGAGCCCCCCAACGTGTGTTTGGCGTTAGGGTTAGGGTCAGGCCTGGGGGTTGGGTTGGTCTGGGTCTACGCGCAAGGTTGAACTCGACGACACACGTCCTGCACAAAGTTTTGTGCAGGGTGCACCTACTACCTGCGCATACATAGCGGGCACTATCATCAACCGCATGTTTTGCACAGCAAGCAGTAGTTCTCGATATGTACGCACCACGCGTCACGCACCAAACGTGGGTGCCTCGGGCCTATTTTGCTTCTCATCACAACTACAGCAGCCTTTACCGCACCTTGGACCTGTCTTGACGACCCTGCCTCGCTGCGTCCTCTCCGTCGCGAGTCAACTGCTGCTATTTTATACAGCAGAGCTCGTCCCAGGTGCACTCCTGGACTATACGGGTACAACAACCCGTGTTGATCTGATTGGTCAACTTCTCCCGTACATACCAAAACACATATTTTCTCGTACCTCGACAATACTCCGCATTTCGATGCACGAAAAAAAAAAAAAAATCGAACCCCACACTACCCTTTTTCGAGAGCTAGACGGGGGGGGTATATTAAAACCAAGTACAAACAAAACTTGGTGGTGAAAAAAAGTCATTTTATCGATTCTTACAACTACAGAAATCTCAACGCTCCGATTTGTTCTTCATGTTGGCCTTTTTTGTGGGAGCGTGACGTCTGGGATTCGGATCCGAGTGCTCCCAAGCTTAGCTATTATTAATAGCTCCCCTGCACCCCTCAATCACGCAGTGGGCGTTGCTGTAACGGTAACATTTGAGTGGCAATTGTCACCTCTCAAGTCTCAAGTCTCGAGAGGGTTACCACCACAGCAGTACTCATAGTAGGGCTGAGTGAGCACTGGCTGACTCAAGTCAGCAGCGATGATAATGCTGTCGTCTAAATCAATCAGTATACTGGATTGCAGCAGTACAATATTAATATTAGTACTACAGCGAGCAGTCAGTATGCCTCCCCTCTCTGTCTGTTCCCTCTGACGGAAACAGAACTGGTGGGTTTCCGTAGTATAATATGGCGTGTTACTCTAAGGGCGTAACGCATATATCATGAAAAAACCACTGGTGAATATACTGGCCAGGTCAATCACTACTGTAGACTACTATTAATACTGCAAGTACATACTGCTGTGCCCGTGATCACCCCTAGTCAGCGTTAGGGCTAGCGTTAGGGGGCGTTTCTCGGCTCTTTCAGCTATAAGGGTTGCAAAAAATATTTGCAACATGCCAAAAGGTACCTACCTGCCCGCCTACAGCAGCAGTGCACCAGCTGGTAAATATGTCAAGTAGGTACCAGGTATATCGTACGTGGTAGCTATTAGCTGCACAGCAAATGACATAGAGCACCAACCTCAACCTTGCCACACAGCAGCAGTACAGCACCAAGTTCCGAGACACGTGCTTAGTGCTCACGAAGCTCCACGTACTGTTCGTAGAGCTCTGCGAACGGCAACAGCAACACCCATGGCTTTACACAGCACTACTGTTAATAATAATTTCAATAATACTACGGTGATGTGGTTTACTACTATTCGAGAGTACTATTAGTGCTTGTACTATTCATATTAGTGATTGATTGATGCAGCAGTTGTATGTCGGATGTCGGCATGATCCTTGATCGCCGAGCTTGAAGCTTGCTGGCCGGCGACTCCACGAGCAGGTAGATCCACACTGCAGTTGAAACGTGAAACCTTTGCATAATCCAGTACCACTTTGAGCAACAGAAGCGGGTCGTGAGTTCGTAAACAAAAAACAAGGCCTACCCCACCCCACACCCAGACACTACAGATACGGTTGGCATACGGAAACAACAACCCCTGCCCCAACTAATTGGAGCCCGACTACATACGACATAATGATGCCATGACCGTCATGTATCGGTATAACAGCCCGTCCCGCTGCTGCTGTGCTGTGCTGTACGCTGTACTACAGCAGCAGCAGCTGGCAGTTGAGGCACATTGACACATTGGCAGCATTCAGCTCGTGATCAGAGCATCACCCTCACAAATCCCAAACGACTTGCACAACACAACCCCACACTATTAACTAGCAGGCACCAGGTATGTATCACCGAATCAGAAGATTCAGGAGGTACCTTACTCATTGCAGCATACCGGCATACCAGCTACTACTGCTGTAATACTAAGCCCGTTCGTTGGCGGATGCAGCAACAGCGCAAGTCAAGCAACACAGCCGCAGCGGCACAAGCAGTAGTATAAATAGCAGTGCCGCTTCGAGCTGGTTCATTGAAACCTATACACACGAACAACATAGTAGTATTCGTATTGTATTACATATTAATTGTACTATGACACCTCGACATAATGGGTCGTCAGGAAAGAGCACAACGACATGCAGGATTGTTCCTGTGCTCTCGTCCTTCCTAGCTGCACACTGCTCGCACACAAGTTCGCTGGACCCGCAGCGGACCAGAACACGTAGTGAGGTCTCGCGAAGGCGAGCTGATTGCAGGCACAGCAACCACATCGACCCGGGAAACTGCGGTAGTAGCAACATAGCTCGCTCACGCCAATCCTTTGGTATTAGGGCTATGTATGTATGTTGACGTGCGCCGCCATATGGCCTCAGGGAGGAAACCCAGGACACAACAGCAGTCTGCTGGCTCGATATGAGCAACAAGCAGTCCCCACAACCAGCATAAAACATACGCGGAGGGAGACCCTCGCATTTTCCGAAAGACTACGCGCACCCTGCAAAGCGACACCTCCGTCCGGCCTTGCGTGGCTGCCTACCTGCTAGTCCGAAGACCCTTCCCTCTAACGGCGCACAGCATCGCCAGCACCAGCACCAGAGAAAAAGTATTGACTCGTTGCCTTTTCATTCAGACGTCGAGGCCCAAAGGCCGGCTCCGGCAGTCCAGCACTTGCGACGTGCACCCTCCGTCCAATACTGCCCTGACGTGGATGGGCCCACGCGTGTGGGTGGCTCGGAACTATCTCGTATGGCAGGTTTGTTTAGGCTTGACGTGATGATCTCGCCTGCTACGGCAGTTGCTGGGACTGCGCTGGCACTGTGGAGGCGGTACTTCGCTAAACGGGGTCAGGGGTTGACTATTCTTTGTTGTTGTTTTTTGCCGACATGATTGGATGTTTTTATTGCATGCGCGCCCTCGTACACACGATACTATTACGGAGGGGGGTACATAGTTAGTAGGACCTACGGTATACATAAAAACCTATATATTTACCTATTTTTACTAACAAAATTTGGTCCCGTTAACTATGGACCCCCGTAATAGCACCCCTGTTCGGGTTGTACTTGGCAGTTGATGCGAAACGGATAGTATGTATGCCTTGTTGGTATCCTTGACCACCCTACAGCAGTAGGGCGTAGGGTGATGGCCTGCATTCCATGCAAATTAACAGAAAGAAGAACAACATCAGTACTGGGTGGTAGTCGTTCGAGGTGTATGTAGGCGCTGCATATCACGTACATACATTTTCGGGGGGTCCGTACTACACTACCGTACATACATGCATAAGAGTCGCGGTCGGTTGCTACGTATGAATCGATATCACACCTGCCTACGAGTACTCTGGTATATTCAAACGATACACAGAACGTCTACATGAATGACCCTCTCTCTGTGCTATGTACTTTTTTACCAGTGCACTGAAAGCTCTCGTATCATCATGTGCGCCGCGAAGGAGGCTGTTTTAACCTTCATTCATATAGTAGTGGTCTCTCTTACTAATAATTATGGTGCCAGCTGCCCGCCACGCACCAGGTATTATACGAGTAGTGCCCGTGAAATTACTTGGCACAGCAGGGCACAGCAGGGCACAGCAGATGGAAATAACCAGTCAGTGTGGCAGTGTGCAGAGTAGTGTGTCGGTTACCGTTATATATAGTGTCAGTATTATTTCTTGGCTGGCGCATACCGTCACAACAGGAGGAGCCATACCGTGCTGCATACATTCGGTCGCACAAGCTACACACCGCACGTTTCGGGCCCAAACTATAAGTTGGACCGTTTTTCGCGGTACGTACGTCCGTACTGCCTCCAGTACCAGGTGTTGTTACTGATCCTTACCAGGACGAAGTTGCGAGGTGTACAGTGAGTACGTACCTATAATAGTACGGCAGTACGTAGGCAGCCGTGGTGTCCATCAATACCCTCGACGAAATAATAAAAGTACGGTAGTAGTTGACATCTTGATATCGGTGTGCCCACGGGCCTATGGACGATCATCCATACCATCAGGTATGATCTGTACGTACCACCCGGTAAACAATTACTCCACAAGAACTACTTCGGGTTGCTCCTGTTGGCATGCCAGGACGAACTGTTCGTGCGAGTCGCGTTCTTCTGTCATCCGTCGATTCGATGGCTCCATACCATCAAGCAGGTCATCAACCCCCCCCCCCCGTGAAGCAACTACCAGTACTCTTATGTAACCCTTGACCAACGTCAAAAATGCGGAGAAAACACGCGCCAAGCAAGCAATCGCTCGACAGCAAACACGACGATCCATTGCCGACCCAAGACCGCCAAGCCTCGCCGTGGTCCCATGAGCAGGTCCACATGATAGCACCGGCAACAGACCGACAGCACCGACCCACTCGCCCATTCACCCAAGAAATTACCGAGTCACCCGTTACACACCAACTCGAACCCCCTCAGACAAATCACCAACCAGAAGGGAAAGCCGCGGCAACTCTACCGCCACTTCTACCGCCAAACCCCCCACTTGACAGCTTGCCGACAAAAATTACCACAGACAGGGAGAGACAAGGACACACGGAGACCGCCATCTCTGGCTACGGTCTAAGATACGATCTAAGATGCGATCTATGATACAAGTCAAGATACGATCCAAGATGCTATCCAAGATACGATCTAAGATGCGATCTAAGATACGATCCAAGCTACGGTCCAAGATGCTCTCTAAGATACGATCTAAGATGCTACCTAGGATACGATCCAAGACACGATCTAAGATGCTATCTAGGATACGATCCAAGGTACGATCCAACGTACACGCGATCTAAGCTCGCTTGGTCAGCCTGGCTCGCCCGCGGCCTGGTCTGCTCGGCCTGGACACGGCTGGAACCGGAGAGACTATCGTCGCACGCTCGCCTCCAAACGCACCCCCTCCGCCCCCCCCTGCCCCAACCCCCCCGCGGCTTGGTCTGCAGCGTCTCTGGCAGCGTGCGCCACGGCCTCGTCGATCTCGTTGGCGGCGCGAATCTCCACCTGGTGAACGCGGGTTGTAGCCGCCGTGGATTGTTGTAGGCGTGGGTATTGTGGGTTGCTATGGGTTTTATTATTGATGTGGGGCGGTAGTCCGGCAGCAGGTAGCAGGCAATCATTTTCGTCTGTTTGGGCGCGGAGACACACCGAGGGAAGGTGGCTTGGGTGGTGCTGCCACTTGCCACACTCTCGGGAGTCAAGTCAGCACTAGACTTCAACCTATCAGTAATCTCAGAGTGCCCCCGGGTAGTCAGGATTGCCTTGAAGGACTACAGTGGAAACGAGGCGGTACGATCTGGGAGATAGGACCCGGTATCCACCACGACAAATTGTTCGTATTCGCACCTTGAGTGTGGCTTACGTTCCCCTTGTACCCCTCCAAAAATCACCAAGCTTGGCCAATGATTTATAAGTTGGCGTATATATGTTGTACATAGGTTGTTGAGTGTTGCTGAGGATGGGCAAGAAGGTATAGAGAGAGATGCACGCCAATATAGGCCGAAGTATATACCACATGCAGAGCACGCAACACATAGGCCTTAGTATACAGCGCATGCAGAGCCTTCAACACAACACCAGCTGGCGCAAATCTGCTCGTTGTGGCGAACTTCCTCAGACGTGCCCGAAAAAAATGATGCTATTCCGACGAGGTATCGTTTTCGCCACGAAACCGTAAAAGGCATTTTCCCCCGACGGTGACATTATTTTCGGCTTCGGCTAGCGGCGGCCACCACCCCCACCCGGAACTCTAATCCTAACCTTAACTCTAACCAGAGGCCTGCTTGGGTGGATTAATGTGCCAGCTGGTCTTTATGCTTGAGAATGCTCCATGTGCGGTTCGGGCACACCTAAGGACGTTGGTCTGAATGTCTGAATGGGCAGATCTGATACCACACGGGCGATACGATGATAAACACACCCTCTCGGACGAAATTTCGAAGCTGATTTTCCCGACAACGGGGAGAGCGAAAACGCCTACATACAAATGACGCGTTCCACGATAGAGGTGGCACATTTTCGCTATGTTTCTTTGTGAATGACGGGGCTCCTTAACCCAAAATCGTCGGAATGCCAATCTTGTTTCGAAAAATGGCGTTTTTGTATAATTGGGCGATGGGATTATTCATCGGGATACAATTTGACGTTTTCTGAAGTCAGTTTTCGGGTGAAGAATAGAGCTCCTTAAGGTCAAGCGAGGAGCCTCAGAAAACAAATGGTGCGCCTCTACCGTAGCATGCGTCACATACACATACCTATGAAAAGGTTTGGACGATATATTTCTAAAGCCATCGGTGTGGTTGTATGTGCCCCCCTTGACACGTAGAAAACCGCTTCAAGGCTTGGTGCTAGGGGGTGCTTTATCCTATCACACGTGTGATATACGGTATGAAATGAACACGGCGGCTGATTGGTGTGCACGCGGGCGAACCGCAGAGCTTGTCCCGTCAGTGAGCACCCGGCACTGACAAAAAGGCTGTCGTCGTCCATCACTTCTGTTGTTTTGTCGTTGTATTGTTGCTGCTGTCATTGTTGTTGAAGTTCAAGCGTGTTCATTTGGGCGTCGAACCATTTCGTCCTCGTCGCGTTTCGCTGGCGTGGAGGGTTCCTCCAGCACAACGAAACACAAAAGTACCAAACAAAAAAAAAAAACAAAATAGAACGTTCTGAGAATAGAGTCTTTGGTTTTCTGAAATTCGGGGACATGAAATCAGGGGAATCGCCTTCAAAAGTGTACGATATTGTTAGGCGAGATTGGGTAGGGGGCTGTTTTATTGCAGCGAACGCAATAACAATGGGGAACCCTCACCATGTGATCGACCGTTGTGCCCACTTCCGCGGCCGCGGCGACAACGCTGGCTTTACTCGAGGAGTAGGTCATCTTAAGCCGCACGGCCGACTCCTCCGGACAGCTGTACACAAGAACTGCCGGAAAAAAAATGCAAGGGCAAGGGTGCACAACAAATACACAATCAAGAAGGAAGCATAACTTTACCCCCCCCGATGATATGGACTACACCCCTCCTTCCTATGACCGTAAAACGTAGTGTGTAGATGGTAAGGCACCCACGAGGCAGTTGCACACATAGCGCACTCCTTTTCTGTCTCCGGAAGCGGCCAGCCACACCGGGAAATAAGTGAACTCATTGAAGCTGTCATCCATGTATGCAAGAAAGTCCGCCTCACAGGCGGTTCTTGGTGGGAAGCAGCTCACCCTTCATGCGACTCGCCCAACACCCCACGGCGCTTCGCATAGCTTGGCGCAAGCAATGCCGGCCTGGTCGGTGAAAACCCGACGTGCTCCATCCCGGCATTGTATAGGGATGTCAGGGTCTATGGTCATACGACTACGGCCATGCATGGCATAACATGAGTACACTCCTTCTCTCCAAGATAAGCAGACCCTCTATACATATATTGTATGAAAAACGCGCAATACGCGCCCAAACGCCCAAAGGTTGTAGGTGTCTCTATTAGGAGTAGGAACGGTGCTCCATCTCGAAAATGATGCGCGGTCAAAGGTCAAATGACTCACAAGGCAAGCAACAAATGAGTACGCCCCCCTCCTGTCAGATAGATATGAGATGCACGCCGAAGGGCTTCTACCTTCACATGGCCTGCGTGAGCTACTATACTATACTACTGTTACGGGAGGTCAATGAGAGGAAGGCGTTACATGCCTCGTGTGAATAAAAGGCAAGACGCCCAAATGATACGGAGCTACGCCAGACATCGGCTCCCTCTTAATGCTATCAGAGTACTACTCGAAGTATATAATCGCATGTAAATGCTTAAATTACCTTCCGTGCTACTGTAGTATTCAACTCACAGCAGTGTTACGGTAAAAGGGGAGGCGACTTTCTATTCTATCTGCTACGCGCACTTGCTGCTCTCATTCCATTCACAAAACTACCGGTAAGAGGGAGCGTCCCTTCTAGCCAATACGCGCGGTCGCCGCCCATGCTCACATTTGGAGTTCTCTCGCCGGAGGAGAATGAACCGCGGCTCCTCCTGCGACGGTTCGAGAAGTCGAGTTGGGGCACACGGCCACGATAGCGATGATGATTGATTAGTTAATGATGATTGATCGGATGATGATCATTATTGATTGATTGGTTAATGATGGTTGATCGGATGATGATGATGATTTGTTAATGATGGTTGATCGGATGATGATGATGATGATTGGTTAATGATGATTGATCGGATGATGATGATGATGATGATTGGATAAAGATGATTGATCGGATGATGATCATGATGATGATGACACGGGCTACGGTAAAGACATCGCCGATTTTTCTGAAGTTCCTCACTCAACCTTAAGGCTCTCTATGCTAATAGTAAGTCAATCGTAAGTCAACCCAAAAATTGCATTTTGAGGAAACGGAAAAAGAGCAACCCGACAAACTATCCCAAAGCCCACAGTCTATAGTGTATATAAATACAGTACATCACGAATAGTATTGTTTGTAACCCAAATGTAACACTAACGTAACACTAATGTAATGAAAAAGTAACACACTAACGCAACTGTAGTATAACACTAAGGTACCACTAATTTAACACTATTGCGAATGATGGTCTTCCAACGATACTGCGTTGAGGAGTCCGGCCAGCCAGACAGACTTATTTTGGCCCCAAAGTGCTACTACAGTAGACTATTAATAGAGCATTATATCACTACGAGTCATAAGTAGCCCTGACGCAGCGTCCGTCTGAATAGCCCTACCTCATTCGCCTGAAAAAAACGAATCTAATCCGTAGTCACCAAAACAGGGTACGTACACATACTATAATAGCGTGTCGACGGAAGATAACAAAACAAACAAGCAGAAAATACTGGTTACACCGCAGCATGTAGTTTACCAGTACGCAACATGCAAGGGAGCGGTACAAACGAGCTGCTGCTGCTGCTGCTGCTGCTGCTGCTGCGGTATACCATCTCCTATCACTGGCACAAACAAACATACAAAGATAACGTACCCATGGTATACACGCACACACGAAAAAAGCAAAAGGAACGTACGAATGGAGTGCACAAAGGAAGCCGCAGAATAACACCAGGTATAGTTTAACACTAATCTAACACCAATGCTGTTCTAACGATAATAGCCCGAAAATCCCGGTCAGTCAGTCGGACATATTGTGTAGCCCACAGTGAAACAAGATATTACCTCATTTTAGCTCATTTTTAGTGAAATCTAGCCGGTAGTCACCAAAACAGGCTACTAATACGACGTGAACAAATAAAGCGTGTCGATGGAATAAATCAAACAAAGTCCTAAATAATAGTTGCACCGCAGTCCCAGTAGGCAAGGGAGCGGTACTCACGAGCTGTGGTATGCCCGTCCCGTATCACTTTCAACAAGAAATTAAAAGAAGACATCTACGGTATGCACACACGAAAAAAGAAAAAAGAAGGTCCGAATGGAGCACAAGGAAGCCGCGTAAAGAGACTTGTCGTCGTCCAACATAACGTCAACAGTCAGCGGCGATCCGTGCTGACCTTCTGTCATTCCTTTACGCCCATCCAAGCAGTATGAAACCTTACTAACCTAGGCCAGGCGGTGGAATTGCTTGATAGGAACTCACCGGAGTCGCCGCCTAGGCTTCCTTAAACTGCCAGTCGGTTCTCCGTTACGCCCATCCATTTCATAGAAAGCCCCACTATTGTACTATTAATACTACTGTAGGTCAGGCGGTAGAACTGCTCGAAAGGAATTCACGAGAGTCGCCCGTGCTTGCGCAAACTGCCAGTCGATCCCCCATCACCTCCATCCAAGTCATAGGAAACCCTACCGATGTACTGCTGTAGGCCAGGCGGTAGAACTGCTCGATAGGAATTCACGGAAGTCGGCTGAGCTTCCGCCAACTTCCGGCCGCAAACTACCAGTCGATCGAGGGGCACATACGCCGTCTCTTTTGACGTTTCGGGAACGGTAGGAATATCACGCCAATTGTTCACTTTTAACTTTAACTCGTGTAGTGCTGCGCTGTGCATGCACCTAATTATCACTCTGATTCCAAGCGTTTCATCCCCGCAACGGTACTGCAGTCTTCAACGGGGTAATGTCACTATTAATAACTATACCCACGTTTTAGAACCAAGCTACTTGGAAGTAGTGTACGATAATTTATGCAGTACTACAACGGTAAATTAAAGCCCACCAGAACGTAGTCGGTCCGCAGAGAACCGTTGAAGTCGCTCTTAGACCCTCCAACCCACAAGACTCCTGTCCTAAGAACACGGAGGAAATACAAGAAAGAAACAAAAAGACACCGCTGCCAGTAACCCCCCCCCCCCCCCCCCCCCCCCCCCCCCCCCCCCGCCCCCCCCCGTCGCCCTTGCCCCCGAACGCTACGCACCTCCGTCACCAAGTCTTCAAGGCTGTCCGATTCCGCCACGGTCTTAGCTCCTGCCAGCGCAATACTCTCACCGTCCATGCGCTACAGCAGCAATAGCAGCAGTAGCAGCAGCGCCCGGCAAGCAAGCAGACACGAGGGCAACGGCGAGGAAAGCACATACTGAGTTTCGCACAGGATAATCACGGTAGAACACAAGCGAAACAGCGCAAGACGAGCCATCAAGTACAACAAGAAGGATGGAGAAATCGTAGCGAACAGTACTGCACAGCAGTGTACAGCAGCATCAGTGCAGAGCGAGGTGCGGGCGGCCGCTGGCAGGCCGGGACACCGGACCTACGGCAGTACATAACGCCACATGAAACAAGGGCGCCCGGTGTATCTTGCACGCTTCAAAGCTGAGAATCAATCACTGAATCGGTCAAACTCACAGCTGACATGTTGGTAACAATTTGATAACGTACAGTACCCTGTACGCGCCAGGACCTAAGAACTTGGGAGAAGCATAAATTTGGTTCGGTGTTTGCGCGATACGTAAGAAAAACCATTTTGTGTACACACCAAAATAGAAGGCAAAAAAAATTAGCGTGGAACACACCCTGCCACACATAAAAATTTGAGCCGGGCGCAAAAAAAGAGCGTCTTAATCGTTAAAAACGACTGCGAAAAACAATTTCCCATACTAATTCCAAGTGATATATGCCCTCCCCCCCAAATGGGGCCGTTCTAAAGTGGTGTCGGGTGCTTGCTTGTACTGATTTGTTTGTTTTAGTTTGATTTGTTTTTTTTACTATAAGCCGCACCATCTCAATCCAGTTGATGTCCCCTCCTCCCACGCCGAACGCCTCGAGCTGGTCCCTGAGATCCGGGTTGATGGTGAAGGGGATGACCCCCATGGCGGCCGACTTCATGCCGGTGTCGCTAGCCCTCTCCTGCTTGTTCAGCTCTCGCTTCAGCAGCCTTGCCACGCAAAAAAAGAGCGACACCAGAAGAGGGCACGTTGACCCCGGGTACGGTTTAGTATGTCCTCTGCAGAACACAGCTTCGGAAATTTTCACGCCTCGTACAGATGATCTACAGATAGATCATCACCCAGTTCCTCAGCTGCCGTTGCAAGAGGCTATGCAGGATCTACCTTTTATGGCGGATCACCCAACACAGTGAACAGGTGCTACAGCAGTAGATCATGCAGATCATGCGGCTTCCACCCGCCAACAGGAGCTAGATCATATCATAGAGATCCGGGATATATTAGCCCTCGGAGAGGTCTTTGGACAGATCTTGATCTAGATCCTCTAGCTGGTATTTCCTCAGCTGTCGTTGAGAGAGGTCGTGCAGGATTTTCTGCAACGATGCATATCGAATCCAGGTCACATGCGCTACAAGTAGTAGATCATGCAGATCATGCGGCTTCCACCCGCCGACATATTAAACTAGATCATAACAAGATCAAACGTGTCATACAAATCAGGGATCTATCTGCCCTCGCAGAGAGCTAGATCGTCATGTGGGAATCGCTGATCTATCTGATATGTCCGAGGTGTGGGAACTTTTTTACCAAACCAACTATTTCTTCACATTACTCACTCCATTACAGTATGGGCTCGCCCACAAGAAACACCTATTCTGACCATGTCTTGACCCTTTTAGAACTCCGGTCCCGTCTTGGGAAACAAACTACTTAGAATCAGAGTAGGATTCTCTCCGAAACGGGACTGCAGCACTAAAGGTAGCCTTAAGGCGACACCTTCCTTGGACAGCCTTGAGCATAGATAGGCTGCTATATGGGATTTCGTGTAGCGCTCGAGGCTGAGCGCGATTGTATATGAATCCAATTTTCTTAGCGTTCTCCAAAAAGTGAGCTTTACGTTCTTAATATTAATGCTGTTGGGAGTTTGGTTATTCGTGGGCTTGTACTGCTGTACCATCATGTGTTGACAGGCGAGGAGGACTTTCCCAAAAATGTATCGTACCAGAGTGTAATGATAACCATCAACAGGGTACAAGTACCATTCATAAATCTGCACTATTACGGGGGATAATAGTAAATATGACCAAACATTGTTGTAAAAATAGCGATATATTTAGGTTTTTGTGTGTACCGTAGGTCCTATTTACTATGGTCCCTCCTAATAGTGCGTAGTTCTTCCTACCTTTTTCGTTGGTGCGGACTCATGTCACATGTCACATGTCTATGTCACATGTCAGGCCTGCCGTCGAAGGTAAGGCACCCACAACGTGCTCGAACTGCATGCACACTATCAATAACATGGAAGCAATTCCAGTGAGACGGCCAATCAACTCTGCGTGCAGTGCGCGCCCGTTGCAGCAGCCGCTGCCGCCTCGCCCCTACTCATGAATTCGCTGTGAGGTACTTCGTACACACAGGTGTATGATATACCGATATACAGTAAATGAAACAAAAAATCAGCTGTGAGTGAGATTGAGGATCTCGCCGAACCTCATCGTTGCAAGCTGTGAGTGATACCATTACGGGGGGCCACAGTAAATAGGACCTACGGTAACACAAAAACCCACATATTTATCTATTTTTTGCTAACAATATTTGGTCCTATTAACTATGCTCCCCCGAAATAGTGATCCTTCAATCGTGCGCAGTATTATTAACAGCGAGGGTTTCATATAACCTCATGAAGGATGTATGTATGCTGTCTATGCTTTAAAATTGAGGCACGACCGCCACTACGCCAGCGGGGGCAGAGCCGGTGCCCCGCGGGGCATGCCGAAAGAGGCCGAGCAGTCGTGAAGATCCACTGCGACCTCGTTGTTGTCGTCATCCCCACATACACAACAGCATTACATAATTAAGGATAATATAAGTCACCAGTTGCTCTTCTAATTCGTTTTTTTTTTTGTCTCACTCTGCGTCGCTCAGGAGCTGATCGCCCCTGCCGCCTCGTCTGCTGGCGACCAGGCTGTCGAACCTCAGGTCGTCTTTTTCGTTGGCGTAGTAGTCCCCCTCGAAGAAGCCCAGACCGAGACCCTGGCGCAAGTCTTGTTTCGATGACGAGTACAGCATCTTGTCCCGCACCTTTTTCTCGCGTCAACATTTTGTCCAAGTACATAATCAAAGCACGCCAAAATACGTACGTACGAGAAGGTTAGCGAAAGCGTTGAAATTACCCTGGCGCAGGTCTCGTTTCGACGACGAGTGCCGCATTTATTCGCGCACCTGTCTTGCGTCACTGTACGCCGAAACAAACCAAAGTAAGCCAAGAAGGTTGACGACAGCGTTTGACACTATTACGGGGGTCTATAGTTAACAGGACCTACGACATACATAAAAACCTACATGTTTAGGTATTTTTACTAACAGTATTTGGCCCTGTTTACTATGGTCCCCAGTAATAGTTTTAACAGACCAACAGACATCTGTGCTCAATGTGAGCGGTGTAGCCGCGTTCAGTAGTACTGTACTACTACTGTTGGTGAATGTGGTGTAACAATTGTAAACAATGACCCACCCAAGTTAGTAATTGAATTTCCCAGCAACTCTGTCCCTCAAAATGATAGTATTAGTATGATAGCAGCAGTGGCCTAAAGGGTTGGCCCTCGCGAGATTCTGCGTTGATTAGTCGCACGACTCTTCACGCTATGTACGTAATAACTATAGTACAGCTGCAGCTATTAACCCTCGAGGTACTGCACTCCCATTTTGAGGACGAACTACTTACAATTAAATTTTGAGTGGTTTGTCCCCAAGCGGGACTGCAGTCCTAAAAGGGTCGGTAGTGTACTGGAGCTGTGATACACCCCTACTTTTACGGGGGGCCATAGTAAATAGGACCCAAGGTACACCCAAAAACCTATATATTTCCATATTTTTACTAACAAAATTTGGTCCTATTTACTATGGTCCCCCGTGATACGAGGCTACTGCAGCTGTATTACACTCCTATTAATAGTCTACTGCAGCTGTAATACTCCCCCACTATAACGCGGGACCATAGTTAATAGGACCTATGATATACATGAAAACCTATATATTTACCTATTTTTACTATCAATATTTGGTCCTATTTACTATAGGTCCCCCGTAATAGCTACTACTACTGCTGTGGCAATTTGTTTTTCTGAGCCACCTCACTTGGAGATACATACTATTATTAGTATTATTACTCTTATCAAGTCACCCAAAACTGACTTTTTACAAAGGTGAAAGCTTTCCTTCCCGGATGAGCCTAGGTGGGTAACGAATAATTCCAATAGTGTGCAACACAAAAGGTATCTATGTTGTTGTTTGTTGTTGTCGTTGTTGTCTTCATTCACATTAAATCGTCCTTTCTACCCAGCTTCATCAGTACACCCAGTGTCCGTCCTGATTCCTTATCCTAGAGAGATACTGGTTCCGTGGTCACAGGCTATGCCTGAGACAGAGGAAGACCAAAAATAAAAATAAAAATAAAAATGGCACATTCAAGTGTCAAGCAAGACAAAAAAAAACAAGAACAAGAAGACAACAAAACCAAAAACAAAAAGTTGAAATGAAACAGACTACAAACGATGCAAGGAATTCAGAAAGGCTGCCAGACGGAAAGTATACGTACTCAGGAAGGACGTATATCTGCTGCGCAGACGAAGCAACACGAAAGAGAGGGAGCTACAGGCTAAAGTCTATAAGAGCTAATCGAACCGATACCTAGCCACCCGATCTATCATTTCGTTTCTGCATCCATTCGTCGACAGCTGTATCAGTACGGCTGCCCTTCCCCCCTCCCCCCCTACCTATATACCAGGTACATACAAGTGCAAAGTATTTATATACCATGCCGGGTAGTTTCTTAGTTGATAAGTCTGTAAATGGTCAGGTCTCACAATATTTTGGTCAAAAAGGGTTACCCCTATCCAAACACGCCTCCCTACGTTCGGCACCAACTTATTCAGCCTTTTAGGGCAAACGGCAGCCCCGTTTCGGGGACAAACAACTTCGAATTCGAGTGCTTTGTCCTTAAAACGGGACTGCAGAGAGAAAACTGACGAGCACCACTGACTAGTGCAGCCACCACCACAAGGACAGAAAGCGGGCTGCTGGGTTAGGGGATGACGCTTTCAACAAATGTCGAACTCCAGTGCAGGTAGTTGTATGACACGCGCTTAGCATGCACTATGTACATTTCGTGTTCTGCACGCTAGCCCGACTAACAGTAGCACTACGCACAAAAAAAACATCTCAATTGCTTTATACACATCTCAATTGCTTTATCGCTCCTACTGATTGAAACAAACAAACGCACGAAAAAACATCAGCTGCGAGCGAGGATGAAGCTCACCCCTCACGCGACTGGCGGAACACCTCACGGGGCTGCGCGCTTGGTGCAAGCAAACGTCTGCCTGGTCGGTGAAAACCCGACGGCATTGTAGGGACGCGAGGGTCCATGGTCATACGACTACGGCCATGCATGATATCGAGCACATCTCTTGTATCGAGTACACCCCCCCGACCACCGCACGGGCCTACAGTAGTATGGTCATTCATACGACTACCGCCATGCATGGCAAAATGAGTACACGTCCCCCCCGACTACGACTCCGCACCTTGCATTTTAATCGCGAGAAGGGCTTGGCATTTTCTTCGCTATTCCTACACACACGAAGGCTTTGCCGCGTGCACTCCGCGGCAGGGTTGAGGCACACCAAGTTGGGGTGAGACAGCAGACAGGGGGGACATATGGGGCCCCACCTCAGTGGTCGACAGAGTACACAAAGGGAGTACGTACAGGGTAGGAGGCCTCAACCAATCCAAATTTTGTAAGTTCAAAATGTTGTTGAAGGCGCCGAAGAATACTACAGCAAAATCAACAGTCAACCAACTGGAGGAGCGCAATGGTACAGCAGCATGAAACTCAGTGCGCCCACCTTCGCATCGTCGGGGATCCAAGCCACCAGCAGCCACAGACGAGGCGCCGCTGCACCACCGCTACCGCCACGGCCACCGCCTACCGCAGCTGGAACTCCTCCTCCCCGACCAGTGACGACTTTGAGTTCATGGGCGTCGAGCGCGAGCAGGAACAGGCATGGTGTCTTCTCCTCGACTTCCTGAGAGTTAAAAGGAGAGGCGGAGGGGGAAATACAGACACAAATATGAGATATTGAGAGAGAAAGAAAACGGGATGGAGCGAGAGAAATACATATTGAGAGAGAGAGAAAAAACATGTCGAGAGAGATATGCGGAGACACGAAGAGAGAGATAAAGATAAACGGAGATAAGAGAGGGAGAGAGAAGTACAGAGAGACGGAAAGAGATGCACGACATATAAGATGCATTAGATGCAAGCGGCGCGTCTGCCATGACAACATGTCAGCATCGGCGGGACCAGAGTTGCTGAAGAACTTTGGGGGCTGAAAAAGGTGCAGATTGCTTCCGTGTCGTGACACCCTTTGGTCTCAACTTACCCAACATACCAGCACCTGGAGCTCCTAGGATGGCGTAGATAATGGGCATGGTCTGTTCCCACTGTTCCCCCGTGTGGTCCTATCAAATAGTGTAAGCGCTACTACTATTACGGGGGTCCATAGTTAACAGGACCTATGGTGTACATAAAAACCAATATAAATATATATACAATGATTCCCGACGCCTGAGAGCGCAGCATTCGCTTCCGATTTCGTCTTGAATTTAGGCTCGGATTCCACACGCCTTCGCTTTCCTGGCTTCGTGCTTGCTTTTTTTCGACCGCTTTCCTCGACGGTCGCGCGAGCCGGCCTCCGACCGGTGTTCTCCCGTGCGCGCGTCTCGGAGTCCCGCGCCGCCGACGAGCGCGGCGACCACGAACTCGAGGGATATTTGCTGCGGAGAGGAGACACGGACGTTCTATTTTCTTCCCTCCTGGAATTTGAGTTCCCTGTCGTTCTAAAAGGTCCAAGGGTGGCACGCATGAACGCGTGAGCAGCAGTCGTGTACTCAGGATTTGAACGTTTTTTATTGGTTCAAACTGACAGTCCCGTTTTCGACCACGAACTCGAAGAATATGGAGAGGAGACACGGACGTTCTATTTTTCGCGGTCCTGGAGATTTGTTTGGCTGTTGTTGTTGCTCCGCAAAGAGAGACATACTTTACTTGATCTTAGTGTATTGTAGTTCTTTCCTATCCGAGGTTCGATTCTCGGCCTTGCTGATGCTACCGCTTTATACTCCCGACTCCTTTATTCTCCTGACTCCTTTGGTTTGCGGGCCGATATCGGCCTGTTCGACCCCCTCGGTCTTGCCTTACTCGGTGGCTGTCTTCCCTTGCCCCTCTCTCTTGGCGAGTCGACTACACGCGCCTTCCCGGGGTATCGCGCCGCTCTTGCTACCAGATCGTTGGATAAAAATCGGCACGTCATTTGTTTTCGCCGGAGGAACGGGATGGAGGTTGTTGGAGAGTATGAATTCGACCGAGTGTGGTCGATAAGAAAAACCGACCAATCACATCGGAGGATATCATACAGGTGGTCGTACATGCCCGGACTGTCTACTGCTGCTGCAAGGTCTGATCTCTGGAGGCGCATTGAAATACGAGTACTACTACGGCAGCAACAGTAGTACAGCAGTAGTGGTAGTAGTAGTTCAGAGGTATTCTACTTGGAAGATGTACAAAGCAAAACCAAATATCCATAACAAGCGCGCCCGATGAGCGTTTTTGTCTGACGTATCACGCAATACCGCAGCTTCCAAACAAACTTGAGTTTCAACCACTTAATCGGTCGCACTCACAGCAGACGGTTTTCACCTTTTTCAATCATATCCAGCTGCCAGGTATCTACTGTTTACTAAATAAAGAAATATAAGATACTATTTCATACAGTCCCGCTTTAAGATACGATCCTTCGTTACCAGGTACCGGTATACGACTACTGCAAGATATGATGTTCGCCTTACCATTTTCTGGTGAAAACACGTCACAAGTTACTTCGGCGAGCACTACTACTGGACGTAATCGAGGGTTCGAGACTGTTTGCTTCCACTGCGAGTACTGACTGGCAGTATATCGGGGTTGTGTGGTGCTGTGGATATTTTTGCTGCGTGTGCTTCACATGTATCCGACCTGAATTCGGGGTTCACACTGAGAATTCAGCAAATGTTAGCAGTGTATTTTGCGGTTGTCAGGTTGTTCTGTATTGCCGATCGATATCACGTACCAAGTATCAGGTATCAGGTGTTTGATACTGCTCCTACTAGCAGATACTGCTCCTACTAGCAGCATCTCGGAATATATGCTGCGATTACTGCCTGTAGTCATGATGGAGTATTTCATATGTAGATAATGCGCGTATACTGGTTGGAAAAAATACGCGTAGCGCGTCCTGTTGTCTGCTCCTGCTGCTGCTGCTGCTTCGGTAGTGCTGCTGCTGACGTTGCGGCTGCGTCTGCACACAGCAGCAGCAGCAATGGTGCTGTTGTGCTGCTGCTGCTGCTGCTGCTGCTACTGCTGCTATCGCTTTCATGTGCAAATGAGAGGCCATCTCTCTTGCACAAGCACCGTTGGCAGTAGGTACAACTCGCCGTAGATAGGTTGGTATGATACTTCGGCGTGGGTATGGGGTACTACTTGGCAACTGGGCAGATAAAGGGCAGCAGTACTATGGTCCACAAAATGCAAGTAATCTCAGTTCTGAGAAATGTGATAAACCTCTCAGATCTGAGCTGACTTCTGCCCCCTCCAGGACAAAGATCAATAGTATCGATGGTTTCCTGCCCCATAATAGTAGACGGTTCTGATTTTCGGCTTCAGAGATCGCTGAAAAAAAAACGAAACAACGTCGCAAAAAAAAATCCTGAAAGTCAACTAAAAGTTGGTCAATAGTAATGCGAGTGAGACAAAGCTGAGAACTGAAAACTCGGCATTGCCTTTTTCCTACATCACTTGGCATTGACCTGATCAGATCATCATGTTCGTACTATTTATAAGATCGAATGGCGTATTTATACTGCTAAAAAAAGTAATCACGAATCGGCACTGAGGTATATTTCCCTATCCGGAGCATGGGTGCCGGCAGGCACCCATGAGAAGCTCTTGTATTTTCCTATTTTTACCAACAAAATTTGGTCCCGTTAACTATGGACGCCCGTAATACTGTAGGAGCAATGGTGTATTTGAATCGAGTGTATAAAAACCCCGCTCGGAACCCTAATCCTACAGCTTCAATCCTTACATCCTTACACTCGGAAGAATTTCAACATCTGAAAGGTACGTGCCACGCGCTCGAATTGACAGTTACGGCAGCAGTTCTTTGGGATTTCGTACCGAGCACCTGGTATGAGGGCCGTTCCTAACGAACCGAAAAAAAATCACGATTCGTGACTTTTAGGCATGCCAATAGATCACGATCCGTGACATTTCAGTTCTAACGAAAAAAGCCGAAAAACGTCGCGTTTCGTGATATTTTCAAATAGTTCAAGTTCTGATATTTCAAACCCAACGTTTTTTGGGGGTGTGGAGTGTGGAGCAAACTCTCGAGAGTGGGGCATGGCCAGGCCGGGCTGGGCCGTCCGCACCTGGCCCAGCCCGTGACATATTCGAATTGCGGGCCGAAGCCTGACCCAGCCTACGAGATTCCAACTTCGCCGGTCGTCGCCCAAGCTCGTTTCGCGAGATTCCATCTCGCACGCCCCGTCGGCCCGGCCTGGCCAGTGACATCCCCAGGTCATTTTCGCGTTTGTCTTCCAGCAGTGGCTCCTCCTCCTGGAAATTTCGAGGCCACAACCTCCTCGTTAGCCCGCGCCCAGCGGTGTCTTTGGGTAGCCGCCCGTAGTCCACAAGCGGCGTACGAAGCAGAGTCTGCCATGCCCCTATGCCGACCATCGGATACCGTTGGTGCACGTGGGTTGCGTAGTGCCTTGATCAGGCGTATTTTGAGACACGACAAATGTCACGAATCGTGATTTTGTTTTTTTTTAGGGAAAAGCTAAAAAAATTGGCGTCATGAATCGTGATTTTTTTTGTCGTGATTCACGACAAAAAAATCACGATTCACGACAAAAATCTCACGAATCGTGATTTTTTTTGTTCGTTAGGAGTGGCCCTGAGACATGGAGTACTACCGTACACATCTATTAATACCAGCTATGATATCTGCCACAAACCACAGCGAACGTCGAATGATCCCCCGTTGTTTGTCGGGGAGGTGACCTGCCGCCTTGCCAGCTTGCAAACATATCAGGCCAACCTCTAACAGCAATGCTGGCTGTGATACCGTTGCTTTTCTATGCTGGCGCGTCAAGGAGCTCTCTCGCCTCTTGGTTGCACAAACGGAGAGCGATATCGTCTGATCATCTGATCGTGTCATATACATACCACGTAACAGGTAGCTTCCAGACAGCCCACCCATGCACCCATGCATCCATCCATCAGTGCATATTTACCATGTTCGAGCTTTTTTCGGCCCGTCTCGCCGATGTTTACAGCAGTATGTATCTGTGGAGGTGTCACATATACCCTAACAGCAGTACTGGTACTACTCGTACTGCTGAATGAAAGAACACAGAACAGAACAGCCTTTTGAGACCAAAACGTGCGTCTCCCACACTGCTTCCGCGGTATGATAACAGTGCAACTTGCAATGCGCAAACAAAAACACGGTGCAGCCCCCCTCGTGGCCTCGCATTGCATGCTTGCTTAGACGCTCGCCTTGATGCTTGCTTCGCACTATTAATAAGAGCACTTGCCTGAGCGAGAACATCAAAGTCGGTCTCCAGATCCCCCTTCTGTTTCGAACCCACCGCCTCGAGGCAGTCCCCGTCGACAACCTCCACGCGTAAGTAGCGCAACGTTTCGTCGTCCTGGGCCGAGGCAAAGGCTTCACGGAGACCTTCGGACAGACGCAAGAAAGCGCGAGCAGTCATCGTCTCTTCTATCCGAGGGTAGGTTGTACTGAGAACGTGGGATAGTCGCTGATATGTTCATCGAAGATGTCCGATGGTTTTGCGTCCATGGGTTTCCATAAGATATGCCCAAAATTTACACAGCGGGGGGCTTCAGCATACATTTCAAGTTTTGAAGTCCAAGATAGTTTGCTCCCCGGAGGGATTTTGGCAGCTCTGGTAGCGACGGATAATGCACATCTGGACATGAACGCTGCGAGTTCGGAAGGTCGTCGCCTCGTACTATTGGTGTTGACCCTGGGATGGGAGGCGAGAGTTGTAAAAATATGCAAGATATCATTGACAGCAACAAATGAATACATGCAACGTTCGTTCCACGTCGACCCGTTCTCTGCCCGGACGTATATACATACGTACACATGATGAGACGAGTCGTCTCCGATGAGCATGTAAAGTTGGTGGGTGCTGTCTACTTGTTGTGGAATACGCTTGGTGGGTAACGGACAGCGGCCTTAGTCGCGACAGGATCTGCTCTTGCAAGCTGTTCAAGGCCGCCCTCGCATGGCGTGAAAGCAGATAGGGAAGGGCAGTAGGACATTCTTCCACGCTTGCTTCTATAATCCCAACGATACGATACGCGACAGGTGGCCCACAACTAAAGTGCGTACGTAACTGTGCTCGGAAACTACTGTTTGCTGCATTTGTAAGAACTATATCATGAATCACGGAAGCATCTCAGCTGCTATCCAGATCGACTCCGAGTAGAAAGTCAAAGAACGTCCACGCCCGAGCTTGACACTGACCGCTCGTTTCCCACTACTTGTAGAGGAGCCTTCGAGTTATCGCTTCGACCTACTTCATTGTACATACCACGGGTAAGTACACATACATGTATGGTTTGTATGCGCCAAACTCAAAACGCCAGCATCGCTTTGCTGTCTCTGCAGGTGATCCACCCCCTTGTCTCGGCCCCAGTCTTTGGCAAGCTTTCACACTGTCGTTAAAAAACGGTCCTTTTAGTGCCCGGCCTCGAATATAGACACTCAAACAGTGGTACTCCCCCTCGAAGGAGATGGTTGTTATACTGCTGTATGCCAGGTATACTGTACATACTGTGATTTCCGCTTCCTAAATAAAACAGCGGGCGCCCCGTTTCAAGAAACGTCAACTTCGTGCCCAGGCTCAATGTATTATTTTTTCCGACCTTGGTCTAACTCTGTTGTATAGGATTCAGAGTCGGTCCCACTGTTGAGCTGTGTTTCTTGACCCACTTTCTTATTGTTCATGCCGATCTGCGCCTATTTTTTCTTGACATAGGGTTTCTTAACTGCGAGCGCCCACTGCAGCCACCCCCCTCCTATTATAGTTCGGAACGGCAGCACACCCATCCGCAAATTACGGGTGAAGATGGTACCACACATATCCTTACGAATGGGATGTGGTGGGGGCACTACATGACGAAGGAGGCACGCTAAACTAGGGGTAACACTTTTTGGACATTGTGTTTTTCTGACTGAGTCGGTCGGTTCCACAACCCAATGTCGTTGGAACACCGGCTTGGACATGCGAGAGAATGCCAGGCTGTGGCCGAAACACTTGCGCACGGGAGAACTTGCTCTTCGCACGGGAAAAATCTTGTCGTTGTCGTTTGTGTCGTCACACCGTCTCACATTTACTCTTTGCCTGAATCTACTGCAGTGCGTAGTCGCGAGACAGGGTCATCCTGTAGATGTGGGATGCTCAGCGACATGACGCTTGGAAGCGGATAACGTGACTACCAATACATGGTGGCGGCAACGGCCGTAGTACACGGGTCTACGTTCTGGTTTGCTGTGCTGCAGCGAGAACAATCAAGATTGCCCAACACAAACGTTAACGTTTCATTAAAAAGAATGTTGTCGGTGCGGTCAGCACCTGAAAGGAGTTTGTTGTCAATAAACACGATCACCGCGAAACCTCGCCCTGCATCACTAATATTAGCGCTATACTATCCCCGCGTACGCGTTATCAATTCGGCATCGAGAAATACAGTAGAAATATTGCTAACCCGCTTGGTGCTAAAATCGCTCCTGGGCGCGGGGGGAAACAAGATCTACCAAGATCAAGAGTTGCAACAATTTCGAAGCACCTTCATCCCTCGCTCTGACAACCAAATCGAACACTTGCACTACCTTGACAACCAGCACCGAGAAAAAAAATGAAATAATTTGCGACACAAGCTATAATAGCTACGACCAAGGTAAATACAATCAAGCCATCCTTCTCCGACGTGTTCAGGAGAGTAGTGCAAAGGAGAAGGGCATTACCGCAAGCATCAAGATGAGCCACACACGAGTGTTATAACTGACGAACATTGCACTCAAACATACCAGTCTTGTATGCGAAATATCGAGCACATCGTGATGCGCATGCTTCAACTTAGTAACTTGATGTCATATCGTGCTGATAAAGCTCAGAGGGCGTACGTATCGACGAGGTAATCGACGATTTCAGAGCTCTCGTAGCCCTTGGCACCGGTGTTGGGGTCGATCAGGTATGGCGTCTGGCCAGCCCCAGCCATCTCGAACAGCCGTTGGCGCTGTCATGACACCCAAAGCGAACAAACAGCGGAGATCATGGTTAAAAACCCACTCACAATATTTTATGGATGCCGGTCGTGGTGAAAATCGCATTGATAGTATGATTACATCAACATTGGAGCACACACAGTGCTAGGGCTATCGAAAGTATCAATACTAGGGCATGGTGCTGCGTAGCGCAATCGAAAAGAGTATCGGTACTTTGAGCCGAACAGGGCGAGTCGACGTCATCGGCATTTGAGCCTGCACTCAAGTACTTCAGCTTGATCGAGCCGTAACAGACATATCACCACAACCACTCAAAATGCTGACACTATACTGGGATACTATTTGACGCTTTTTCGAGTCTCAGGTACGACGTCGTTCGATCACTCCTTTTCCTGCATCAAAAGACCAACCTATCTATACCTTTTTTTCGGGCATGTCTCTTTCTACACCCACACCTGGTACCATGTAACAACTTATTGGCATATTTTGCTTTCGCGCGAGGAGCGCAGCGTCGGGCAGGTTGGTTATCGTCACCGCTCCGCCGGACCTCTACTCTCCACACACACGAGGTGCGTTCCTATAGACTTGGGCGAATAATCGACGGAACTACCGACGGAAGTACCCACAGAATGACGACTAAATAGCCGAGTGAATAACGGACGGAATGAGCGTCGGAATAACCAAGGAACGACCGACCGAAACACTACGACAACTTGTCTTACCTTGGGGCTTCCGCGTGCGGCTGCAACGAACTTGTGCGGGATCTCCAACTCGCACAGCTTTTCACGCACAACCTTTTATCGAAAACGTGCGGCAGGAGGCGGAGGCAATTAGGGTTGGCACCATATTTCAGCGAGGCACGCACGCCTTTAGCCGCGGGGTACGCATGGACTTCGGGCCGTTTCTTGTAGAGTAGTGCGGTGCTGCTGTGCTGTGCGTTTAACCACTCTCGAGAGGAAGGGTCGTCGTTTTTGTGAAGTAGGAATGGAAGACGAAGCATTTTGTTCTTGATCATATCACTAACTCGTACGAGGTTTTACCCTCAGCGATCTTCTAGACAAGCCGTGGGCACAGGTGTCGTCCCTTCTCCCCCCCGGTACATGCCTTCATTTTTATCTCGCATAGGGTTCAGCATTCTCACTGCTTGTCTCATTGAATGTTGCTAGCTGCTTTCGCACTTCCCGCTAATCAATTTTAAGCGAAAAAAAGTCTTCACGAGTACGCAGTCGGTGAGACTCGAACCCACGAAATTGATATTATTAAGCACGCGGACCAGCTACCAAGGCACCGAGGAAGAAGCATGTAACAAATTAAACGCGCAAATCAGCAACTTGAAAAACGGAAGCACTATCTCCAACGCCAAAGAAGAAAGGATAACCTTCGAACAGAGAAAATAGCGACTTTTAACGCTAAAACACAAATTCGCATTAAACATCAATTTCAACAACGAACATCAGCGACCACAACAACGAAAAAGAAGAAACTTTTGAATCAGGAGGTGTTTCACCTTCGTGAAAGGTGAGGACTCGTATCCCCACAGCTCCAGAGGCTTCTTGGGCATGTTGGCCTGACCCGAAGGAATGGAAAGGGCGAGACGGAGGACGAGCAGGCAGAAGTGCGCGCGTTTACCTCTGCGACAAAAGAGGGGCGTGGATTTCTTTCAAGAAGAAAAATAGGTCATGGAAGGCGCGTGAATCGACAAGGATTTCTGCCGAGTCTGTCCACACAGCTCACGAACAGCTGATGTATATATAACGATTCACGGGTTAATGGGCGCGCTCCCGCCTTGTAAAGTCGACCCCTCCCGGCGCCGAAGGAACGAGACCGCGGAATGAGCGAGGAACTCGTCAACTAATGCGTGCTTCCTCCAACGCTGTTAATAACCTAGAAGTAGTCACTGCATCAGAAGGAAAAATAACAGAAAATGAGCGCCCTGCCCCCTCGAACAATAGAATCCCCCGTCCTCGAAAAGCCAGGTGGCGGGGTGAGGGAGTAGGCAACCCGATAAAAACAAAACGGTGACAATAATAATAATACAGAGTTAAAAATAGGTACTCCGTGAGCTATATATCGATGGTTGTTAGCAACTTCAGTTCTATTACCCAATCAAGGAAAACATCGAGCGGCGCAACCTGTACCGTACAGTTTGTTCAAGTTTGACGTTACATCCTGGATGGACCGCACATTTGGCATTTATATATCTCTGGAGGACCCCATATCGTCTCTATCTTGTCTTTCTCCCACGATAATACTCACGTACTCGTCGTGTTCATGTCTGCAGTACGTGTGGACCAGGGGGGCCTGTAAAATCTGTCTACTGGCATATTTTAGAGCGAGCCTGATCCGTCATACATCCGACCCATGAATCATCATTCCGGATCAGCTAACAGCTGTCCACCGCATCTCTACTCGACCGATGTCCACTGGTGATACAGAACCGCATTCCGACATATAGCTACGCGCTCTTCCCAATGGCAGTACGTAACAAAACCATGTGCTTTGACACTGTCAGACACAAGCGAAGATGTGGCAGACCAAAATCTCTCTTGTGACAGACCATACCATCGGGGAGGGATCGACCGCACAACAACGCTCACCGGGGTGTACTTTGATCCCTTGAGTGCTCGCGGAAGCATCCCAAGACCCGCGGTGATTGTGGTTAGAGGTCCGAGCGACAGCTGGAACGGAACCTGGACATCGGTGAGAGGGGGAGGGGGAAAGGTGTACTCATTATCATGTATGGCCATAGTCGTACGATCATAGACCCTTGCATCCCTACAAAGCCGGGACGGGCACGTCGGGATTTCAACGACCAGACAGACACTGCTTGCACCAAGCGCGAAGCGCCGTAAGGTGTTGCGCCAGTCGCATGAAGGATGACCTGCATTTTACTGAGAACCGATTTTGAGGCGGATTTTCTTGCATATGGATGACAGCGCCAATTATTTGACTTATTTTCTGGTGTGGCCACTTCCGGAGGGGAGGGGGGGGGGGGGGGGGGGGGGGTGTACTGATGAGATGCCTGACCGTAGTCGAGGGGTAAGGGTGTACTCATTATCGTGCATGGCCGTAGTCATGTGACCATTGACTCTCGCATCCCTGCAATGCCGAGACAGAGCACGTCGGGTTTTCACCGACCAGGCAGACATTGCTTGCACCAAGCGCGAATCGCCGTGAGGTGTTGGGCGAGTCGCATCAAGGGTGAGCTGCATCCTACCAAGAATCGCTCTAGAGACGGATTTTCTTGCATATGGATGACAGCATCAATGAATTGATTTAATTCCTGGTGTGGCTACTTCCAGAGACAGCGATGGGTTCACTATGTAACTGCCTCGTGGGTGCCTCACCACTTACACACTACGTCATGCGATCATCTCCTTGTGCGGAGTAAAGGTTCTACCCGCACAAAAATGATCTAACTTGACCGCCAGCCGTGGTAACCACCAAAAAAAAAAAAAAAAAAAAAAAAGAAAAAAACGGTACCCTGCCTGTCTAGTTCACGCAATGAGAGGCGTGTTTTACAGCATCGTTGCCAACCGACGCCAACCCAACCCATATATACCAGGTATATATTATAGGGGGGCGGGGGGTGTGCTCATTATCATGCATGCCCGTATTCGTATGACCATACGGAGGGGGGGGGGGGGGTACTCATTTGTTGCATGCCTTTGTCCGCTGGCCATATACTGCGCACCCCCCTTTCGAGACGGAGGGCGGCGTTTAACGGACTAGCCTGCGAAACAGAACAAGGAATCATTCAAGGGCAGACTATGACTTGTAGGGAAGTGGACTGCGACGGAGGCAAACGAAGTACGATTCGACGGCATATCGACGGGTTTTGCCGGCAGCTTCACGCCTGGCCTTCCGGACAGACGATGTACTCCGAGGGCTCCTTCTCAAGTCACCCCATGGCACGACAATGGTACTATTAATAGTAGAGATTGGACCTGTATTTAAGGCTCGAGACAATCAGAACGTTTTCCATTCTTCGACACATACAGCACACCTTGGACCCCTCGCCGTACGTTTCGAAGAGGTAGTTGATGATGTCGTCGCTCTCATACATGGAGGTCTTCGAGTTGGGGTCCACCATGTACGGGAACTGCTTTGAGCCACCCAACATGTTTGCCTTTGGTCGGAACGTTGGCCCGTCTGCTCAATCAAGGTTCGATTGATCGTGATGACGATGCACGGGCACCATGCACAGGTAAAGGTGACACAGAGGGCAGAGAATGGGGAGGATTAAGAGTGAAGGGTGGCGGCGACCTTGAAAAAAGTATCAATAGCGCACTGTACGTTAGTCATGCGCAGCTATATAAGTGGTTTTAGCAGACACCGAGAAAAAAACAATGTCGCTTCTCTGATTTTTCGACGAACTAGCACTACTACCGTACTAAATGATTAATAGTAGATCGCAAGTTGGACCAGGGATTATCCAATTATCCTTTTGTTTTCACAAATTTGCGATGCCGCTGATCGAATTTCCGATTTTATACTGTTTTTTTTGTTGGATACAGGGCCAAGGAGCGCTACTCGCACGGTACTTGTACCCGCATGTGCGGCATGGGTGTGCATGGCGGAGGGTGCTGCCGGCTTCGCGCTCTCACCCTGGGGGCAAGGGTAGAACACCACGTCCAGGTCGAGAACGTTGATCGCTTCCCTCACTTTGCGGCAAAACGGGCAGCCCTCGAACTCGTAGATCTCGATGGGTTTTCGGGGCTGCGCTCTGTCCCACGTGTTTCCTCTTTCGGTCACCTTGCTCCGAGAAAAAAAAAACATCGACCGGTACATTGCATCGAGAAAAAAGGTCGACGGGCACAGCGGACAGCGGCACAATCGTGAGAGTTAGAGCAACAATACTTACGCACATTTAACCTACGCAAACGTTCCCTTTTCGTGTGAATTCGATCTTCCCATACCATGTGCCAGGTATTCATAAGTGAAGCAAGCAAAACGAACGATGTGGAAAAGCGCGTGCGTTCAACAACGATAACACTGTTATTCCAACCATAGTGGGGGTTGGGAAGAATCGTGCCACGCAATGGTACCTGGTAAGCAAAGGGGGACATACCAGCCGCAGTACAGGTGACAATAAACGTTTTTGACACGCGAGCGGGCATGGCTACCAGAACGCTTGTGGCTCTTGTGTTGATAGACTATTGGTACAACAGTACGTAGACTACTACGATATGTACGGAGACAAAAAAACTACGCGGCGCTAGACTACTACGATATGTACGGAGACAAAAAACTACTCGGCGCGCTTCAGGTTTGGACGCGGTGTCGGCAACACAATTGCTACGTAGCAGTGATAACAATACGTCGAACACGAAGCATGCAAGAGGAAAGAGCAAAGGAACAAACCTTGAGTCCTAGAGCGCGGACGACAGCATATTCACCCTCGTCCCCTTCTTCCTGCTTGGAAACCTTGACTAAAGACCATTCAATAAGCGACAACAGACAGCAGTGTACGACATCGGAGAGCGCACCAAGGACAGTACCAGGTAGTTAAGTTCACCACCGGAGAACGACTCCTCTTGCCATACAACTCTTGAACAACAAGTGCGCTTATCCCTCGGCCCCACTTTCGCGGCACGAATCCAATCTTGGCGCTTCAGCAGGGATCCGTATGGTAAGCCAGATGTACTTACAGTAGGAGTACGGATTCATACGTAGGATGTGTCGGAGATATCATACGAGGTAGGGAATGTACCGATTATACAACTGTCGGCTTCGTATATGCCGGCACGTGATACCATGATACCGACAACAGCAGTTACTGTAGCAGTTTGCAGCGAGAACGCCTTCTGTTCCTCCTTGAAGCAAACATCGACACGCCAAATCAACGGTGTAAGTATCGCCGGGCACGTGGCATTGTCCAAAATCGGCGGCAGCATGAGATGAGATGATGATTCACGGGCACACTTTTACATACGACTTTTCACACCTCGGACAGATATGCTCGCTCACCGGTGAGCTATGTGAGCTACGTGAACTATACATGTTTTCCTGGCTTGAGCTATAGGAGGATAGCTCATCTGCACATGTTTTCCAAGCTTGAGCTACAGCAGATAGCTCATCTGCACATATAAGTCCAGAGTGAGCTATAGGAGCTACATGAGCTACGCATGTTTTCCGCGGCTTGAGCTATAGGCAGTAGCTCATCTGCACATGTTTTCAAAGCTCGAGCTATAGGCGGTAGCTCATCTGCACATGTTTTCAAAGCTTGAGCTATAGGCGATAGCTCATCTGCACATGCTTTTCAAAGCTTGAACTATAGGGGATATATGCGCTACAGTTGTTCATGAGCTGTATAAGTGACCAATACACGTACTCAGAATAGAATGATATCAACACAAACAACCTTACATTTTTTGTACGTACCAGGCACAGTATGTGTTATTTTATGAGATCGGATCTGCTTCTGTTCTGTTCTGAAGATACCTGACGACAGTTCGACACCCAACATAATTTGAATTTTCGTTTTATTGACAACATCTATATACAGCAGCTGTCAGCTGTCATCGTGCACACCACGAGAGGCGCTCGCACAGAACACAACACCGACACCCCACAGCATAATCCCTAGCATGTCCACGACCCGGGGTATAAGCTCTAGCGGCGCTTCGGCCGTAGACCAGGCTGGCGGCGGGCAACGACCGGATCCATCGATGGATGCGGACCCCACGAACAACGTCATCGAATTGGATGAGGAGAACGATCAAACCCAGGCCGAACCCATATTATTCCTATACGTATGCAGTTGTACCGGAGGGTGGGATTTTTCAGCTACTTATCTTATACGCATGTGTTGCCGAGCAAGAGCTACGATGAGCCGCGTGCATGAGCTATGAGTATGTTCTTCGGGGGTTAGCTATAGGCGATAGCTCATTTGCAATAGGCGATAGCTCATTTGCACATGTTTCCCCTGCATGAGCTATAGGCGGTAGCTCATCTGCACACGTTTTGAAGGCTTGAGCTGTAGGTGGTAGCTCATCTGCACATGTTTTGAAGTTTTGAGCTATAAGTTGTAGCTCATCTGCGCATGTTTTGGAGGCTTGAGCTACAGAAGATACCTCATCTACACACATTTTCCCCAGGCTGAGCTATAGGAGCTACATGAGCTAGCTCATCTTCGCCCGAGATGAGCTATAGAAGCTACATGAGCTACACAAGTTTCCCCCCGGCTTGGACTATAGGTGGTAGCTCATCTGCATATGTTTTCGAAGCTTGAGCTATACCTGGTACACGATAGATGAGCTATCAATAGCTCATGAGCTGTCCGGCGTGTGCAACTTTTAGCGGCAAAAATCGAACGAGAATACGTACGAGAACCAGCAGCACCATTCTCTCACCTTGATATCCATCCACCAGTGCTCCACTACCAAGCCTGAGCAAAAGCTGGGGAGCGGACGTCAGCACGTCCAGTATCCTGTCCGGGCGCACGTAGTAGCGCTTAGCTTGAGCCGGCAATAGGTCTGGCTTCGCTGCCATGCTCAACGCCGACTGTCCTCGCGCAACGGCAGCAGCTGCAGAGGCAGAAGGAACACCAACGAATGCCTGTGTCCGGGAACACAGGGAAATGAGTGCCGCAGTTACCACGGCCAAGCAGGAAGAAGGCATGGCTTTATGAGCGCGACAGCCAAGAAGCTGGTTGGCCTCTTAGGATCACTCGCTTTGCTGTTGCCTGGCGAGGTAGGTGTTACAGGTTGGTGAGAGATGACGATGCATCCGCATCGAGTCAGCGCGGTGGAATTAGAGCATGTTCCCCATCCCCGATGAAACAAGCCTTCAGGATGTGACAAGCCCCTTTCGCGAGAAAAACGAGCAGGAAGAAGAACACACACCTGACCAAAACATCATGGCTGCCATGGCGTCGGCCACGGACTCGGAGCTGTCTCCCTCTCTGCTCAAGGTGGCCACACACATCTATCGCTTTCCCCTGCCTGCAACCAAGGTGATCGCTTTCACTAAGTGCTTTGCTGACAACCTCGGCGCTGATGAGACCTCGAAGACGATCAGGTGAGAGAGGTTGCATTTCACCGCCTTTCGTCTTTTCCGGTACAGGTACTGATTGTTGTGACTCCGGCTGTGGGTAACGCACGATTCGGATGCGATCATATCGAGCTATCGAACTGTCTATTTCGTCCGCGAAGCAGTCCGGCAGACTGGGGTGACTCTACCGAAGTCACAGGCGAGAGTCAAGTAACTCTGTTGGGGAGGTCTCGAGTACGGACCTACTGCAAACGTACCATTTTATTTCAGTACCAACGTACCAGGAATACTCGTAGGTATTTCTACATTTCCTATGTCTCATGTAACCGAGGCTGTGTCACCCAGGCAGCAAGCGGCCAATCACTAGGTTCGTTAGTTGCGGCATGCGCCAACAGTAGAAGGTTCTCCATCATCGCCCACTGGCTGCTGCGCTTGCAGATATGTGCTCGGTTGGCGAGTTCGTTCATTGCCGGTTTTGACAGCGTGTTTTCGTTTATTTTTTTTGCCGGAACGTTCAACAAGGCAGGTTCAAGCGCCGTTTTCGTAGCGTTTACGAAGATGTTTCCAATCGACGCGAGTTGACGAGGGAAGAAAGTTTAGTACTGCTGTTTCTGTAGTCACAAACCTTTCAATTTCCAAGCGCTTTGTACCCAATACGGGACAGCAGTACTATACTGTACCAGGTAAGGGTTAAAAACCTTCCCGCCGCGATAAAAACGCAAAGCACGAAGGAGGGGGGAGGAGAGCCTGTTTTGTGACCCTGGATACCAGGTATGAGTTACGACCAAGGCAAGGAGAGAGATAGGAAAGAAGGGCGAAGATAATACCTACGGGATCGAAGAATCAGAAACTAAAAAAAGTTGGCCGATCACATGCCGCCATTTTTTTGTGCATTTTTTTACCTTGAGCGGTCATGGCCAGCCAGGGTCACAGCAGACGTTGGTCTGTTGAATAGTTGCTGACTCTGTTGAACCTTGAACCCCTCTTTGTTGACAGTAGTTGACAGCAGTTGACGCGTGTCGCGTGCCTCATTTTCACGCGATTTCGGGATGGAGGAGAGCAGACGATACTGGCTGCTGTGGTGACAAGCCACGCTGAGTAAGTAACCTCGCCCGAAACTGCTTACCTGGTTGATCGCCTTCAAAGCTTAAAAAAATGTTCCTGCTCGTAATATGGGAGGCAAGCTGCACCAGGCGACAGCAGTCGGTGTCGATTCGCTCACTGCTATACTAGTGCGCCGCGCGGGCATGCATGCACACGTGCACACAGGATTCAATAGTCGAAATTGCGGAGGAATTGCTTGTACGTGCAAACCTGCATGAGCGTGTATATACAAACTGGTACCACTCTGTCCCGAAATATAATAAACGATTGATTTAACAATTAGCGTAAACTGGTTATTGTATTATGGGACAGAGTGGTACTGGTTACGAATAATGGTATGGTATTACGGGGGGCCATAGTAAATAGGACCAAATATTGTTAGTAAAAATAGGCAAATATATAGGTTTTCATGTATTCCATAGGTCCTATTAACTATGAACCCCCGCAATAGTTCGTAGTGGAATACTGCTGTTATACCAGGTACTGGTGTGTGTTGTCTTCACAGCAAAGTATAGGGTACGAAACAAACGCGAAATAAGCGCTGCTGTCAGACGTCGTGACCCATACAGAGTATGTATTTTCTGGGCAATATCGGATACTGCTATAACCCTGCTTCAGACTTTCGTCGCCCACAATCAGCGGAGCACGATCCAACCTCTCCCCGACTTACCACATTCAGACTTTCGTCGCCCACAATCAGCGGAGCACAATTTAACCCCTCCCCGACTTGCCACATCCTCGATGCCTCGGCGCCGTGTCGTTCGGCAGCTCGATGGAGCAAGCGCGGGAGGACCTCGCCCTAGAGCTGGCGTCCGGTACTCCCAACTACACGAACGCTGTGGCGGGGGCGGTTCGGTACTGCCCACTCATCGCCCACGTGTTACGGTCCCTCGAGAAAGCGGTGAGAGGTATTTGTTACGGAGGACCATAGTGAGTAGGAACAAGTTTTGTTAGTAAAAATAGGTAAATATAGAGGTTTTTGTGTGCACCGCAGGTGTTATTTACTATAGTCCTTCGTAATGTATAAATTTGTAATACTCTAGTAGTACCTGGTACCGCACCGCCCCTAAATATCACAGCCATTGTTGTTATTGATTGTTATTATAGCATAAAAACCTTCCTTATAGGGACGGTACGCCGTAGGCGCTGCTGCTGTGGCCGCCATGCGCCGTTCATTGAATTAATTCAGCGCGCAAGCCGGGGGTGGTATGGCGGGCTGACGTTTGTTATCGAAGTATTGCTCTAGTGAAAAGTTCGATGTGAACTTCGAACGCGTTTGTGAAGCACCTACTCCAGGAGAAGGTCCCGCGTGACGTCGCAGTGTACCTCTACCCCACTGCCAGAGGCAGTTTTCTTCCTTACGATTAAGGCAAGGAGAGACCCTTCCTCACTTTGTCGGTGAGGGAACGAGAGAGTGCCGAGGGGGTCATGAGACCGCACAGGGCATCGACGTACAGCAATATCCGCCTCTTTAGGTACCGAAAATGTCGGGGTGATTGGAAGATTCTCAGATGGATTGTACCGTCTGCTGCTGTGCGTAGTCGAATGGTACCGTGGCGAATCAGCACCAGCTGTTGGACCGCTGTTGTACTGTACGAGTACTGAATCTGCTGCTGTGTTGTAAAATCGCATCTCATGGAATCCACGACTCGCGAGCGCGCTTGATCGGTTGTGGGACCTCCTCTTGACGCATGCAAGACCCTTGTTGGACAGCGTCGAGTAGGCTTAAAATAACGTGCAAGGACCCGTGTATATGTGTGCGGGGGCCGGGTGGCGATCTTTCTGCGTACCGTTCCCAAAACCTGTCCGCCACAGCAACAACAATGGTAGTCTCCTCCAGACATGAATATCTTCAATGCTGCTAGTTGCTAGACCAAGGTACAGCAGTCTTATGCCTATGTCACCTTTTGTGCTGCACGTAACCCGTGCCCTTCGGAAATCTGCACACCGCCGACATATCATCTGCAGATAGATGGTGTACCGATCATCCCCACTACATGATCTACTGCTGTAGATATTAAGGCAGATACATCTATTCCCGATCGTGTATGATTACGACTCATGTTGCCGGGTGGGACCCGTATAGTCCACATGATCTACGAATAGCGCTTGTTTCCAGGGTCGGATCTGTACAGCTGCAAGCATGCATAGATCTTCTCACAACGAAAGGTGGGGAACTAGATGATCTACTGACTGTAGATGATCTAGATGATCTAGATGATGTACAGTAGATCGTGATCTATGTTTTCGAGGGGTGGAAAGCTGAACTGCATGATACAAGTATTATGAGGTCGATGTGTCTTTTTGTATGTCCTCGTGGATGGTGGAGTGTTTTTCTCGTCGTTTACTCTGAGGCACGCCTGCTGTTGCTGTTGCTGCTGCCTGCAAAATTCATTATTTCTGGGGACCATAGTAAATAGGACCTACGGTACGCACAAAAACCTGTGTATTTACTCGTTTTTACTAACAATATACCTGGTATGGCCCTAATTACTTTGGTCTCCCGTAGTAATAACTACTCATGTATCAGAGCGGCATTGATATGAGATAGATTGAACGGCCACTATGGGATGAAAAATTGAAGTAAATTGCGGTAAACGTTGCTGCATTTTGTACAAGACGTATATGAGGTATGTATATGGCAGGAGTTCCTTGAGTTGCGCCCCCCCCCCCGGCCCTCGTTGCCTTTCCCTTCCGTGCTTCCTTCCTTCTTTCCTTTGTTGCTCCCTTCCTCCGGACATGATGCATGATACCGTCATGCGTGATGCCATGATTTCACCAGGAAGAAGCGGTATACCTGCAGGAGCCGCTGTCTTTTACGTGGGCCACAGGGCTAGGGGTAAAGGCGAGTGAGTCTATGTCTGTCTCCCTGTTGTCTCATTACTGTCTCACTGCTGTTTCGAGGCGCCTTTACGACACAACAATTATAAACGAAGCTCACACAAGAAAATTACGTACGAATGTAGAAAACGGGGAATATCGCGCGGCGTTTCGTGTGGTGCCAGAGCTAGGCGATCGGTTGTTTCCTGATGTACCATATTGCCTGCCCTCCACTCTGACCCTAGTCCTAGCCCCGACCCTCCCTTGCCGCGGGGACTATGAAATTCCGGCAAAACAAAGCATTTTTTGAAACTTTAATTGTACAACGCTATTGCTGTTAACTACTAATACTCGCATCCGAGGATATGCGTGTGCATGCATGCATCTGGGCTTTTTTTCCCCACCACGGCGCCAGGCCATCCACCTTACTGTACAGCAGTAGCGGTCCCTCTGTTGTGCCGGTTGCCCGCTATTAATAGATGCCTGTGGAATGGCTTGTTGATTGTGGGATTCATCAGTGTGAGAGTGTGCGGAGAGATTAGTGCCGGTTGTCGCTATCGTGGCGTTGTTGTCGGCTGGTGGGATGGCGCATACGATGGCGCATACAATGGCGCATACAATGGCGCATACCATACCAGCACTATAGAGGGACCATAACTGTGTTACAAAACCGAATGGGTTTCCATGTATTATTTGCCCGTGGAGAGGTGGTTTCGGTCAGGGTGTTACGGTAGTGTTGAATAGCGGATGTCGGATATCGATATCGGAATCGAGTTCGCTAGTTTACCGATATACCCAAAAAACTTCGCATTCGATACGATTTCGATGTTTCATACTGCATTGAATCTTTCGTTCGGTGCCAGCGCAGAAAATACGGGGATGCCAGGGGGGGGGTGGGGGAACCACACGTTCGATACGATGTATCAAATGTTCGATCTTTCGATATGTCCAAACCTTCGACACGGTATCCGATACTCCAGGAGATGCACAACAATAGTGTGTGTGTCTCATGTTCGCCATTGACCTATTATATTTCCTCCGCCGCACCCACGCCGCCTGCGACCGAAGTAAAACACCTGGTACTTGTCTCTGACTGTCTTGTCATTTTCCTTCCTTCAGCCGCGACAAGACTGGATCACAAACCAAGCGGTCGTCTGGGACAAGTGCATGGTGCTGGCCGCGCAAGCCCTGTCTTACGGTGAGCCTGCGACACATGCTCCTGCCGTCGTATGAAGTGCGGCGTCATGAGTTGCTGCGTCCGCTGCCTTGGTGATTTCACAACTGCTGCTATTGTTGTTGTTCTCACATTAACTCTTCGCGCAAATCTAATCACAGGTCACAGGACAGGCTCCAAAAACTCTGGAGTGGAAGATTACCTCAGGAATAATAATAGTAGCTGGTACAAAACTATAGCTGCTGTGCACACTGGGGGTCCGTGCCGACATACATCCACTCCGCTGGAGTATCACAACCGCTGTGTGCGATGTGTGTATAATGAGTATCGGAAGCCACGCTCCGTGATTGGTCAGAGTGTTTTGTAACGGTAGGGTTCAGAGTGTTTTGCAACGGTACGGTTGTCATGTTGTAACGGTTGTGATGGAATTCACCCTCCCCGAAAAAGAAAGGGTATCACTCCTTGTTTGAGGTAAAAAAACAAATACAAAGCTGTGCTGTCAGATTTTCCCTCAAATCTCTCATCCATACAAGCTTGATATGATACTTGAATTTATGCATCATACCAGCATCGTGTTTGGCTCTACTGCTCTGTCTTTTGCTTTCGGTCTTTGTCCGCGGGTGTCGCGAGAATTTAACCCGCCACATGATCCACCTGGCGCCCTCCCGCTGCCGACGTCCGTGAATCTCCAGCCGATACCGTGTACAACATGTTGGAGGATAACCAGGGCAGCAAGTTCACCGAGGCCGGGCTTCACCTGAGGAAATCCGCGGGGTTGTTTCAACGGCTTCACGAGGTGACAAGCGCGTTGCGCCGCAGAGCGTGAAACTCCGCCCAGCCCCGCCGAGCGTAGATGAGGGTGGGGGCTTGACGCTCGCCAGGGATAATAGGTATCGCTGGGGTCTCTCGCGTGTTATTACCCCTTTGGAGCCCCGAGATGACGAAAGCAATGGTTGGTATCTTTTGGTGTCACCAACCGTCTACGAGCAGCGTGAGCGCAGAAGTCCTTGCATTCAAACATTGTCGCTCGGACACCGATTTGCGTTATCCCCCAGTACCCAATCACGCAGTGGCTGTTTGCTGTATTGGCGACTTTTTCTGGTCATTTTCCCCCTCTGGCAGGAGTTTGTAACTTATCGGTAACTCTCGCTACGTCTGTTGGGTTTTGTTGCCCCCTCTCAGGATGACCGATTTAGTGGCCGCGTTTGGATTTTCCTCCAGCCCTCCTTGGTCCTGAGACGTTGCTTGAACTAGCCACGACGAACCGTGCCTTTTGTTTAGATACCGCAAACTCTCCAAACTCGGACTGATAATCTACAGATGTTTGGCCAGTTCATGATCTTGAGCGCAGATAGACTCCTGATCTGTATGATCTAGCTAATGTTGGTGGGTGGGAGCCGTGGAACTAGCACATGTCCCCTGGGTTGTATCTGTACTCTACAGATCTTGCTCAATTTCTCATAGCGACAGGTCAGGATCTACGTGATCTGTCTGATCTATCTGATCTATCTGATTTATCTTATCTGTCTGATCTATCTGATCTGATCTGATTTATCTGATCTATCTGATCTGATCTATCTGATTCATCTTATCTGTCTGATCTATCTGATTTATCTTATCTATCTGATCTGATCTGATCTGATCTGATCTTATTGTCGATAATCTGTCTGTCGTGTGAAAATTTTCAACATTTCGCGTGCTGCCCACACCTGTCTTTGTTACCTGGTATGTTGTTTTGTGTGCGGCAGACGGAACTCCCCCGATGGGTAGGGGAGACGGCCAAGGCGCCTCGCCTGGTGGAGGTCGAGCCAACTGTGTGCGAAGGCCTCGTTAACTTCTGTCTCGCCGAAGCGCAGCAAATGGCCATCGGGAAGGTCCGTTTGCTGTTTTACACTACTGGTAGCAAATACCAGTACCACATAACTCCTGCTGCTGTAAGACCAACGTAGTACCTACAAAACGGTGACTTGATACGTAGTCGATACGAGTGTCACATACATGTACCGTTTTTTGGAAAAATGTTACACATATGTACCGTTTTTAGTATTTTTCACACATGTACCGTTTTTGGGTAGAGGGTTACACACATGTACCGGCTTTTGATAGTCGATAGCGATCTTGTCTTTTTTGGTGTGCGGCGATTCCGCGATGTTTTAGTCACCCCTCCTTCTCCGCACCCGTCAATCTTATGGTGATCATAGCCGGAGCCGTGTTGCTGAGACTCTACTCTACCCCTGTCGTCTTATGTCGGCGGCGTTGCCACTTGAAGCGGCGTCAGCGTCACACCAAGAGTCCAAAAGGCAGAAGGGAGGTATGCGCGGTATGCGCGGTAAGCGCGGGGGAGGAGCACTTGGCAATGCAGCCAAGACAAAGGCTGGTTGCACCGCGACGACGAAAAAGGTCCTCCCACCCCTTCCCCGTCCTACGCAAAAAAATGTTGACGCAAACACCCGGTGGATTATTTTTTTGACAAGGCACTTGACGTTTTTCCTAAAGTCGCGTTGGAGATTGAGTCAAGAAATACCGGCGGCTGATCAATCTCCTGTTCTGTTAACTAGGTGGTCTGGCCGTGTTGATGGTCGGTTTGAGTGCAAACCAGGGATTTCGTTTTGGTGATCCTGTTACAGAAGTATAACCGTCTTGAGTATCGGAAGGCGTCGATTTGAAGTATAGTCCCAATTTGCGAAGGCTCATCAGAAGCTTGATCGGTTTCCTCCGATATATTTTGTGTAAATTTCCATCAGTTTCCCGACAGCAGCGACAAGCTAATTTTGGCGGCCAAACCTTATCAAGTGCTGGCTGCCTGGGACGTTGTAGCATTAATCCAATCGATTCCAGTTGGGCTAGAGAGCCAGGCGACTCCGCGCTTAATCGCCAGGGAAGAAGAGGGTCACCACTCACCATAGGTCCAGCCGGCAAGGCTAAACAAGCCATGCCGTACCTATACCAGTAGTATACCTGGTACCTGGTATGTTATCTTGCTGGCCTTACTATTACGGGGGTCCATAGTTAACGGGACCAAATTTTGTTCGTAAAAATAGGCAAATATATAGGTTTTATGTATACCATAGGTCCTATTAACTATGGACCCCCGTAATAATGCAAAACTATGATGTCCGCGCCATTTTGCTGTCGTCCGCAGGCCTTGGTCGGCGGCAAAACGCCGAAGACCCTGCTGGCCCGACTGTGTGGTGGCGTGGTGAGGATGCTCGAGGACAGCGTGTCAGCGATGCGGAAAGGAGGCTCGTCATCGGCGTACGAAAGGCTGGACTCGCCGTTTCTCGTTCACATCGCCTTTCAGCAGTGAGTTGAGTTGTCCCGCAGCGATTTGTCTCGCAGCGAGCTACCCCGTAGTGATAGTTGCCCCTAAAGCGAGTTGTCCCATGGTGAGTCGCCACACGAAATATTGTTCCGCAACAAGTTGTCCGGCATACGGAGTCGTTTCTCAGTAAGAGTTGTCCCGCAATGATGATTGTCCCGCATCGGGTTGACCTGTAAGCTTCGCGTTTGTGCTAGTTTTAGCTTCGCGTTTGTGCGTCTTGACTTCGCGTCTTTGAATGAGGTTGTACTACTAATAGATGGATACCCTCCGCGATTTTCATCGGGGAGGTGGTCACATTAGTATGCTTTACGCTTCGCATTGGTGAGCCCCGCAGTTGATATGAATACTCCGGGGAGTTCGCGTTTGTTCATCTGTGGATGGCAGAGGAGGGCCTCTATGTACACCGCCCCGTTTAATGCCCCCCCCCCCCCCCCGCCCCCCCTCTCTGGAAGTGGCTACTCCAAAATACAAATCAATCCGTGCTACGCTGTCATCGATACGCAAGAAAGTCCTCCTCTCAAGGGCTTCTTAGTTGGATGCAGTCCACCCTTCATTCGACCCGCCCAACACCTTACGGCGTTTCGCGCTTGGCGCAAGCAACGTCATATCGTATCGCGTAGTGCGTATATTGCAAGGCGCCCACGAGGCAGATACATCTTAATAGTATACGCATTGCTGTCTTTAGAAGTGGCCACAGTAGAAAACAATTACTTCAATTCGATGATGTCATCCATATGCAAGTCCGCCTCACAAGCGGTTCTTAGTTGGATGCAGTTCACCCTTTATGCGACTCGCCGAACACCTCTCGGCGCTCCGCGCTTGGTGCAGGCAATGGCTGCCTGGTCGTTGAATACCCGACGTGCTCCGTCCTGGCATTGTATAGGGATGCGAGCGTCTATAATCATACGACCACGGCCATGCATGGCACAACATGAGTACACCGCCCCCCCCCTGGACCCCCGCTGGATGCGCGTGACAGGAGTATCTTCAAGGCGTTCGCGTACCGATTCGTGGCCGAAAACGCTTGGGCGAAGGACCAGTACGGCATAGGCGTGGCGTACATGGCGCAGGCAAGAGAACCACGCGGGCCCTACGTACGCAGCGTGGATGTTTTAGAGGGGCCTACTCCCTCTTTGATTACTCGAGGTCTTTCCTACGGTATACCTGGTATCACGTTAGGGTGATAATGTATCACACCCCCTGGGACAAATTTCAGAGCCGATTTCCTTCAAAAAACGAAAGTAGTAGCTTTGGAAAGGTACGAAGTATCGTCAAGATTTTCCGTAGGCTCTTCGCTCGGCATCTACACTCTTCCCGCTATTGTAGAAGTCTAGATTTGAGTTTTCCCCAGGGGATATGTTGTCTTATCACCCGTGTGATATAAGGTAGTCTTGTGTCTCGCCATGACTTGTGCTAGATGTAACGCTCGTAGCTCTGTGCTCCCTCGATTGTGGAATTATACGGGGCCCATTCAGGGATTACTCGTGAGGGAGGCCCTCGCGTAGCCCTCACGCGAAGCGGCGTTTGTGCCTCTTTCTTTTGCAAATGCGTCAGCTGTATATCCGACCAAAGTAGTCTTTGCTCAGTTTAGCAAGCTGTACCCACCTTTCTGACACCCCTTTTTGACAACATAGCTCTATTAACATGCGCCGGCCCTATCTTCCTTCCTTGCTTGCCTTTTTTTTACAAAGTGCAACGTCGTTGGGTCTTTATTGGTAGAAACAGACCCTATTTATCGGCGAATAGAAAGTCTCAGCTCACGAACGTATCTACGCCCGCTCGGTTTTGTCAGGCATGTAAGCGCGTGGAGGAGAGGCGGGACGCCGCCAGCCAGGGGTTGCCACCCCTTTCCGCCCCCCTGCGAAACATCCACCAGGAACTGCACTCGCTACAGGGAGAGTTCAGGGACCTCCGGAACAGCTATCTCAGGGTGCGTTGCCTGCTTGGGCGCTGGTTGCCGATATTATTTTTCGGAGGGATGCTGTGTATGCTGGTCCCGTGTTTGTGGCCCCTGCGGCTGTATCGAAGAGACTCGCAAAGGCGGTACCAAGTGGCCCGACTACGTCGTTTGGGCGTTTGCTATCAATAGGCGCCCGAAATGCTTGCCTCAGCATTATTGGATAGCTGCCCTTTGTGGTGGTGTTGGCGGTGTGTGTTGTCTTGAAGTTTAATCGTTATTTCTACTCACCTTCATCAGATCACCCGGTGTCCGTCCTGATTCCTTATTCTAGAGAGGTAATAGGTCTGTGGTCACAGACAGTTGAGATGGAGAAAGACCCCAAACCAAAGAAAAATCGCAAATGCGTGAGTAAAGCAAGTGAAATGCCAGCGTACCGGGTACAAAAACGCAGCAACACCAGTAAGACCAGAAAATAAGAGCAAACTACAATGAAACGAAACGGTGGAAGGGACAAGTTGGTCCTTGCGGACCGCTGTCTCATATTCTGTGGGCGGTTGACGTGTGCGCAGTATCGCGGAAGAAAAAGCAGCGGGGGTAAGAATAGGAGAGCTTGACATAAGTGGGTACATATACAGAGGGCTGCCGCGCATTTGTTTCCTGTCTCCGATCGAGTAGAAGGCTATAATATGACGGAATAGGCGACTCGAAGGAGTAGAAACAGTAGCGATAGTAAGCAACGACATTGCGGTGGTTCTCGGGGGCTTGAAGGAATACAGGAAACAACCTTCGTGGTCGTCTGTGTGGCTTCTCGTGGGCGTCTTCCCTGTTTTTGTTATTCGTAGAGGTGGCTCCCCTTCGAGGGTGTCTTGCGTCCTGCGCGGTGGTTGGCCGATAAAAACGGCAAACCGCGGTCAACCGGCATAGTTAATCAATGTTGAGGGTCACCGCAGTCGCTGTCCTCTTGCCCTAAATTGCTTGAGTATCGACTGGGCAGATTTGCTGCTACGTTCAAGAACCAGATGTCGCAATCCATTTGTATCCAACGGTAACACAACGGCACCCTTTGGAAAACGCCTCTCCTGAGTTTTTTCCCCATTCCCTGTCCCCCGCCCCCTCACATTTCGCCCTCTGTCTCCCCTCGCGTCTTGTTTCAGGACAACAACTCCATCTACTACGATCCTGTTCCAGAGTTTGACATGCTGGACCCCTTACCCGAGCCAGTGATGATGATGAAGTCGCTCCCCTCGGAAGAGGAGCCGCCCCCGACGGCGTTGCTATCGTTTAGACCAGCCTCAAGCACCGAAGCGGACAAGGGAGGAGACAAGCCCGATGCAACCGCCTCTGGCGAAGCGGGGGGAGGGGGCGGGGACAAGACGGACGAAGAGATCGCCCGCGAGCTTCACGAGAAGCTTAACACCTAAGATACATAACTTTCCGAATTTGACCGAATGACCGGGAATTCAGTTCGGTTCGGTTCGGTTCGGTTCGGTTCGGTTCGGTTCGGTTCGGTTCGGTTCGGTTCGGTTCGGTTCGGTTCGGTTCGGTTCGGTTCGGTTCGGTTCGGTGCGGTGCGGTGCGGTGCGGTTCGGTTCGGTTTGGGTATACATATTTTTTTCAAGTCGGTCGATAGTGTTGGGAAATACCGGTATGACCGATGTGGCGGGGGGGTCCGTGTGGGTTCTGGTGCTGTAATATGTGCTTCTTAAACCGAGAATGGTGAAACTATGATTGTAATGGCGCTGGCATTTTTGAGGTGCTGCAAGTCGTGATTATTTCCGAGCCGAGTGTAAGTGCTTTGCTCTCTGCCCGTCCGTCCTTCTGCTGGAGGAGACGCCGAGACGGAGAACATTGAACCCACGATGAGGATGATCAATAGGCGCTCAATTAGTCGCTCGGTAGCTCTACAAAGCGAACTTGGCAATTTCTCGGAGGTTAAAAGATGCCGCGGTGGAGGAGGAGGAGCCGTGTTCCTCAGTTGTGTTCAAATCGGCTTGAAAATATTACAGGTACCTGGAAGGTATTCTCGGTGTTGAGGAGAAGGTGGCAAATCACTTTGCGATAGCGGGGGGAGGGGGGGGGGAGGGCAGTGGTCAAGAGTTTAGCGATGGACCCTAGGCAACCAATGGTTGGTGCAACAGACCAAGGATAAACCGTGAAGGCTGATGCCACTCGACCAACATGCGTCTAATTTCACGCTCCTTGAAAGCACTCGCATCAGGGAATCCATAGTAAGGCTTCTACTGGCTGTAGTTCGGCTTCATGGCTGATGCGCTTGTTTTTTTTCTTCACGCCCTTGTTTTGTTGTGGTGGGTGGTGGTGCTTTTCTTGGGGTTGTAAATCGTTTTTTTACCGGGGGGGGGGGGGTTATCTTTGTTCGTTTGTATAAAGACCTAATGAACCAATCGATTATGTAACACAATCTTCAGCTCTCAGACGTGATCGCCCCTGACCTTTGTGTGGCGCTTGGGTAAACCTACGAACTGCAGCGCTAACGGTAGACAGACATGATCGCGGATGCTCCTTTTTGTCGTGGGCGGCGCGGTAACATACACGCGTCACATGTGCATCACATCTACAGTAGAACATGTGGTGTCTATCGTGATGCCTCGCTCCTGACATCGCCTGAAGTCTCGCGACCAAAAGTGCTGATTCAACCGGGTGTACGCGAGATTGTGAACAAAGTCCTCTTGTTTTAGAAACCCGTGATTCGATATCATACTCGACGTATAATCGGGGGAACATCCGAAACATGAAACACCCCTTTTGACTACAAAACTTTCCCGCTCCGACCCGCTCTCTTGGGTACCGCTTAGCTCCGCTCCGAGCTATGACATGGGGAGAGGAGGGTTGCATCTACAAGGAGAGCTACAGTCCATACGTAGGAAAATCTTGAACATTAAACTCCTATGTTTTCCGCCGCCACAAAACTCATGTACCGCTAAATTCTGAAGCAGGGATCTTGAAGCGGAGATTTTGAGGACAGGACCCCGGGATCTGTCACATAGATCCATACTGGGACTGGTACTACAGTGGCCCCCCTCAGTTAAGAAACATCATGTTAAGAAAAATAGGCTCAGATCGGCACGAACAGTAAGAAAATTAGCTTAAGAAACACGGCTCAATACTAGTGGGATCAACACTAAATCCTATACAACAGATTTAGATCAAGGTCGGAAAAAAATTAGACATACCGGGTAAGCGTTTCTTGACACCTGGCGCACACTGAAATTCGGTCACCAGCCACAGCCCCTACCCAACTAAAAACGTCGTGCCTTGTCGTACGTACGAGTCCTCGTCGTGTGATACGCGAATAATTCGTGTAGGCGCCGGCTACGCCACGCAGCTGAGGACGCTAAGAACGACGACAACGGGAGGGGGGGAGGGGGGAAGGGCAGCCGTACTGATACAGCTGTCGACGGACGAAATGATAGATCGGGTGGCTAGGTATCGGTTCGACTAGCTCTTACAGACTGTTGCCTGTAGCTCCCTCTCTTTCGTGTCGCTTCGTCCGCGCAGCAGATATCTGTCTTTCCTCAGTACGTATGCTTTCCGTCTGGCAGCCTTTCTGAAATCCTTGCGTCGTTTGTATTCTGTTTTCATTTCAAATTTTTGTTTTTTTGGTTTATTGTCTTTTTGCTCTTATTTTTTTGTCCTGCTTGTGTGTTGTTTGTTCTCGTACCCGGTACGCTGGCATTTCACTTGCTTGACACTTGAATTTGCGATTATTTTTTTCTTTTTTTTTCTCTTCTTTTTTGGTCTTCCTCTAGTCTCAGGCATAGTCTGTGACCACGGAATCAGCATCTCTCTAGGATAAGGAATCAGGACGGACACTGGGTGCACTGATGAAGCTGGGTAGAAAGGACACAACAATAGCAACAACAACATGTAAACTGTTGTATCATACCAGAGTACGTACAACGCACCGGACACGACAGCAGTACGAGCGCTCCGTATTGCTCCCTCTCGCCCCTCGATCTCTCGCCCTAAAAAAAAATTACTCTCCTGAGGGAACTGTCCGCGGGCCTCTATCACCCCGAGCGCAGTCTACTACTGGTATGTACCGTCCGTTGAGGTGAATTGCCTTTCTTTTCTCGCTTAAATATTGAATCATGTCTACGGTCTACCGATACTATCACTGTATGTCCCTGCTGCTGTTTTTCTCAGTGTTGGCGGAGGTGGTGATGGGCGACGGTGTTTCTCCCCTACATGCCCGTACTGATTCCTCTTCCTGCCTCGATGGCCTGGCATGCATGGTGTGGGTGCAAGATCTAGATATTTCACTCCCCTTTCCCCTTGTTTGTGCAAAACGCCAACTGTGTCATGCTGAACTCCTGAAGTGCCGCGAGAACACACAAAAAAAAATCCAGGTAAACAGGGTGCCGGTGCTGTAGAACCCAATGCCTTCCGTGACCGTGCTCGGGGCGATCATGAGGGCAAGGAGACTGGAGGCTGCCGCCACTCTAGCCGCATTTTTGTGTGCTATCGCATACGTGCACGCCATTGTTGATCAAGACTTGGGATTCATCAATCACGCGCTCAGCAATCCCTCCAATTTTGCCCAAGCGTCAACATTCAAATCATCATGTCAGATGCAGACACCGCAACGTGCACCCAGCAGAAATCAAGCACCCCTGCAAGGTAGAAGGCCTTGGTCCACCCAGCGATCCCATCGAAGCTGCAGGCGCACAGCATCCAATGGGTTCATGATGTCGACGGCCCAACAGACGGCACCGTCGTCCTTTGGATTTTGGGCAAGCCCAGGGAAGCAAGAGGTATCAGTGCTGCAACTCCCGCTTCTGAAGGATCCTGACGTGGCTGTGGTGTGGTTCACTGCTTGCGATTTACGGACGCATGATCACGATGCGTTAGTGGCCTCGGCCGGGGCTGCGGGAGTGGTGCCCTTGTACGTCTTCGATGATCAGGTACGAGGTACTGCTGCTGCTGCGGTATGGATTGGAACACGCATGTCTCGAGGAATATCTCCGTAAATAATGGAGAATAACATGCTGTGCTGGAGGTCTGCGGCGATTTGTGTTTGGGCTCCAGTAAGTACCAGATACGTACATGCGTACATGCACAGCAGTGCATACCAAAAGATAACGGTACGGCTGCTATGCGTACTATTAAGTCAGGCCGTTTCCTATGCAGTTCGATTTTTGAGCTTCAGATTTTGACCCGATGGCATTTTCAGATATGAGCTTGACAAATCGAACGGGTCTTCCTATGCGGAAAAATCAGATTTATTGCGCGTGTAGAGATTCGAGTAAATTATGTCAACTGCTGTTTTTGTGATTTGGCGCCCCGAAGAGACGCGCTGGGTGCGCTGCCCTGCGCGTAGGACCCAAGCGTCCGAGCCCACGCTGACTGCCTCTAGTCTGGTGGCGAAGAGATGTGGCGAGTGCGCTAGAGTCAACCTGTCGTGGTATTTTGTGTTTGATTTTGTGACTTGACTTGCTGCTGCTGCTGTACAGCTGCAGTGTAGTCTACGAGTACGTATCCACGGAGAGGCGCGTGCCGAGTGCTCTTCTCTTGGTCTCTAGGCCCGAGCCCGCGCCAGCGGACTCTAGTCTGGCCACGGAGGGGCGCGCCATCCGCGCGTCGGACGCGAAGCAACGTCGCTATACAGCTGTATCACCATCCAACTCATCGATCGTTCCGCTGCTGTTTGCTGTCGTGGATAATATCTTGAATTTAGAGAGCATGCCATTTTTCGATTTGAAAATCTGATGACCCAGGTCGTCGGATTTTAGCCCAAAATCCGACGACTTGGGTCATCGGATTCTCAAATCGAAAAATTTCCGGTCGGATTTTGCATAATCGGACTGCATAAGTAGGGTCATTCGATTTTGAGATCGAAAAATACAAATCTGAAGCTCGAAATCGAACCCATAGGAAACGGCCTAGTATTACCAATTTATAAAATACCAGGTACTAAACACGAGTGTTTGCGACTTGGACCATTTCGGACAAAACGGTTGGTAGTCCATACAATACCCTGGTATACCAGTATTTTCTGATTAGCAGCTAAGAATTTTCCGAGATGTTTCCCAGGCAGTAGGGGTTAGGATTAGAGTCAGAGGTAGAGTTTATTTAATAGGGCGTGGGACTTCAGAGAGGGGAAACTAGAAGACAAAAAGTGACTACGAGTACGATTACAGCCGCGGCCACTGCCTGATTGGGGGGTGATACACCTACTTATAGATATGTTTCTCTTTGAGCGTGCTCGGTTGGGACATCCCTGGCCTCTCAAAGCTCCCGCGATTTGGACACCGCCTCCTTCGATTACTTGCCGGCGAGAGCCGTTTTTCCTTTTTTCTTCTTTCGTTTTGTGTTCGTGCGTGTACCCAGAGCACGGCACCACGGGCGAGCCCGGCGCCGTCGCGGGTGTCAGCGGGTGCTGGCGGATAGAGGGGGGGTTGCGAGGGGCCCGGTCACCGTTTTCGTGGCTAGGCGTCGCGTGTGCCTCGAGACACGAGGCAAGCAGGAGTGGGCTCTGTCTGGCCTCCTTCTGTGGAGTTGGATAGAATATATACGAGTCTATAAGGGTCGTTCGGCAATGCTTATTTATGCGACCAAGCTGAAGTCCACTGCGAGAGCTACGCAGTCTGAGCACCAGCTTTGTCGAGCTGGCGAACGAGGGCCACGGTGAGCACTGAGGTTCACGCGAGCCGGGCGACGCGGCTCACTGTGGCAGAGAGGGAGGAAGCTTAACCCGGACCGAATCAGTGGCGAAGTGGTCGCGAGGGGGGTGGGCGGCGTACGAGGCTGAGAGAGCTGTGCTGTTCGATTTTTTTCTACTTGACTGGTGCCAGTTGTTCCAATCAGGCAGAAAATAATCACTTGAGAAGGGACGGGGATTTCGTTTTCATTTGTTTTTGCCGTGCTGCTGTGCCGTGCTTTGCTTTCTCTTTTGTACATACAGCATGTTAAAACAAGAAAATAAGTACCCTAAGTACGTACGTACGGCATACGGCGTTCGGATGGTTTTCCTGGATGGAGCATGGAGCTCCTGGCATTTGCAAAGTCACTTGTCCGCACCTAGTTGTTTGTACCGTCTGTTCCGCTCCGTTTCATTCTTCTTCTTTCGTGAGCGAGCGTAGCGGACGGAACCGCCCGCGACGGGAAGCGCTTGTACAAACTAACAGGTGTCTGAGTGACAATGGTCGATGCAAGTCGTACGGCACGGGTGCGGCACGATCCTATCCGTACCTCTGGACCCTCATGCTGCTCCTAGACTGTTGATACCACGAAAGTTACCAACCTTTCTTGTGGTTGCTCTCTACCCCTTGTATATAGGAACGCAGCCCCGTTTTAGCGACATACTACTTATATTGCCTGATAGAATTTGAGTGATTTTTGTCCTCAAAACAAGTCTAAAAGAAGTGTGAAACATATGTTCGTTTTTTTTTATTTTTTTCGATGTTGTCCTAGCTGTTTTTTCGCGGGGGGATAGTGAGCCAATACAATCGATCCCAAACACCCGTGTCTCCACCAACAAAAGCACGAATCGCCAGACCAGGGTACTTGTGAGGGTGGGTTTTGCCAGCCTTAGCGATCGAGAGCTACAGGACACCACGGAGAGAATTAAACATATATACGAGCATCACTGCCATGACGATTCAGGTTAATCCTGGTATTTCTACTGTAGCTCGGCAAAATCAGCAGGATTCGCGCTCTTTGTCAGGGCCCCAGCTCGAGTCGCCGCATGACCCGCATGACCCAATCCAAAGATTTCTGGCAACGCATGACGGACTTGGGCTTCGGCCTCTATCGTCCGGCGCCAATCGTGCTGGAAGTGCATCATCATTAGTAGCCTTCACTCCGAAGGAAGCGGTCGGATCTGTTGTATGGGTCGAGAGCTCTGCTATCGGTTGTCGAGAAAACGTGCTTCGAGATTCGTCTGAGGGTGTGTGTTATCCTATCACACGTGTGATACGTTAGTCTACTGCAATGTGATGCATATGTACGATACGACATACTGGTCAACGTACGACGCACCGCTGAGGTGGTCGACGATGGTTTGGAGGTTACAGGCAGTTTGTCACGACGCCGCCCTTTTGCGCTGGCTGCTGGCTGTTGCCTGTTCGCTCAGTCCAACATTCAACCAACATTGGTCAAAGTAAATCTCCACACGTACGATCTACGAAAACTGACGAGATGGTACAAATCCTGAAGAGCTGAACTGTCAGCGAGAGCGGGGGTTCACGTATGTAGCAGCTGAACCGTTCTTTGGGCTGCTTCGACTTGGCGTCTTTCATTGAACGTAGCGCTTATGGTACGAGGTTGTGTTTCACCATTGTTGTCGCGATTTTCACGCCAATTGTATTGCCGAGCTGCGGTGACCGACACCCATATTTCCTGACGTTTATCGCCGCTGCCTGTTCATCAATGCGTCGCGTTCAGGAGCTAGCGGCGGAGAGCCGCTTGGACGCGGCCTTTGCGTTTCATGCCGTGCAGGACCTTCGGAAGACTCTACGGAGTATCGGGAGCGACCTGGTGGTCAGAAGTGGGAGTTGCGCGGAAGAAGTACAAAAGGTTGTCGCGCAGGCAGGCGCGTCTCACGTCTTTTTCCACGACAGGTGATGGAGCTCAAGCTTGTCTCCTTGGGGTTATGGTGCACACAAGTTTGCCGTGAATCGCTTGCGTACCGTAGAGCAACCACGGATGATATGCCTGCGTCGTTGTTTCACAAACGCTCGCAGCAGATGCTGGCGTAGCAGCGGCAGCAGCTAGAGCAGTACTGGCAGTAGCAGTAGCGGTAGCGGCAGCAATAGCGACAGTAGTAGCGGCAGCAGCTAGAGCAGTACCAGCGACAACAGTAGTGGCAACGGCAGCAGTAGCAGCGACAGCAACGGCAGCGACAGCCTCAGCAGGCCGCGCAAGCTGTATAACCCACCCTCCACCCCCAACCCGATCGGCTGCTGTTGTCCCGACCATACTCCGCGCCATACCAGTCCGGTGCACGCGCTGCGCCAATCCCACGAGCGAGTCAGAGCGTCCCTGTCCTCGAGGCGCTGTGAGACCGACGACGAGGACCCTGCTGCGTCTGTCGCCGACCTCCGCTCATGGTCTGCCGCGCAGCTCACCGGCACCCAGCAAAAAGACGCGTCGACAGCCTGGAACTTTCGCGATTTCGAGCGGAGCTTCCGGGAGGAGCCGGCGCGGGCGGCATTTCCCCAACCCACCTCCCTGCCGCCGATTCCTGATAATATAGAAGCCGGGTCTTTCCCGAGTCTGGAGGAGGTTCTCTCCCGCGTGGGCAGGTGGGAGACTGTGGTTGGCGCGGGGGGGTTCTGTTTCGTCGCGTGAGGGCACACCTGCGTGCGGTGAAGCTTAAGGTTGTGAGACGATCTGCCTAGACATGTATCGGATTCACGTTTTCGTGCTACGTACGCAGTAGTGTCCGCATTTTGGTTCGGACGGCCTATGATATGTGTTTCGGAGGCATGCTTGGTGGAATTGTTTCGTATATGCTACTTGGTAGGCGTTACTGGCTCTTCCGGGCGATCTGCTTGGGCAGGTTTTTAGTGCGTGCTCGTTAACAAATCTGAAGCGCTGATTGAGGTTGTACTCGTAGCTCCTGTCCGCTTCTCTCCTGCTCCGGGGGCATGTGGTTCGGGGATTCACATTTCGCTCGGCGAGGTAGACCACTCCCATTGGCTAAATGCTGGGAGGCAAAAGCGTGTCTCCCGAGGAATTATTTGACGAGGCCCCGTCGGCCGGGGGGGGGACTGGTGTTTGTCGTGGTTCGCTGCGCTCGCCAACACAGCTACTCGTAGTCGGCTGCCGCAGACAGTCGCGAGGGTTATTCCTCATTCCGACTCGAAGCTCGTAACATTGTTTCTATCTGCAGAAGAATAGGCGGCAGCAAATCAGCAGAAGGGCAAGATGCACACCCGCTCTGACGCCGGCTTATGCGCCCCCAACCTTTCCGAAATGTTGTCCACCAATCGCGTACGACAACGCGCGATGACCTCCAGACTTCTCTCGCGCGTTCTTCCCCACCGTTCTCCGCCCACGCCACACGTGATGATTTTTGTTTGCTATCAGCCGAGATGGTCGAGTGCAGGAGGCACTCTCGGCGGCGTCGCTCGATGAGGCCCCGTTCGGCTCCCTGGACCTCTGCGTGGAAGGCTACGGGGAGTCTCGGGCGCTCCTCACCCTCGACAACTACCTGTCCATGAGCGACGTCGACTTTGCCAGGTGATGCGTGCTGCATTAGAGGTAGCATTTTTTGCCCAAACCTTTTGTGGCTGACGGCTTATTCTCTTTGGGACACCCACCCGAGATAACGAGCAAAGCAATGATAGCTTCTGGTGTTATCAATGGTCTCAGCGCGAGCGCCTTGCTGCATAGATAGGTCATGTTGAGGCCGTACCGTACGACTCCTTGCCTTGAAATTCGGACACCATGTTGAGGAGTATCATCCCTCCATCACGCAGGGACCGTTGCTGTAAGCGCCACTGTTTTTATGTCAATTTTCCCTCCTCGAGTCTCCAGAGGATTAATACGTAACACACTCCTGAAGTGAGGAACTACCCAATAATGTTGGGAATCTCATGCATGTTCTACGAAATTTACTCGTTGTAAAAAAAAAAGAAGCAAAAATGCCGGGGCCATGGGCGTTATCATCTTGTTCTTTTGCGTAGTCAGCAATTGGGCGAGGTAGAGAGCTCTTATGCTACAAGCACGTCAGCTACCCCTGCAAGGCAAAGCACGCGTCAGGTACGGCCGACGGCTGTCGGTGGCTGCTCTACCCCCTCGTCGAGGCACACTGCCGCGCTTCTTCGGGTACACAGCGGGTGTGCACCGGTTCGAAATGTCGGTAGGAACGGCGTTGGACATTTCCGGCGTTCTTGTGTGCCGATCGGTTCTCGGGCGCAAGGCATGGACAACCCTTTTTTTGGGCAATTCCGCGGTTCGGTCATGACGTATTCGGCCTAGACTCCGCTTGTATGTTGACGGAAATTTCGTTGGATTTTGTTTGGATGTACATGTGGAGGGTCTCGTTTTGAAGAGATCGCTTATGAATACTTCAGCGTGATTGCTGTAGTACGTATTGTCGATGCAAGTATGTGTGACAACCGTTGGAGGCGAGTGACTGCTGAACGGAGTAAACCCAATATGCGACTAAAAATGACTGTAACCTATGCTATTAACAAGTATATGGTATATATACTGTAGGGCGGGGCTGAACCGGGGGTAGGCCAGGGGGCGATGGCGGCTTATAACTTGCGACCCGGAGTCAACACGAGCATTGTACTGAGGGCTCAATGCTCTTAGCATCAGCAACAGTCACAGCAACAATCACAACAGCTACACACATAACAACACACATAACAACGACCACGACGACCACCACCACCACCGCCACTTCCATCCCCCCCACCCCCACCCCTACCGCCACAATATATCAATAAAACCATAACATAATATATGCTCATCAGCACCCTCTTCCCTGTGCGGCGGCAGGACCATGTTCGGGTCGGAAGAAGGTGAATCCGCAGCAGGAGAAGGGCTAGAGCAGCCAGGTTTGGAAGCCGTCACGACGAGGCGAATAGTCAAAGCCAGAGGGTACGGGGGACTGGCCCCGGGGAAGGGCTGGCGAGGGCATTAGGGGTTGCGCTCGCGCTAGGGTGCATCTCGCCGCGAAGGTGCTTGCCTGCCTCTCGGCTTGTCTGCGTGTCTGCTTTTGGTTTGGCATGATGGGTTTGCCTCACCTAGTCTGTGCTTTTGTGTAGTTTTTTCGCTACATGTCTACTGGTCAACTGTGAGTTCAGACGATTAAGTAGTCGAAACTCAGCTTTACAATGTGCGTGATGCATCTGCCGTGCGTTTTCTACGTTCGTTCCTCGTGAAGGTCATAGGTCCTTTTGCAAAGGCAGGCAAAACGTTGCAGAAATGTTTAGGGTTTAGGTGCGCCGCGATCGCGACGCCCAAGTTTTCCTTCGCCTTGCTGAGCTCTGGTGAAGAGGGATGGAAAGATTCGGCATTTTGTTTCGGCAGTCGACGGCAGGGTGATGGCTGTGGGGCCTCGTGGAAGCTATCAAGGGCCGCCATGGAATTGTGCGACCTCTCCATGGGTTGTTTTGTTGCTGCCTACCCGATGGGTTTCTGTGGAAGGACTGAAACTGACCATTCTGGACGCAAGAGCGGTCCGCCCGAGCATGTAGATCTCGGCAGTTTTATACGGTACATCGACTTTTAACCGTGGGGCCAGAGATGGTCAGGGAGCGCCTACATGTTGTCGCGGGTTTGTAGTAGCGTGCGAATGATTGTGCAAGGTACAGTTAAGTACATCGATGGATCTATCGGGAAGGCTGGGTCTACCCCTGGCATTGTCTGCTTTCTTTGATTGCTTCATTTGGTTCCGGCGCACAACCTTCGACTGCCACGTAAGTATGCGGTTACCTTATTTTCGCCTGATTGCGACAAAAAAACATATATTCGAACCGACTAAAATATGTCGGGTTTCCTATTCTTGGATGGCGCTCTACGAGATCCACCACGACTACTGTACGTTGACTTGTCTAGCTCGATTACCGATGACACTTTTGTCGATACTCGTAGCGGATGTCCCTACCCCTCTGGTAACCTGAGAGGGTTAGGGTTTCCACTGCGGGAGGTCTTGTTGCTGTTTTTATCACGCTGTTATAGCTCACCACGAAAATCTAGTCGGTGGTCACAAGACAGGCTCCAATAACTCTGGAGTGGACGAACACATCAGGAGAAAACCAACCAAGCAAAATACTACACATATCTGAAGCTAATCGTACACCTCATACAAGGAAGTAAAAGCGAGATCAGCGTACGACGAAGCCTCGACGCACGGCTGTTTCCGATCTGTCACAGTCCCGAGTAACACCCCCACCAAACACACCCACCGCCCCGTGCGCCCTCCCCGTCCCTCCCCCGCGACTCCCACGCCGCGTGTCGATGCCTCTGGTACCCGCTGCCCACCTTTACTGCTCGAGAAAGGTTGTTTCTTGCTCGCCAACCAGACTACAAACCGTCGGTTCCTCCCACGCCGGGGCAAGGGGAGAGTAGCCCCTTCGCCTTCCTCCAACGGCGGCTGCCAAGGAAGTGCTGGGCTAGGGAGCTAGCGGTGATAGAGTCATGGCACTCTCTTCTGGCGGAGAGGGACGTCACCGTAGGGAACAGCGAAGAAAGTGAGTGGGAAGGAGAGCCGCGTGCAAGCGTGCCCTCGGACGCCACCCAAACGTTACCAACGTATTGTATGCAGGTGCGAGGGAAGGGCCCTCTCTGTGGTGGTCGCACGATCGACATTCTCCCCCGTTTTTTTCGCGAGTCATACACACGCGTGCGGAAGTTCTCTGGGTGCCTACCATGTCTTCCAATTGCTTCGAGAGTCATGCGTGCGCGTGCTGCAACGCCCTCCCAGATCGACCACGGCCTCTCGCATGAGCCGGACCATGTGGTAGACCTACGCAAGTCCCGGTATCGGCAGCGACAGCGGCAGCGACAGGCAGGTGTCATGTCCTTGCCGCTTGTCGTGCCCCATCCCGGCTTTGGGAGGTCTTTCGATCTACTGCAGGACAAATATAGAAGACTTCGTGTATCCCAAGTGCTCTCGACATGCAGCAGCCGAAACGCGCAGGTGACATGGGTTTGCTGGATAAAGAGGGGAATGACGAGTGGGTAAAGCGGTAGGCTTCGATCACGCGTGGCTCGCGCGCACGGTTGAACGCACTGATAAAGTACCCGCTTATTACATGTAACTGGACGTTTCTTGCAACAGGCGAGAACAGGGTTTCGTGCCCTCTTTTGCGATCTCAGCGTGAAGCAGCCCCCCCCCCCCCCCCCCCCCCCCCCCCCCCCCCCCCCCCCCCCCCCCCCCCCCCCCATCCCCCCCCACCCCCCCCCCCGCACAGTTAGGCCAAACCGTAGCTGCGTAAACCATGTGTACACCTTAGGCAAGATTATTCAAGGTAGGAAAGACGCGGGACTAACAACGTACTGTTTCTTTCTAGATGTGCAGAAAGCCTACGACGCAGTATGGAGCAATGGACTGTGGAAAAAACTGTGGGAAATAGGAATCAGAGGGAAGATGTGGAGAACGATGAAAAATATGACGGAATGTGCGAGAAGTGCTGTGATGCTGGACGGGGAAATATCGAAGTATGTTGATATTTTACAAGGTGTTGCACAGGGATGTACGTTGTCACCTAACTTATTCAAGATATATATATTAACGACCTGATAGTAGCAGTCGAGGGAGCAAGGCAGGGAGTCACGGTAGGGGAAGATACGGTGTCGGGATTGATGTTTGCGGATGACTTCGTGGGGATATCAGAAACGCCCGAAGGATTGCAGAAACAAATAGAGAAGGCGCTAGAATACAGCAGGAAATGGAGGGTGACGGCGAACGTCAAGAAATGCGCAGTAGTTGTTTGCAACGAAGAAAAGGTAAACCCGGTAAATTTCAGTTGGAAGTGGGGAGAAGATGAATTGCCGATCGTAGACCAGTATACATACCTTGGCGTAGAGATATCAAAAGACTGCTCTTGGGATACACATATAGCAAAAGTAATAGGAAAGGGTAAGGCACAAGTAGGCAAGATGGATGCGATCCTAACAGACCCGAACCTTGACACTAGGATTAAGAGATGTATCTTGATGAATGTGATAGTACCAAAGCTAGAGTATGCAGGAGAAGTATGGGAAGGGAACGCGAAACTCGTAAAACAGTTGGAAACAGTACAAATGACAGCAGCTAAAAAAAATCCTAAGATGCTCAAGTACGACTAGTAATACAGTATTAAGAGCAGAACTGGGAATGCGCCCACTCAAGACAAATAGAGACATGAGAAAGTTGAACTGACAATATAAAGTAAGGAACATGCCAAAAAAGAGGTTGCCAGCCATAGTTGATAGAGGTGTATGGGAAAAAGTAACAAAAGGGCGAGCTGGAATAAGGTGGGATGGCGTAGTTGAGAAAGTATGGAAGGATCTAGGGGGAAACCAAGTAGAGATGATGTCCGCCGGGAAGTTTGGGAGGTACAAGGCAGAAGTAGAAGAAAGGATGGAAAGAAGGGAAAGGCTAGCGCTAAGAAACAGGGTGGAATCGGAAAGAACACTTAGAGATATACGGGGGATTGAGGGAAGGAATAGGAATGAAAACGTATTTGCATGGCCCAATGGACTTTGCGAAAACGCTGAAACTGCGCTTTCGTGTAGGTGACCTGGACCTGCCAGAAAGAAGAAAGAGGTACACCAGTAGCCGGGAAGAGGAGGAAGTAGACGCACAGATGTGCCCGTGTGGCAAAGCAATAGAGAGTAGAACTCACATAGTAGGAGCACGTGAAATATACAAGGAGGAACGGGATGTGTTAGAAGAGGAGATGAGGAAAATAGACGAATGTGACATGGAGGAGTTTGATACAACGAATAGCAGCGAGAAAACGATCGCTATCCTAGGAGATAGATGGTGGCCACAGGGGGCCAAACAGGGAGGGCGGGGATAATATTAGCAAAAAGTTTCTATGAAATTTATGGAAACAACGTAATGAGCGCCCAATTGTTGGAGGTGTCTCTATAAGGAGTAGGAACGGTGCTCCGTCTCGAAAGGGATGTGTGGTCAATGGTCAAATGACTAAGGCAAGCAACAAATGAGTACGCCCCCCCTCCCCCCCCCCCCACCCCACCACCAACATTGCCTACCCCAGCCACATTACACCTGGGCAAGCACTACCCTTCACCACCCTCGAAACGTTTTGGTTCCCTTGATATTTAGTATACTTCCTATACGCCTGCAGCCCCCTCCCCTTCTCCCTCCTTATTCAGCCGTCCATGCTGTCCCGTGCTTCCGCACGTCTTCCGTTCTCCCGACACGGCTGCACCTTCCCCCCTCATCCAATCGCGTTCTATCCTTCCACGTGTTTGTTGTCCCCTGCTTTCATTGTCGGCCTCCCGTCGTGTCATAACCTCCGGCGCGCCACCCAGGCGCCATGGAGCAGAGGTATCTCCGCTGGCACGGCTGGCTTGTGCGGTACGCCATCGGAGGCAGCCAGGACCCCTCCGCTCCTGCCGTGCTCCTGGTGCACGGCTTCGGCGCCTCCTCCGACCAATGGGATCGCGTCTTCGAGGAGTTCGCCCCTTCGAAGGCATCGTCGAAAGACGGCGCGACTCCCGTTGGCGGAGGGAAAGGGGTGAGGCTGGTAGCGCTTGACCTGGTGGGGTTCGGGCACTCGTCCAAACCTCCCCTATCGTTTTCCCCAGTACTCGTGGGCGGACTGCGCTAGAGACGTTGCTCTGCGGGCGGGCGGCGGACCGTTCTTCATCGCGGGAAACTCAATCGGAGGGTGAGTGACGAGAACGCGCGTGTCTAGTAGTAGACCTCACCTTCGAACGGGAGCGCTTGGTGTTCGATAAGCTCGTGCAAGGGGTTGGCTCGATCACGAGAAGGAGTAGCTCGAGGCCAGGGTTGCCATGAGGCAGGAGTAGGAGTGGAGAACCCAGTGTCGATCTCTCTGTGGTGAACGTAGAACAAGCAGCATGGGACGCCTTCCGTCCCCTGTCTTTCAGAAGTCAATAAGGACCCCATAAATCCTCCTACTCGGGGATACATGAAACCCGCCGCAATCTCTGTAGACCACATGCAGTTACACCTTGTGGACCTTGACGCAAGTAAACATAAATCCCAATACTTGGGACGCTCATGTTTGGGGTACGGTCAAGGCCGGGGCGAATAGCTCCAGGGTTGACGGTTCGAGGAGACAATAACATGTGACTGATGGTTTGGTCGTGGGTGGCCGCTGTAACGGAGAAAGAGGGCGGCCGATATTGTCTCCTAAAATATTTTTCAAGTAGAGGCGAAGTCTGGGACCGTCGCTAGCTCTTACCGACGAGGGAAGACTTGGATGCAAGCGGGACAACGCGTACATAATGATCCAGGCCTTTTCATATCAGGCAGCAGGCTTCATTGCGATCACCCTAGGGCACGCTTCCTGTGGGAAGCTGCGTGGCTTGTCGGGGTTCCGGTTGGATGCCGTGTCAACCTTGATCATAGTCCTGTTTCAGATAATGTCATGGTTGTCTCTCTCCTGCACCCCGCCGAAGAGTCGTTGTTTCTCGTGTATTGCAAGATTATGACGCGAGGTTGGGGGCTTGTATCATCGAGATTTTCTCCTCTCCCTCGTTGGTGGGTAGATTTGGGATTCATCCGCCTTGTGTTCAGCTGGTCGCAGGCATAAGCTGACTTTTTTCTCCGCTGCGTGGCTGAAAGGTACATCTCGATGGGAGTTGCGGCGGACTGCAAAGAGCTGTGCAAGGGAGTGGTGCTCGTCAACAGCGCAGGTGCACGGGGCATCGTTTTACCCGCCCTCACGCTGACCCACGCCTGCCCGTAGTATTTGTTGTGAAGTAGTGGTGCTTGTAGTAGTGATATAAGTACAGTAGTAATAGGTGGTAGGTACCGTTGCGGTGACTGCTGTGCTGAAGCAGTCCTACACACCTGGAATGGTGGGGCGGAGAAAGTCCTGCAAGCGCTATGGGAGTGCACACCTGGGTCTTATTCGCCGACCAAATCCTGTCTTTTGTCGTCCACCCGCCTGCTCGCCTGCATGTATTTATCGAATGCGTATCCCACGGGCATCGAGTAACTCGAGCGTCTCCCACCAAAGACAGTAGACTATTGCGATGCCAAGAAAGACTGCTGTAGACTGTTTCGATGTTTTTGCTATTACGGGGGTCCATAGTTAACAGGACCTATGATGTACATAAAAACCTATATATTTGCCAATTTTTACCAACAAAATTTGGTCCCGTTAACTATGGACCCCCGTAATACTATAGTGCGTCCTCATTATGTTTACCCACGTGCACCAGTGGGATGGTAGCCATACCGGGCACAGCTGCGCAACACACGCGCCCCCCGCTGTGCAAAACGCCGCCGAAAATCTACCCCCCCCCCCTCCACGGTCAAGTTAGATAATGTTTGTGCGGGGAGAACCTTCACTCCGCACAAGGGGCACGATCGTATCACGTAGTGTGTATATGGTGAGGCACCCGCGAGGCAGGTACATAGTAACCCCATTGCTGTCTCTGGAAGTGGCCACACCAGAAATTAAATCAATTCATTAATGCTGTCATCCACATGCAAGAAAATCCGCCTCAAAAGCGGTTCTTAGTAGGATGCAGCTCACCCTTCATGCGACTCGCCCAACACCTCACGGCGCTTCGCGCTTGGTGCAAGCAATGTCTGCCTGGTCGGTGAAAACCCGACGTGCTCCGTCCCGGCATTGTAGGGATGCGAGGGTCTATGGCCATACGACTACGGCCATGCATGAGATCCCTCTCCTATCGAGTACACCCCCCCCCCCCCCCCACGACGCCGCACGTTTCCCTAACCTTACAGGGAGAATTCTGACGGAGAAAGAGTTTCGGACCGAGGCGACGGTCAAATACGATGGTCTCAGTGTCGAAGACGCGACTCGCGGCGGAAAACTCGAGGCCTACTCCGCTCCTCCGAACGCCGCTCTCACGGTGCTCGGCTCCGGACTTTTCGCCTTTCTGCAGGGTCGCATCGCGGCTACGTGTCGCAACGTTTATCCCGTGGTAAGTGTGACAAAAAAGAGCTGTACCCTATATAAGACCAAAGAGAGGTGTACCGTGTAACACCAAAGAGAGGTGTAGCCTGTAAGACCCAAAAAAGGTGTACCCTTTTAAGACAAAAAAAGAGGTGTACCCTACAACACCAAAAAAGGTGTACCGCATGACACACACGGCTGATAAGATAACACACCCCCTCGGACGAGCTTCCGGGCTGATTTTCTCCACCACGGGCAGGATGCAAATGCTAATAATGCTATTGCTGATATCGTGGTGCTAACTCAATACTACGATGTTAGTATAAACTAATAAATAATGCTGATTATGCCACAAACATGCTAATACTGCTGATATTCCCGAGCGATGCGCCTATGGAAAGATCTTGACGAAACGCTTTTCACCGTTTTCGATGTGTGCGCATGCATGCCCCCCCTTGATTTCGAGAAACTCGGCTCGTAAAGTCATCACAGGGGGGAAGCAGTCTTGCGCGTCATAGCTGTACGGTACCATGGTTGGAAGTCGTTCCCTGGCGGTTACATTTTAGGATCTTGCAAGCTGCACATTAGTAGATGTGGCTCACAGCTTTTACAATGTTGTAGCGTGTTCTGCCTATCCGTCTCGTACTGAGGAGATAACGAGGTTACGCCTTGCACCGATCTGCTGGACAAATAAACCCTGACGGCCAGGAGCGAGGGGTACGCTGATGAACGGATGCATGTGCCTCACACCGCGGCTGGGTGCGCTGCTCATCCGTTGCGTCGAAATCGCATTTGAACCGTACGCAGTTGCCGCAAAAACAATCGTCTTCTTGTGTGTCCAACTGCCAATGACGCGCGCGTTACGCTAGAGGTTGGCTCTTTTTGGCCTTGTGAAGCAACGTTTGTGAATGATGGAGCTCCTCAGCTGAAGTAACTAACCGGTTATCCATCTGGGTCTTACTAGTAGTATGGAGCTTCTCAAGTGAAGAGCCCCAGAAAGAAAATCTACCTCAATCTCAGCGCGCGTCCATCCAGAACTTGCGCGCACTTCTTTCGAACGTTGGACAGAACCCTGGCATCGTGGACGAGGGACTCGCAGAAAACATCCTGAGAGACTCGTGCGATCCCGGAGCTGTGGGCGTCATCGCCGCCGGGGGCAAGCTTCCTTTCTCGCGCTCGGCCAATGAGATGCTCGGGAAGTTTGGGGTGAGTGCTACTGTAGGTAGTTGAAATGCCTGCTTTTGGACCATCAGACATACATCTAATCAGGCTGGAGGGAACTGCTTACAGACTGGGCTTTCTTGCGTAAGTGTTCACTCGTAAGACACGACATTTGTGGCGGCCAGCTTCTGCAGTAATGTTTCGTCGTCGCTTTAACTTGTATAATCAACCCTGTACAGTTTGTTCTTAATATGGCCTATCTGCTGCGATCAGCCGGAGCTACTACCGACGCAATGATTCGATGGCAGTCAACGCGGCACCTCGTCGCGGAGAGTGGTGTTCAGTCTTGAGGCATGATGTTTATGGCGACCGGTTTCCTTGTTATCCCATCCCTGTGGCCTTTCATAACGTGTACCCTAGAAACGAGCTGTTTAGCTCACCACGCGTGAACTCGGCACTGCCTGGGCGATCCGTGCTACAATAGAGGTACGAAGCACTTTTCGGAGAAAAGCTTTCTGGCTGACGGCGCTCCCGAAGGGCACTATGGAACGGCCCAATGTATCCAATACCGGTGGAATGCCATACATGTCTTGATTCGTCCCACGGTATAGGGGTTGCGTTCTTTGTCTCAATACTTTCTGACCGATTGAAGTCCGCAAGTGAGACACTATTGGAATACCGGTTATAGAGTATGATATTTTTGGTAGTATTTTTGTTGAGGACTCGCGCATAGGAGGGTTGGCCCGGTTGCTCAAGCAAAGGTCTTTGGAGTATTGTTTCGGGTGACATATTGAGCTCCTCATGCGGGGAGCTCAGAAAATAGGCCACCATCCCTAAAAGGCATTGCTCTTACACAATCATTTTCGTTGTATACCTAGGTTTTAGGATTGACCAGCTTGGTTTTAGCGTGGGTGAGGTAGAGAGCTCCTATACTCTGAACAAGTAAGGAACCCCAGAAAAATGAGGAGCTATATACCGTAGGGTTTTGAACTATCTATACCTTCATCCTTTACTCCGGTCCTTTTGATCGTGTTGATGCGCTATCACCGTGCTGATCCTTGAGCGCCGTATTTGTGTACTGATCGATACACATTACCGCAAGCATGTTTTGGCTTGCGGAGCCAAAGCCGCATCGATTGACACCAAAACATTCATCAGCCTTGAATACCGGAGGCCGCTCCTGCCTACAGGAGCGAGACACTGTAATATTGTGACAGCAACGGTAAGCGCACAGCATCTGCGCGCTTCTGACGCCACTTGTTCGTGGTTAATGCACGGCAGGGTCCAGTCTTGGTGACGCAGGGCGTGAAGGATCCGCTCAACGATGCCGAGGGAAGAGCCACGCTGTTCCAAGAGCTAGGGCCCCAGGTCGACGTCGTTCGCGTGGACGGCGGGCACTGGTGAGACCAACCGCCCCGCGAGTAGCCGAGCATCGCACGTTCAACGCAAACTATCAACGCTTGGAATAGACCTATCATTATTATATAAGCAGCAAAGAGCCGCGGAGTATATACCTGCACTCTTCAGCTCGTATGCTCAACGCACAGCCTCAGGCCGGCGTCATTCGTACGCCGCTCTCTCCAGCACTTTTATGCCATGTGTGACGTACAGAATACAGTAGGCTCTATGACATCAGACCGACGTCACCCGTCCGACGCTTGCTTCGGCATTTTTTCCTCCATGTATCACAGCAATTGCCTCGGGTCGACATGTTCCGCATACGTAGACAACCATCACAGGCGACGACACACGCCAGTAAAGAGCTGTTCACCTTTATATCACAAGTTGACATTGTTACCGTCGTTCTTACCAAGATCAGCGTAGCAAGCCTCCACACTCGTGAGCATTTATGCTCTGTGCGTAGCTTTGGTCTTTACGCTCTCTCGAGTTCTTAAGCTCTGTATCTACAGCTTCAATCGCTACGCTCTGTGGAGTCGTCAAACTTTATATATGGCGCTTCAGCACTCTCATCTTTGCTCCAGTCACCGTTCGTTGCACTTAAGCCCTTCGTTCTGTCTGTACTCGTAGTTCCAGGCCCTTACGTTCTGGAGTCTCTTAAGCTCTAATCTCGACGCTCTCTGGATCCATGTGGAAATTCAGCATTCGTATCTCCCTTCCCTCGCTTTTCATTGCAAACGGCGCCTTCCGTTACAGTCCTCATCACGAGGTGGCAACCGAGGTGTGCAATGCCGTTTCGGACTTCGTCGAACGCGTCGAAGCCGAGCGACCACTGCTCAAGCAGCCGGTGTGAATGACTCACTTTGCTGGACCCTATGTAATTGTTAATGTGTGCGGCATAGTCGAATACGTGAGGCCACATTTGCAGCTTGTAGGTGGGGCTGGGCAGTTTTGCTTTTTGCCGCGTGGATCGTCATTCTGTTTATTTCCCGTTTGAGGTTTTCACAAGCACCTGGTGGCACACCTTTCGATGGGAACGGTTTCCTAGCCATGAGTGAGCCTGACTTGATGAGGTTTTATGTTTGTCAACGCTGCCTGCCGTCACTTGGTTATGCCTGTCCGAAGCATAGTTGTTCACCTACTGGTAGCTTCGGCCAGCGCTTCTTTGGGGAACTGAACACGAACACTCATCCGCTGTGATTATTATGTTTTACAACTCACGATGCCGTTCGGTTGCGTTGTGAACCTTTCGCGTTGCGCCTGGGTCGGTGCCGAGCGCACTTCCGGGTTTATTCTATTTTACCAAATACTTCCCAACATCCTGCAAGATCGGCATGTTCAACAGTAAACTGCAATCAAAGCCAGTCGATCGATGCGTTGCGTGTGAGTTAGAAACACAAACGCAGACAAAGCAGAAAGTATATACAGTAGATATACGTATGTAGACTGTAGGTGGAACCTGAAAACAACGAGTATCCGTACACACGCAAACCCCGTTGCCCACCAAGAGGACTCGCAGTATTTTCGTCGTGTCGTCGGTGAATCTGTCCGTCTGTCGGTCTATTGTCTTCTCTGTGTACTTGTTTCTCAACTATGTATATTTGGGTATGACGGCTGCTGCTAATTTATTTATTTGCTGTAGTTTCTGTGACGGACCGCCGTCGGAGAAAATGCACCAAGTATAGATTGGGTGGGCATTTTGCAACGTTTTTTTTCTGTGCAGATAACCTCCACTGTTGCAGTCGCCCTGCGCGATGGTGCCGTTGCAAGATACACGTACTATACCTACTCTATATACACCAACGATTCATCATACTTTTAACTCACCGTTGATTCATAGACATATACACCCCGATCTCTGTCTACCATGGGAGACATCAATACCATTAAGTTGGTGTGAATGCCCTAGATGTACAGCAGTAGGTGCTGGATCAAGCGAAATGGAAGAAGTTATCATATACTCGTACAAGCAAATAATCGAACAGATCAACCAATCACAGACCTTAATTGCCTCCAAAGCACACAAAAAAAAAACACAGCTATGGGTTGCATTACGAGTTTCTCAATGGATGTGGTTGGTCAACAGTCTCGCCCCTAGTCTACTCACAGGAATGTTCTCATAGGAGAGAGAAGCGTGGCGGCAAGTTATAAACCCTGCAGCTGCAGTATACAACACCATGCACCCGTGGCGGTACGTCGGCGCTGTACTATGGTTTGTTGCTTTTATCGGAAGGTGCGATCTGTCGCCGAGGATAGAGCGGTCAGCCCCGCGAAGTTTGTGTATATTTTATCGGGCCGACCGCACGGCCAGCAGCAACCCCCACCAGAAGCATCGTCATTGTCATCATCATCAGCAGCAGCGGGGTGCAGCAGAGTGTGCGTGGCGCCGAGACACCCTGGCGCGTGGATTCCACCATCCTCTTGTTGTTTGTGGTGCATCCGCGTCGTCTTATGACTAGCGCTGCGTATCGCCGCGGGTCTCGTCGCCAAGAGTTGAGCTTTGCTTGCCGGCGATTCTTTTTTTGTATTGTTTTTCTGTACCAGTAGTCTTTGAGTCATGCTGCATACCGTGGAGGGGGTAGATTTGAGCCTAAAATCTTTCTGGCTGACGGACCATCGTCATCAATTGGGCAACCAACCACCCACCAATATATTTAAGTCCTATAGACTCGTGCTACGATTTTTTTTTCCCCGACTGACGAGGCTCTCCAATTCAGGAACTCGACCTAAACTCGCTGCTGCAATACCAGTCATCGTTTGTGTTTTATGACACCTCTTGATGGACCATGGGATAGTCGAGTCATCGGGTGGCAGTTCCAGTTCTGTTATCTATTAATAGTTCATTTTTCGGCCTACTGCAGGTATACAAGTCCTCAATCCTAGAGCCTCGGAAGAACCAGGGTTCACCCCTGTCGTAGCACGTATCTATCACGTTATTTTTGGGTCCAACACTAAAATCAAGTAATTTGGCATCTCAACACTAAAACCAACTCTTTTTTAGAAACCCTCTAGAATCAAGTCATTTTGCATCCCAACACTGAAATCATTTTTTTTTTTGGCGTGTTTTCCTGCCCGTTTCGTTGTTCGCGGGGAGCTTACTGTTCCTCTCAAAGAACGTCAGTTTTGGGCGAGGTATAGTACCCAGTAGATGCGAGTCGACGAGGGAAGAAAGGGCTGAAGTTTTCCCGCGATAGAAATGCCTGCCAAGGCAAGAACCGTCGTGGGGAGGAGGGAGAAGAGCCTGCTGCTTTGTCACCCCGGACCTGAGACCTGGGGTACGACTACTGCTTTATGTAGGAAGGAGAGAAAAATAAGGGCGAAGACAATAAATGGGATGAAACAAAAAAACACAAAATATCACGAGCCTAAGAAAACTATTAGTAGGTATCCCCCCTACCGCCCGACCGTAGCATGATGGGAGCCGTCTTGTGGTGGGGGCAGTGTGGAGGTCGTCCAGGTTTTCTAGAAAGGCGAGAAGCGGGAGGAACCATGGTGCAAATAGTGCACATACTTCGTATACAAGAGGGAGGGTGTAAGTGCACTGAAACAGGTTCGGAGGGCGTTCACGACCAGTGCCGAGCCAAACGACAGGACACGTGGGCAATACAAACCCGGCGAATATTATACTTTTACTGTAGATACGAGTATACGTGAGGATAGGATTCTCCGTCAGTGGTGATTGGAATGATTCGACGATAATCTGCAGCACGTCATGTTAACGGATGTTAGTTCTCTACTCTACCGGGAAACATTGCTACCAGTATTTATTTACTCTGTCTTGGACAACCCGTTCTAGTTGCCCTCCCCCCCCCCTGAAATCCAAATCTCAACTGAATCAGGGAAGCACCTGAAGATTCATGCGCAAAATTGTTTCATGTGTCCAGCGCTTCTTTGCTGCGGACCTTAAGCACGACACGGATTAAGAGGGACTGTTTTAGTTTGTACCCAGGCCTGATCAAAGATGCGGTACGGTGAGGGTACCGGGCTTAGGCTACTATTTAATAGGTACCTGGTACAGATGATGAGTGGTGCTGTACCTCGCTCAAACACCGACTCGGGCAATGCCACAAGGTAGGAGTGGTGGCTTATGTTCTGATCTCCTCACATCAAAGAAGTCAGGAGACAACACTTTCACCCCTCGACAGACAGCAAACTTTGCCTTGACATACCTTGACGAACACCAAACCACTAGGTGTTAGTGTGGAACACTCGCGCCTACACGCAGTTTCGTATCGGTTGAGGCTGTCACCTTTTATAGGTTTGTCCGCATTTTGTCTGCTGGGCTTGTGGGCAATGATGCCCGTGAGAGCACTCGTCCTTCTCCTGTGTCTCTTGCTTTCTCTCTGTTGGGGGACGAATAATACAACGATGCGAAAAATCTATCTCGCATGGAGCTAACCATCTACGAACACTCTAGAGGCTCGGACATCCAAACCAAGCCTCATGAGGGACGAAGTCAGGGTCTACGGGTCACAGCAGTGTTGGAACAGAGCCCTACTGCTCTCGAGGAAGCTGAGAAAGGAGATTGCTCCGCTTTTTGAAGACCAGCCCTTCGGAGAGCAGCTCGAGACGTGCAGGCGCAAGAGGAGGTCCGTTGGGGCAGGAGATAGCCACCGCTGGTACAGCAGAGAGATGGCTGTACCGCCATCGTTGGGTTTATCCGATGGTGGAGGACGGAGCAGGGGGGGTAGCCCAAAAGGCGAGTAATCTTCTGACATTCACGGCAGTGGGTCTGCGGGGGTCGGAATTCTCCAAAATCGCGTGATTCATATATAGGCTAGCGAGTAGTGCTTCTATCATCACTAAAGGTCGGGTCTTGAGCTTGTCTCGCAGACTTCATAAATAGTCTGCTCGAGCGTGTACGCTGGAGATAGTGTTTGAATGGTTGTGAAGCGTGCTTATAATATTTCAATGCAGTAGTGTATATACATGTGGCGAGAATTAGGTCCCGGTGGCCGTGTATACGATGGCGGAGGTCCCGAAGATGATGCCGTGGCGGCGACGTCATAATTAAGGAGCCGCTACTGCTGGCAGCTACTGCTGTACATCAGTAGTAGCTAAACACCCCTTGGTGGCAGTACAGCCATGGGCATCAGCAGCTTACGTCCTACCTACTATGGGAGTCAAACAGTAGGCACCCCTGCCGGGTATAGCCGAAAAAAAAGGCGGACGTACAGCAGTAGCGACATGCCCCAAGGAGGAAACCTATCCTTGGGTACCCCCGACGTGTCATCGGCGACGGGAAATCGTGCGGCGTAGCCGCACGTACTCCATTACGGGGAAGTTAGTGATGCAGATGAAGGGTGCGGTGGAGGCAGTGTCATTTTGACGGCGTGGCTACTGCTGTACAGCAGGAGCAGCTAAAGGCCTATGGCAGAGCATAATCGTAGGCAGGAAGAAGCAGCAGCGTATGTCCATGGTGGAAGCATAGCCGCGGACCCTCACCGTGTTCAGCGAGAAGCGGGGACGTACAGCATCAGCTAAACGTCCCAAGGAGGAAGTACACCCTTGGGCACCCCCGCCATGTGGTCGATGGTATAAAATTGTGCGGCGTAGATGCACGTACTCCGCTACGGGGAGGTTAGTGACGGGTACGAACAATGCGGTCAGGGTGTTCTAGGGGAGCAGTTCCTTCTTTACCGCAGTAGCTAAGAGCCCTACGGCGGAAGTACAGCTGTAGCCACCCCCGTCGCGTGTTGCGATAGAGGGACTTTAAGTTGTGCGACATTTACATGCCGTTACACGGAGAGTGAAGGAAGAGCAGACGTGAGGGTATCGCCGAGCAAGGGGGGCGCGTCTGCTCATTCCGCGAAAATACGCATTTTCGAGGCTTGGCCATGTTATCCCGTGACGTGTCACTAGCGAAGGCGGTGAGGGGAAACAGTCCCGTGGCATGATCACGTGCATTCTATTGCGGAGGGATATACGGTGGAGTCAGCGGGCGTGGGGGGGTTCGTGGACTGACTGCAGGGGTTCAGTATACGAGGAGAATAGCGCCTACATGACAGCAATGCACTCGGCGTGGCCGAGCGCGCTTCACGACAGCATCGGCAGCAGCAGCAGCAGCAGCAGCAGCAGCAGTGGGGGGGTCGTGGAAAAAGCAGATGTGAGTATATCGTTCACTGGAATTTTGATTCTGGTAATTCGCGGGATGAGAGGGGGATCGTCTGACTATAGGCGGTTAATTCGCAGGTGTGATATGGTGTAGTATCGGGCTACAGAAGTGGTTATGATATAGCCCGTAGTATCAAAGCCTCAGGATGGGCTTATGTGATCTGAGTGAAGTACTCCATGTGGGATATACATATATAAAATGTAGTCTGCAGTTTTGTAGTCTCACGAATACGAGAGTAATCCAAAGAATGGACTCACCCGGCGGATATTCCGTTAGTCCCTTACCACGATATTCGGGTTTTACTATTACGGGGGTCCATAGTAAATAGGACCTACGGTACAGACGAAAACCTATATCTTTTCATATTTTTACTAACAACGTTTGGTCCTACTTATCTGTGGTCCCCCGTAATACACAGGGGTGAAGTTTTTCCTTGCGATGGATACACCTGTTCGATCGAATATTGTTTTGGATCCTGCAATTTTGAAGTTATTACATGCGACTGGGTAGTGATTTCTGAATGGTATTAGATTTATCGTGCTTTCCGGCTAAGTCGTGATGACATGAGATGTATCGTTTGCGACTGGGTAAAGACTTCTGAATGACGTAAGATTTATCGTTTTCTCCGGGTAAGTCGCGGATGATAAGAGATGTATTGTTTGCGATCCGGGTTGGATTTCTGAAGGGTAGGAAAAATATCTTTCGTTCCGGATAGAGTCTTGGGTGATGGGAGATGTATCGTTTGGGTCCATCCCGAATGATTACCCCCCCCCCCCCCCCCCCCCCCCCCCCCCCCCCCTGGTAGTAGAAGGATATTTTGATGCAGACAAGCTGTCTTGTAATTCCAGCACGCCATGTGGCGTTCCCTGGAGGGCATACGGTTGGTGTGGACAGGTTAGTTGTTTTGAAATTCCAGGACGCCGTGTGGCATTCCCTGCAGATCATAAAAGGTTGGTATGGACATGTTGCAAAGCCGATTTTTTCGGTTGAGGGGGGGGGGGGGGGGGTGGGTAAGTACGCCTTCACGGGTGATCTTTCTTGTTGCAGAGCATGGTTGGTTATACCGAATTATTGGTTTTCCTGGTGTCTCTTGTTTGTGGCTGCCTACGTGTGTTGACGAGACGGGAAGAGGCATCCCTGTGGCTGTACAGGACATACTGGCCTGAGTAGGAGAAAGGGGATGCAAACGCATGATTAGCAGTGCAATTACCAATATTGTTTTTTCGACCTTGATTGATGGTTATGGTTATGGAGTTCGAAAGAAGAGGTGTTTTGAGGATTGATTTGATTTGTTCACAAGCAAGTTATCTCGCAGTAAATTGTTTTTGCAATGAAACGTGGTGACTTGTAGTTGGTCAGATACTTTCTGTAGCTGGGAGGGACTAAGCTACTCTTAGCGTCGGGTAGATTCTATATTGCGGAGAAGAACGTTTGCTCTCTCGCTTTACCGTTGCGGTGTGTGTATCTACGGCGATAGTAGGGGACAAAAGGGGATTTTAGTCCGGGGGACCTCGCGATCACTGGCATTGTATGGTTTGCCTTTGTTTTTGCTTTCAAAGGCGCGGCTATCGTAGTCTCTTTTTGTGTTTGCAAGACGAGGATGGGTTTCCTCATGCCTTTTTGGTTTTTTCAGGTGAAATAAGAAATGATGAGTCTATTGTTGGTTCGTCACTACCGTCGTCACTGCTGTACTGTGAAGAATCCGGGGGGTGTTGATATGGAATTTTCAGTATGGCAGTTACACGCAGTTTCGTATCGGTTGGGGCTATTAATCTTCTATGGGTCGGTCCGTATTCTGTCCGCTGGGCTTGTGTGCGGGGGTAATGACGCCCTGAGAGCATTTGCCATTCTCTTGTGTCACTTGCGTCTTTCGTGTTGGGGGGCCAATATGACTTGAAACCTATCTCGCGTGGAGCTAAGCATCTACGAACAAAACAAGTTTCTTCGCGCAAACCTATCAATACCAACGTTTCTTCTATGTGCTACACAGCAGCAGTAAATAATCTTTTGTTTAGGCTCAGGCTCGCGACCTATTGTGGTGTAAACGGTTAGCATAGGGTCTGAAAGGCCATTATGTATGATTGAGAGTGGGCATTCCTCTCTTGAGCACTTAAAAGCTTTTATGCGTAGCTGTAACTCCCTAGATTCAAGAAAATCTCAGCCTGAAATTCTTATCTCCCAAAATTCCTAAACCAAGTGTATTACCGTGGTTAAGTGTCATACTGACCGGTATACTAACCGGCAGTCGCTCACCTGATATTCTCATCCGGCCAGAAAATATTGCCTCAGAAGGCAAAAAAGTAGTACCTCCACCGTACGACGAGTCACTTGAACACGTTTTGTTGGCTATATACAACTTCATGGCGGTGCACTTACTGCATCCCGACACCGAGATGTACAACAACAAGAAACTCAAGACTGCAATGAAACAGGGAAGCCACTCGCGAGATTGGCTCCAAGCCAATTGAACAACAAGAAATCCTAAAAGTGACCACCTAGCGCAGCCTTGATAGCCTTCGTGCTCTCGAAACGCCGAAGTCGTGCGTGACCCGCTGAGCTAGCAGGGTAAGCTGCATGACTAAGGTCCCGGCCGAGTACAGTCTTTCCAAGAACGCATGACATCGTCTGGACAACTTTATCGGATGTGTGTCGTCTGGTCTTCTCCGAAAATACCTCCAAAAACATGTCATCGGAAGCCGTCATTGTGCGCTGGTCTGGACTCTTTCTGAAGCCCACACGCCAGGCCCCGCCATTTCATATCAACCCCCAGATCACCCCCATCGGCTGAGCCCCAATTGGGGTGCGCATGAACCGCCCCCCTGGCCTTTCCAAACCCGTTTTAAATATCCGGATTCTCGAGACCAACACCGCAACACCTTTGCAGTTTGATTGGTCAGGCGTGGACACTGCTTTTTTCCCCAGACCTCTTCTTGAGCAAGGACGATGCTACGGGAGACAAATAGCCGTCGGCGTCTCCCACCCCGGTGGCTTGGTAGGTGGTCCGCGTGCCTGTCAAGATCAATTTCGTGGGTTCAAGTCTCACCGAGTGCATGCTCATAGGGACGTTTTCTTGCATATAAAAAATTGATAAGCAGAAAGCGCGAAAGCGTGAGTTGGCTACATTCGATGAAAATCGACGAGCAGTGGGAATGCTGAACCCTATGCGCGACAAAAAATAGAGGCACGTACCGGGGGGGAGAAGGGACGACACCTGTGACCACGGCTTGTCCAGAAGATCGTCGAGGGTAAACCCTCTTACGAGTGGGCTGGAAAGTAAAAGTGATGAAAAAAAAAAGAAAACATGAACCTCAGCTGGAGGACGGTGAATTAGCTGCCGGCCACTATTACGGGGGTTCATAGTTAACAGGACCTATGGTGTACATAAAAACCTATATATTTTCCTATTTTTACTAACAAAATTTGGTCCCGTTAACTATGGACCCCCGTAATAGCGGCACTTGTAGAAGGTGTGGTGCTCGACCAACACGCTCTGACCGTCTCCAGCGCGGACTGCTGAATATCCACGATATCCGGCGCGTACAGGAAAGCCCCTACCTTCTCCGTCGTGGATGGGTGTGCATCTACTGCTTGCTGCTGTACAACCGCGAAATACCAATCGCCAGAGGGTGCCACCACGGATACCCTAGCCAAAGCGCTCGGATTTAAACTGTCCCTCAACTGGATCGGACCCTTCAAAATGTTGGCAGCCGACCCTTTCCCTCCGACGCGAACCCGGCAGGCATTCTGTTATTCTGCAGGCCAGTGGGGAACGCTATTTAACACACCATGATTGGATCGCGGTTCCGAACCTCACATACTTCATATTTGATTGGTTCGAGCGTGCGCGCTGAAGGCAACATGGAAGTTTATGATAGTATGCTCCTACTGTACTATTTTCTACATATACTAGTCCATGGCGAGCGGAGTGTGCCGGAGATCACTGCTTAGAAGTCACGAACTCGAAAACGTACATATTTTGCTGGTTATATAGCACTATACTTACAGTAATCAGGTGACTATGCACGCCAGCAGATACTGTACTGTAGCCAATGATCTACACCATTGACTTTTCTGCGGTATCCCGTGGGACTTGCCATGGTGCCATCGGTGGCGTACCATGGCATCCCCACGGCATACCACGGCATAGCATGAGTGGTACAGTAGATGCCGCGGCACTTCATGGCGAGCCTCGGCATATCGCGGTGTGTCGTGGGCATGCCGCGCCGTGGGTCTGCCGTGGCATACCGTGGAGTGCCATAGCAGGCCATGGCATGCCGTACTTTGCCATGACACTAGCATGGAGTGCCATGGCCACAACCATGGCCATACCACAACATGCAACGAAGAAAGAAAATTGTGTACATACGATTGCGATCGACGCCCATACCTCGACGGGTATCGATACCTGGGACATTCACACCATCGACCCACGTACATACACCAACTCTGTGAGTTCGGTACAGGTATGAAGCGTAGGTACGGTGGAAAGCCCATCACCTGAAGCAACCCGCAAGAAATGAAAAGGTTAATTTTGTTTTGAAGGTGTGCGCGGCGCTTGGGCTGACACTATGGGAGTCCAACACGGAGGTGAGGGCAAACGAGATATGCGAGGAAGGCGCCACCTACCGGCGTTGCTTCTGCAGTGCAGTCGGCCATGAAAACAGCCTTGACCCAACGGTCGAGTTCGTGCACTCATGCAAGGTAGAGCCACTGGCGGAGACAGTGAACCCGGTGGAGAGATCCCGGCGTGCGTGCATATAACGCCTCTGGGTATTACTCCGGCGGTGTCGCTTGGACGCGTGCTTCGTACGGTATACAGGGGGATTTTTTCCGAGGCTCCTCACGTAAGGAGTCGCGTATGTACGTAACCTACAAAAATGACCCGGGGAACATGGTTACGTGCTACATACGGTGGTTCTTTGGGCAGCACAGTGAGTCCGAACAGAGTTTCCAGCTGAGATTTGGCAGGTAGGGAAACGGGGGGAGTGTCGAAATAACCCGTGGGGAACATGCCTTTCCGCCTGAATCAGGGACCTTGGGAGTGTGGTCGGCTGGCCACTTGTCGCTGCGCTTGTCATTTCGTGTGTTGTTAGCGATATGTCAAGCACTAGCTACGTATGGGATACATACGAGAGCTCAGATGCACGACGGCCAGGCCGCTATGGATGCTCAGCCAGGTGGTTGCCTATGCGTGAACTCGACAAGTTTTTGCGTGTGAGGATGTTTGAGAGGTGCCCACTTTAGGGGTGAACATCACGTGCTGTTCATTGACCGACCACCAACGGCGGTTATTATCCGAGGGTTTCGCCCCCAGATTCCATGGTCGTTTTTCGTGCAATTTTTCAATTTTCAGATTTTCCTGATTTGTTTTTCCGAAAATGTGAAATTTGACTTTCTTCCTGATATTTTTCCTTTTAAAGTTTACAAATCGTGACGGAAATACATCCGTACCTTGATAAATAGTTCCCGAACTTCCATAGTGTGGAAGCTCTGGAAAAAATCTCTCCGATAGTAATGGCCCAAAGCGGAATTGTCCGGACGAAATACTTTTGGAGACTGTCCATAAATTGGAATTGTCCGTACAATTGAACAAGGAGACGGGCTATAGCTGGAATTGTCCGGACCATTACATTTTGGAGACTGTTTCTATTGAATGGAACTGTCTGGACTATTGATTGTGGAGACGGTAGATATCTGACCAATTGATTTCGGGCACTTTCACCTTTCAATTCAGTGGAACGTGTGGACAGCAGGGCCAGGGAAGCAGGTGTCTGCAATCGAACTATCGATATAAACTTCCCGGATCATTATTAAATACGTAGTGTTCAGAGCGTGTCCATCAAATGGACCTGTTGACTTCAGTAGCCAGCAGTCAGTTGCAGTAGAAACCTAGCGATAGACAATAGGGCGTTGCCTACCATTCAAGGTGTGAATATCATATAGAAAAACCATACCCTGGACAATTCCCATTTCATTAGTCTGTCGTGTCTTTCAATTGGCTTTGGAGGCTTTGTGTGAATTAAAATTCTCCAGACGATTGATTTCACCGATTGTCCGTTGATTGAAAATTGTCCAGACCATTGATTTTGGCGATTGTCCATCAATTGGAATAGTCCAGACAGCTGATTTCGGCGGTCGTCTATGAATTGGATCTGTCCGCAGGACTGATTTTATAAGAAACTAAGAAAGCACGTCAGCTGTGAGTTCAACCGATCGGCAGATCGGTCGATACTCAACTTTGCAAGCTGCGTGAACCGCGCGCGTTTTCCATTATTTCCCTCGCTGATTTTGAACTCCATCTATCAAATGGAATTGTGTGAGCAAGAGGTTTCGAGTGTTGTCTATGAATTGGAATTTTCCAAACAATTGATTTCCGAGACTGCCAATTAATTAGCATTTGTAAAGAGGGGTGCAGAGATATAAGCTGGTAAGGGGCATAGGGATGTCGGTGCTGGGTGGAGCACGCTGCTTGTAGTTCACGAAATTCTTATCAGTGCTCCTCAAGTGAGTTGAGAGAAAGCGGGAGAACTCGAGTGGGCGATAGTGGGCTTTGCCAGGAACACAACTCAGCCCAGATGTCGACCAAAACTAGTCTGGTTTGCAGATACGAGTATTCCCACAAAGAAGATTCCCAAAGCGCTACGTACGTGGAACCACACAAGATTCGCAAACGGGTATGTTCCCCAAACGCTACGCGTAACCGTATAATATTCACAAACGGGTATGTACGTTCCTATACGATAGATATGCTACTCCATCACATTAGCCCACCCTGAATAGTCGTAGATGCAGATCACGCGACGATAGAAGATGACGACCATATCATCCCAAAACCGGGAAAAGAGATCGAAGATGTGGCTATTCAAGACAGAAATGAGATGATATATCTACCCCACACCTCGTAGTGAGGCTTCGGTGCCTCACTCAAGAAATACCGACCTCGCGACGAGGCCAAATGTGAAGGTGTTACCTACTGAGCTAGCTATAGGGGTAAATGACTGATCGATTACCCAGCCCGGGGTAATCCTCATAGCACTCTCCCCCCCTCTGAACGGCGGGATGTTTGGGGCGTCGGAACCGTATACGTTTGTACGCTGATCTACCCGCTTCGTTTCATTACCTGGGGAACGAGGGAGATGTGGTTTAGGCACGCGCAAGCGTTTCTGTAAAAGAAACGTTCGACGTGAGGTTCGAACTCGTGACCCAGACGACGTCGAATGTGAAGAGGGATACAGAGATTTAAGCTGGTAAGGGGCACAGTGATGTCGATGCTGGGCTGAGCACGCTGCTTGTAGTCCACGAACTTTTTATTAATGCTTCTCAAGTGAGTTGAGAGAAAGGGAGAGAACTCGAGTGAGCGATAGGGGGCTTCGCCAGGAACACAACTCAGCCCAGACGTCGACCAAAAGTAGCCTGGTTTGCAGATACGAGTATTCCCACAAAGGAGATTCCCAAAGCGCTACGTACGTGTAACCATACAAGATTCGCAATCGGATATGTTCCCCAAACGCTACGCATAACTGTATACGATTCGGAAACGGGTATGTTCCCAAAACGCTACGAGTAACGGTATAAGATTCGCAAACGGGTATGTACGCTCCTATACGATAGATATGCTACTCCATCACATATTGTACAGCCAATTGATTTGGGTTGCTGGTTCATTACTTGGAATTGTCCAGACAGTCGATTTCGGGTTACTGTCCCACTAATTGAACTTGTCCAGACAATTGATTTTGGGTGCTGTCTATTAATTGGAATTGCCTAAATAATTGATTTCGGGTGCAGCCTATTAAACGGAATTGTCCAAACAATTTGATTTAGGGTGCTGTCAATTGAATGGAGTTTTTCAAACGGACTTCGGCGATGGCAGACTACGTGTAATTTTCAGGCGCCGCCGAAGAATTGCTCTAGAAATGTCATGGCATTGTACGTATTTGTGGTATACTAAGACACCTCACCTTGAATTTATACTACTCGTAATAAAGCACGCCAAAGTACCTTGCAAATTTTTCGGTATCCAGGGAACTTCCCGATCCTGATGTCGAGGCATTATTAACGTGGTATTGTGGTGTACTGATCAAATCAATTGTTGTAGCTCTGCAAGTAGCTGCCAGTTTTCAAACGACATAGCCCTCTGAAACTCTATTGTCCGGAAAATTCCAATTAATGGACCGGTCTCCCAAACAAAGCAGTTGATGCCCCGACAATTCCAATTGATATACATCGCCTGAAATCGGTTGTTCAGGCATTTCCAATCTATAGACAGCCTGTAAAATCATGTATCAGCACAATTCCAAATAAGAGGCATTCTCCGAGATTTCTTGTCTGGGCAATTCCAAATAGAAGAAAGCACGAGGCATCAATTGTTCAGATAAAACATGCCAATTGTTGGACAGTCTCCTAAACCGTTTGTCCGGCCAACTCCGATTATCCGAAAGCACCAAACATCAGTTGTTCAGACAATTTCGATTCATGGACATATCTGAAATCTATTGTCAGGACGATTCCAATTATTAGAGTCTCCCAAACAATTTGTCGGGATAATTCCAATTGTTACGAAGCATCAGACATCAACTGCTCAAACCATCCCAACGAATAGAAAGTCCCCCAAGTCAATTGTCCGAACTAATCCATTTTTTAGACAAGTCTCCAAGATCAATTGTCTGAGCCAGTTCAATTGCTGAACAGTCTCTGACATCACTCGCCCGGACAATTCCGCAAAATAGACAATTTCGTGCCTCTGCTGTAGGGGAAATAGTCTATTGATAGGTCCACTACTTACTGTCCAAGGCGTAAGCAGAGAAAAGGGCGGCACACATCAACATTAGGTATGTATTGCATGTTCGTAGGTAGGATGTTTTGAAACCGCTTAGCCCATGTGTTCAGATGTGAACCATAAAAAAAAATGTATTTACAAAACACGATAGTCCGTATGCGCCAGTAGTGCTATAATTATTAGCTTTTGCGCTGGCGCAACGTTTCGGTCAAAATAGCCGTTTTCTGCAACAGCCGCGAAGAGCTTGGTTGCAGCGCTACATGCGATTTTGGACGCGCAACTTTTTTGGCCGCGGGCCCAACAACTTATTGCGGCCTTTTTTGTTCGCGGTAGGCTAATTTTTTTGAAACACTGTTCTGTTTTTCAAATTCGCCTTCGGCGACAAACATTTTGAGCCCCCTTTCTGAATTCGCCGCAGGCGAAAAACGTGTTTTGGGCCGTTTTTTTCTATTTGCCTGTTGTGGTAGAACAAGTATTCGCCGTTGCCGAAGCACATTTAAAAGGCGGTTTTCTGTATTCGCCGCCAATATTTCAGATTAAAGGCGCTTGTCACACTGCTGGCGAATCCTCAGGTTTGCTGCAGATGATGATGATGTGCTACTCGAGCCGTAACGTGGGAATGGCATAAGAGACTGGGAGTTGGGAATGTCGCCGACCATGGCGAATGCCAGATATAATATTAATATATACCTGGCATATGTTTCTCCCTGTGTTGTCGATTGACCTGGGTGTGGCGATGCTGGACGTAAGTAAGGGTGATCAGCTCGTTTCTTCTCCAAAACATCCCAGGTCCCAAGGCATCTCGATACATACCTTTTCGAGGTTCGGGAGGCGTTTAAACGCACTTTGTTATTTGATTTTTGGGCAATGTATTCGCGCATATATCGCGTTTTTTTTTTTGCCTCCGGCGGCCCCTGCGGGGCCTTGCGTCGCCTGTTGCGCTGCGCGCAACAGACGCCTGACCACTAATTGTATCGCTGGTATGCACTATTAATTTGAAGTGCACGGGAACTTGATTAGGAGATTGTCTACGAGTTGGCATTGTCTGGACAAGTGATTTTGGAGATTTTCTATTATTACTATTTTTTTTTTATTTTGAAATTTGTAATTGTACTTTTGACTTTGGATACTGCCTATATAATATCGATTGGAATGTTCCGGACAATTGACATAGAATGCGGTCTGCTGATTGAAATAGTCCAGACAAACGATTTTGGAGACTGTCTATTAGAAATTTACTGGACAATTGATTTGGGAGATTTGTCTACTTACTGGAATTCTACTGGACAAATGATTCAGGAGACGGCATACCGTAGTAATTGGAATTGTCCGGACAATTGATTTGGGGGACTGTTTATCAATTGGAAGTGTCAAGACAAATAATTTAGGATGCTGTCTGTTGATTGGAACTAATTGTCGGGATATAACTGATTTAGGAAACGATCTACCTGGTATCAATTAGAATTGTCCGCTACATACAGTTAATTTAGGAGAAGATCCATTAATTGGATATGTCCGGGTCATTGATTACGGAGACGGCCTACAAATGATATGGTTACCACTTGTACTACAGCTGTTAGTAGACTGCAGTTCTATTTACGTCACTGGTATCTTATAAATTTTGAAATACGTCAGCTGTGAGTTCGACATCAGTAATTATTTATTTTTCGATTCGGAAATGCTATCTGACCAAAACAATTAAGTAAATTGACCCCAATTTCAATTTAATTATTTCGTACTGGAAATAGAGAGAATTATTTATTTTCCGTCTTCGGGCACACGAAATGAAGTTGTCTGGACAATCGGGCCAGGTGGGGCTCATTTATTTAATAGAACTCGTCGGACAATGGAGCTCGATGCGTCCCAATTAGTTGAAATTAGGGACCGCAATAGACAGTCAATTGCCATAAGAAACTATTTGCAGATAATTGGGACTACCAGGCATTGTCTGTTGTCCAGTGCGTGATTGTATATGTGGACCATAGTGGAGTGTTTGTGGAGTGTGCGCTTGCTTGTGGCACATTGAAGGAGTGTTTGCATGCACTATTAATAGAGTGTTCTGCCGTTTCAAGTTTCTTGGCGATTGATCGTGGTCCTTCAACTGCGCCCGCGAACTTTTTAAAACGATATTTATATCTTCTTGTTGCGTGGTTGACATGCTACGCGATGCCAATGTCCACCATTAATTCTGGGCCACTACCAGCCACTATCACCGCTACCAAGGCCTTGGACTCGCTGCGCTGAGCGGGCGGCGTCAGCCACAAAAACCTCGAACGATTAGTATGTTTTCAATATTTTAGTATGCCAGGTACGAAGTATGCATTTGTTTGAAGTATCACGACGGAGGCAAAGGGGGGGGGGGCGGCGGAAAGACAAAACATCGACGGTAACATGTTATCCACAGCCACCACAAAGCCACAGCATTCACAACAAACCCTACCGCATGAAAAGACACACGGACAAACACAAACAACTAGCAAAATACTAATAATTTACAGATACTATTAATACCACACTTGTGGCACGTATGGCACCGCCAACAAATTGAAACCGCTGCCCACGTGCTGCAACATGTGGCCAATTGCAATTTATCGGGAGGCTATTTAAAGTTGCTTTATTTGATAGCCTAATAATGCCACAGACAAATCCAACCCATGAAAAAACAGGAGTGCATATACGTTGCCGCATTTCAGCGCTGTGACATACCCGTACCCGTAGCCAATCAGAGTGCCTAATTAGCTACCCAGGAAGATCTACTATCAAGTTTGGTCCACTACTGCGTAAATACCGATTTTAGCCAAATGTCTTCACCGCTCGCCATTACCGCTACCTGGATTCTTGCAAGGCTTTTACGGGAAAGGTGTGCATCGTTATTCTCCCCGTTTGAGGGAAATAGTCGATATCCCTACTGACAATCAAAAAGCTTCTGCTGGGTGTCACCTGCGCGATAAAATCGGACCATATCTCTGAATAGCGCCAGGTACCAGTATATCTGTTGCGGGGGAACATATATATAATAATAGTAAGGTCGGCGTCCCCGGTGGCTTGGTAAGTGGTCCGCGAGCCTATCAAGATCAATTTCGTGAGTTCGAGTCTCACCGAGTGCATGCTTGTAGGGGCTTTTTCTTGCACAAAATTGATTAGCGGAAAGCGCGAGAGCGTGAGTTAGCTGTACATTCGATGAAAATCGACGAGCAGTGGGAATGATGAACCCTATACGTGACAAAAAATAAAGGCACGTACCGGGGGGGAAAAGGGACGACACCTGTGTCCACGGCTTGTCCAGAAGATCGCTGAGGGTAAAACCTCCTACGAGTTAGGCTGGAAAGTAAAAGTGATGATTAAAAAAACAAAAACAAAAGTGTCAAGAACCAATTTTAGTGTGCAAACACAAGTAGGGGGATACATGCTTTTTGGGTAATGGGTGCTGACTACTGTTGAGATAGCCCCTCGAAATAGTTTACAAATACATACGGCCGGGCCGGGTACACAGACCGAGGTTGAAGAATGCACCTATGCGAGCATATGATGATGGTGATGATGATGTTCTCACATTATACAGCTAATTTCCCCGAAATGTGAGACTCAAGCTCGTGCCTCGCTGGGAAAACCCCTGGTTTTCCATCTACGATACGCCTCCCAAGTACTATCAATACGATCCCAATGAACTCAGGTAATTACCGGGCTTTCAGCTTCATTCAAAGCAGTACCATATCATTCGGGGTCAGGAAACAGGCTATACACGAAAATATCGTCTTGATGGAAGAAAGGAAACAAGCCAGAGCAACATACTATAATTGATGGAAAACAGGAAAACAGAAAAACGTCTTCGGCTCTATGGTGTATACCAGGTATACCCCAGGAAGTCACCAAGAATCACAAAGTCAGGAGTTTGCAATACTTACGGACGCGTTTTCACGAGAGAAGTTTTCAACAACGTCTGACTAGGTGTCCGAAATGCGCTGGAGAGGGCCATCAGTGGGGAGTACCCTGCAAATCGCCGAACTCTTGATGAAGGTGTCACCCGCCTGACCATCGCACAATACGTCCGATCCTGGTGAGAGCAGACGGGAAGAGTCCAATATCCTCGTTTCTCTTGTGTTTCCTGTTCAGCGACGCTCTGGACCAGCCTTCGTCGACATGCCTAGATTTCCCGCGCTCAAGGGGATGGGAAGCAGCAGCGGTTCGTCGTTAAAGTACTATGTGCACAGCGTTCGAGATCCGACCGGTGGATGTTTTGCTTTGGTTACCTAAGCACAAGCTCTACATTTGGCCGCACGCTCAGGAGTACCTGGTGGGCCTTGAATCTGAGTGGGAGGAGCACCTGACTTGGTTAGTCCTCGGGGTTCAAGGCGCTTTGCGTGTAGGCGGCGCGCTGCCTTGTTTTCGGCAGCGGAGGTGGCGACACCGGGAGGAGAAGCTCCGGCATCGGAGAGCGACCCACGGGTACTGGGACAAATGGAGTCCAAAGATGCTGCTGGTAAAGCCTAGGAGAATCCCCAGATCGTCGGAAGCAGGGATGATACGCCAACGGGACGCTCGGGAGCTCCCTTTGACACAGGCCAGCGCCACCTCCGTAACACCTGGAGTGGCGGCGTCTATGCCTACTGGCGCGGAAGGAGGGGTGCCTGCGACAAGAGACAGACAAGGGCGACCGCGCGGATCTGGGAGGGGGTCACGAGCGACCAGCACTGGAAGAGGGGCCGTCACGAGCCGGGGGCGAATCCCCCGGACCGGCGGCCGCGAGCCGCCACCGGCCCCTGGTCAGAGGGGGGGGCAAAAATGGGGAGCGCGAACATAGGAGGAAAAGAGGAGGGAGCGAGGCAGGAGGTGCAGCATCAGGGGGCGCAGGACGACTCCGCACATCCATGGGCTGCAGTCAAGAAGGCGCGACCTGCGGGAGTTGTCGGGCGACAGTGGCTCGGGGACAGCGAGTGGTTGGGCTACCGTGTGGACACCAGCATGTTATGCAGTCAGGAGAGGGGGAGTGCAGGCATCGCTTTCCTGAGGCACTAGAGGCTGCACAGTCCACCATGGGAGACGGGAAGCATTAGAGGCGGCAGTTCAGGCCGAACCTGGGCTGCGAGCCACAGCAGTGGGTCTCGTTGGGGGGATAACCGACGGTGGCGTGGACGGGCGGCTTCATGGGCTCTGCTATTCCTGGGACCAAGATACGTTGGGGATAGCAGGCCCGCTCGATGACGTTTTCCTTAAGAATATCGAGCAACGTTTCATCAAGGTGGTAAACTTGCAGCCAAGGCTAGCCACTGTCCATGCCGAGATGTTCACCCACATGTTTATCCTCCTCAACGACGCCTTGAGATAGCATCGTCAGAGTAGATAATCGGAGACGCCGAACTGGCTTCTGAGGGCATTTAAAACATGGTATATTCTGCCGGCTCTGCCGCGCTCACAGGATGGACGAATGAAGGGGCGTGAGAGGTTCGCGTCTGTTGAACGTGGTGCTGTCACCCTTTTTCTCCCATGGCTGGTGGGATACACCCGTCGGGCATCGGCAAGGCGTAATGACCCAGCCCACAAAGCGACCGTCGAAGCGAGCTTCGAGAGGGCAGCATCAGTATGCCGCCACCCGGGAGGTGCGACTGTGGCAGCACGCAGCCTTCTTGTGGAACCGCGAGCGCCCGGCAGCGAGAAAAACGTGGGAGCGGATTCCCCAACGAAAACCCAACCTCTGTCTCCGAGGCAGCAACGGCAGCGGCAGCAGCAAGTGCCTCTGTGGAAGGGAGGGGCCCCAAGTGGCACCCGGAGGACGGGTTCGACTCTCAGGTCGCCCTCGATGTGATTAAATCTCGGGACGCGATGTCTACTTTAGGAAGCGACGGCCTGCGCTGTTTGCACTTACACAGTTAATTATAGTACTGGTTTTGGCGTGATATGTTTGGTGTTGGTATTCAGACGTTTTGACGACGGCAAATTATCGACGATCCAGGCGCCTTTTAGCCGAAGGTCTGGCAGCTCTTCCTGCAATCCAACCTGACTGCCTTGAGCGAACATTGTCGCCCCGTATGCGTAGGAATGACGTGATGACGCTTCCTTGCAGCCGGGACTATGCGGCAGTGGCGGTCGCGATTAAGGGAGATCAACCGCGAGGCGAGACTGTTTGGGGTAGGGGTATGTGGGGGGTTCGAGCAGATAGCGCTACGCGTCATAGTGCACCACGAGGTAAAAAACTGGCTGATCCTGACAGACGATTCCAAAGCCTTCAACACCGTCAAGCGGACGGCGGTGTTCGCGGAGGTGCTCACTTGCGTGCCGGCACTCCGCAAAGTGCTACAGCGAGAGATCCACTGTTGGTGTTCTGTCAACTAGACTTGGGAGAAAGGTGAACGATCGACTGCTACAGTGGAGTACATCAACGGGGTGCCATAGGATCAGCGCCGTTTTGCATGCCGCTATTGCCAGTGCGGAAGCGGACCCGACAGGAGTTCGAACCGAGAGGAGTCGATGCGGTTGCCTACCTGGACACTGTAAGGATTGTGCCTTTGCTCCAGCGAGAACTAGCCAGCATCGGCACCACAGTGAAGGCCAAACAAACGGCCGCCTTGCCTCCGAAGAGGCACATGCCCACGCCGGAAGAAATTGCCCTCCTTGGAGGCATTGATGTCCGCATCGCGGACCGGGGTGGGGTAACGGTAGCTGGAGTATCCATCCGTACCGACGCATACGCGATGGAGAGCACGATGGAGATCACCGGAAAAGGCGGAGCGGAACGACTCGCGTGAATGCTCCCGCGCATGCCGGACAAACAATCAGAGCACCCGATTGCCACCGATTCCATGGTCCAGCGAACAGTTTACGGCGAGCGAGTGATGGACCCGGAGTTGTCTCTGCATGCATGCCAAAAGGCAGACAACAGCGCGATGTGGATGTTGGAAAACCTGCTTGATCTCCCGGGGACAGCAGAATTATCATTGTTCTTCGAGGGCGGGTGCCTGACGAGTGAATTGTCTCTGCTGCCCCACCACTAACGCGCGCAGGCGAACCTGTCCACGGGGACTGGAGGGTTTGGGCGGCCATCGGTTAAATCACGGAGGGTGTCAGTATTCGTCGTGAGACGGCATCGGAGATTCTTGCCGATGTCTCGCGCGCTATAGGGAAGAAAATTCGGAGGGTGCCCCGCGACTTGGTCCTTGTCCGCCGCATTGGAGCGTCAAGGACCTCCACGGCGTGCACGGGGTTTCGGAGCAAACCATGGATTACATCGTCCCGGAAAACTGGCGGGACAGAGCCTTTCAATTGAGGCGAGCAAGGTGCCTCGAGGCAGCCGATTATTGAAGTGCTGCCAGCACACGACGCCGAAACGACAAGCTCTAGCCAAACCCAGTACATATCGGCGAAACTGGTGAATAGGGCACATTATGGAAGGTACGTCGCTTCTATAAAAAACTCCCCGAGACACCCCCGCCGGTAACAGGAGACCTACACGGAGGGAAGGAGATAAGAAGTTTCGCCAAGACCCGGCAAATAAGAGAATCGAGACCAGGTGCCACCGTCTTCTTGAGAGCGAGACCTGTCTACTCGTCCAGGGTCATCCCTGCGTCGGAGTGCACGTCAGCGGGACGGCGTTGTTTCGGGATGGAGGAGTCCCTGGCGACGAGGTGCCCCTGCTGCGATGCAATGGACGCAAACACGCGGCGTCCGCGACTATACCATCGATCGGGCGCGTAGGTTAACCAGCACCAGCCCCTGGTACACGCGCTTTGCCGAAAGTTTTAAAGTATGTCGATTCACCACCAGGTGGAGTTCCCTTCAACGCCAACAGGGGTCTCCGAATGGACATTGTCATCGAGAGGGGAGTCCCCTGAGATGCTTCGGCATCGGAGTGTCGCAGCTAAGCCATTTGGCCAGATGCCACTTGTGCAGACCTTCAAGAGTGGGTCACACGCATGCAGGCAGCGCCGACTGAGACGGATTGTCTGCTTCCAAATCTGAGGCGCGCAAGCGCAGCCACTGCGCTCGGCCGGGACAAGCGTCCTTCCACGAGCGCAGCTATATACTCCCCATCTAGTCCGCTGGTGATCATCCCGAAGAAGCCTGGAGGCGTGCGAATCACCGTGAACTACAAGAAACTCAACCAGATCAGCAGCCTCAGCCAGCTGCCTATTTCTCGCGCGGATCAAGTCTTCAACTCCTTAGGGAAGGGACGGGTGTTTTCCTCCTTTGAATTGGTCTCCTCGTTCCACCGGATTACCGCCGACAAGGACATCGTCTCTCACCGCGTTTTGCACTCCCACAGGCTTTTGCGAGTGACTCGTCATGCCCCAGGGCAGCAGTGCTTCGCCCAGCTGGTTCGTCAAGGTGATAAACGGAGTCTTTGAAGGTTTGGCACAGGTGGCGGCCTACCTCGACGGTGTGATCGTTTTATACTCTGATCCGACGGCCCACGTCAAGACGATACGAGCCCTCGTCGAACGCCTGAGCAAACACAACCTCATACTCTCCCCCTCGAAGGCTCGTCTGCCGCAAGGTACTGGTCCAAAGTGGCCTCCACTTCCTTGGCCATGATGGGGTTGATGCGGTGCGGCCGGGACGTGACAGGAGCGCTTCCTTCCGGGACCTAAAAAAGCTTCTTAGCTTGTTGACGATTTATTCCTGCCCCTTAAGGCTAGGCCTTTCGTTCTCTTTGTTGACGCACCCTGCCGTTCAGAGGTACGGGAAACGGTAGGCTGGACGGCAGAGGGCTCGAGTGGGGAGCAAAACCTGCAGAACCCAAGGCTTGGCTGGCTATGCGCTCAGCGGAGCGGGGGCGCCCAGGTGTCTTGGACGGCAGAGGGCTCGAGTGGGGAGCAATGGCTGCAAGACCCACGGCCTGGCTGGTCACGCGCCCAGCGTAGCGGGGACGCCCAGTTGCCTTGGACGGCAGATCTCGCTCAGCCGAGCGAGAAGGTGCGGTAGGTGTCTTGAACGAGGTCCGTCTTCGTGGGGCTGCTGGGGCTTCGTCTTGGGGCTCCTGCCGATACTCTTGCTCCTCTTGTTGGTCTGCTGTACAGGCGCTCGATCCACATCGACGAGCCTTTGGCGGTGGGAAAGCGAGGGGCTTTGGGCCTCGGTGGCTCGAACACCGTGAGGGGAAGCAGACCCTCCCACCTCTTGAGTCTCCATTGTGGAGTGTGCGGAGCGAACTTACTCCAGAAAAGAAACCGGCCACAAATGAGTGAACACAACGTGTACCAACGAAGAGGCGGAAAGTCCTGAGCCGAAGACGCCACTTGTTAAGATCAAGGTCGGGACACTTTGTATCTCTTGACAGGTTTGCCTATTGAGCAGGTATTCGTTGAGATTCTTATGTGTTGCTTGCTTGGAAATGAAAGAAGAGCAGTTTTATTCCTTTGGTGCAGAGGGTGCAGAGATCTAAGCTGACAAGAGACACAGGGATGTCGATGCTGGCTACGGCACGCTGCAGTTCACGAGCTTCTTATTATTGCTCCACCAGTGAGTTGACGGAGGGAGAGAACTCGAGTGAGCAAGGTGGGCTTCGTCGTGAGTACAACTCAGCCCACACGTCTACCAAAACTAACCTGGTATGCAGATACGAGTATTTCCACAAAGAAGATTCTCAAAGCGCTACGTGCGTGTAGCCATACAAGATTCTCATACGGGTATGTTCCCAAAACGCTACGCGTAGCCGTACAATATTCGCAAACGGGTATCTATGTTCCTAGACGATAGATACGCTACTCCAATATATTATAGCCCACCCTGAACAGCCGTACGTAGATGCCGATCGCATGACGATAAAAAGATGAGGACCATATCATCTCAAAATCGGGAAGAGAGATCGTATGTGGCTATCAAACACAGAAATGAGGTGATAACTCTACGCCACACCTCGCAGTGAAGCTTCGACGCCTCACTAAAAAATACCGGTAAGCGACTATCCGGAAGGAGAAAAAACTAAAAGCAGAAAACCAGACAAGGCGCACGGGCGCGAAGAAAAGCGATAGTTCACGAACTTTATATTATTGTTCCACATGTGAGTTGAGGTAGAGAGAGACCTCGAGTGAGCAAGTTGGGCGTCGTCGGGAACACCATTCAGCCCAGACGTCTACCAAAATTAACCTGGTATGTTGATGCGAGTATTCCCACAAAAAGATTCTTCAAGCGATACGTATGTGTAGCCATAAAAGATTCGCATGCGGGTGTGTTTCCAAACGCTACGCGTAGCCGTATAATATTCGCAAAGGGGTATGTACGTTCCTAGACGGTAGATATGCTACTCCATCACACTTTTGTGCACGTGGAGACTGAGAGCAAGGCTCGTGCCTTGCTGGGAAATCCCCTGGTTTACCGTCTAAGATACGCCTCCCAAGTACTAAAAGTACGATCCCAATACCTGAACCCACGTGATTACCGGGCTTTTAGTCTCACTCAAAGCAGTACTACCATAACATGTGCCACAAACTGCTGCGGCTACCTGGAGGGTGTTTTTTTTTTGTTGTCCTTCGGTTTGCTTGTTATTTCCCTTGGTTCTTCTTACTCTGATTAAATGGCGTGGTGTTGGTTCTTTTGCTTATTCTTTTTAAAAGTCTGCCGCATCCCCTGGGGGGGGGGACGACAGTTTTTAGATCGTCCTACTTTTTCTTTTTTCGGTTTTCTTTTTCTTTTTGTCTTTTCTTTGTTTCTTTTGTTTTCTTTGAATGATAGAACGTGTGTGTCGTGCCTGTCATATTTAGTATGATGGCATGGCATTGCAGCGTCTACTCTGCTTACTGCCAAACAAAGTAGTGTCTCTGTGGTACATCTTTATGAGCACACGACTTGTATCTCTCTAAAAGTGCAGAATCGGCACGGACACTGGTTGCACTGGATGGGGTAGTGTGCTAACCTTTTAACAGTAGCCCAACGGACCAAGACCTTAAAAATGTGACAACATCGGCAAGGCATGGGTCGTTGGTCGTGAGTTCGAACCTCACGTCCACCATGAAATCTCTTTTTAGAGAAAAGTGAATTTCCTCATGTCAATAATCTGAAAAAATACTTGTGGATCTCCAAAATTGGAACCGCGTGTTGGTGGCAAGCCGACACGTACATCCGATCCGTTCCACGGGAGGAGAGTGTTGTAAGGCTTATATCGGGTAGGCGATCGATTAGCCTTTTACCAGTAGCCCAACGGACTAAGACCTTGACAAGTATGGACCTTGTTATGATCAAGGTCGGGACACTTTGTATCCCTGGACAGGTTTGCCTATTTAAGCCGGTACTCGTTGGTACTCACTTGTGTTGTATGGACAGCTTTATTCCTTTCGTATTCACGGAGACTGGGACTGGTTTTTAAACTAATATACATTGCCTGCTAAGTTCTATAAATACAATCCCAATACCTGAACCCGGAAAATCACCTGGCTTTCAGCCTCATTCAAAGCATTACCATAACAACAGCAACAGTAGAAGGAACGGTTTAACGTGAAGAGCACATATATGTATACCTGTTATGCATTTTGTTAGAAGGCTTAGATTCGGTACGCGATCGGTTAACATGTTACCAATAGCCCAACGAACTATGACCTTAACATATGACGTCGTCGGCAGGACATGGGTCGTTGGTCGTGAGTTCGAATCTCACGTCCATCATGAAATCGCTTTGGGGGGGAGGAGTGTTACAAGGCTTAGGTTGGGTAGGCGATCGGTCAACCTTTTACCAATAACCCAACGGACTAGGACCTTAACATATGGCGTCGTCGGCAGAACACGAACCTGCGCGTGAAGTCACAATGGGTTTCAAATCCATTCTCAAAGGGAACTTCAGAACCCCAGGAATACTCTTTCATGGGATATTCAGGGCTTCGACACTTCAGGCTATATCATGACCACTTTTATAGCCCGATACTATATCATATCCCAATATAGCTATAGTATACTTTGTACCAAATAGCCGTTTTTTTTTTCCGGAATAGTTCACTTTTCTCGTTTGGCCGCGGATCTTCTCTCGTGCTTCTTGCTACGGGGCCCGAAGGGGGCGGCGTGGACAGTACGGTGCAAGCGTTGGCTCAGGCCGGGCTCCGTGGCACATGCTCTAGGTGGTCAGAGTCACGTGACCCAGCAAGCAACTCGGGGGATGGGGTCCCACTTGCGAAAAGCCATCTAGGGGCTTGGAAACCTACCCGGATCTTCGTGTTTTCAGCTGCAAGGATTTTGTTCTTCTCGCTTCTTGCTGCAACTGCAACAGCACACAGCAGTGCTGCTCGAGATCGTGCTGCTCGAGCTGCAGCAGTAAAAAAACAGCAGCAACAGCCGTACAAGTGCTGCTCGAGTCGAGTGTTGCTCGAGTATCGTTGGGGTGCTGCTGGTCTGCTGCTGAGCGCTCGTGTGCCCGTGGCTGCTTGGCCACGTCGTGCTCACACATATGTACAGATCACACAGATCAAGTTCCCACTCAGGTACACACGTGTGAATGCCTACCTCATACGGATCCCATCCCGGCTAAACATGATGTAAACAATTATGAAGCATCCACATTTACAAATCCTGCAGATCATACAGAAATCTTGCAAGTTCTCACTCAGATACACACGTGTGAAATATCTACCTCATCATACAGATACCGCCCAGAAAATATGTACAGATCACACACACCAACATCTCCCTCAGGTACACACCTGGTAGATATTTAAGATCCTGCAGATCAAACAGTTCCTGCAGGTCATGCAAACCCACTGATAAACATGTGCAGATCATGCAGATCATACAGACCTCATCCCGGTCAAGATGAACAGGTCATACAGATCACACAGATTCCACTCAGGTAGATCCTACATATGCTGCGGATCACACATGTGTACAGATCATACAGATGCCGCAGATCACACATAGGCACAGACCACACAGATCAAGTTCCCACTCAGGTACAAACGCCTGAAATATCTACCTCATGCAGACCCCATCTCGGCTATACATGATGTATACAAGTGTCAAGCATTCAGATTTTACAGATCCTTCAGATAATAAAGAAATCCTACAAGTTCCCACTCAGGTACACACGTGTGAAAGTATCTATTCCATGCAGACCCCATCCCGGCTAAGCATGCTGAAAGCGAGTGTGAAGCATCCAGATTATATAGATCCTCCAGATCATACAGAAATCCTGCAGCTCATACAGATCCTGCAAATCGTACACACCGCATCCCGGTTGAGATGTACAGATCATACAGATCACACAGATTCCACTCAGGTAGATCATACAGGTCCTGCAACTCGTGAAGACCGCATCACGGTTAAGATGTACAGATCATGTAGATCACACATATTCCACTCAGGTAGATCATACAAAAATCCTGAAAATCATACAGATCCCACCCGGTAAAGATGTGCAGATCGCACAGATCCCCCTCAGATACACACCTGCGAAATATCTATCTCATACAGACCCTATCCCGGCTAAACATGCTGTAACCAAGTGTGAAGTATCCAGATTTTACAGATCCTCCTGATCATACAGAAATACCGCAGGTCATACAAATACTGCAGATCATACAGATCCTGTAGATCATGCAGACCCACCGATAAAAATGTGAAAATCATGTAGATAGTACATACCCTATCCCGGTGTACAGATCATACAGATACACAGGTTCCACTTCGGTAGATCATACGGATCCTGCAGATTATACAGATCCTGCAGATCAATGACACCGACCGATAAACATATGCAGAACATGCAGATCGTACATACCCTATCTCGCTCAAGATGTGCAGATCAGGCAGATCGGACGAATCCCATCCCGGTCGAAGTGTACTGATTGTACAGATCACACAGATTCCACTCAGGTACACATCCATGAAAATTGTAACCACACAGATCCTCTTCAGGCTAAAAATGTGCATGTCATTGAGATCAATCAGATCTCACCAGGCACACAAGTGCAAATCATACGGAACGTACATGTCTCCCCAGGCAAACTAGTTGGAGCGTGCAGATCATAGATCCTTCAGGTCACGCAGATAGATCCTCCACATCATGCGCACATGGCATTCAGATCATCCCACTCGGCACGCAAGTGCAACCATAATGTGATACATCTACATTATACAAATCCTTCAGATCGTACAGATCCTTCAGATTATGCAGACCCACAAACGCAAAGCTGTTCATCAGTTAATCACGGTACATGTATGTTCGATTAACATGCGTAGTTCATGCAGATCGTGCAGACTCCACCCCGTAGAGGTGTTCAGATCATCAAGGATCACACAGATATCGATGATACAGATTCCACCCAGGCGATAAATACCGGGATGATATAAATCCCGTCAATTTCCTTCTAAGTGCTACACTTTCCTTTGAGCAGTAAAGCATTCCATGCCTCCTATACGCCAAGACATGCGGGAGCATCGAATACTAGACTACTACTCTTCGCTTTTAGCAATATTTCAGTACTACTGTATCCCATGACTCGTTTTACTCCGAGATCATTTTTACTCAAACCAGAGGTGCAAGGGTTTTACCCGCGTCTCTATTTTCAATTTGCGACACCTTCCGGATTTCATACCACCCACATCCCGAAGGGGAACCTTGTATATATATATACTTTTTTTGTTTTTCGATAATCACTGTTTTTACTTTCCAGTTAAATGAAGTCGTAGGAGGCTTTACCCTTAGCGATTTTCTGGACAAGCCGTGGTCAAAGGTGTCGTCCTCCCCCCCCCCCTCGCGTACGTGCCTTCTTTTATATAGCGCATATAACTCAACATCTCCACTGCTGCTGTCGATTTTCACCGAATATCAATGTTGCTAACTCATGCTCTCGCGGCTTCCACTAATCAATTTTTGTGCAAGAAATATCCTTAAGGGGGCGCTAGCGCCCTCAGGAATCATGCGTCGTCAAGTACCCGCGCGTAGGCGTTTCGACAGCATATACATACGACTTGGAATTAGAGTTAGGGATTTGCAACCAAGATCCGTATCTCGTGGTTGTAGAATGGTTGACGCAAAATTATGAGAATCCTGAGTTTTTTCGATAGATTGCGGATCGCCGCACCAAACCATCCGTATTTTGGTTAACCTCGTTTTCAACAGACAACATCAACAACAGTGGTTTGGACATCAACTTAATTGAACATGCACGCAACTGTATATAGTTGTCCTGGACAACTGCTTACTACTTGTTCAAGAAGCTACGCAGCAACCAGTTGTCCTGGACAACTACTTTTCGTAAAAACATGCCCCAAAAGTTGTCCTGGACAACTATTTTTCGAAAAAGTTGCGCAAATAGCTGTCCTGGGTAACTATTTTTCGGAAAGTAGCGCAAATACTTGTCCTGGATAGCTACTTTTGAGAAACGTTGCGCAACTAGTTGTCCTGGATAACTACTTTTCAGAAACCTTGTGCAACTGACTAGTTGTCCTGGATAAGTGCTCTTGAAAAATGACTAATTGTCCTAGACAACTGCATTTTAAAATAGATACGCAACGATTAACAGTTGTCCTGGACAATTGTTGGGTAGTTGCAGCCGTGCAAAACTATTTAATTTAAATTAGTTGTAGTTGCCAGTAGTAGTTGTAGTTGTCGTACAATGGTGTGAAATTTACTAGAATCTTGAGCTTTTTCGCCTTTGTTGGCACTTTTTTAGCCCAATACCCATCTCCCCCCCTGCAGTACATCTCCTCCTAGTCGCTTCGTTGTTGGCCCCGTGAAAAAACGGAGCCCGTGTCCTGATCCTCGCACGTTTCCACCCCACCCCCGCCCCCGGCCACCAAAACCACGTCCACCCCCAGATAATGGAGCCGAACCGAAAGAACCCTCTGACGGTCTCCCCCCCCCGTTCCCCTTCCGCTCCCTCCTCCTCCAGCTCCTCCTCCACCTTGTCCGAACCTCCCCCCCGAACCGAAACCGCCCGATGCCGCGCCTCCCCCGACGGCACTGCTGTTCATGACCTGAATATCGTGCCTAAAAGGACACGACTGCCCCAGCGGACATCCCTCACTCTTCCAATGATGGATGCACGTACCGCGTGACATCCAGACGCCTCCAGCTCTCTTACTCTCATTAAAACACCAAGTGCTTGTGACGCCTGTGCCAGCTGCTGCGGATACATAACTCCTCCCGTCGGCGTGCCCTTCTTCTTCCCCGACGAACCTCCTCCTCCCTCTCCACTCCTCTTCTTCGATCCCCCATCACTGATTGCCATACCACCTGTTGCTGGACCCCTCTAATTCGATTAGTTGCTGAACGAGTCCTCGGAAATTTGGGCGGCGGCAATTCTGGAACACTCTGACCCAGGATGGGCGGACCATTCGGAAAATACGACTTTATGGCGGCCGCCACGTCTCCGACCCCTTTCGACACGTCCACATAATTCTGATCAATCGACGCGGTGATCGCATCAGATACATGGAGCCCGATTTCTCCTGCGAGGACGTCCTGGTATCTCGCTGCGTACGCGAACAACAATTGTCGAATCTCACTCAGTTCCTGAAGGAAACCCCCCGCTCGAGCGTATCCCCCCAAAAAACCCTCGAAACCCTCGTCAATGCTGCGAAACGGTATTGAACAGTCACCTTCGCTCCCGACAGCCTCGCTCTGTCCACCGATCCCCCCCAGACCCCTTTCTTTGGCGCGAACTGATCGATGTGGACCCCGGAGCACGTTGTTAGCATCTTCAACACAGCGTCGTTCACTACCAGATCTTCCCCGAGCATTTCTTGAATACGCTTTTAGGTGAACGACTGCATTACTGCTGCCATCGCATAAAATCGTTTGGTGCTGTCCTTGCTCCATCCTGTTATTCGTCGCTTTGCTGCCTCCTTTTCTTCTATTGCCTCGTTGGGATTCGATACGACACCCACCCCATCGTCCTGAGATCTCTCCCCCCCCGCCAAATGATCCCCCTCCCCAACTCCCGGTTGATTATGTTGCAAGGCGTTGACTTGCTCAGCCCACCCTTGAATCATTGGAAGAGCAACCGCGAGCTGTTCGATGAGCGTAGTTATGCGGAGGCAACTTTCGTGGATCTGATCCACCGCTGGTATCGGTATCCCAACACCCTCTCCGGCGACCCCCCCTTTCTGACCCCCAATGCCACCTTGACCAGCCCCTGCACCCTCTCCAATAGCTATATTCTCCCCATCCCCGTCGACCTCACCTACAGCATGCGCCACGTCCTCACCAGCCGCAGCAAGGCAAGGGCAGCAGCGTTTACCTCTTCCGCATTGGCATCTGACTCGGCTGCCGCAGCAGCATTCTCCGCGTCTACTTCAATAGCACCTGCCGCACCTGCACTCGCCCCCACGTTGCCCGGCCCCCTTCCCGTACCGCGCCGCTAAAGACTGCGCTGCCACCTACAGGATGTGCTTTCTTCCAAGCTTCGGCCGCAGCTGCTGCTGCTTTCTTCTGCGCTCGCGTGGTGACTCATTCTTTTTTCAACTCGCCGACCTTCCAAGGATACCAAACCCCCGCTGCTCGTACCCCCACGAATAGAGTACTACGGCAGATGGTCTTCTTCTTCACTGGTCTTCTTCCTCACTGTGTCAACCCTTCCTAGGCCGTCTCCCTAGTTCAGCCAACTGCACTCGTCATTAACTCTATGCACCTCTTGCCCATCTTCTCTGTCCAAGCATGCCAACGGTCCAATTCCTCTCCACAAACCCCAGATTTTCTCCGTTCAATCTTCTACCGTTACGCATCATGGGAACGATTTTTTTTCTCCCGCAGCATCTTCGACGACGACGCCTCAAGAGATATATCATCTGCCTGGAGAACGGCAATATTGTGGGGAAGACCATTCATTGCTTCATCGGTGACGTAGCCATCGTGTTATGCTCACTTGCGCGAAAGAAAACATTTTAGCGTTTTTTCGAGCTTTTTGTGCTACTCGCTCGCAACTTCCGAGTACACGAAAACACGTGAGTCGTTTCTGGGTGCCTACGCCGTCTGTGCGTCCGACACCCTCACACATCCCATCAGGAGCATATCCCTCAATTTCGCGGGCTGTAGTTTCCTGTAAGGAGCTGTTGTAGCTGTCCGCAAGTACGTGAGGTGCAAACGTTAATTTGGGGGGTGCTTTGTCCCATTTAGTGCACCCCAGTTTTTGACCAATTTCGACCACTGCAGCACTTCTTTAGAAGTCGAGGTCTGGGCCTCTGTTGGAAACGGGCGGGAGATCAATCTCAAGTGAAACCCAACCTGCTGTGATGACTGAACCTCTTTCAAGTCACCGTTGCTCTCTGGCAGGGACGAACCAGGCGAAGTTTGATCTGAACGCAGCGTGTGGACAAGCGATACGGATGCACCTGGTGTGCGTTTTTCTGTTCCGATAAAACATCTAGACATTAGACTTATCGGAAACCCAGGGACCAGGAGACTGACGAGTGCCAGCGTGGCCTTAAGAGCATGCACTTACAAGTCTTGGTGAGACTCGAATCCACGAAATTGATCTTCAGTATCATCAATATCAATATTAATTAATAGTAAGCATGCAGACCACCTGCCAAGCCACCGGACGCCGTAGACGTGGTATGTATGTAAAACTTGGAAGATATACTGCTGTATATTTCCTATATTTTCCCCTTCTTATCCTTATGAAAGAAGTACTACATAGTGGGTGGGTGACGAGCGTATTTTGGCCCACTCATTATTTCTCTTTTTACTTAGTTAAGTGTCACCGGGATGCATAGTCCCCTTTTTCCTTCTCGTTTCTTCCCCCCCCTTGCACGTCCCTTTTGGCTCATGCTCGGGGTAAGTATGTCGTATGTGTCTGAGCTTTGGCTTCTCATTTTATTTATTTGTTTGGGGTTCTTCTCATTTTCTTTTTCTTCTTCTTTTTCGGTTTGGTTTCTTTGTTGCTTCTCTTTCTTTATGGTGTATTTTGGTTGCTGGAGTATGTATTGTATGTATGTTGTGTCGGCCGCACCTATTATAGTGCGAAGGCATGGTATTGCGTAGGTTATTCGTGCATTACGGTGTGTTTATCTCTGTGTCGTAGTCTGTGACCACAGAGCTCGCATCTTTCTAGGGTGAAGAATCAGCACGGACACTACAGTGGGCTTGCTGGATGTCGACGAGTAGAAGAGCGGTTTAATGTGAAGAACACACACACATATATTTATGGAAGGGCAAAAAACGATCAAATCTGATGTATGAAGTTCAATCTTGCCATACGAAGTTCTGAACCTAACTTCGACAAATTGTATAATATAATGTCAAACTCTAGTTCCAAAAATTTGACGACGGGATTTGTTTGTGGTGACTTCGACCTAACCAAGTGAGTAGGTTTTACAATCTGTGAGCTCGAAACTTTAGGGGTGTGTTTGACTAAAAAATTGCGTAGCGCGGTCTGCACTTCGGAATCGTCGTCCGTAATTGACATATTTTCTGGTTCGATGCAAACGCGGCACAGCCAGCCGCGTTTAAGGCCAGTTTTGGCCAGTTTTAGCTGCTGTTTTGGGGTCAGCGTTGCGGTTAGGGTTAGGGTTTGGGGTTAGGTTGGATCTTCGCCCGTACCTCAATCCAAACAGGAACCAAAATATCTGAACAGCCTACCAACCTGAAGATTCGAGCTCACCGATTGTAGTAGGACCTCACCACCCAGATTGCCTTCATTCCGGGTGAAAGCACCCCACTTCGAAGTGGGACGCAAAAAAGTATATCTTCCAAGAAATATTTTGTATGAAGTAGTGGTACACAAATCGCTCACTCACATAAATCGACGGGCGGGAAATAGTACCTCATGAAAACCTACAGCTGGTGAGCAGCTGAATACTTTTTTTTTTCAAAAAATTATGAAAGCACGTCATCCATCTGTGAGTTCAACCGATCGGCAGATCGGTCGTTACTCAACCTGTGCAAGCTGCGTGAACCGCGCGCGTTTTCCGCGTAAAAGGACCTCACCCAGATTGCCATCATTCCGGGCGAAAACACCCCACTTCGAAGTTTGGGACGCAAAAAAAGTAAATCTTCCAAGAAAATTTGATCGCATAAAGTAGTGGTACACAAATCGCTCGCTCACATAATAAATAGATTGACGGGATATGGTACCTCATGAAAACCTACAGCAGGAGCTGAACAATGTCGAAATACACACGTATAATTTGCTCAAAAATATTGTACATACATCTTCGTACGACGAGTATAATACATATATATATATATAAAAGAGTGTGAACATGACTGGGATTCGTTCATGATAATAATAGTATTAGTACATCCCTGGGCTTCGTCAATGTTTAATGCTAACGTTTTATTTTGTTATTTTTTTTTTCAATTTTTGCAGCGTACGTAGACCACTTTTTCTAAATATCAATATTAACAATACAATGATGTTGTTGCTCTCACATAAACTCATTTCCACAATATTCGGTTTGTGTGTCACTCGACACGCGGGATCCAAACCTGGAGCAGAAGAATACCGCGTGGAAAAAAGTATAGGCAGACCAAATAATAAATGTTAATGTTCATAATACATAAAACGAAGAACAACGTGTGTGTGTGTGTGTGTTCTTCACATTAAAACCGTTCTTCGACTCGTCGACATCCAGCAAGCCCACAGTGTCCGTGCTGATTCTTCACCCTAGAAAGATAGGAGCTCTGTGGTCACAGACTACGACACAGAGATAACACACCGTGATGCATTAATAGCCTACGTAATACCATGCCTTCGCACTAGGTGCGGCCGACACAACATACATACATACGCCAGCAACCAAAAAATACACCATAAAGAAAGAGAAGCAACGAAAAAACCAAACCGAAAAAGAACAAGAAAAAGAAAAAGAAAAGGGGAAGAATCCCAAATAAATAAATAAAATGGGAAGCCAAAGCTCAGACACATACATGCTTACCCCGAGCATGAGCCAAAAGGGACGTGCAAGGGGAACGATACGAGAAGGAAAAAGGGGACTATGCATCCCGGTGAACACTTAACTAAGTAAAAAGAGCAATAGTGAGTGGGCCAAAATACGCTCGTCACCCACCCACTATATGTAGTACTTCTTTCATAAGGTACGTACGTATTAATAGAAGAAAGAACTAGGTACTCATGATGGCTGAAACACATCGTACACCTCAAAAAGGAAGAAGTCAAATCCTTGGCCAATTTGCAAGCAAAAATCCGATAAGTCACGTATGAAACACAAAATGTCGAGGCGAATGAAAAAACTTGAAACGAAATAATTTAAAATGAAACGTTTTAATTTCTTTCAAATAACATACCTTGAAAACGCACGTCAGCTGTGAGTTCAACGGATCGGTCGATACTCGACTTTGCAATATGCGTGAACCGTTCGCGCGTTTTCCATTATTCCCTCGCGTTTGACTACTTCCCAGTTGACTACGACTATTAATAGTGGTGTTTTCTTCTTTTTCCTTTTTTTTTTTTCCAGTTCGTTTTTTTTTAAGTCAGATCCAAGCCCGCGTCCCCGGTGGCTTGGTAGGTGGTCCGCGTGCCTATCAAGATCAATTTCGTGGGTTCAAATCTCACCGAGTGCATGCTCGTAGGGACTTTTTCTTGCATAAAAAATTGATAAGCGGAAAGCGCGAGAGCGTGAGTTGGCTACATTCGATGAAAATCGACGAGCAGTGGGAATGCTGAACCCTATGCGCGACAAAAAATAAAGGCACGTACCGGGGGGGAGAAGGGATGACACCTGTGTCCACGGCTTGTCCAGAAGATCGTCGAGGGTAAAACCTCCTACGGGTGGCCTGGAAAGTAAAAGTGATGAAAAAAAAAAAAAAAAAAAAAAAATCCTCTGGCGGGGGGCACGGTCGTTTGTTTCTTATATATATTATCTCTATATTTTTTCTCTTGTTTCTTTTTCTCTTTCGAATTGTCTTCTTTGGTTTTCTGCTTTTTTTCTCTTTGTTTCGTTTCGTTTCTCTAGGTCATGGAATGTGTATGTCGTGCCTGTCGTACGCAGTATGATGGCATGTCACTGCATTGCATACGCGGCGGCGTGGTATCTCTGTGGTGTAGCTTTGTGACCACAGAACTTGTACCAGGTATCTCTCTAAGATTGAAGAATTGGCACGGACACTGGTTGTGCTGGATGTCGACGGGTAGAAAGAACGGAGAAAACAACAACAACACCAGAGTGATTCATTCCTCCTCTGGATGCTACCAGGCTCTATGAGACCATAATTCAGCAGGCTCGGTTTCCAATTGATTTCGGCCAGTGTTGTTGTTGTTGTTTTCTTCACATTAAACCGTTCTTTCTACGCGTCGACATCCAGCACAACCAGTGTCCGTGCCGATTCTTCAAACCTAGAGAGACCAGTAGTACCATTTGGTGCAATGAAACACAGCAGATCGCACGTGCGTGAGGGCCGGGGTGCCGGGGGTACACAATTCACGTGGAACGCAACAAGATCAAATCAAAGCAAATAATAAATGAATCCAACAGTCGAAAGAACACCGCAACCAACCGCCGTACAAAACGAGCGACATGATATGATGCGACTGCTGTAACCCTGGTGCCCTCTGGTACACGTACATACATACATACCCTGCAGGACTGTCGTTCGCCCCGTCCGATCTCTCAGGCCAGACCACGGAGAGGAGAGAGAGAAGTCACGAGGCGGGCACCCACGCTCCCACGCCACCGTCGTTTTGTATAGTCGTGTTTATTCTTTACGTTAAACCGTTCTTTCTGCCCGTCGACATCCAGCACAACCAACCAGTGTCCGTGCCAATTCTTCAATCCCATTATTATTATTGTAATAAATAAAGAGTTACAAGTTCTGTGGTCACAAAATTACGCACGCGACAGAGATACTACGTTATAGATTGTGCAGTCAATGAACACAGCACAAACAAGCAGTAGACAATGATTTGCCACATCATGTCATCATACTGGATTCAACAGGCACAACATAGGTACGCATCCGATGAAGTAGATTAACGAAAAGGAAAATAAAAAAGGGACAGCAAAGAAACAAAACAAACAAATCAAAGAGAAAAAAGAAAAGGGAAAAACTATTAATAATAGTACCCGAAGTAGCGAGAAAACTACCAAAAAATATGTCGTCACTAGCACTCATATATGTATACGTACGAAGCAGTGAGTCTTATCTTTTCTTGCTATCAATATTATTTATATTAATACTACAAATTACATGGTATGTAGGTACGCAGGTATCGCAGGAAGTCGAGGTCTCACACGCTCCAACGACCCGCTACTTTTTTTTCAAATTGTGCCTATGAAATAATCGCCGTCTACTGCTGATGTTATTAATATTAATATTAATAGTTGTATTATTTACAACAGCTTTGCCGTATCCACATTAATAGTATGATTAATAATATCCAAACACACATCCTGTTCGTGCCGTATAATTATTGGCCTGTGCTCCATCGGGGTATTTCGAAACGGATTTTTTTCAACTTTTGGTACGATTATTTCGCAGTGGTGGTGGTTCTGTGGTTGATTCGTGGCTAGCGGAAAAAGGCATTGGTCTCTCCGATGCTGTCCGTTGGGTTTCTTCTTTTCGCGATTCGTGACGCCACGGGGCCACACCTGCCCACATTACTTCACAATTCACAACCCCTTCCTCGTTGACCTTCGACATCTCTGTGCATACACGCACACCCCCCGTCATACTGCTGTGTGGCTGGAAGGCATCACATTCTGTCTGTCTGGTTTGAATTCCCAGCAAGGACTGCAGCTTCTTAACCAACCTTCTCGGGTGAGCGCGTGCGCTTTCGTGCTGCTTGTTCTGCTGCTTGTTTGCCATTTCCACGGTCTAGGCCGAAAAGCTCACTCAATCCCGGCTTAGTGTGTTTTTTACTGCCTGATTGGATAGATACTCGTAGGTGTAAATACAAAAAAAAACTGTTTCTATGATACAAGGTATCAATCAGGCAGAACGAGAGCGATCGAACGATCGACTTTTTGCGTTTTTCATTATCTATATTATTAATAGTGTAGTCTTCGAGCAATGCTACTATACAGCTTTGCTCCGACCATACCGTTTTCTGTGCTCCATGCCGCGGTTCCTTTTTGATCGCGCCCACCGCCTACACTTTCTGTCTGCGGCCATCTGTGCGAGCGAGCTGCGATTCATTCAGACGGCTTTTCTGAAACACGGCGCATCATTAGTGATACGTTTTGCTTTCCTTGGACATTGCCGAACAACACGTCTCTACAGCAGCAGTACTTATACCACCAGGTACACTATAAATACTCTCAATATTACTTACAACGGGACCTATATCCAGGTTTTACCACTTTAAAGCAGTATCAGGTGTGTATATCCCACCCATGTTCAGGCCTTGATGCCGATCTATGCTCTTCTCACCGAACCGCAATATATTATCGTCTATTTCTTACACCTGCTTTAAGGCAGCCACTAGCCCGCCTTTTCTCGCATACTGCTGTACGCTCGTGCGTATACTGTATATATATAAGTTGTGATACATGATATGTCGGGTACTCAGTAAGTTGTTTCAAATCGATTTACTCCTCGCGTCCCTCACTTGTCAATTGACAATTCGTATAATATCAGTACAGATATTAATATCAATAGTTGTAGTTCATGTCGGATTGTCCTTTTCATGCATCCGGATAAACAAGCGGTAGCAGGTATAATCATAGTACCGCACAAACGGATGGGTTGGGTAAGTACGTGCTACGCGTACACTTCATACGCGTTTTTGGCTTCCCATATACGTAGCGGGCGCTACGAATAGTGCGATCGTATACCACGGGTATATCAAACGTGTCTCATTAATATCTATGCTACTATTACTATCAATATTAATAGTGCCGCCACAACTGCTGCAGCTGCTTCGAACGTAGCCTTCCTTCGTTTCCCTTTTCTGGCTTCGCTCTGGTCCCCTATTTTATACGTGATTTTCATATTATTATCACTTTTTTCCATCGTACCTGGTACCAGGCACTTTATGTCTTGTCCATATGAATGAATGAAGTGTTCGTGTGGTGTTGTGTCGTGAGTGGATGACGAGCCTGCTTGTTCGTTTTGTCTTGTCATCCTCTCCGGGGGTGGAGCATGTTTGACGAAATCAGGACAGCAGCACACAGGTGTTGCGTCCTTCCATCACATTAAACCCTGTCTTTCTACCGGTCGACATTTAGCACAACCAGTGTCCGTGCCGATTCCTCAAACCTCAGACCTAGAGAGATACCAGGTACAAGTTTTTTGGTCACAAAACTACGGCAGCAAGGTACCAAACAGGCTACCGTATAGTATAATCAAGATGACACCCGCAGGGACGAATTTCAGACGCGGTTTCCTCCAAAACACAGGGTGCAGGCACACACAACAAAAATGGTATATAGCTTTTTTTGAAAGACTTCGTCGAGAAGGTTGCATTAGACGCATCGCTCCTCGTACACCCTGCTCGTTGTCGAGAAACCCAGGTTGAAAATCGTCCGCGTCCGAGGGGGTGTGTTATCTTGTCACCCTAGCGTGATATTGTTTTACCGGTATAGTATGTAGAACCTGTCTATGCTACTCGTACTACTCGTACTGCTGCGGCTGTGCCTGGAGGGTTTTTTTTTTGTAAAAAGTCATCACTATATTAATACTACTTACTGTCACTTTCCCGCCTATCGCGAGGGAGCGTTACCCTCAGCTATATCTTTGGGACTAGCCGTGGTCACAGGTGTTGTCCCTTCTCCCTCCGGTACGTGCCTTCATTTCTATCGCGCGTAGGGTTCAGCATTCGCACCTGCTCGTCGATTTTCATCGAATGTTGCTATTATTATTAATAACTCACGCTTGTGCTTTCGGCTTATCAACCTTAATTAAGTCCTTCCGAGTACGCACGCACTCGGTGAGACTCGAACCACGGAGAAATCGACCTTGGCAGGCACCAGAACCACCTACGAGTACCAAGCCTCGAGTTCTCGTGTTAATAGTATAGTCTCAATTATTTTGCAGTGATATTGTTTCTTTATTGATGCGAAGCTTGTCCTGTATGTCTCTGGTCTGCCACATCCCCTGTGGGGGAGGGAAACAACTCAGCAAGTACGATTATTTCTATATTTTTCTGCTTTCCATCATTAAGAACATAGTTTAGCGGAAGTGTGCTATAATACCTCTATTTACTTTTTTTTTTTTTTTTTTTTTTTTTTTTCTATTTTTTCTGCTTTCCATCATTAAGAACATAGTTTAGCGGAAGTGTGCTATAATACCTCTATTTACTAGTAGAACCCGTCAGCAGTACATTATTTAATAGTATTAATACTCGGATAATATGCACAGGAATAGAAAAGGATGCATCGAAGAAGAGGCTGGAAATCTCGATCACACCCTGCTGCCTACGAGAATCGCCTGCAGCAGCAGCGGCAGCAGCAGCAGCAGCGTTGTTGGCAGCATGCATGCATGTATCACACAATACCTCGTAGCAGAAACCCCAGATCTACAGATGGCAGGGTCCGATGAAACAGCAACTACAGAGTAGGAAGCCACAGCAATACAACGCTTGCAAACCACCGCACACACGAGATATCGATTCCTGCTCTGCTGGCGGGCGACAGGCGTGTCTAGCGCTGTAGCCAGCTCGTTGTAGCACGCCCCTGCACTGCTCGTGCGCTGTTTGTTGTCCGTGGTGCCTGGGTTCCGTACATGATATTATATAGAAAAAAGTTTCAGAGTAATAAGTAAAAATAAATTGGCATGATATCTGCGAGGATAGAACTTGCGCCATCCAGTCCAATGTCGGGCAACGTGACCATTTTACCATACATATTACGAAAGATCCATACCACGTATTATCGTTTGTAGCGGCGCGTGACACACCCGACGCACATGCCCCAGCACAACCGTGGCACGGTGGAAGAGAGAGAAGTGGTGATTGCCCATGACAGATCGCAGCCTCCGATAAAGCAACCAGTCACACAGTAGTACACCGCACGCGCGTGGTGTTTCTGACCGCTGGTTGTACAGTTGGGCGGGGGGGTCGTTACGTTTATCGTGTTTTTTTTTGCCTTTATCTGCTATCTACAACAGTAATTGTCTGGTGTGCTCAAGAAACACAACACATCGGAAATGGAAGGACCGTTGGCGTATTATCATTATTTAATCCCAACGGCGGTGCTTGCATTCCTGTGCGTGGGTCTGTCACCGAGCAGCAGCGAATATAAGTAGTGGATTTCGGGCCACAGGCCCCGATAAACACAACAATATAGCAAGCTGACGACATTTTACCTGCAGGTACTCGTACGTGCGTACAAAATAGGCCTTTCGTACTGAAACCAGGGAAATCGTCTTATCCACCACTGCCGCCGATTCGTTATTTTAGAGGGCTTGCCACGCGCTCCAGAAGGCAACGCCCGAACCTCGACCGCTGTGTCCGGACGGGCTTCTCGTGCGGACCACTTAGCGTTTTGCTACAAGTGTTCGCACGACAAGATATATGTATATGTCCCCAAAAGAACGAAAGTTCCACAAACATCACTGACGGTATGGAAACCCTCGCTACGAACTGGTTTGATGTTTGATACGAATACTAAACTGTAGTATACGTACTCATAGCATACACAAACCAGATACCTGGTATATACTCGTTTTTTTTTTTTTTTTTTTTTTCTTCATCACTTTTACTTTCCAGCCCACTCGTAGGAGGTTTTACCCTCGACGATCTTCTGGACAAGCCGTGGTCACAGGTGTCGTCCCTTCTCCCCCCCGTACGTGCCTTTATTTTTTGTCGCGCATACGGTTCAGCATTCCCGTTGCTCGTCGATTTCATCGAATGTAGCCAACTCACGCTTTCGCGCTTTCCGCTTATCAATTTTTTATGCAAGAAAAAGTCCCACGAGTATGATTGCACTCGGTGTATGGTCTGTGGTGTCAATTTGTAAAATTGTTTACAGCAGTAGTGCAAATAATTTGGTGGGGTAAGTGGATTATCGCAAACACCTATTACGGGGGACCATAGTAAATGGGACCTACGGTACACACAAAAACCTATATATTTACCTACTAGTATTTTTAGTAACAATATTTGATCCTATTTGCTCTGGACTCCCGTAATAATTAATATAATTTTACTTTTGGTTGTGTTGTGCTTTATGATTGTGTGAAGTGGCAGCGAGATGTCCGGTAGTTCTGAAAGACGGTGGTGACGGCCCCCCGCAGCTCCGGGGGGTGGGTTGTGTTTCTCTCGCCATGCAGCTCACGATCCAACGACAATTTGCCGCGGAAGGCGGGTTGGCTATTGAGACGCCCATGTCAACATTTTTTTCATGTACGTACGTGATCAATCATTGTTGAAAGTTAAAATTGTGACTCCACGGCGTGTTACGGTATGGAAACCCTTGCTACGAACTGGTTTGATGCGAATACTGGCTGTAGTATACGTACTATTAGTACACACAAACCAGATATATACTCGTATGGTCTGTGGTGTCACTTTATACATTTTGTCTTGTGCAAATAATTTGGTTGGACAATTGCATTGTCGCCAATACCTAATTAATACCTGGTACAATTTTACTTTTGGTTGTGTGTGTTGTGCTTTATGATTTTGTGAGGCGGCAACGAGATGTCTGGTAGTTCTGAAGGACGATGGTGACGTGCCCCCGCAGCTCCGGGGGATGTTTTGTGCTTCTCTCGGCATCCAGCTCACGATCCAACGACAATTTGCCGGGGGAACAGGGGAGGCGGGTTGGCTATGAACACGCCCATGTCAACATTTTTTTCATGTACGTACGTAAGCAATCATTGTTGAAAGTTAAAATTGTCACTCCACGGCGTGTCCTTGGTTCCTTGACATTTATCCGTTCTTTGTTACCCAGCAATCCCCGGTGGCTTGGTAGGTGGTCCGCGTCCTATCAAGATCAATTTCGTGTGTTCAAGTCTCGCCGAGTGCATGCTCGTAGGGACTTTTTCTTGCATAAAAAATTGATTAGCGGAAAGCGCGAGAGCGTGAGTTAGCTACATTCGATGAAAATCGACGAGCAGTGGGAATGCTGAACCCTATATGCGCGACATAAAATGAAGGCACGTACCAGGGGGGAGAAGGGACGACACCTGTGTCCACGGCTTGTCCAGAAGATCGCAGAGGGTAAAACCTCCTACGAGTTAGGCTGGAAAGTAAAAGTGATATTAAAAAAAAAAAAAAATCAGTGTCCTTGCTGATTCTCCATACGCGAGATGAAACTCTGTGGTCACGAATTACGTACAGCAGTAGGTAAAACATGTGTGTGTGCTTCCATCTGTCGACATCCAGCACAACCAGTGTCCGTGCCGATTCTTCAATCCTAGACAGAGAGATACGAGTGCTGTGGTCACAAATCTACGCGACAGAGATACTACAGTACATTTTTACGTTATGCATAAGCACAAGTATACAATTCAATGCCATGTCATCATACCAGGTACTGGATGTGACAGGTACGGCATATATTTTATGAGAAAAAACGAAAGAAAACGGAGAAAGACAAAAACAAAGATAAAAGAAGACAAACCGACAAATACGTGAAGGAGAGAAGAGAAGAAAAGAGAACTGTCGTGCCTCCCCGCAGGGGATGTGGCAGACCAAAAAATGTCCTAAAGAAAGAAACACCACTTTACCAATAGTAAGAGTCAGGCCAAGAACCAAGAGAAATAACAGGCATACTCAAGCACAAAGCACCCTCCAGGTAGCGGCAGAAGTTTGTGGTATGAGTAGCATAGCCAGATTGTCCCTACTAGTCCGTTTGAGACCTTGCTACCCTGTCTGCCGTCTCCGTCCTGCGTTTGTCAACTATGCCCCGCCCCTCGGCGTTAGACAACATGAAACAAGCAAAGCAGGCTCGTTATCCACGCACGCCGCAGGACTCAGGCTTAATCAAAAGCAAAAAAAGGAAGAGAAAAAAAAAAAAATGAAAATCAGAAGAGGATCAAGCGCAAAAACAAGAAAACTCAAAAAAAATGAAGAACACAACGGAAAACCGCGTTCGGACCAACTGCACCAGTTGGCGGCACGAGTAGCATAGGCATGTTCTACTTCCTAGTCGGCCTAGTGCCACCGCGGTTTCCCTTCTACTCCTCTTGTTACCCCCCTCCCCCCATTCCCTTGGACACCACCCACGGCGGATGCGCGGCGCTGCCTACTCAGCTGTGCCTCATCCTCGTGCCACCTCACCATGAACCGTTCGGCTGCTTCGAGGATCCCCCGGTACCACTTCCTCGCCTTTTTTGCTGCAGTGTGCGGTCTCAACTCCAAACACCAAGGGGGCAAGTTCCGTTGACCCTTCGGTGGCTCAGAACTCCCGAAGGTCTTCGGCTACGCATCTATGACAAGTCTTGAACTGTCCGCCAGGTCTCGGGTTCACCACAGCAGCCATCGTCCCGACATTCCCCGACTGGGCAATCGCTCCTTGCTTGCCGTGCCACGCCCCCCGCAAAGAAGAGCCGCCGTTTACGGACGATCGTTTCGATGCTCTCGCAACGTGCCATTGGGGGCCTTCGCGTACGAGAGGGTGGCGTGGTCAGTACGAAGTCGGGGCTGGAAGCCAATGATTCGCAAAAGGAGTTGGTGGTGAGCCGTTCGAAGCTTGGCCAAGTGTTCGGCTCTGAGGGTCCGCGTCACACACCCGTACAGCAGCGGTCTCAATCACCTCGGCCTTCAGCATTCGAACTTTCTGGCGAAGGGGGGCGGCCGTCCTATCATGCAACTCGGGCCGAACCGCTTGAGGCATGCCCGCATGAGACGGATCCGTCGGTCGATTTCGAGCGTGACGTCAGCGTTTTCGTGAATAATAATGCCGCCTAGGTGTAAGATCTGGGCCGTCTGTTTATACCTCTGGCCTGTGGCTTCGATGACGAGCCATGACGCGAGGGTTGTCGGGTCTGGTGTTCGTAGAAGCATTGTCTCTTGTCTTCTTTTCCGATACCGTGAGGCCTGCTGCTTCGAAGACAGTCACGATGACTGTCATCTTTTTCGCGAGCCCCTCTGACTTCGAGACAATTCCTGCGTCATCGGCGTACAACATGCCCCAAACAGCCCTTCGCATGCTCCTTTGTTCCGGCTACTCCAGCATCACCGAGTTGAACCAAATCCCTTACGATGGCTTCGTCTTGGCTGAAGTGTGCTAGTACGACGCGTAACGCAGCAGCGAAGAACACGTTGAACAGCAACGGCGATAACACGCAGCCTTGCCGCAGCCCCTGGGTGACATCAAACCATCCCGAGTGCTCGCCGTCATCCGTACGCACGCGTGCCTTCGTGGAAAATACGGATGATTGTCAGCATCTTGGTTGGTACGCCAAAGCGTGTGAGTACCTCCCATAGCAGCTCTCGGTGGACAGAGTCGTAGGTTTTCTGCAGGTCGATGAAGCACACGTACAGGGGGATTTTTTCTGTCGTCCGAGCTCTTGCAACCGGCGCACGACGAACAACATGTCAATCGCTGATCGGGCGGGGTGGAAGCCGCACTGCTTTTCCGCCGGGAGTAATCCCTCGGTCTCGCAGTAGTTGCTGAGGCGGGACGCGACGATTTTCAACAAAACTTTGCCCTCGTAGGCAACAAGCGAAATCCCCCTATAGTTGTTGCAATCAGTGCGGTCCTTCGTTTTTGTGAGGGACCTTAATGATCGCATATTTCCATTGCTGGGGGACTTCTCCTGTTTTACCCAAACATGGACAAGGATGTTGTGAAAGCACTGGGCGAATGCGGGGTAGTCGATTGTTATGAGTTGATGTAACACACCAGAACTGCTGTACCTTGTAACGCAGAAGAATGCAGAGTAAACGATACAACGCCAGTTTCGCACTGGATGCGACAGGCACGACATTCATATATGTCAGCAAATCCAGAGGCGTTTATAGAGAGAAAGCGAAAAGGCAGGTCTCAATGCGACAGGTTAACTGCCCGTCGTGCCGTCGTAAGACATATATCATGGTCAGGAATACGTTACACACTACTGCTGTAGTAGCATGTAATTAATGTGTCGTGTGTGTTCCGACAACACAACTTGTAAATATGCACATACAAACACCGATTCATAGGGGGCGTATGAGAAGACTAACTTCTAACTTACCAGGTACTCGAGAACATGGTGGAGGCGTATGTATGGGAAGGCTAACTTTCTAACTTACTCGAGAACATGGTGGATGCCTGGGGGTACGAAACGAACATGATTAACTCTGTTATTAGTATTAACTATAGAAAGATTACTGTAGACCCAATCAATCATTCTTTAAAATCTATTTTTATCCTCTCCTTTAGAACCGTAGTCCCGTCTTGGGGACATACCACCCAAATTTTCCAAGTGCTTTGTCCCCGAAACCGGACTGCAGTCCTAAAACGGGTTTTAAGCTCACCAATCATAGGTTAAGAGTTTCCCTCTGTCCAATATACAGACTAACCCAAACCACTTTTTTGAATAGTACCATGTGTGGTTCTCAACCATTTTGTCGAATCATCCACTTTGGTTGGGTGATTTTTTTTGAAACCTACAAATAGGACGAGCGGTTTGGTTCAACAGACGAATCCGAAGGCCCAGCGTAGTCTAACCCAACCCACGGCGAATATGTCAGGGACAACAAACTACTAGGTTTTAGTATGGCACACTGGGCCCTACACCCTAGACAGCGCATGATTTGCCTTGCTTGTAGCATGTTTCTTGACATCTTTGACCCACAGAGCAGTGACCCAACCTAAGAAAAAATACTACTGTATTTCCGTCGCTTTTTCCCGAAGCCTTCCACCTGTTTTTTCGAGGGTAGAGATCGCGCTGTATTATCCAAGAAACAGACTATAACCAACCAAATTCTTCGCGAACACGCTCTTGAAAGGGTACATCCTCTACAGGGAGGGGATTGAGTTGGTCAGTGGTCTGTATACTGCCTACTGCTGCACTCTAAACGTACCAGGTAGGTATCAACGAACGCGCATATCGAGTAAGCGGGGCGTATCCTGGACTGAGGGACGGCGGCAGGGTTATACACTATTTGACCTTGTCGTGGGCATGCCGTGGCATTGCCATGGTACCGACCATGGCATACCATGGCATCACCACGGCATCCCATGGCGTGGCATAGGATTCCATGGTACGCCGTGGGGGTTGCCGTGGCATGCCATGGGTAGTACCATGGCAACCCCTGCGGCTACCGCCACGGCCCTTCATGGCAACCCCACGGCATGTCATGGCAACCCCCACGGCACCCCAATGCCCACGGCACCTAGGTTAGGGTTGAGGTTGGGGTTAGGGTTAGGGTTAGGGTTAGGGTTAGGGTTAGGGGGTTAGGGTCCCATGGCATACCGTGGAGGTCCGTGGAGGGTTCCGTGGTATGCCGTGGAAGATGCCGTGGAAGATTTTGCCGCAGGTGGTGCCACGGCATGCCACGGCATGTCGCGAAAAAAGGCAATAATGTACATACCTCGACGGCGGCGGCGCATTTGCCCTCCTAATCAATTTCACGGTGGGGTTGGTGGCTTGTTTTCAGAGCTCTGGATGATGCCTATTTTTCTGAGCTCCTCATGCTCAATCAATATCTCACCCGCGAAACATGGCCTCGACGGAAATTTGTTAGCGCAAGCCGACCAGCATATCTATATACCCTTTTGTAGTCCTAAAACAAACACGTGGTACACTACTTTCTAGTAAAAGTATTGTGCTATCCGGTTTACTACTACTACTGTGGTTGGTCACTTGGGCAGCTACTGTAGCTCATCAACCGGTCTGAAAATGTTGAGCCAGAAAGTGCCATCCGTACCGTGGGATGAGTCTCATGGAGGAACTCATGTCGTGCCAATCATGACCAACACGCCCCACTCGCCTCGTATCTACCGCGACACGGGAGGTGTACGGGCGTGGGGGTATGGACAAGCCATGCGAGCACTGAGAATTCGTCTCGAGGGCACTGAGAGACGGACGGAACCCAGTAGAGCAGGCGATGCGTTGACTATAGATCGGAGGGCAACCACGCTACTATTAATAATAGCAGCGGGGGGTTCGTTCGATCTATGAGCCGGTGATTTAAGAGAAGACGCCTGGAAGTCAGACACCCACAAAGCCTACACACGAAACAACGTGGAAGACCCAAGACAAGGTTTCTAGTAGACTAGCTCAGTCAGGTAGACGGTGAGAGCACAAGACAACCAGGCCTAGGATAAGTTTGGGGTAAAAGTAAGCAGAATCGAATCGAACTTGAAGATGGAGGAGTTTGAATGGTCTTGGACCGTCGGGAGAACAACTCGGTCTTCCGAGATTCCGTTCAGTGTTTGTACCCTGAATAGGGCCGGACGAGGGAGAGCCAGAACAGTCGGCCGAGGGACGCGATTGCAGCGCGTGGACGTTAGTGAAGTGTTGAGTAGTGGGGGTCTCCCTCACATTTACTTTTAGAGTACACAATACCTGGTATCTTAAATACAAAACCAGAAGGGAGAACAACAAGAACCAAATTTCGAAAGAGCATGCCACAGATTTAAAGGTTGAGCGAAATGTAGAAGATATATTCATGTAGAAATCTCAAATAATATGTGGTTGATGGCGTTCGGAAGAAACGAGAATGGGTAACTCCTTACAGGCAGTACAATAGAGGCACCCTAACATTGATGAGTGCATTCTGAATCGGACAGTAACGGGAGCACACACTGACAGGAGTAACGACGCTTTGCTTCGGCAAGTGGCACCCTACGTGTATTCAGCGGCGCAGGACTCGCCAGCGTTTATCCCATTGTTCCCTCGCCACTAAAAAATGCAAGGATACTACAACAGGATACGAAAGAGCTCCCTCTAATGTTATGGTCGTCTGGCCATTTAAGTAACCGAATTGTCGTTACTCGCACCCCGTACGAAGGTCCCTTGCTATTTTTTCGTCCCATTCCGAAAGTACTGATCGACGTGACGGCGTCTCTATTGTACTGCAGGAGCAACCAGTTAGTCGAACCACATGCCTCTTTTGCTCCTTTAGCGCCCAAAACCACACTTTTGAGCTTTCTATACACAAGAGCAGTACGTGCATTCTGGACATTTTGCTCGACTTCAGAATATATTACGTATATACCTGGATGATAAGTTGTTCTGTTTTTCCAGCATATATATATATATTACTGATATATATTACTGATATATATTACTGATACATAACCTTGGTTTGAAGAAATGGCTCGATGGTAGCAAAGTGACACTGCTGAATGGCAATAGGTATCAAGCGACGGTTTGTTTGCTCGTTTTTTGTCGCCTACGAGAAAGACGAGCTGTAACACGCGTACGCACTTGTGGTGGGTGGTACTTGCTGTTCGTTCGTTCGTTCCCGAGTGTACTGCTGTATGCAGTAGACGGAAGAAAGGATTGGACTCTTGCGAAACGAAAATGCAAGGCACGAACAATAGCGGGGGAGGGTAGGATATGAGTTACGACTACAGGGTACAACAGGTAGAGCAGCAGGAGGGAGCGTTTTGTCCGGTGCTTTAGGCACAGTGTACGTATCTGGAATAAAAGCTTTGAAATTCGTGTAACAGGTACTGAAATTGACGGATCTGTGCCGGGTTGACGATTTTTTCGCGAGCCAACTGAGGTAGAAGATATTATCTCAACATGAATAAAATAAAGTTACTGCTGTGCTTGCCAATGTCCGGGGTATCCAAAAACCAAGGAAACACTGCCTCTTTTTCAAAAAAACAATTTTTGTTCAACAAAGCATCTCGACCCACACATACATGGTAGCCAACATCCGATGGAGCCCGGATTATTTCGAAATCAATCGGAAAAAGAGTCTGTAACTATTTATCATCTCGTCGACCCTTGTACTGTGTAGCATCCAGGGGAGTCACCGGCCAGTAGTCAATCAGGGGAACGATGGAAAACCGGCGAACGGTTGTCACGTATTTTGCAAAGTTGAGTATCGACCGATCGGTTGCACTCACAGCTGTCGTTGGTTTTTTATGTAAAAAACTTTGAAGTTTCTTGGCCGATTCCTTCGTCTCGGTTCCTGTTGGCGAGCCCCAAATTTTTGTTTTGTTTTGTCTTCTTTTCTTCTCGTTTCACTTACTACTGTCAGCTAGCTGTACAGCAGTATTTTTTTTCTTTTATCGTTTTTTTTTTTCTTTTCTTTCTTCTCGTTTTCGTTTTCTCTCCTGCGATGTGTATGTATCTGGTGTGTTTGCTTGTGTATGTATGGTGTGCTACTGATCGTATCCAGTAGATTGGCATGGCATTGCATTGATTGTCCATTTTGCTTACGCACTGCTTCTTTTCGGAATGACATGCAAAATTACCTCGTATATCGTATTTTGCGACCACTGAGCTGAGCTTGTCTCTCAGAATCAGCATGGACACCGAGTATCATATATGCTGAATGTCGACGAGTAGAAACACACAGAACACCTTACATAAACACTCCCAACACTATCCGTACAGGGCCTGGTGTGGGGAAGCACCACTACTGTACCACTACTATATACCACTACGACTGCTGCTGAGGAATGATGGAGGCCAGGCGCAACATGGGGCGGAGGGTTGCTCTATTGTCTCTCGTCGCCCTTGCAAGCCATCGTGCGGGAGTCAGAGCAGACGACACCCTCAACGGCGTTGTACCGAGGCATTCGGTGAGTCCTGCTATTCTGCTCATGTTTTCGTGTTCGGAGTGCTGCAACCGGCAACCGAGAGAGTTCTTGGGTTGAAGGTTCAGGTTGAGCTTTCGTTGTTGTAGTTGCGGCGTAGTACCTGCATTTTCTGGTGGTACGACCAAATCTGATCAACTGGCATTCACTGATGATTGCCTACGAAATGTATCACTTCCAGTGGCGGGGTATTTTGTTGTATGCTCCTCTTTCAACAGATATTATTGACAGCGTCGTACCCCATCAAATTCATTGAAGTAGGATGTGTCTTACCATTCGTGTTGTTGTAATGAGCACTACAATAGTCTGCACACCGTACCATTTTTTATGCTAGATGGTGCAATAGTAGTGTGGATTTACCCGACGGCGAACGCTTATCGCCTTCGCGCCCTACGTCTCTAGCGCGCTTTACGCCCATCGCGATGCAAATCACGATGCAATTTGCGATGCGAATCACGATGCCTATCTCCCTGCCTATCGCAATGTCAACTACGCTATATTCTGAACGTGAGCAGTGTTTGCGGGCGAGCAGCTAACGGTGCTAGCTGACGACGTACTGGTTGAGCGCGGGGCGTACACCGACTACACGGACACCAACGGACAGTGGAATACGGTCAATGGGGACGACGAGCTACTCGACAAGACCGTTTGGACCAGGTATATACATACCGGTATATATCTTGTCGAATACCTTCGAAATGTGTCAGGAGTCTCAGCATAAATAGTAGGTGCTTTTTCCCCTATCGCAGCAAGCATCGCTAAAAGCGTTGTAATGGCGATAATGACGGTGTGATACACCACACGACCATTTGGACGAGGTGCAAGTACCTCATTGTACGACTGAAAGGTAAACCATGACCAAACAGAAGATCGACTACGGTCCTGCATCACAAGCACATACCACAAAAGGAATGCAATACATTTCGTCATATGCAAACCAGCTGTCTTTTTGAACCAGGCAACCAACGTGATGCGTACGCATTTGTAACCTCACAGTACTGGTACAATTGTTTGTAGCATTCCAGCATGGGACCAATTCCCAAGAACACTTGACGCACCTGGGTTATTCAAATAGTATATATGCACCGAAGAAATAACGTGGCATCTCATGTCCAAACCCTGACCCGCTAAACTACGCCCGTTTCCCCTGCGTGCCGTTGATATTGTTCGAAACGTCAGTGGCATGGTGGCCGGCATGTTCTGGTACCAGTACGAGTACACCGGAGACAATGCCTGGAAGGTGCGCGTATATATATTCTACATGCTGAGCAACCACATTCAAACATGTATCCGTATCCATGCGCATGCATCCGCACCTATCCAACATCCACATCCATCCATCCTGCAGACCCAAAAATCCAGATCGATAAGTCCATTTACCGTCCACCACATGCACCACACACTCGTACGTGTTATGACACATATATTCAAGTTATTCAAGGGTGTTGTGGTCCGTGAAGCTTCCTGTTAAGTGGTTTGCGGGACTACAAAACATCTCCCGGGCTCGAAACAGTCAGTTCTGGTGCTGTAGTACGTTTCACCTCGCCCCCACAGAATGGACGGCTTCAGACTTCGTTAGATCCGGCATGTGCACCTACTATACAAAGTAGTACGTGAGGGATGCACCTCCTACTTATCATACCAGGTACATTTCGTGGTTCCTCACTTGAAGAGCCCCATACTATAGCAGCAGTAGCACTTCAGGTAAAGTCGACCAAAGATACTGATTTTGAGACTATGAAAGTGCAACCTGATGGCCCATGAAAATACAGGCATATATGCATACAATACAACGAATAACGCGAAAAACCCTGTTTTAACTACAGTATTTAAAATGATGTTCCAGCCATATGAAATAGAGATCTTCGACCGATTTTCAAGATCACGGTCGGGACACTTTGTATCCCTGGACAGGTTTGCCTATTAAGTCGGTACTTGTTGGTACTCACGTGTGTTGCTTGCTTAGAGATAGAAGAAGACCAGAGTTATTCCTTTCGTGCACGCGGAAACTAAGAGCCGAGCTCGTGCCCCACTGGGAAACCTGGTTTTCCATCTACGAAACGCCTCCCAAGAACTACAAGTACGATCCCAATACTTGAACCCAGCAGGTAATTACCGGGCTTTCAGCCTCATTCAAGGCAGTATCGTAACACAATCCCTTTAATAATAGGACTGCACTCCCATTTTTGGGGACTAAACACTCGAATTTTCACTCATGTTTAGGTTTCTGTACAGTTCAGTATAGAAGTGAAAGGGTCAAGGAGCTCCGGCAGTCAGAAATGTTTTGGCCAAAAAAAAGGCACAGCACCCCTGCGACTACTGTGGCACGGACGCGTTGTGCTGTGGGACAGCAGTCCTTGACAAAGTCCATTGCCTAACCACGAAAACACCGCGACAACCTGAGAACGTGTATTAAAGGTCGCCGTCTTTGCGGACATACACATTGATTGCGTTGCGGCTAGATGGATGTGTCGTAGGCCACGTTTGATATATGCTGCGGCCCGTTCCAGAAGGAGCGCTCTTGTCCTCTACATCGCCGTCAGTGCTCGCCCCCGGTGGCGGACATAGGTGTTCTTGTTTTCCAATACTGACAATATTGGTACTGCTCTTTCGTAGAATGCGGTGTCTCCGATGCCTGTGGCAAGCCGTTGTATTCACGGCCGCAGGTGCAGCAAACTGCAGCGCAGCTGAGGCGGACTTTAACATACATGAATAGGGCAAAGTCACAATGATTGTTGCGATGCGTGAACCCTATCCCAGCACTGCTGTGCACTACCTAACCCATCCATACAAACGTGTTGCTATACCAACAGTGTCTTACGTCGTATCTGCACAGAACCTTTGCGCTGATGGATGCCAAGATTCAAATATTGATTGATAGACATCTACGCTAACCGTACCGCACTACCGCACTCACTGCAATGGTACAACGTACTGCTGTACTGCAGCTCAAGGCGGAGAGCATGACAGAGGGCCTTGAGGGCGTTGAGGAGCTAAACGACAACGACCTCGGTTTCCAGGTGAGGCTACGCGACGCTTCCTATTGTGGATCCGTTGAGACAGACTCGGGGGTATGCATGGATCTTAGCCAGATGATACTGGTATATACCCGGCATGTGTTCCGATCTCAAGATTGAAATCTTAACCGAATTGCAGCACGAGCACGAGTATGGTCTTCATTATGACGGTATACGAAGTATATACTACTGTAGTAGAAGTATACTTGTACTGAAACATGGCCCGTATTTTTTCAATACCGTTCGTATTGCAATTCGGTTGAGTATAGTACGGATGTATATATATATTCTTGACGTTAAGCGTACCCCGCTCTGTCTTGAGGTACGATACTACTCGCGACCATAAGTCACGTCTAGAGTTGGTCGTCTAGCGCTGCTACGTATTTATCTATGTTCAGATCGTCTTCCATCTCCCGGTGTTGAGTTTTGCACACAATCGACAGGAGACTTTTTTTACGTGCCACGTCTTGGTGTTTTATCTGCTCCCGACAGGAACATTTTGCGTCTATTTTATATCGACTGAGGGCTCCGGTGTCTGTTGGTTTGCTATCCTGCCACCTGGTACACACGACGACCGTTGGCGGGCAACACGTACGCCATGCCTCCGCCGTAAAATCCATCCCACCTCAACTTCACATATCTGTTCTGTGTGTTGCCGCTTGTTGCTCCGGTGCAGACCTTCGATTCTTTCGGCATAGGGTACAGGCTGGCCGGCATAGAGTCCTACAAGACCAGGGTTCTTACTGCCGCTGAGTCGTTGTACGACTTCAGGTATCAGGTAAGCACAAAAACACATATCTACCCTCCCACCCTCCCCGAATGCCATTGTATACGTTAAATTTATAGTTCTGTCATTAAACATAGCGCCCAGGTGAGAGTTTTTCGCCCAGGGGCACACGGCGTCCATGGGCCGGAAATAGTTTAGCCCCGATGCTCTCACTTCTTTTAGCCAATCATCTTTCTTCATTACGCCTGCGAAGGAGAATGAACTCCTAGCATGCCTGGTACGACGAAATATTGAGCATTTCCGTGTGTGTTCGTGCGCACAACATGATTTTTCCCTGCAGAGTAACATCCCCGCTTTCTGGTCGTGGGACGAGCCTAGCCGACGCCCCGACTGGGAACGGGCCGTGAACGTGGACATGATGATGAACATGGAGGTCATGCTGTGGTCATGGCTCAATGGGGGCGAGGCCAAATACGAATCCGCCGTGGAAGAGTGAGTGTTAGTTACTCCAGATGCTGTCGATGTTACTTGGATCTTTGAAAGGAGCTCCGCAATGGCATGTATCAAGTGTGATATCTGTCGAGGCTCTTTCTCTGTCTCTGTATAAAGCGTAGCAGAAGCGGCAGTGACTGCCAAGAAGTAACTGTGAGACGGAGAAAAAAATACTAGAAAAATAAAATCGCTTCGGCGGCCAAATTGTGGGAACGAAGAAGAGTTGTGGTTCGGCCTGAACACTTGCTCAAGCCCGCAACAAGGAATGGAAAAGCGGCGTCATCCAGCGTCTTCATAGGCCCACCCGCCCTACTTGTCACGTGTTGGAGCGAGCGCCTTTCCGCTAAAAGCTTAAACCCACATGAAGGGTATTGCAACTTGTAGCTCTACTATAATAGTCCCCTGGGCAAGAGTACCTTGAGTAGGATAAACGTTGTTTGTGCTAACTAACATCAGGGCGTGGCTAAACGCTTCCACAAAACATCACGATGTATCTACCGTCACGCAGACCCTTATTTTACACAAGGGGTATCGATTTTTGCTATCACACGTTGAGAGCCCGCTACTACTGTGTATGACCCCGGATCTGAGTCAATGGCTGGTGGCAGAGAAGAAAAAGAAGAGGGGCAAATAAAACGAACGGAATAAACTAGAAACACAAAAGTACAATGCTCGTGCCCCAATGGATGCCCAAAACCCTTCAACTTTTACACCGGTGTAACAGCAATCACTTGTTGGTATGCACCGCCCTTTAACTTTGATCACATATTGATATCTGCAATACAGGCATGCAGACACGACGTGGACGGACATCGTTCGTGACGACTACAGCACCTTCCACGTTGCCGACTACGACCCGGACACGGGGGACCTCGTGGATCAAGGTATTTGCACGTGGTACATGAATACGTGTTACTAATATTCACTAAATATACATGATATTCACTAGCCGTGCACACGATACATGATATTCACTAGCGTTCCAATTATACATGGTACTGGTATTTACTAGTCGCTTGCATTGCATACATACGTGGCAACATAGTATCTCTGTGGCGTAGCTTTGTGACCACAGAACTTGTATCTCTCTAGGATTGAAGAATCGGCACGGACACTGGTTGTGCTGGATGTCGACGGGTAGAAAGAACGGTTTAAAGTGAATAAAACAACATGATACGTTCTTTGCGTAAGCCGCACACACGATACAGAATATTCCCTAACCGAATGAATGTTTACATCATACCTGGTATTCACAAACCATGCACATGATAGACTATATGGACCAACCGAAGGAATGTTCCACTATATGTGTCGTTTTTCACAAAAACCCATTCTTTATTCCCGTCATCCAGCGCAAGTAGTGTCCCGTGCCGATTCTTCAATGTTAGGGAGACAGGCTCTGTGGTCACAAAACTACGCCACAGCAGCAGAGATGCTTCTATTAGTAGTACATTGTTATGCCGTAAGCGGAGTAGACAATGCAATGCCATGGAGCCGGCGTCCCCGGTGGCTTGGTAGGTGGTCCGCGTGCCTGTCAAGATCAATTTCGTGGGTTCAAGTCCCACCGAGTGCATGCTCATAGGGACTTTTTCTTGCATAAAAAATTGATAAGCGGAAAGCGCGAGAGCGTGAGTTGGCTACATTCGATGAAAATCGACGAGCAGTGGGAATGCTGAACCCTATGCGCGACAAAAATAAAGGCACGTACCGGGGGGGAGAAGGGACGACACCTGTGACCACGGCTTGTCCAGAAGATCGTCGAGGGTAACACCTCCTACGAGTGGGCTGGGAAGTAAAAGTGATGGATAAAAAAAAAAAAAAAAAAAAATGTCATCATACGCACGACATACGCACGAGACACATACTCTATGAAACAAAGAAGAAAAAAAACCGAAGAAAAGAAAAAGAAAAGAAAAAAGTGTCGTCCCCCCCCGGTAGCGGATGTGGCGGACAACACAGATCGAGCTGAAGAAACAATAGTACGACGTAAATACATGTAAACAGAGGAAGACCAACAACCAAGGAAAATAACAGGCAAACCGAAACGCGACAAAAAAAGCACCCTCCAGGCAGCCCCAGCAGTTTGTGGTACCAGGTTTTCACTAGCTAGTCTACCACATTATACATGGCAGTATTGATTGTTAATGACCGCACACACGATACATACTTTGCGGGGGACCGTAGTAAATAGGACCTACGGTACACACAAAAAACATATGTTTACCTATTTTTACCGACAATATTCGGTCTTATTTACTATGGTCCCCCGTAGTAGATGTTTTTTTACTTGTAGGACGCGCGATCAAAGAAAAATACCACACACAGCTTGCAAAAAATAAGTTTCAACGATTCCCCGATCTCACCGCTGATGCACGTTTATTTTGTTTCATGCATTTTCTACATGGGGCAGCGTGTTCCATCTCCTTGAACAACAGCAGTTTCGAATAGCCGCCGAGACCGACGGACCAACAGGCGGAAAAGCAAAGAAAGACAAACAGCAGTCATTGTACCTGTCTTCGGTAATATTTCCCCAAGGTATATCGTAACAAAACACCTATATACCGATAGCAACCCTATCATTATATTGATTGCTTTCGTTTTTGGTACGCCCATCTCGCTTGAACCTGTTTCAGGTACGTACCAGGGGTGGCAAGATTCCTCGACATGGAGCAGGGGCCAAGCGTGGGCAATCTACGGATTCGTGATGGTCTACCGGTTCCTTGGAGCATCTAGGTTCCTCGACCACTCCATCGATCTATTGGGGTAAGTCACAAGTCGGAGAGCAACCTCGATGAGGCGACATCTGGATGCCATGGCCACAACTCATCGTCCGTCTCGCTTTCATCGCGTCCCGCGCGCGCAGTAGCACGACTGCGCTACAGTTTCGCCGTGCCGGTATATCTGGTACTCGAGTTGTGTTTATCTTTTTTTGGGTGCCTTTGCTCCGTCTTCTCCGTCGGGTAGGTCTGGTTTGCCTCCAATGCGTTACAGCTGTAGTATTACTCTATATGAGTATTGTACCCTGCTGGTGCGTGAGTGATACCGTGCTACTAATTTTCGTCGTGTATTTTGCAATTTTCCACCCAGATACTTCGAGGACAATCTGCCGACCGACAATGTTCCTTTCGCGGACTTCGACGCCCCCTTGGACTCCGACAACAGCAAGGACTCATCCTCTACAGCCATCGTAGCATCTGCTCTCTTTGAACTATTCCAAGCCACCGGTGAGAGTAGTCGAGAGCCGCACCAAAACTATTCACGTGCCTGGTACTTGAGTGTATATGTGTTCTATATGCACGTACTAGGGATCAGGACCGGCCCCTCCGCTCCGATTGTGGAGGTGCAATTTCGGAACTATCAGACACATGGGGTTATCGTGTAGTGCTCTACATCTCTCAGCATGAGGTGTCATGTTCCACAGTGAAACCTCGATGAATCCTTCGAAGAATCGGTCTACATCCTAGCTACTAGGTAGGAAATAAATGATACCTGATATCTCGTACGGGTATCGCCGGCGTCCCCGGTGGCTTGGTAGGTGGTCCACGTGCCTGTCAAGATCAATTTCGTGGGTTCAAGTCTCACCGAGTGCATGCTCATAGGGACTTTTTCTTGCATAAAAAATTGATAAGCGGAAAGCGCGAAAGCGTGAGTTGGCTACATTCGATGAAAATCGACGAGCAGTGGGAATGCTGAACCCTATGCGCGACAAAAATAAAGGCGCGTACCGGGGGGGAGAAGGGACGACACCTGTGACCACGGCTTGTCCAGAAGATCGTCGAGGGTAAAACCTCCTACGAGTGGGCTGGAAAATAAAAGTGATGGATAAAAAAAAAAAAAAAAAAAAACTACAGCAGTAAGTAATTACCTATATCTTTTTCGTTACTCCTGCGTTGTCTGTCGCCACCAAATATGTACGATCCGTACGGATATCGCTTCTCAACATCGTCACGAAATACTGAACGGAGTCAGCATCCTTCGCCGTCTCCGACTCGCGGTGACTCTTGTGTGTCACAGGGGATGCGATCTACCTGGAGCAGGCCCAGCTGTACTTGAAGTCGCTTTTGCTCAGCGAGAGCTACTACGACCCTGACGCAACGGACGGCTGGCAGTCTATCTTGCGCCGATCGTCGGCGCGGTGGAGTGATCCCGAAGTTGGGGCAGTCTTCGCCGACTACTTCCTTCTCGAGGCCATGGTAAGTCCCTGGCTGCCATTGTGTGGGTAGCTTCGCCGTTCAAGTCGTGGCCCGCTGTTGTCGATCTTCTCCTTCAACAAGTAGTTGTGTTGCTGTGAGGATTTAGGAGTGACAAAAGTGATACGGCGAGAGTATATAGTAGTCCGGTGTGATCCTTGTGTATGACCTTTGCTGCTCGGTGTTGGGATCGGTCGTCTCTTCGATTCAGTTCTGCGGCTAGGCCTCACGTAGTTTTCATCCACAACTTGACGAATATGCCTTCCGTGTACATCTGCATCGCCTGAACCATGTGCTAAAAAACAAGACCTGGTGTGCTTGTCATCTCCATGAAGTGCAGTGCTAAGTTACGAGCATTAACGTAACAGGTGCAACTGTTATCAATAGGTTCCTTAACAACCTCGTACGTGTACCTCGTACGTGTTCCACAGGTTCGCTACAACACCATGGCACCGTCCATCCTTCTACGCGAGGAGGACGAGGTTACCGTGTCGAGCGGCATCGACGCGACTTTCGGCTCGGCTGCTCTGGATAACGACGTCGACCTCAGCGGGCTGGCAGCAAGCTCTGCCGTCATTGTATGGTGAGACGACATACACTATTGTTTTATAAGCCACGCTATTTTATACAAGCCGACGATCTCATACAATGGCAGTCGTTTTTGCCTAATTGTGATCGCAGCAGTAGCAGTGGTGGCCGACGACTCACTTCACACTTTGTGAAACGCCAACGAATCATGCGGGGAAAAACCTTCAAGCTTACGCTGTTGTTGACTGTCGAGCTTTTTTCCTGGCGTGGGACAGGGTTTCGAAATCACCCGAAACCGGCTTGAACCTGACTGATGCCACGATGGGGGTTGCTCATTTTGGCCCAATATAGGTTGTGCTCGGTCAAGTGAACAGCTACCGGTCAATTTGATAACTTTACCCTCATACCCAAACGAAGCATTTGTTGGTCGGGCTGCCCTAACAAACTTCTTGGAGTGAGATATTGAGCTCGTGTGAGAAGCACAAAAATTAAAGCACTACCTCTGAAAGGCATTGCTAACCTATTTTTCTTTCCTGATAACAGCAGTACCTGCTTCATGCTATTTAAAATGAGGAAAGACGGAAAACACTTGGAAATAGGAGTTTTGAGGAAAATTTCGGTCTCGCGGAGGAAAAGAGCGCTATTTTGACTGCACCGACTCGATCGTGGTGTTCGCGTTTAAAAACGCCGCCATGCAACTCTCTCTTGTCCTTTCCGTTTACGATTAGGTTCGGAATCACCTTGGACAACGTTGGCTTGGTGCCTACGTCGTTGAGATTCGAGAGTGGTTCTGCTACTGTGACAGCGGACATCACAGCACCATCTGGCGGATGGGCGACCGGGCAAAACTCGTAAGCTCATTTTTTCGCCAGCAGCAAGACGCTTGCACCTGCAGTACTGAATGTATGAGTCTACCCTGTTGCTATTTTTTGTAGATGCTAGAACTCTTTTAGCAGTGACGTTGATTATCTTGGGTGCAGTGCAGTAAATACGATACCGCACCCCAAAAACCTCTCTATTTGGGGCGCTGACCTGCTTTTACGCTTCGTTAAGCTCGATGTGTATACAACAAACAGTAAATAACCGACCATTGGCACCAAATATTAAAATACGTCTGTTAATACTACACACTCCCACTCCCCCCCGCGAATCAGTCCTTGTCTGACCCCTTGTCCCATCGCCACGCCACGTCCTCCATGCAATCGCTGGACTTGTGATATTCGCTCAGAGTTCGATTTTCGATGGCGGCCGGAGTCTTCTCCGACGATTCCTGGGACTCGGTATCAAGCGTCAGCGTATTGTTCTCTGGAAGCGCGAGCAACGACGTTGTGGTCAACCACCTTATCCTTGGACACGCCCTCGACCTGTGAGAGCCCACCCAGTGACGATTGTTGTTTTTAACAAGAATGGCGCAACGCGCATGGAGAACATAATGTGTATACGCCTGGTTTATACGTACAGTATGTATACAAATCCAGGAAAGAAAACGCCGCATTCGGATGAACCACAGTACAGCAGTGCCCACAAGTTGTCCATGCCGGCGCGCGCAGCTATTGAACCTCGGGCACAATATTGAATGCATTGGCTTAAAGCAGCAGGAAGATGCACCATGAGAGCGTGTTCGTGGCATGAGACGATTTGCAGTTGATGCGCGCTACGATAGAGGTAGCCCCATTTTTTTCACAGTGACACCCCATAACTGATTTTGATACAAGCCTATTAATAGGTCTCACGAATAAATTGTAAAACGCTATTGGCATTCCAATGATATTGGGTTAACGAGGCCGGTCAGTCCCAGTTACATATTTTGGCCTAAAAGTGCTATGCCTATCGTACGAAACCCACCTTAGTTTAGGACATGATGGATATAGACAGTAGTGTGAAATGGGTGCAGCAACCGAAAGCTTTGCACCCATACGCTGTGTACCGAGTGTGTCTGCTTTAGGTATGATATCGACCCCTGTTCGGTAGAGGTTGCACTTTCCCAGCACAAAAAATAACGCTCTGCAACCGAGGAGCCACTCAATATCGTTCCGGACACCTAGCATAAAACACAGCAACAAGAAATGCAGGCTTGAGATTTGCAGGAAACTATTATATTCGGGAGTTGTTGTACTGACGCTACGGTAGTGTAAAACACACCCATTCTCGAACAGAAATCCAGCGTGGATTAGATATCCTGTTTCTCATTGGGTGCCCTGTGTACTGCGTCTCAACAAATGCTGTTTGTATCGATTATGTGAACCCCAGGTCGCTGGAATCTTGCGCGGACGACGGAAAACAGCTGCAGCGCCGCCGGGGACTGTTGCAGCAGCACATGCACCAACGGGACATGTGGTAAGCACACACCACTATCAGTGCAAAACGTCTTTCATATGAAGCTGCTAAAATCGGGCATTTGCATTGCGTTTCTCACATCTTGTTCATTCCGCTCTTCTTTTTTTTTTTTTTTGCAGTATTGATCACTGCCACACGCACACATCACTCAAGTTGTCATTGCATTGTAGTTACGGAGGAGCTTCTTGAACTCGGGCTGCGTTCACAAATCTTGTTCACAGTGCGCTGTCTTTTTTATTTGCGGTCTTGATCACCGCGATCAATGAATTGCACGTCCGGAGCTGCCCAACGTCGGGACTGTTGCATTCCGTTGCTCACATCGTGTTGACTCTGCTCTTCTTTCATGTTTTAGCAGTCTCGATCGTCACCACACTGGTTGACGATGCTCTATTGCCTTTGTTGCCGTGTACGAAGAATACTCTGGCATGCTGTCATACCTGGTGTGTTTGTATCGCCCTCACATCTGTGTCTGTGTGTCGTTGCACTAACATTGCGTGCTTTGATTGCTTGCCATCTTTTGACCGCTGTTTGTCAGCTCCCCCTGCGCCTCCGGCATTCTCGTCTTTGGGGTGCTTCAACGACGCTAAAGGAGAACCGGTTCTCAGCGGAGAAGTGATGAAGAGGAGGTTCGTCATGACTACTGAGGTGAGGGTTATGCGCGACACGTCAACACCTGTTGCCGAGATGTAAACGTTGAACTCCGTTGCCGGGGTGGAAGACTGCCCGACTGGGACCGATCGTCGGTTCCTGCTTGACTTGATGAACTAGATCTTTCAGGGAAGATATATTCCTGATTCGTATGCATGACCTACAGCAGCTCACGTTGCCAGGTGGGAGCCATACAATCTGCATGTCTGCATGATCTCGGACGTGTTGTTGTTGTTGTTTTCTTCACATTTAGTTGTTTAGGTTTATCTGTACTACAGGTACTATACAGATCCTGTGCATCACCCCAGAACGGTAGGTTAACATGTACTGTAGATGATCTAAAGATGATTTGTAGATCGTCTGGAATATTGGGAGCTGGAAGGTCGTAAATCAAGAAATAAGACAAGAACTTGTCCGTACGTGTAAACGTATGTGGTGCCTGATTTTGCGGTGTGATGCCACCATGCCAAGTGGTGTCACCATGTTCTTGCTGATACAGCAGTATTGGTCCCTCTACAGCGCGGGTATGCTCCAGCCAACAATACTGGCATTATGGCAGCCGGCACTACTTGGCACACAGTTCCACACTGGTGAATCTCGTCTGTGGAGGCAATTTCACTCGGCACTAAGTATAGCGGGCGATTGGCACTACTCAAGGGGACCACTACTGTATTATCATCGTCCCTCTCTCGCCTCCTGAGCAACGTATACTAGTATTTATAGTACACGTCGACGATATGAACGAGATGAGATGACCAGCGTTCACCTTGTCGCTCTTCTGTTGTCGCTTCTTGCAATTCACAGAAATGCGCAGCAGCTTGCAGTGGGTATGCCTTCTTCGGGACCAGGAACGGCTCACTGGTGAGCATTTCAGCGGCTGCAAGTTGTGCAGTGTATCGTACCTTCCTGTGGAGTGCATCGTACCTGGTACAGTAGTTGGTAGTTATGGATCCACACACCGTGTCACATGGGTGACATGATAGCATACCCTGTCGGGCGAATTTGCAAGTTGACTTTTTGTACCACGGTGAGAGCGAGAACGCGGAGCGATATGTCTATAGAAAGATATGGCCCATCGTTATCGTGGCGTGTGCTCCCCATTTGTTTTCAAGAGAATTGGCTCTGATATCCGCCCTTCGTAGGACGTGTGTGTTTTCGCGTGTGATAACGTCGGAGCACTTTTTAATGATCATAAGAAAACACATACAATCGCAAAAGAAGAAAGTTCAGCACTGCGCTTCCAGAGAACGAACCCAAACACACTTTGCATACGGGGAGCACACCTACCAGATGCGCTATAGGCTCATCAGGCGGTGTTATCATAACGCAAAGGCGTGGTAAATACCCCGGAACGTACTACTTGTCACGCCCGTTCGAGTGAACTTCAAGAAAATCCCTGATGATCCTCCCCGTCACTGCGTACCACTGACCCAGATATCCTCACGCCGTTTTTTTCGCCCTCTCGCATCTCGCTCGGCTGCTGATTGTGTGCAGTGTTACTGCGGATTGTCTTCGGACAACCCTGCCGCCCTCGGCGATTCCACGTGCGACGTCGAGTGTGCCGGCGACGCCAGCCAGACTTGCGGTGCCGAAAGTGCTATCAGCGTCTACTCCTACGACTGAGAATTGTGAACGTATGCCGTACCGGTCTATGATATGAGCGGTAGCACGCCACTATGATAGCGCATAGCTACATACCCGTGGTAAAGGGAACGATGCGCTTCTACATGGTGCAAGTACCTTTTTGGATGCTGTGTTTCGCAGCTGGCTGGCACTCCCCCCGCCTGTACAATCTTGGGGTAAAAACAATCCTGTGGAGACATTGAAATCCATGGCAAATCCACAAAGGTGTCGACGGACAGCCTCTCAGTTTGGTACACGCCTAATGGTGTGTTACTTTGTTCAATGTCTCCACATGGATTGTTTTATGCCCACATTGTGCAAGGAGTACTCGTAAGAACGTCTCTGGACAAGATACCGGACGTTTACGTTGTGTATTCTGTGTGTCAAACGAGCGGTGGGGTTGGCTACGAGTAAATTTGCAGAAGCATACGCTCATCCTTTCTTGTAGAATCCACTCCAGGTACAGTAGGAACTAAGTTATAGGTGCGTTGAGTCGATGTGGACGTAAGACTACGATTTTTTTGTTGCCGTCTCGGCATTGAAAGTGGGGCGGCTGTACATTGTGGTTAGAGTGGGCTTTTCAGCTCTGGCCCTGTGCGGGCTAATGGGGATAAAACATTAACACGCTGGGTGTGTATGTCGGAACGTTTAGCAAAATGGGTTGCTCAAATGTTTCAGTGAAGTGCCGTCTATTTTTCCGATTTTTTGAATTTTTGTGGCCGTTGTATTGACTATGCGTGGTGTGGTGACCCTTCCCGTGAGGTGCTCACGGCAATCTATAGTATTTCTCGAGAACGGGGTCCATCGCACATAGCATAGCCGCAATAGAGTGTCATGGAGGGGGTTCTGTACACCGTGGGCAAAATCCCACTACGTGGGTGTTCTGCATTCATTCGCGTTTTTGATTTCGCGGTCATGGATGCCAAGGCAGGAATATGGCTATAAATACACAAATACTCGTAAGTATACATACTCTTCCACATATAGGCGGATTCATATATTCATAGTCCCCGAGATAAGGAATACATAACGAGGTTAGCATGGTAACATATGCACACCTGAACCCTTTTGTGAATTGAGAGTGAGGCATTGACGACAATAACGATGGATGCAAGGACGATCGCAGCATGGGTCGGCCGAAACCACGCAGGGTGCTGGGTGAGCAAAGTACGGGTTTGTACGATGCAATTGAGTGGTGTGCGACACACGCGTACCACGAGACTACCCGTTATGCAATGTGCGCTGCTGTGTTATCACGCTGCGTCATCGATAAGACCGTCTTCCTTGTTGGTTTGGTCTCTTATGACGCTATACTGGAAGTACATATCGACCAAAACTGACGATGACCGATCGCATCGGTAACAACAAGCAGCCCGGACTGCTGGGGTAGGCGACCCTTCCGAACTATGCACTCTTCCGAAGCGAGAGCGAAGCACTTGGTAAGTCCGCAGCCAGTCGCAGTTTGTTAGGCTGCTACACATAGGCCCCATAATGATTACATAAGCATTGAGCGGTAGGCCCTTCATTTCCGCGACCCGGGGAGCGCTTCCTACAGGCCCCGGGACAGGACTACTGTTTATTCTTCATTTTCGGCGGCTCCCCGCCGGATAGGACCCAACTTCAGTGGCTACCAAGGAATGCCTCAAGAACACGGAATGAGATGCAATGAAACACATGCGTGCATGCATTGTAACTCTGCGTTCGAAGCCACTAGTAGCACATATCAAGCCTTAGGTATCGGACCTTCGTTATATTTGGCGCATATATACACGCAAATTTCATGAATGCCGTTCATGAGGACCAGAAAAGCACAAAGCTACGCCACTCTGCGAGTACAGCAGCAGCAGAACGCCGTACTCGTATTTAGTGATGCAATCTTGAATACTTCGACTCTGTGATTGGCATTGTGTTAAGATTAAGGTCGGGACACTTTGTATCCCTGGACAGGCTATTAAGTCGGTAATCGTTGGTACTCACGTCTTCATGGAAGAGCAGCTTTATTCCTATCGTGCACGAGGGGATCAAGAGCCGAGCTCGTGCCTCGTTGGGAAAAAAACCCTGGTTTTACATCTACGATACGCCTCCCAAGTACAAAAAATACGATCCTCATACTTGAACCCACGTAATTACCGGGCTTTCAGCCTCCTTCAAGGCAGGATCATAACACTAACCCGCTCTGATGAGCCATATATGCACAACTATGGGAAATTCGTGGAACCTCTGATTCCACGGAGTAGAACATGAGTCGAAGATGCGGCTCTTCAAAGCCCACTCGTGCTACAGGTTCTTCCCCTCGTCGGAATGGCGGATATCGAACCGGGGGATATCCTCGGCGTCGCCCTCGCCCCACTGCTGAGCGTCCCGATAGACGTGTTGTTGCAGGACAACCGAGCCCTCAGCCCTCCCTCCGGACTATCTGAGGTGTCTCCGGTCTCAGCAGTTACAGCTTGCCCCCTCGCTGCTCCAGCCTCGCCGTCCCCTGCACTGCTTGAGCGTTTGAGCCCAGAACAGTGGCTTCGTTGCTGCGCGTCTGGGCGCGTTTGCCGTTACATCTACGAGCGGTGGCCTTTGACCTTCACGGCACGAACTGAACCCCTGAGGCCAGGGAAGTAGGCTCAACACTGAAATTCAGTGTGCCATTGTGTGGCCGCGTAACAGAAAAAAAATCACGAGTAGCAGCATCGCTCGTGGCCATCTTACGAGTACGAGCAGAGACGGACAGCAGTGGGATACGAGGCGGAAAAACAGTCTCAAACCCTCCCTCATCTGGCCCAGAAGCAGGTAGACGCGATGGCGAAGAGCGCGGCTGGGTGGCGTGGAGATCGCTGCGTCCAGGGTTGTCCGACGTGTTCTGATCCAGAGCAGAAGCAGCCGGATTCACAGACTGGCAGGGTAAGCGCTCAGCGGAGCGGGGGCTTCCAGGTGGCTTGCACAGCAGAAGGCACAAGTGGGGAGTCAAAGCTGCAAACCCACGGCCTGGCTTGTCCCGCGCTCTAAGGAGCGGGGGCGTCCAGTTGTCTTGGATGTCAGAACTCGCTCAGCCGAGCGAGAAGGCACGAAAGGGGTCTAGAACGTGGTCCGTCTGCTGGAGGCTGCTCGGGCCTCGTCGAGAAGATCCGGCCTAGACTCTTGTTCCTCTTGTTGGTCTGTTGTACAAGGCGCTCGATCCTCATCGACGAGCCTTGGGCGGTGGGGCCCCGAGGGGCTCTGGGCCACAGTGGCTCGGCCGCCACGAGGGGAAGCAAACCCTCCCACCTCATGAGTCTCCATCGTGCAGTATGCGGAGCATACTTACTCTAGGAAAGCAAAGCGAAAAGAAACAGTGCTGAAAAACTCGTACCGACAAAAAGGCGAAAAGGTCCTAAGCCGTTGACGCCACTTGTTAAGGTCAAGGTCGGGACACTTTGTATCCCTGGACAAGTTTGCCTATTAAGTCGGTACTCGTTGGTACTCACGTGTGTTGTTTGCTTCGAGATAGAAGAAGAGCAGCTTTATTCCTTTCGTGCACGAGGAGACTAAGAGCCGAGCTCGTACCTCGCTGAGAAAACCCCTGGTTTTCCATCTACGATACGCCTCCCAAGCACTACAAATACGATCCTAATACTTGAACTCAGGTAATTACCGGGGTTCAGTCTCCTTCTAGGCAGTATCATAACAATTGGCTCGTTCCCCATGTAAACGTGGCAGCTAAACGTAGGGCGGCGTTCGACACAGGAATGCAGTGGGACCGCCGTAGGTCGTTACGGCAATGCAAGTGCAATGATAGGCATAAGCCGGGAACAATGGCGTTTTAAAAGGCATATTACAGTCCCACGGCCCCGTCCCAGGCTCGCAGAGTGTGTCTAGTGGTCCGTGCAGCACGTTGTCGTCACGCGCACTTACAGCGGCACCAATAAAAAATAAGTGGATATAATGTCTTCTCCGTTGCTCACTAAACTGTAAACTAGACTCGAAGGAAGCAGGTTGCGAAATGACGATGTTATCACATTAGCTCATTTCCCTGAAAGCCTGCCTCTGGGTACAAAACAGGCTGTGACAAAAATGCATCTTTATGAGGGAAAACAAGGAAGTATCTGGTCCGCAATAGTGCGCACGGCAGTATCGGTACGTAAGGGAACCGATTTTAACGAGCTGTGGTATGCGACAATAGAGAATGTAGCTGATGATGATGCGTCTCGCGAAGAGATTCACAGACGGCCAGTGATCGTGAGATACTCTTGCGTTGTTCAATAAAACAGAAGAGAGATGGTTTGAAAGGTGGCGCTTATGTGGCCGTGCCCAAGAGAGCGGTGATGATGGAAAGGTGTGGGCGGGTGAGCTTGTGGGGCTCACATCATGTGTCAGTACGCCAGTATTCCCGCATTCCAGTATCCTATGATACAACATACTACAAGTAGTCGTATGTTATCCAACAGTGTGTAGCGTTGTTCCAAAACAGACAAAGGAGCACAAAGTCAAGAACTCTACCGAACAAAAGTGCAGCAGTATCATACGACTAATCAAAACCGATGTGACGCACACGAAGACCGCCACACCCAACATACCTCCAGTTCATCCACCGAGAAGCGACCACTCCCCTCTTTAAGCACTCCCTAAGAAGCATCTAACAAATACCCGCTGTCCGTCAAAGTGGTTGGTTTATAACTGTTACGCGCATGTTTCGACGCGCTGAAGGCCGTGAGGTGTTCCTGGTGTACACTGCTACCTGTAGTACCGAGGAGACAATCGCTGCCGTCTCGCTCTCTCTGTAGCTCTTCTACTTCCTCCAACTCCTCCCCCCACATACTACTACTGTTACTTCCCGTACCCCCTGACACTGCCACCTCCAAATGCAAGGGTCCAGTCCCAAGCACTCCCGAGGAAGCATCTACGAAAAACCCACTGCCCATCAAAACGGCTGATTTATGACGGCTACGCGGATCTTCCAACGCGCAGGAGGCCGTGCGGTGTTGCTGGTCTACTCTGCTATCGGCAGTACCAAGGAGAGGGTTCCTGCCTTCTCGTTCTCTCTGTAGCTTTTCCACATTCCCCAATCCCTTACCCCACATACTACTACCACTACCACTACTGCTACTTCCCGTATCCCTGACCATGCGACCTCCAACCGCAAAGGCCCAGTCCTCCATCCCAAGCACTCCCGAAGAAGCATCTACCAAAAACCCGCTGCCCATAAAAATGGTTGGTTTATACGTGCTGCGTGCATGTTTCAACTCACAGAAGGTCGTGCGGTGTTGCTGGTCCACACTGCAGTCCGTCGTGCTTAGGAAAGAGTCCCTGCCGTCTCGCTCTCTCTACAGCCTTACCACCTCCTGGATTTCTTCCTCCCTCAACAGCGCTACTTCTCTATAAGCCACGACACCCCTCGTGTCTGCTTGGGTCGCCCTTACTGTTATCCATGCCGTGATCACTAAGAGTAGGAGGTGCATGCTTCTTGCGAAATACTTGGTACTCGCATGTATTTGCCGGTGTTACGTACGTACTGTTGCTGTGAGTTAAAAAAACCCCCCCGAAATATCCCGAAAACAGACAGCGGTGTAACAACAGTGGTCAAAAGAAAGCTCGTCGAAAGATGTCGCGCACAGAAAATGTGAACGACGATTGTCTGCCCCAGCACTCAACACACCCCTTCCCTTGACGGTTGCTGGTATCAGGTCTAACAAAAGAAGTCAGTGTTACAGAGCAACGCCCCCCCTAAATTTTAAGACAAGGGCCTATTATTGAATACCCTGTACCTATTGCGTACCGGTACGTACTATTACGGCGGACCATAGTAAATAGGACCTACGGTACAGAGAAAAACCTATTTATTTCCCTATTTTTACTGTCAATATTTGGTCCTGTTTACTACTATGGTCCCCCGAAATACTGTTTTTCGCCTTTGTTTTTCTGCTTGTTCGCCTTCCGCCTCGTGTACCGTATTACAGCAGTACGACGACAGCCGTAGTAGTCCGTCTGTACAGGGGGGAATATGTGATCACAACCAGCACAGCAGAGTACAGTGGTATATAGATAGCCACAACGAAGGAGGATGAGGCGCGAAGTACAAGCAAAAATGCTCTACCTGTCGAGTGTGATGAGGGTTCGTCCTACCGACAATCTGACCGTAGATAATCGACGATCTACCGACATCGGAATAACATACGAACAGACGTGACACACCTAGTCTTGCGTACCAGGTATATTCCAACACACCATCCCGTATCACTTGCACCCAGCACATACCAGAAACATGTTCATGATATGATGTGCACCCGAAAAAAAAGAACAGGAAAAATACAGAAGAAAAAACACGATATAGGGCATCTTCTTCAGGCGAACTCTGTTTACACCCCTGTTGTAAGGATTGCCATTGGCTGGGTAATTCATCGATCTTTTACCACTATAGTTCAGTAGGTAGCACCTTCACCTTTGACGTCGTCCAGGTCACGGGTTCGCACCTCACTTCGAACGTTTATTTTATAGAAACGTTTGCGCGTGCATCCCTAAGAACACATCTCCTTGTTTCCCCAGGTAATGAAACGAAGCGGGTAGGTCAGCGTACAGACGTATACGGTTCTGACGCCCCAAAGATTTCGCCGTTCACAGGGGGGGAGGGTGTTATAAGGACTACCATGGGCTGGGTAATCGATCGATCTTTTACCCCTATAGCTCAGTAAGTAATACCTTCACACACACCCTGCCACACGTAAGGGCCGATGCCTTTACGCCCCCTATCCTCTCGATTCCAAGGAAAGTGCCCCGCCCTGCGATCACAGCAATATGCGCGAGAGTTTCTAGCCGAAATATCATACTACAGTAGTATATTGCGTTGCGGGAGCGCAGGTTGTGCTCTGAACGTCCTGAGTTGGCAGTCCAACTCGACGTCGAATATAGTGTAACAGACCACCAATGCTCGATCTCAATGCCTTACCCTTTTGCATGTTGAAAACCGCTACTCTACCTGCGTCTGTGGAGGCCGTCGCGCTCATGGCGACTTCATACTATTCAAAGTAATATCCCGCCCGACATGTCCTAACGTCCAGGCATCACACACCTTGCCCGCTCCTCCCAGCACGTGGCGCGTAAAGTTTTGCAGGGTAGGATCACTGTCCCCGTTGTTGCTGCATGTGTCACAGTCTCGTAGGGTGCATGTATCGGTACTGGGTGTGTAGTTGCAATTCCTGTATACCTCATGATGGGAGCTACCGCTCCTGGGTCGTTTCGGCACCACCTAACAAGCGCCTGTTTTTACACCAAGGATTGTATTAGTTTTTTTTAGCGCCCCGGAGAGGTTTGCATTAGTTCCCAGAGTTCTCACCCGCTCTATGCGGGGCGTACATGCCACGCTCGCGCTGTGCCCAAGTTCATGCACAGGTTGACCATTGTACCACGACTCCTGCGGTCCTTGCTGGTGGTCCATTGTAGGTGCTGTCCTGGATGGTGCTCTTCTGGAGTAGTACAGCGCCGGGGGTAGCAGGCGAGACTACGGTGGGAGCTGCGAGAAGTTGTGGGCTGCATCGCCCCCACATCCTCTCCTACGGGCAGGCGTTCATCTCTGGGTTTTTATGAACATTATCCCCTTCGATAGTTATGCCACGTCATTTCTTTGGAAACCCTTGGATCCTTGGCAAAACGGCAAATTTTATACGTCACGGGACAGCTTACGCGGACTTTAATTGCGCGCCGCGCAATTTATGTAAAACTCCTGCTCTGGCAGATACTGGAGCAATGTACAGTCATTCCCATTGACTAGACCCAACTTTTATGAGAATCCTGGGCAGACATCGTTCGACAAAACCAACGATACCGTCATGAAGTCTGAACGGAATGCGCTGGTTAAGGTCTCCGGCCCAGCCTAGTGTCACAGTGCTCACACCTCGGTCGGTGATATGTGGCGTGGGCTGACCAGGCGTCTGGTAAAAAAACTTTTTGGCACTGGTCTGTAGAAGGCAGACGACTAAAAATCTCGACCCCTCTCCGATGGCAAAAAATAGACCATTTTTCAGGTTTGACATCGATCGACAAACCCAACGATTACGTCACGAACTCTGAATGAAGCGCGCTGGTTAGAGGCTCCGACCCACACTAGTATAACAGTTCTCACACTTCGGTCGGTGATATGAGGATTTGAGTGTTGATTCGATACTGTGAATTTTTAGATGCAGATTGGATATTCGATTTTTGAGTTTGAAATGAGTTGACTACTCTATGGTACGATATTGCGGTGTATCAACCCTGCAATGTCGTCCCTTGTCATGCACAGGAGCAGGGGGGATATTAGCATGGTCGTGTGCAACGAGTAGGGGGGGTGTCGGTTGTGCTCAGGAGCACGAAACATAAGATACATCGTACATTTCATTATGGAGTTCCATGCTGGAAAGGGATCCTGGTAGCGGGGTATTGGAATATCGGCGTAATGTGTGAGCCCACCGGTGTCACTCGTAGTTCAACTCCTTATGAGGCGAGTTGACTCGACAGCTCGGTAGTGTTATAATAGGAGTCCCGTAATATTGTCCGGAGTCGACCACGCGTTCCCATGGCAGCTATGTCTATACCTCTAGAGATCGATCAACAGGTTCGCTCTACCAAGGCGAGTTGACTCGACAGCTCGGTAGTGTTATAATAGGAGTCCCGTGATATTGTCTGGAGTCGACCACGCGTTCCCACGGCAGCTATGTCTATACCTCTAGAGATCGATCAACAGGTTCGCTCTACCAAGGCCACGCGGTAAACGGTATAGGCTTGCCAACACAATAGAGTAGTCCCGATGGTTGTACTCCCCGTCTAGAGTCGCCGACTTCCCCTCTAGTATACCCAATAGATCGCAAACCTTTCTTCGCGGTGACATAATCGCCGCCCCTCGGTACCCAGCTGCGGCGCGCAGTCTGTGTCACGATTCACCGCGGAATCCAGCGGCTTTCCCCCACCCCCCGTGCGCCCATGACCTGCAAATAGATAGAAACCCAAAGCTTTGAAATACGATGTATCAAGAAACTATGCTTTTGCTACGCACTACGCCACCGCACGAGACTGCGTCACCTGTGAAAAATTTGAACACCTGGCAGCATCCCCACCCGCCCTCCCACATCCCTCGGTACTGCACAAAGCAACGAAAACGACGCCACCTTCTGTTCATACCAGTTACTACGGGTACTGTAGGTATACAATAGATGGAAGAAATGCTACTTTTGCGTTCGTCGTCGTCCTGATATCTGCCTTTGTGTTAAATCACAGCCAATGTTGCCGCGCTTGCCGCATCCTCACACCGTCTGCACCTGCCTCGACCCTCCCTCCACCCGGGCTGTAGGCAACGGCAAAACTTGACATCCATGTGCCGCTGGAACCACCGGGTCCACCCATATTTTGTCCAAAGGCGATATGGCACCTGTCGCAAATACATATGCTTTTATTCTTCATGATAGTGGCATACCATGGCAGCGACCATGGCAACCCGCGGCTTAACCGCGGCACTGCTGTAGAGATTGTCAAAGCAGTGCCATGGTAAGTCGCGAGTTGCCACGGCAAGCCCCACGGGTTGCAATCGGCTACGGAGCTGTCTCGAAACGTGCCGTTGTTATGCCCTTGGCGCGCGCCGTGGCACGGCAATCCTCACGGCATGCCATGAAAGCATCCCCACGGCATGTCCCACCCGCAAAGTGCAGAAAAGAAATCGCCCCCCCCCCGCAGGAGTCGCCGGAGGCCTACCAACCACCCTGATTCCATGCATGCAGACGCTTTGTGGTGGAAGTGCTGTAGATGGAAGTACAGTAGTCTGCACGAAGAAGTGTGCATGGCGGTGAAAGCAAGCCGCAACTCGTGGTCAAGTCGTGGCAAGCCATGGCAAGTTGGTTAAGCCTGGCAAGCCGTGGTGGGTTGACGTGGAGATTGCCGTGGAACTTGCCGAAGAGATTGCCGTTGGGTTTGTTATTTGTCGTAGGGCTTGCCGCGGTTTGCCTTGGCGATGTCGTGGGGTTGACGTGGTGCTTTGCCGAAGAGCTTGCGATGACAGTAGTGCCGTGATTGGCCTGTGCAAAACATGAGTTTCCACGATATGCCATGACATGCCGTGGCATGTTGTGGCTTACCATGGTTACTGCCGCGGCGCCGCCACCAAAAAGTGAAATCATGTATATCAGCCGTTATCGCACAGATGGGCGGACGATTGCAATCCAGCATGACAGCTGAAGAACATTTCACGGCACTAGGGCTCGCGGTGTTGTGTAGATATTAAACCGATCGAGTCCGCTCCGAGAGTTTTCGCTCGCGTGAAACTGTGATGTACGTACGTAATGCCTACGGCTATTTGGCACTTAGACGTACCGTAGTGTTTGCTGGCGTCAAGCTGAGGACCAACGCCCCAACGGGTAGGGTAGATCGTAACTGGACCAAGTCCGGCGGGAAGGCCTCATAGCCTCGTTTTTTTTGTCGTGGGTGAGCTCGCGCAAGTCCCACACTACCCGGAAGAGATTACTCTCCCGGGTGGCTATCTCCACCGCACCTGCTCCTCTCGGGGGTCAGGTCGGGTCAACCTGCCAAAACTCCAGGGATAACAGCAGCCTGTTCTGATGTTGCAACAGGAGCTATGAGCTAAAATGACACACGACACGAAATTGCAACATGTAAGTGTGGTGAGCTTGAGCTTTATTATTACCAATCCGCCGGAGGATAAAAAATACAGTAAAGTAAGCTGGCGTCAAAGAACGATCCAAACAAAGCAGGGCGAACAATCGCACCAACACGTGCGAAGGACACGAACCGGAGCGTGGGCCGTCTCTCCCTCTCTCACGGAGGCCTCTCGCGCCGATTACGCAAAAGCCACAGAGCCATACCATTTTTTAGTTATGATCCATGTACTGCATGTAATTTGCGGCCCATGCCGCTCGTATCGACTCTTGAGCGATTCAGCCAGGGGTGTGCCGGTGGGTTGCGTAGCTCGAGGGGCAAGGCTCCGCTAGAACGGTAAAGTTGGCCCAAATTGCTTCTACTGTATGTGCGTCGTCTATCGGTTCCCGCCGCGTGCGGTATGCGCGTCGACGTTGCGAGCCGTTCGGGAAATAAATTGCCGTCAATTGGAGCCTCTGGGTGGTGGGGGTAAGTCAGGCAAACAGACAGACAGGTTTGGAGTTTCCCTCTTAGAAACCCTAGGATGAACCTAGGGAACTCGACAATTATTAACTGTACTAATACGAAACTGCTCGAGCATCGCGTTACTTCCGAGTAATCACCTCTGTGCTACCTAGTTATGGTCGAATTTTGGCGGGAAAAAACACCGGTATACCGAAATAAGGCGATTTTGGTCGGTTACGGACACGTTTGGACTGCGGCTCACCGAAGACCCTAGGTAAACCTGGGGAATTCCCGTAACTAGTGATTACATTTTCGTTCTACGAACGAACGCACCGACGGGCACATTTGAACTTTCCCTCAAACCTCTTAGTTACCCCGAAAGAGCGACTGAAACGATGATAATCTGGCCTTATCAACAGTCTACGAGCTGCGTGTGCGCCCAGCAGTTCCCGTGGCATACGAGTCCTTGAACTCAATCAACCGTGGTAGCTCGGGGTACTAACGCGAATCATCCCCCAATCACGCAGGGGCCGTTCCTGTACCCGTTCATTTTTTTTCGTCGGTTTTCCCCTCCCGTGTCTGATCGACCCAAGAGGTTTAACAAGATCCCAGAAAGATGGGGAATACTTCATACCTGGTACCAGATAAACCACAACACGTGGGGGAAAAAAAAAAAAAAAAAACGTTCATCCTGTGGGTTCGAGGCGACGACCACGAAGAGAAGCTGTACTCTTGACTATGTTCGACAACTGTCATATATTGAAGATGTGCGTTTGCTTCAACAATGGCAGATGCTGTACTATAGTTTTTCACGTATATACGACCCGGCTTTGCGGCGTGCGTATTCGTTTCTCCGCAGGGGTGTCGAACTACTGTAGGACTGCTACTAACTAAAAACCGGAATGAAGATTCCTGCCTAAGCGCAAAACTCCCGGAAATCTCAAAATCTTGGCGCAAGCACATGGGCGCGGGATAGGAGAACCAGCGTCGCTTTGTCGGAGTATTTTCCGTCTCCTACCGGCGTCTTATTATATCCCAAGGACCAAGCGTTGTTTCGCCCTTCAACCTTGCAGTGCTGCTGTCCCTTTTGGGGGACAAATTACTTAGAATTTGAGTGGTTCGTCCCTAAAACGGGACTACAGTCCTAAAACCACAGCGACCTACAATAGGGAGGCAGGGCATGTTCGCATCGCGGTCGGGGCATGACGGCAAACGACTGGGGAGAAAATCTCCCCTCTCGGGCAAAAACGGCCCCACACCAGACAAAAGCAGAGACATTGCAAGAGATCAACCGAGCGCGCTCCTGCAGCCGACGGCGAAGCTATCAAAAGACAGCCGCGACTACTTCGGGCATGGCAAGATGGGCTTCGAACACAATACTGAAAGAAGAAGCGTTACCTACTAATAATATCAACACGCGGTGAACCTGTCGAAAACGAGGGAAAACCCCATGAAAAAAACCAGGAGCATCACACGAAACAAAACCGTTACCGGTAGCTTGGTAGCCAACAGCAAACTGTGTCTGCAGTACAACACTCCCGCCGAGACTTCGTCGTCTACACCCTGAAATCAGCGCCCAGCGGCGACAAGCTTACGCGTCGGTAAACACACGCACTAGCCACGACCCGATGCTAGCGCGCCACCACGTTTCTTCGCCCGTCCGGCTTCCGTTTGCGGCTGAAGATACCTCCGCCCAGCACACGATAGTAATCGCCAGCATTGAAGCACAAAACCACCCACCGGCAAACGCAGCCACCGCAACAGCACTTACCGTCACGGAACCTCCGTCTCCAAAGGACGCCTGAGTCGTAGAGTGATCATACGGAAGAGCGCGCGGATAATCCGTGGGAGGCGGGGGAGGGCGGCGCGGGTTACAGGAGAACGGGGGGGGGGGTGTACTCGATAGGAGAGATGTACTCGATCTCATGCGTGGCCGTAATCGTATGACCATAGACCCTCGGGGGGGGGGGGGGGGGGGTTCCTACGCACTAGCCTACAGGAGACTGAGTCAATGCACCCCCCTCAATGTACCCTCGACGCTGCCCTCTAACGCAAAAAAGTTTGCCTCGTAAGCGTTTCTTAGTAGGATGCAGCTCACCCTTCATGCGACTCGCTCGCCCAACACCTCACGGCGCTTCGCGCTTGGTGCAAGCAAAGTCTGCCTGGTCGGTGAAAACCCGACGTGCTCCGCCGTCCCGGCATTGCCGGGATGCGTGGGTCTTTGGTCATACAACTAAAGCCATGCATGATATGAGTGCACCCCCCCCACCTCCATCCTCTGCGATTGTTGGAACAAAAACACTGGGAAGGAATGCTTCGGAGCATATCTCGCCGACTCCGTGCCACCCCGATCGAAGGTTGACAACGTCGCACCGTCGCTCCCATGCATGCAATCCTTTTTCTACGCAAACGCCTGGCGAACAATGGCACAGCTGCTTCACTTCTAGCCACAACAAACATGACTAGAAGACGGCACGCTCACTGTCGACGCGCAAGCACCGTCGCTTGTGCAGGCAGGGAGTACGGTTCGAAGCGACGCCAACCGAGGCAAAATTAAATCCCGCCACACACGACACGAAATTGGGAACGTGGAAGTGTGGTGAGCTTGAGCTTTATTTTTACCAATCCGCCGGAGGATAAAAAAAAAAAAAAAAAAAAAAAAAAAAAAAGCCACGCCCTTCGCTACCAGGCGACGGCTCGCCGTTCCTCGTGGCTTCATGTTTACCCTCAGTCCCCAAGTTAGCCTTCTTAACACCCAAGAGGAACACACCGTGATTACATAAAACGGCGATTGCAGCATCGCCTCCACTGCTTGGTGGTGGGGTGTGTCGTCTTACCACACACATCGAATATCACACCGGGTGATAAGATGACACCCCCCCCCCCCCCCCCAGACGAATCCCATCGCTGATTTCTCGACAACGCGGAGAGCGTACTGAAGAGGCCGCGAGGCGCGTCTATGGGAAGGTCCCCCCGAGAGATATTTCTAAGCCCACAATTTTCGCTGTAGGCCCCCCTCACGGCATGTTTTGGAGGCAGTCGGTTCGGAAATTCGTTGCAGGGGGTGTGCTACCTCATCACACGGGTGGTATCCGGTATTTTGAGTATCCGAACTACGACAATGCAAGGAAATTATGCGACGCGGGTGCACCACGGTGCTGCTTGTACCGTTTTCCGCTCATTCCATTACGGGGGGTTCAAAACAGCACATATATCATGCTTTAGAAAATGGCAACTGTCTCATTGTCTTAGCCGAATAAGCGTTGAGCGGCTCACCGTATCACACTGCACGGCACCGCACTCCCCGTCTCTCTGTCCGGATTCCCCCCCGCGCCGTTTCAGAAGCGCGACGTGCCTTTGGGGTATCAATGGCACCGTCGACGAGCTGGTGACCGCGGCCGCCTCGCTAGTTCCATTCGGACGAGGAGGATCCCTATTGGACGAAAACAATCCCAGCGTGGGGAAGGCGGTAGACGGCGCGGCTCTGCGCAGCGCGCCTCCATCACTGCCGCCCCCAACTTGATCAGAAGCGATGCCGCTGGCCGACACAGCTCGGTCGACACTGCTATCGTTGTCGACATCACTGCCAGCGCCTTCGCCGCGATTTCGAGCGACTAGCCGTTCGCCATCCCGCGACAGGGATAACTCCGGAAGTGTGCTCATGTCGAGCCCTATGGGACACAGTTAGGTATTTAGGGCCGCCGTCAGGTGAGAGGAGGGAGGGGCGGGGGGTCGGTGCTTTCTGGTCCATGTACCATATAATCAACAGCTCCACAGATGTCAACCTAGGAGCGTGCGTTCGCAAGTTAGGAGTCATCGGCATGAAGAAACATTCTCACCGGCGAATGCCGCGCTATGGTAGAACTCCGAATACTGACCCCGACGAGAAAGAACAGCATCTGCCAGTGGTTCGACCCGATACAGCACTTCTAACGACATAGTAGCCATGGATCTTCAAGCACCTTGCTGCTGCGCCCACAACCATCTCGAGGCGAAATAGCGGGTAATTCAGGGAAGCAACAAAGGGAAACACTACTCAAAACCCAAAACCGATAAAATGCGCGACCTCCTAGATTGAAAATCTTGAGCGTTTCGAGCCCTGCAGAGCCTCTCCCCGCCCCGCTTCAACATCAAAACAGCTCGAGGAATCATCGGTTCGAACAGCACACTGCCCTCTCATTGTGTACCTGGTAGATAGTGGGAGGGATGGTGGGATGTGGTCACGGAAAATTAAAAAAAAAGTGGTGTATGCTGGTGCTGGTGCTGATGATGATGGCGATGACCTCACCTTTCAGAATGCCGCATCCCAGCATATGTTCCGGTTGCTCTTCGTCAGTTCGCCCCTCGATGAGAAAACCTATTCGGAAAATCGCCGTTTTCCACTTGTCAAGCGTCACGTACAGCCCCTGCACGAAAACAACATAAAGAGTGAGGGGAAAACCATGACATGTCGGACACCAAGACACACCAGCACACATCTGCCTGAAGGGGAACAAAAAACTCGACGTTGCTCGTTCTCCTGTTTGCACCCACGGTATCACTACGCACCTGGGTCTCAATACGCGCTATTGCGAAAAATTGTAGACTGTGGGCGGATCCTCGGAGTTGAGCGGGAGCATCAGATTCGCTTTTTCTTCTACACCGGCTACAACTTCGAGAGGACGAGAAGCAAGCCTACCGAAACCAGTCTTCATTCCCATGCCAAAAGCGCCTTGGGCAACAACCCGACACCTTACACTTCGTTCCACAGAATCGCAACATTCACTTGCTCGACCGTAGTCATTGTGAAGAAAAACAAAGGTGAACCGTTTTCTCTTGTACTCTACGTACTATTAATAGCGCTCACTGGCGCGTACTAACGTTGCCAATGCCTCGTATGTATCACAACGAGTTCATGGCAACGCAGTTACTTCATGAGCATCTTCCAGAACAAACAAAAAACCAAAAAGCGCGTCCTCTAACCGGTTGGGTATATCCCAGGCTCAGCAGCCACCTCGATCGCGCGTGTGCCACATCACACTGCTTGTAAGCACCCCCTTAAACGATTCTGAAACCAAGACAGGTGTACTTCATCGACCGTCCACGAGTAGTGTGACCATCCAACAGCAGTACGGGTATACTACAGCATTGCAGTAGGATCATACTGCGTCCGTGTCGCACGGGTCCTTTCAACCATTGTTGCTGATACATTCAACTTTCATCATCACCCCCCACTCATGCGGTGGCCGATGCTGTAACTCGTCGTTTTTCGTGAACAATCTCCCCATCTCGAGTCCAAAAGGCGTGAATACATCTATCACGTTCTGTATCCACACTAGTCTCGGGGCTGTTCACTAACAGCGCGTCAGCGAGTTCTCATTTCTGGCCACACTCGCCTCTACTGCAAGCATGTACTCTATCCTTTCGACACTCGGCTTAACCGTAAGCACCGCGCGATAGAGAGGTCGTCTCGCCGTCGCGCTGGCGACAAGCCAACAGGCGACGCCCACCTCCTCCGGCGACTCACACTCGTCGAGACGCTACGTACCGTCGAGCATCATGGCCCAACTCAGGCGCACAAATAACGTCTACAGACAAGTTACAGATATGCGCCCACTCCAATCCGTCTTGAATCGATACCGAAACAACACACCTAGTACCGTCTAACACCATAACACTAATAAATTATCACCCTAGGGTGATAAGATAACACACCCCCTGACACGATTGTCCGAGACAAGTTTCTCCGAAACTAGGGGGGATGGGGGGCACACACGGAGAAAATGTGGGCGTCGCACGCATGCTACGAAATGAAGCACGTCTTGGCCAAAACAAAACTGACTGAGGAACTTTCCACTCAACGATACAGACCTTATAGGTCACGAGGGTACGCTTTTTTTTTTCTTGAAACCGTTTTTGGGGGGTTATTCAGAGCTCCTCGAGCGAGAAAGGAGCCTCAGAAAAACGGCAGGTGCAACTCTACCGTAGGATGCGCCGTCTTTCCATAGACATGTATACCGCTTGGCGTTTGCACCCTCCTCCTCGTCGATAAAATCAGAGCGGAAGCTAGCCCGATGGGGTGTGCTATCTAGCGTGTTGTAAGGTAAACAACGATGAGCCGGAGCAGCATAAACACACCGATACACAGAAGTATCAAGCGTATGACGACTGACGAAAACAACCCTCCGAACATCACCTTGCGGCCGACGTAGGAGAAGGCGTGGGCGTTGAGGTCCAGCTCCGCGAAACCTGGCCCCCTCACCACGCTCGACTCCTTCCCGTACACGAGGAGCGGCTTTCCTCTGAACCGCTTGGCGATGCTCGGGAGACCCACCTGCTCATTGGCGCCATCACAGACCACATCGTTGCACAAAAATGTGAGATCGTCGTAGTAATAGAGCGTTTGAGTCGCCTATGTGCCGTTCAAGGAGTGCCGGTGTTGCAATGCGCCTCAACCATTTGATGTCACAACCACAACCGAGGGGATAAGGTGGGACTCAGCGGTTTTCCACTTGCGTGCGGGGGGACCATACTTAATAGGACCTACGGCACACACAAACACCCATATATTCCCATATTTTTACCAACAATATTAGGTCCTGTCTACTATGGCCCTCGATAGCGACCAAACCAATGATAAGCTCTGGTGTTTTTTTTTCAAGACCACCTACGAGCAATATCAGCGCGAAGCAATAAATACATGGTAAGTTTCGCTCGCGTTGCACGTTTCCTTGCGTTGTAGCTCGGGCACGAGCTTGTATCACCCGCCAATCACGCAGGCCGTTTCGCTGTGATGGTCACTTTGTATTGTCAATTTTACCCTCTCCAACCCTGCTGCAAGTCTCGAGAGAGTTAAAACCGGGGTGCGTAAAAACTCGCTTAGCACGCGCTCCCCTCGTGCAGGCGAAGATGGCGTTCGACGAACCAACTCGCGGGTGCAACGACAAGTCGAGGAACGGCAGGAAAAGAAGGGTGGTGCAGACAAGCGTGAGCAGTGCTACCCCCCGCGAATCACGCATACGTGTGAGGTCGAGTGTGCGTGCCGATGCCGCAATACCCGGGGAGAGTAAAGCTGTGGGAGCGCGTATTTCTGTAGCGCTGGCACGTTCAATCCTGCAGTCGACCGAACCTCAACACCAATGACCCGGCATTGCCGATTGAGCCGCCCGTCTGCCACGGATGCCACAATAGTATTGTTGTACAGGCACGCTACGCGAATTGATGCTCACTTGAGTGTTCTCGCCCAGTTGGTGTCGCTGACAAACCGAACAACATTTCCGGCCTCCAAATACCTCTCTCGAAGAACGCAGCGGCGATGGTGCGCTACATTGCACAATCGAGAAGCAAGGTACCTTAACAAGTACCGGGTAGTATATTCAATTCTCTTACGAGTAGCCCTCGGGCACGGTTTCTCGTCGCTCTGCTCCCCCCCCCCCCTATTATATATATATTATATATGGGTTGGGTTGGCGTCGGTTGGCAACGACACTGTAAAACATGCCGCTCACTACGTGAGCTAGACATCCAGGGTACCGTTTTTTTTTTTTTTTTTTTTTTGGCGGTCGCCCACAGCTGGTCGTCTAGTTAGATTATTTGTGCGAAGTAAAGAACCTTTACTCTGCACAAGGGAATTGATCGTATCACGTAGTGTTCAAGGTACGGCACCCAAGAGGCAGTTACATAGTACTCCCCCATTGCTGTCTCTGGAAGTGGCCACACCGGAAATTAAACTAACTCATTGAAGCTGTCATCCATATGCAAGTCCGCCTCACAAGCGGTCCTTAGTAGGATGCAGCTCACCCTTCATGCGACTCGCCGGACACCTCACGGCGCTTCGCGCTTGGTGCAAGCAATGTCTGCCTGGCCGGTGAAAACCGACATGAAAACCCGACATGCTCCGTCCCGGCATTGTAGGGATGCGAGGGTCTATGGTCATACGACTACGGCCATGCATGAGATCGAGTACACTCTCCTATCGAGTACCCCCCCCCCCCCCCCCCCCCCGCGAATCCATAAAAAAAAAACAGAATATGACCTCAATCGCGTTTACCTCGTCAGCGTTGATGATGTCACCGATGGCCTTAAACCTCCCCCGAAAATCCCCGTCTTCCTCCGCTCGCCGCGTCCACTCTGCTAGAAGACGCACAGAACCGGGCACTTCCCCACCTTCTCTCTCCTTCTCTTTCCCCTTCTCCTCTGCCAAAGAACCCGTACCATTCCCCAGACTACTTCCGTCTCCTCCAATCTCGGCGTCTTGCTCGCCCTCCGCAGGAGCACCGCTGCGGCCGCCATCTACGTCACCGCGAATGATCCCCTTCGCCACATACCCAACAGCCTCTCCGCCTGCAGCATTGGTTTCTCTGCTGGGATGACCCCCTACCGAGGGTGCTTCAGCAGTGCCCGCTGCCGTGGCGGTGTCAGGCTCGGCGGCGGCGGCGGCGGCGGCGGCGGCGGCGGCGGCGGCAGCACGTTCTTCCGCCGCCATCTGAGTAGCGTAGCGTCGCAGCTGACGGGTGGCGTGGAAGGTGAAAATGACGTGCACCGTGGGCCCGTCACCCTGAGCCGAGAAAGGGGTCGGGACGTCAGGCAGCTGACAGTTCACGACGAACACCGGAGGAATGTCGGGGTGCCCCGTGCCTTCTTCGCCCTCCAATACACGCTCTCCTTCCGCCTCGTCGAGCCCCTCGGCATCAACCACCCGCTCGCCGCCTGCTGCGTCTTCCGAGTCGCTGCTTGCAGCCGGTCCAGACGTTGCCGATGGCGTTGTCATAGTTGGGACGGCGGCGCGCGAAGGGGGGTCAAAGAGCGGGTACACCCCGCTCAGCCGTCCGGCCGGGCTGCTGTATGCGTCGATGCTGGCGAGCTCGTACAGCGCCGGAGCCGAGGGCGCCTTCAGCCTAGACTTGATGTAGCCTTCGCAAAACGAGACATCCATCAGGAACCATGAGGAAGATAGGCAGCATGTGAGGGGTTGGTTGGAGAGGGGTTCCGGGGAGTGTTGTGTCTCACTGTCAGGCAGGACATCGAATTATTTTAGAGGGAAACAAAAATGAGAATAAATAAAAGCAAAACGGAAGCTATAGGGGTTGACAGCGGCGACGCAGTTGTGTCGGAGGACTCGTCAGACTTTCCGCACCGGCGAAATGAAAGCCAGGCGGATGACGCTGCCTCGCCATTTCACTGTCGTCAACGAATCCCATTGCTTCCTTTGAGAGCGCAATCGCCCGGAGCAAGCACTGCCACAACCCATCGTGAGTACCAACTTCCCCCATCCCGGGCCTACGGACTGAGCCTCAACTTGGACAAGCGGGGAAGCGAGCATGCAAAAGGAGGCATGCTTCGTCTGGAGCAGAGAGATGCGGTAGGTTTCTCTGGAAGCGGTCGATTGGATTGACACGACGCACACTCCAAGACTTCGCAACGGGTAGATACTGAGGCCAACAGCCGCGAAACTGACTGCATGACCGGCCGTCTTGGGGGTCCCATCCGTCTGCCGACAATTCTATTTTCCTATTACGGGGGACCATAGTAAATAGGACCAAATATTGTTAGTAAAAATAGAGAAACATATAGATTTTTGTCTGTACCATAGGTCCTATTTACTACGGACCTCCACGACAGAACTCGGCACGCGCCTGTTACACGCACTGGCAGCACGGCGACGTCGGTGCTGCGCGGAAAACGCTCATCAACGCAGGCGAGTTGACGAGCGAAATGATACCATGCACAGCAGCACGAGGAGAGGCAGCAAGGAACAGGGGGACGGGAGGGGGGAGAAAAGGCCTACTATACCACTTCTGGGGAAGAGCAGCTACTAGATGCGAAATACACTACTGGCAGCAATCACTGCTGCATAATTCTGTCATCCCCATGTTTCGTACGACGACGGACCTCAGTGAGACCTCTACTACCCCAACGCGGCACCTCGTGGCAGAGAGCACTTACTCTGGTAAAATATGCACCTACAGATAGGCTGATGTTGCTATCGGCGTGCCTCACACACAACGATGAGCGGGCGAGATGATCTGTTTTTCCCTACCGCTTTCTATCGATTATTGCTATTCTAGGGTCGATCAGGTATCCTCTCTCTCAATGTAGAGCCAAGAGGCTTTCTCCGACCCCGGGGACACACTTCCTGCGTCCCCGCCTTTCGGTTCCGAGACCATAAAAATAACCCCTCGAAATTAGGAGTCCACAAGTTGAGCGGCTTTACCTTTCGTCCTCACGCGGAAGTCCGACGCTTGGCTGCATCCCCATGTGTTCCAGGGAGAGGCGGTGTCGGACTCGACGGGCGCTGAGCTCGGCCGCTGGGTGTAGGTCGTCCCGAGTTGGGGTTTGGCCGGCGGGCCTGCGTTGCGTCGATACGTTTAGGAGCATGATTTGGGCATACAAAGAAAACAGGATGGCATCGGTAGAGTGGCTGCATTGTGCGCCGCGGCTGCACATACAATTCGATGGAACGACACCTTTGGATGGCTGCAAGCTAAGCGGGCCACGGTGGGCGGGATGTGGGGAAGGTTCATCAAAAGCGAACGCATTCGAGCGTGGGAAAACAAGATAAGCCAGGTACGACGAACCACCTAGCCCACGATAACAAAAACAGCGACCACGGCTCAACAGCAGACCCAATGAAATTACGTCAACCGGTCGCCTCGGTGGTCTAAATGCACAGGATAAAAAAAAAAAAAAAACAGCGAACCTACCAAACTGGCATGTCAGACAACCACGCCCCGCAAAACCTACTTATATTGTCAAGGCTTTCGTCCGCGGTCACAACGCGTGTCTTAAGAGATTCCGGAAATTGTCGATGAGATATATACCACGCGGAAAACGCTGATCATGATTATCGCCGGCAACAAAAGTCGACGAGCCCGTGCGAGGAAAGAGAGGAACGAAACGGGCGGGTGGGCAGGCAGGCCAGGGGGTAGGGAAGATGTACCTCGTGATCTCCAGTAAAATTATGCTTGGGACGGTGAGATACGCTGAATAGAACAAAAATGTCAAAACCGACAAACGAAGAGCACATGCGGCATAACCGGGGCTTACACCCTGCCCAGCAGATACGTGGCCAACAGCAACAACGAGAAGACACAAGAGCGCCATCGAATCCCTGACAACGCTCCGAGGTACACATGCGCACCTCTATTCCCGGGTATCAGCGACTTCCTATCCGACTCTTCCGTCGCAGAACTTGCGCCCTCCAATTTAAGCTGCTCCTCGTTGTTTTCCTTTTCCTCCTCCTCGTTCCTAGCGCCCCGGTTGCCTCGTGACGTCGACACCTTAGCGCGAGACCTGTGCGACGATTCGCCGCCGCCGAACGAGCTGCGGCTGAGCTTGTTCCTCCCCCGCCTCAACTTGTGCTTTCCCGCCTCCAGGAGAGACTCCCTATGCCGTTTCGGCTCGAGGCTTGCGCTGGCACCACCCGAAGATCTGCCGGGCAGGAGTCGCCGCCGGGAAGCCCTCCCCCTTGCTATCCCGCTATTGTCACCATCGATTACACCACCGCGCGTTGCTGCTGCTGCTGCAGCTGCATCAACACCCTCATCGCTACTCCCTTCGGCATCAAGACGGGCCCGAGCGCGATGTTCGTCGTCAGCCTCCAAGACTATCGACTCCACACTCAGCGAACTCGTAGATTGCACCCTCCTCATCGAGCTGCGGCGCGGGCGGCTTGCTTCTCTCCTCGCCGCTCGTTCTCGCGCGTCCAGAGGGCTGCCAGCAGCGGTAGCGTCCACAGAAGAAACGTGTGGGGGACTGCCGGCCGACCCCGACGCGCTCGAGTCGCCCACGCTGCGGCGGAGACGAAAGTGCAACAGCCCCGCTAATCTCCGGCGGGTGCTGCCGGGGTTGGAGCCACCTCTGCTCAAGGCAGGGGGTGCCAACTGTCCCGTAGCGGCGGTGGCGCCGGAGATGGCGGCGAAGTTCGCGTCATCGTCTGTTCCATCGCCTGATGTCGTGGTTGCCGCCCCGCCTCCCCTCCCCCCGCCTCGGCGGCGGCTACCGTCGCTCATTCCAGAGCCACCGGTGCTGTCTGTGGCGAATAGCACCATCTGCGACCTAGCGATGCGCTCGTCAGTCTCGGAAGGTCCACCACCGCTGGCGCCGTCGCCGCGGCGGACGCGTGAAACGTCAGGGGCTGACACGTACCCGTCCCGTCCTCCTACTCTTCGACCGTCCACAATGCGCCGTCTGCTTTTGTGGCGAAACACACCGCGGGCAACCTCGGGGGCGGCGGCGGCGGCGGCAGCACCGTCGCCTTCAATGCGGCGGTCCTCAGTACCCAAGCCCGAGCCTTCCTGCTTGGGGGCTGCGGCCACCCTCGCCCCTGCCTCAGTCGCAGACAACTCCGATGGTGCCCTGGCTGAACTGTAGGCCCCTGCCCCCTGAAAAACCTGGACGGGCCCAGAAGGGTAAATGCCGCCTGAAGCAGACGAGCCGCCTTCATCACCGGCGTGCTGCGCTCGCGCTGAACTCGAAAGCGACCGGGAAAATGCCATCGCCGCCGCCACTGCCGCCGCTGCCCCGCCTCCCTCGTCGGCACCAACTCCCCTCGGCGCCGCTTCCTCACCGACGCCTTCGCGACCGCTTAACGCTGCCGCCGCTGCACCCGCTCGCGGCTGCAATATTCCGTCGAGTATCGGCGGAGACCGGCTGGCGGGGGGGGGCGAGTGGTCCCGTCTCCAGCCAAAAAAGGCCGCCGCTGCCGAAAGAGGCTGCCCGGGTTCGCGGTCGTCTTCTTCTCCACCACTCGCCTCCGAATCAGACGAGAGCGCCGCCGGTTCAAAATCGTTATCTCCGGTCGGGACCGACGGTCTGATCGCCTTACGCGCGAGGCGCGACACCCTTTTCGACTGCGCGGGCTTACGCACATCTTGTCTTTCTCGTCTTCTATCGTCGTCGTCGTCGTCGTCGCCATTGCGTGCGCCGTCGCGCGGAAACAATGCCGCCGAAATTGTGCCGATTTTGCCACCGTTTTCGCCACCGCTGCCGCCGCCGCCGCCGCCGCCGCCGCCACCGCCGAAACTGTTATCACCAGGGAGGCTCAACGAATGTCGGTGCGAGGTGATGCTGCTTCTAGTACTGGAGACTCGGCGGCGGCTAGACGTACTGCTGCTGGCGTCGGCGCTGTCGCTGCGACCGTAGTGGCCGGCGGGAGGGTCGTCCAGTTCGAGCAGAGGAGAGTCGCCCGCGCCCGAAAGGGCAAGGTCCTCCGCACCCGCAGCTTCGAACGAAGATAAAGGGTTTCGCTTCGACTGGGGGGCGTTCTTGCTTCCGTTCCCCCTGAAGGGAATTTTGTGTGCGTTGCTGCCAGTGGAAGGGGGCGCAAAGAAAAACAAATAAAAAAAAAAAACACGAAAGAACCGAATGAATGAAAAGCGGAGTGCGAACAAGCGAGGTTGGTGGCAAACACCCAACGGTTACGGGACGCAACGCAGTCTCCCACATGCGACGGGTCTAGCGTTACGCGCGGTGTGCGTGCGGTCGGTCACCCTGGTTTTCAGACGTTCAGCCGGAAACTTGTAGGCCCACGGGTGCCTTGCCATGGAAAATAACAAAAGATGAGAACGAAGGCTTGCACGCGTCCGACCCACGCACTAACCATCAATCCCAAGTTATAATAAACCCAAAACGGTCCCCCTTCAAATTCCCACAGGAAACTTACATAATTTCGCACAAACTACAAAAAACAACAGCAACAACAGCAGATCTGCAAGTGTCGGACGGCATCATACATCACAACAGGCAGGCAACGGCGCACGCAGCTTGGTGTGAATCCGCACGAGCCGAACATGCCGAACTCTTCGAACGGAACACTTCGCAGGGCAGCAAAACGTCGGCAAGGCCGCAAAAAGTCGGCCGTTCGAGTGTCCTGTCGTCGCTTTGTTTCAAGAGCGAGCACTTGCTGACTGGTACCAGCGAGCTGCAAGAACGTGATGAGATAACTCTTATCACACCATGTGAAAATCAATCAGTCCACTGCCAAATTTAGCACTCAAGGGTTAGGCCTACGGCTGCGGGTGCGGTGGACCCAACCCGCGTAGCACCATGTCTACTCGAGCGGCCTTACAACACCCCTCGCTTATACCCAAACGTCCCCAAACCTGTCCAAGCACAAGAAAACTTGACACCTGAGTGCGAACGACCCCCCCCCTCCCCCCCCCCCCAGACCCCTTTAAGCCACAACAACACCCAAATCTCGGCCGAAAACAGTGTCTCTAACCCCGTTCGAGCCAAAACCAACACGAAAATATGAGCTGCTAAAAAAACTTCCGACCGCACCCGAAAGGTCATGGCTTCACAGCAGGAGTGCTACCCACCACCCACCCGTAGGTGCGAAGGTTGTACAGGCTGGGCGTACCCCTCCTCAGCATGGCCCCTAGCCTGCTCCCTGTTGTTGATCTCCTGCCCTCTCCCCCCGCTCCTCCTTCCCCTATTCCTGAGTCTGCCCCTGCTCCGCCCTTCCCTTCTTGACCCACCACCGTCGCCGCTACAACTCGAACGTCTACAGCACCAGCAGCGAAAGGGCACGAAATCGGGGCATAGCCGTAAGTAATGGCGATCATCCTACGGGGTCTTCTCCCCGCCTACCGGTATGCCTACTAAAGGGTTTCGTTTCGTCTGGCCGCGCTGTCGTTGAGGGGTATCCGAGAGTCATTTTGCTTGCGTCGTTTCCATGTCGATTTTCGTCACGGCGGCCTACATGTGTAAATGAAAGGAGGCCCTGTTATGGCCCATAGAGCAGCAAGTCGGAACACGTGTGTAGATCAAAAATATATTATTGAGTAGAAAATAAATAAATAAATAAATTCAGGTCCATCCGTAGTCAACAGTAACAGTCCCGAGGTCCTTTGAGTTTCGCTACTCGTACAGCGTGTCGACGTGTGGGTACATCATCCGCCATTCGGTGGTGCTCGGAAATCAAGATGCCAGCAGCCAGTCCCAAGTACTCGTCGACCGATTCACGTGATGGTGGAGACCCTCCCCATCCTAATATATACCTGGTATAGACTAGGTTGGGCTGGCGTCGGTTGGCGACGACGCTGTAAAACACGCCTCTCACTACGTGAGCTAGACAGCCAGGGTATCGTTTTTTTTTTTTTTTTTTGGCGGTCACCACGGCTGGCGGTCGAGTTAGACCATTTTGGTGCGGGGAGAACCTTTCCTCCGCACAAGGGGGATGATCGTATCACGTAGTATGTATATGGTAAGGCACCCACGAGGCAGTTGCATAGTAAACCCATTGCTGCTTCCGGAAGCGGCCACACCAGAAAATTAAATCAATTCATTGACGCTGTCCTTCATATGCAAGAAAATTCACCCCAGAAGCGGTTCATAGTAGGATGCAGCTCACCCTTAATGCGACTCGCCCAACACCTCACGGAGCTTCGCGCTTGGTGCAAGCAATGTCTGCCTGGTCGGTGAAAACCCGACCTGCTCCGTCCCGGCATTGCAGGGATGCGAGGGTCTATGGTCATACGACTACGGCCATGCATGATAGTGAGTACCCCCCCCCCCCCCCCGCTGGCTGGCTGTCCGGTGTTGCCTGTTGTTGCCCTCGTGCTGAGGTTGTCAGGTTCGGTTGTACAACAAAGCGAATGCTCCGGTAACCCCTACCGCTACATACACCGCTGCTGCTGTTGTCGAGACAAAGACAACAGCCGTGTTGCACTTGCACCGCGCACACAAATGGGAGTTATACGTCATCAGCATAGAAGGCTTTTTTACTTGAGCGGGAAAAGGTGCATTTAACCTCCTCACAAGTCTTACGGGTCACTACTTCGCAGATTGCAGACACCGTGCTCCTTGCTGAAGCTTCCAATTGACATCTCATGTCTAGCAGGTCCCAACCAAGTCACGATACAGCGGCCTGGGCTGTGGTTGGTTGAATTTGTCTTCAGCTAGAGCCGGAAACATTTCGCGTACGGCGGGTCACGCCACCACTTCAGCAGAGGTCGCCCCCCCCAAAAAGTGAACGAGATCGCCAATGATGGAGACCCGCCTTACGCTCGTGTACATACATGGGTATCCCGAGGTGGTGGGACTTTAGATCGATACCACAGACGTCGCAATCGGCCTGAAGAGTGTACCTGAATGATGAACAATGGACCAGACCTTGACATATATAACGCCCTCTCCTGCGTTCGCCTGCGTCGGTTGTCGAGCCCAACCGATGAACGGAGTTGCGTGTTTTGTCGCCGACGTACTAGCGGCGGGCTTGAGCCTCGCTTTACAGCGCCTACTGTGTTTTAGACCAGCGAGATAGCGACGGAGCACAACCTAATCTGCTGCCGTACATCAGAGTAGAGTAGAGTAGAGTGCAGTGCAGTACTAGGGGGTTTCACCGTCGTAAAGTAGAGTGGAGTAGAAGAGAGTAAATCGCAGTACAAGGGGGCTTCACCGGCGGCCCCCGGTCGTCGGCTCGTGTGATGCTGATGCCCAAACTGTTCGCAGCGTTGCGGCTAATGATGGATGTCAAGACTCATCACAAGGGTTGAGAGTGCTCTACAACCGCCCGCTGTACTCGTACTGATCCTCGTTCGTGTGATCTTTGGCCACATGTCCGTCACACTGCCACACAGCTGCATACTGTCGTAGCTCCGGTTTGCTCCGCGACACACACACCTAGTACAGCAACAAAGCCAGCACATTGGGTGGATGCGGTACAGGTGCTGCTGCTGCTGCTGTTGCCATAGCTCCATGAGAGTGACTGCTGTACACATACTCCTAGCGACGACCGCGGTATAAGCTGCTGCTGTTGTAGCTCCGCTTACTCCCCGACACGCACACACAAACAACAGCAGTCAGCATATGAGGGTGGCGACCTTCTCGATCAGACCCACACTCGTCTGAAGGTACCCACAGCATATCAGGGTGATCTGCTGCGTGCGGGAAGCGACTGCGGTACAGGTGCTGCTGTCTCTGCCTGCTCCTCCTGCGGATACCACATCAGCGGTTCGATCGATGGCACCAAATACATCCACCTGGTGCTTCTCAGCGAAGCCTGTTTTTTTTTTTTTTGCTGGGGGCGTGAATCTTGTCATAGATCTCGTGCTTCCGGCCATCCGCGAGGCCGTATGACCGCGGCGCCGGCAAGGCGGCCGGCATTTCCGGGGCACATTCGGTCGGGGAGCACGCACCTAAACAATTGAGGCAAACAAACACCTTCTGTGGGGAGCATGGGTCATAGAACGCGCTAGATCGCTGACAAGGCAGCATTTTGTGGAGGGTCCGACGACGAGGCACAGTACAGTACAGTACAGTACAGTACAGTACAGTACAGTACAGTACAGTACAGTACAGTACAGTACAGTACAGTACAGTACAGTACAGTACAGTACAGTACAGTACAGTACAGTACAGTACAGTACAGTACAGTACAGTACAGTACAGTACAGTACAGTACAGTACAGTACAGTACAGTACAGTACAGTACAGTACAGTACAGTACAGTACAGTACAGTACAGTACAGTACAGTACAGTACAGTACAGTACAGTACAGTACAGTACAGTACAGTACAGTACAGTACAGTACAGTACAGTACAGTACAGTACAGTACAGTACAGTACAGTACAGTACAGTACAGTACAGTACAGTACAGTACAGTACAGTACAGTACAGTACAGTACAGTACAGTACAGTACAGTACAGTACAGTACAGTACAGTACAGTACAGTACAGTACAGTACAGTACAGTACAGTACAGTACAGTACAGTACAGTACAGTACAGTACAGTACAGTACAGTACAGTACAGTACAGTACAGTACAGTACAGTACAGTACAGTACAGTACAGTACAGTACAGTACAGTACAGTACAGTACAGTACAGTACAGTACAGTACAGTACAGTACAGTAGTACAGTACAGTACAGTACAGTACAGTACAGTACAGTACAGTACAGTACAGTACAGTACAGTACAGTACAGTACAGTACAGTACAGTACAGTACAGTACAGTACAGTACAGTACAGTACAGTACAGTACAGTACAGTACAGTACAGTACAGTACAGTACAGTACAGTACAGTACAGTACAGTACAGTACAGTACAGTACAGTACAGTACAGTACAGTACAGTACAGTACAGTACAGTACAGTACAGTACAGTACAGTACAGTACAGTACAGTACAGTACAGTACAGTACAGTACAGTACAGTACAGTACAGTACAGTACAGTACAGTACAGTACAGTACAGTACAGTACAGTACAGTACAGTACAGTACAGTACAGTACAGTACAGTACAGTACAGTACAGTACAGTACAGTACAGTACAGTACAGTACAGTACAGTACAGTACAGTACAGTACAGTACAGTACAGTACAGTACAGTACAGTACAGTACAGTACAGTACAGTACAGTACAGTACAGTACAGTACAGTACAGTACAGTACAGTACAGTACAGTACAGTACAGTACAGTACAGTACAGTACAGTACAGTACAGTACAGTACAGTACAGTACAGTACAGTACAGTACAGTACAGTACAGTACAGTACAGTACAGTACAGTACAGTACAGTACAGTACAGTACAGTACAGTACAGTACAGTACAGTACAGTACAGTACAGTACAGTACAGTACAGTACAGTACAGTACAGTACAGTACAGTACAGTACAGTACAGTACAGTACAGTACAGTACAGTACAGTACAGTACAGTACAGTACAGTACAGTACAGTACAGTACAGTACAGTACAGTACAGTACAGTACAGTACAGTACAGTACAGTACAGTACAGTACAGTACAGTACAGTACAGTACAGTACAGTACAGTACAGTACAGTACAGTACAGTACAGTACAGTACAGTACAGTACAGTACAGTACAGTACAGTACAGTACAGTACAGTACAGTACAGTACAGTACAGTACAGTACAGTACAGTACAGTACAGTACAGTACAGTACAGTACAGTACAGTACAGTACAGTACAGTACAGTACAGTACAGTACAGTACAGTACAGTACAGTACAGTACAGTACAGTACAGTACAGTACAGTACAGTACAGTACAGTACAGTACAGTACAGTACAGTACAGTACAGTACAGTACAGTACAGTACAGTACAGTACAGTACAGTACAGTACAGTACAGTACAGTACAGTACAGTACAGTACAGTACAGTACAGTACAGTACAGTACAGTACAGTACAGTACAGTACAGTACAGTACAGTACAGTACAGTACAGTACAGTACAGTACAGTACAGTACAGTACAGTACAGTACAGTACAGTACAGTACAGTACAGTACAGTACAGTACAGTACAGTACAGTACAGTACAGTACAGTACAGTACAGTACAGTACAGTACAGTACAGTACAGTACAGTACAGTACAGTACAGTACAGTACAGTACAGTACAGTACAGTACAGTACAGTACAGTACAGTACAGTACAGTACAGTACAGTACAGTACAGTACAGTACAGTACAGTACAGTACAGTACAGTACAGTACAGTACAGTACAGTACAGTACAGTACAGTACAGTACAGTACAGTACAGTACAGTACAGTACAGTACAGTACAGTACAGTACAGTACAGTACAGTACAGTACAGTACAGTACAGTACAGTACAGTACAGTACAGTACAGTACAGTACAGTACAGTACAGTACAGTACAGTACAGTACAGTACAGTACAGTACAGTACAGTACACAGTACAGTACAGTACAGTACAGTACAGTACAGTACAGTACAGTACAGTACAGTACAGTACAGTACAGTACAGTACAGTACAGTACAGTACAGTACAGTACAGTACAGTACAGTACAGTACAGTACAGTACAGTACAGTACAGTACAGTACAGTACAGTACAGTACAGTACAGTACAGTACAGTACAGTACAGTACAGTACAGTACAGTACAGTACAGTACAGTACAGTACAGTACAGTACAGTACAGTACAGTACAGTACAGTACAGTACAGTACAGTACAGTACAGTACAGTACAGTACAGTACAGTACAGTACAGTACAGTACAGTACAGTACAGTACAGTACAGTACAGTACAGTACAGTACAGTACAGTACAGTACAGTACAGTACAGTACAGTACAGTACAGTACAGTACAGTACAGTACAGTACAGTACAGTACAGTACAGTACAGTACAGTACAGTACAGTACAGTACAGTACAGTACAGTACAGTACAGTACAGTACAGTACAGTACAGTACAGTACAGTACAGTACAGTACAGTACAGTACAGTACAGTACAGTACAGTACAGTACAGTACAGTACAGTACAGTACAGTACAGTACAGTACAGTACAGTACAGTACAGTACAGTACAGTACAGTACAGTACAGTACAGTACAGTACAGTACAGTACAGTACAGTACAGTACAGTACAGTACAGTACAGTACAGTACAGTACAGTACAGTACAGTACAGTACAGTACAGTACAGTACAGTACAGTACAGTACAGTACAGTACAGTACAGTACAGTACAGTACAGTACAGTACAGTACAGTACAGTACAGTACAGTACAGTACAGTACAGTACAGTACAGTACAGTACAGTACAGTACAGTACAGTACAGTACAGTACACAGTACAGTACAGTACAGTACAGTACAGTACAGTACAGTACAGTACAGTACAGTACAGTACAGTACAGTACAGTACAGTACAGTACAGTACAGTACAGTACAGTACAGTACAGTACAGTACAGTACAGTACAGTACAGTACAGTACAGTACAGTACAGTACAGTACAGTACAGTACAGTACAGTACAGTACAGTACAGTACAGTACAGTACAGTACAGTACAGTACAGTACAGTACAGTACAGTACAGTACAGTACAGTACAGTACAGTACAGTACAGTACAGTACAGTACAGTACAGTACAGTACAGTACAGTACAGTACAGTACAGTACAGTACAGTACAGTACAGTACAGTACAGTACAGTACAGTACAGTACAGTACAGTACAGTACAGTACAGTACAGTACAGTACAGTACAGTACAGTACAGTACAGTACAGTAGTACAGTACAGTACAGTACAGTACAGTACAGTACAGTACAGTACAGTACAGTACAGTACAGTACAGTACAGTACAGTACAGTACAGTACAGTACAGTACAGTACAGTACAGTACAGTACAGTACAGTACAGTACAGTACAGTACAGTACAGTACAGTACAGTACAGTACAGTACAGTACAGTACAGTACAGTACAGTACAGTACAGTACAGTACAGTACAGTACAGTACAGTACAGTACAGTACAGTACAGTACAGTACAGTACAGTACAGTACAGTACAGTACAGTACAGTACAGTACAGTACAGTACAGTACAGTACAGTACAGTACAGTACAGTACAGTACAGTACAGTACAGTACAGTACAGTACAGTACAGTACAGTACAGTACAGTACAGTACAGTACAGTACAGTACAGTACAGTACAGTACAGTACAGTACAGTACAGTACAGTACAGTACAGTACAGTACAGTACAGTACAGTACAGTACAGTACAGTACAGTACAGTACAGTACAGTACAGTACAGTACAGTACAGTACAGTACAGTACAGTACAGTACAGTACAGTACAGTACAGTACAGTACAGTACAGTACAGTACAGTACAGTACAGTACAGTACAGTACAGTACAGTACAGTACAGTACAGTACAGTACAGTACAGTACAGTACAGTACAGTACAGTACAGTACAGTACAGTACAGTACAGTACAGTACAGTACAGTACAGTACAGTACAGTACAGTACAGTACAGTACAGTACAGTACAGTACAGTACAGTACAGTACAGTACAGTACAGTACAGTACAGTACAGTACAGTACAGTACAGTACAGTACAGTACAGTACAGTACAGTACAGTACAGTACAGTACAGTACAGTACAGTACAGTACAGTACAGTACAGTACAGTACAGTACAGTACAGTACAGTACAGTACAGTACAGTACAGTACAGTACAGTACAGTACAGTACAGTACAGTACAGTACAGTACAGTACAGTACAGTACAGTACAGTACAGTACAGTACAGTACAGTACAGTACAGTACAGTACAGTACAGTACAGTACAGTACAGTACAGTACAGTACAGTACAGTACAGTACAGTACAGTACAGTACAGTACAGTACAGTACAGTACAGTACAGTACAGTACAGTACAGTACAGTACAGTACAGTACAGTACAGTACAGTACAGTACAGTACAGTACAGTACAGTACAGTACAGTACAGTACAGTACAGTACAGTACAGTACAGTACAGTACAGTACAGTACAGTACAGTACAGTACAGTACAGTACAGTACAGTACAGTACAGTACAGTACAGTACAGTACAGTACAGTACAGTACAGTACAGTACAGTACAGTACAGTACAGTACAGTACAGTACAGTACAGTACAGTACAGTACAGTACAGTACAGTACAGTACAGTACAGTACAGTACAGTACAGTACAGTACAGTACAGTACAGTACAGTACAGTACAGTACAGTACAGTACAGTACAGTACAGTACAGTACAGTACAGTACAGTACAGTACAGTACAGTACAGTACAGTACAGTACAGTACAGTACAGTACAGTACAGTACAGTACAGTACAGTACAGTACAGTACAGTACAGTACAGTACAGTAGTACAGTACAGTACAGTACAGTACAGTACAGTACAGTACAGTACAGTACAGTACAGTACAGTACAGTACAGTACAGTACAGTACAGTACAGTACAGTACAGTACAGTACAGTACAGTACAGTACAGTACAGTACAGTACAGTACAGTACAGTACAGTACAGTACAGTACAGTACAGTACAGTACAGTACAGTACAGTACAGTACAGTACAGTACAGTACAGTACAGTACAGTACAGTACAGTACAGTACAGTACAGTACAGTACAGTACAGTACAGTACAGTACAGTACAGTACAGTACAGTACAGTACAGTACAGTACAGTACAGTACAGTACAGTACAGTACAGTACAGTACAGTACAGTACAGTACAGTACAGTACAGTACAGTACAGTACAGTACAGTACAGTACAGTACAGTACAGTACAGTACAGTACAGTACAGTACAGTACAGTACAGTACAGTACAGTACAGTACAGTACAGTACAGTACAGTACAGTACAGTACAGTACAGTACAGTACAGTACAGTACAGTACAGTACAGTACAGTACAGTACAGTACAGTACAGTACAGTACAGTACAGTACAGTACAGTACAGTACAGTACAGTACAGTACAGTACAGTACAGTACAGTACAGTACAGTACAGTACAGTACAGTACAGTACAGTACAGTACAGTACAGTACAGTACAGTACAGTACAGTACAGTACAGTACAGTACAGTACAGTACAGTACAGTACAGTACAGTACAGTACAGTACAGTACAGTACAGTACAGTACAGTACAGTACAGTACAGTACAGTACAGTACAGTACAGTACAGTACAGTACAGTACAGTACAGTACAGTACAGTACAGTACAGTACAGTACAGTACAGTACAGTACAGTACAGTACAGTACAGTACAGTACAGTACAGTACAGTACAGTACAGTACAGTACAGTACAGTACAGTACAGTACAGTACAGTACAGTACAGTACAGTACAGTACAGTACAGTACAGTACAGTACAGTACAGTACAGTACAGTACAGTACAGTACAGTACAGTACAGTACAGTACAGTACAGTACAGTACAGTACAGTACAGTACAGTACAGTACAGTACAGTACAGTACAGTACAGTACAGTACAGTACAGTACAGTACAGTACAGTACAGTACAGTACAGTACAGTACAGTACAGTACAGTACAGTACAGTACAGTACAGTACAGTACAGTACAGTACAGTACAGTACAGTACAGTACAGTACAGTACAGTACAGTACAGTACAGTACAGTACAGTACAGTACAGTACAGTACAGTACAGTACAGTACAGTACAGTACAGTACAGTACAGTACAGTACAGTACAGTACAGTACAGTACAGTACAGTACAGTACAGTACAGTACAGTACAGTACAGTACAGTACAGTACAGTACAGTACAGTACAGTACAGTACAGTACAGTACAGTACAGTACAGTACAGTACAGTACAGTACAGTACAGTACAGTACAGTACAGTACAGTACAGTACAGTACAGTACAGTACAGTACAGTACAGTACAGTACAGTACAGTACAGTACAGTACAGTACAGTACAGTACAGTACAGTACAGTACAGTACAGTACAGTACAGTACAGTACAGTACAGTACAGTACAGTACAGTACAGTACAGTACAGTACAGTACAGTACAGTACAGTACAGTACAGTACAGTACAGTACAGTACAGTACAGTACAGTACAGTACAGTACAGTACAGTACAGTACAGTACAGTACAGTACAGTACAGTACAGTACAGTACAGTACAGTACAGTACAGTACAGTACAGTACAGTACAGTACAGTACAGTACAGTACAGTACAGTACAGTACAGTACAGTACAGTACAGTACAGTACAGTACAGTACAGTACAGTACAGTACAGTACAGTACAGTACAGTACAGTACAGTACAGTACAGTACAGTACAGTACAGTACAGTACAGTACAGTACAGTACAGTACAGTACAGTACAGTACAGTACAGTACAGTACAGTACAGTACAGTACAGTACAGTACAGTACAGTACAGTACAGTACAGTACAGTACAGTACAGTACAGTACAGTACAGTACAGTACAGTACAGTACAGTACAGTACAGTACAGTACAGTACAGTACAGTACAGTACAGTACAGTACAGTACAGTACAGTACAGTACAGTACAGTACAGTACAGTACAGTACAGTACAGTACAGTACAGTACAGTACAGTACAGTACAGTACAGTACAGTACAGTACAGTACAGTACAGTACAGTACAGTACAGTACAGTACAGTACAGTACAGTACAGTACAGTACAGTACAGTACAGTACAGTACAGTACAGTACAGTACAGTACAGTACACAGTACAGTACAGTACAGTACAGTACAGTACAGTACAGTACAGTACAGTACAGTACAGTACAGTACAGTACAGTACAGTACAGTACAGTACAGTACAGTACAGTACAGTACAGTACAGTACAGTACAGTACAGTACAGTACAGTACAGTACAGTACAGTACAGTACAGTACAGTACAGTACAGTACAGTACAGTACAGTACAGTACAGTACAGTACAGTACAGTACAGTACAGTACAGTACAGTACACAGTACAGTACAGTACAGTACAGTACAGTACAGTACAGTACAGTACAGTACAGTACAGTACAGTACAGTACAGTACAGTACAGTACAGTACAGTACAGTACAGTACAGTACAGTACAGTACAGTACAGTACAGTACAGTACAGTACAGTACAGTACAGTACAGTACAGTACAGTACAGTACAGTACAGTACAGTACAGTACAGTACAGTACAGTACAGTACAGTACAGTACAGTACAGTACAGTACAGTACAGTACAGTACAGTACAGTACAGTACAGTACAGTACAGTACAGTACAGTACAGTACAGTACAGTACAGTACAGTACAGTACAGTACAGTACAGTACAGTACAGTACAGTACAGTACAGTACAGTACAGTACAGTACAGTACAGTACAGTACAGTACAGTACAGTACAGTACAGTACAGTACAGTACAGTACAGTACAGTACAGTACAGTACAGTACAGTACAGTACAGTACAGTACAGTACAGTACAGTACAGTACAGTACAGTACAGTACAGTACAGTACAGTACAGTACAGTACAGTACAGTACAGTACAGTACAGTACAGTACAGTACAGTACAGTACAGTACAGTACAGTACAGTACAGTACAGTACAGTACAGTACAGTACAGTACAGTACAGTACAGTACAGTACAGTACAGTACAGTACAGTACAGTACAGTACAGTACAGTACAGTACAGTACAGTACAGTACAGTACAGTACAGTACAGTACAGTACAGTACAGTACAGTACAGTACAGTACAGTACAGTACAGTACAGTACAGTACAGTACAGTACAGTACAGTACAGTACAGTACAGTACAGTACAGTACAGTACAGTACAGTACAGTACAGTACAGTACAGTACAGTACAGTACAGTACAGTACAGTACAGTACAGTACAGTACAGTACAGTACAGTACAGTACAGTACAGTACAGTACAGTACAGTACAGTACAGTACAGTACAGTACAGTACAGTACAGTACAGTACAGTACAGTACAGTACAGTACAGTACAGTACAGTACAGTACAGTACAGTACAGTACAGTACAGTACAGTACAGTACAGTACAGTACAGTACAGTACAGTACAGTACAGTACAGTACAGTACAGTACAGTACAGTACAGTACAGTACAGTACAGTACAGTACAGTACAGTACAGTACAGTACAGTACAGTACAGTACAGTACAGTACAGTACAGTACAGTACAGTACAGTACAGTACAGTACAGTACAGTACAGTACAGTACAGTACAGTACAGTACAGTACAGTACAGTACAGTACAGTACAGTACAGTACAGTACAGTACAGTACAGTACAGTACAGTACAGTACAGTACAGTACAGTACAGTACAGTACAGTACAGTACAGTACAGTACAGTACAGTACAGTACAGTACAGTACAGTACAGTACAGTACAGTACAGTACAGTACAGTACAGTACAGTACAGTACAGTACAGTACAGTACAGTACAGTACAGTACAGTACAGTACAGTACAGTACAGTACAGTACAGTACAGTACAGTACAGTACAGTACAGTACAGTACAGTACAGTACAGTACAGTACAGTACAGTACAGTACAGTACAGTACAGTACAGTACAGTACAGTACAGTACAGTACAGTACAGTACAGTACAGTACAGTACAGTACAGTACAGTACAGTACAGTACAGTACAGTACAGTACAGTACAGTACAGTACAGTACAGTACAGTACAGTACAGTACAGTACAGTACAGTACAGTACAGTACAGTACAGTACAGTACAGTACAGTACAGTACAGTACAGTACAGTACAGTACAGTACAGTACAGTACAGTACAGTACAGTACAGTACAGTACAGTACAGTACAGTACAGTACAGTACAGTACAGTACAGTACAGTACAGTACAGTACAGTACAGTACAGTACAGTACAGTACAGTACAGTACAGTACAGTACAGTACAGTACAGTACAGTACAGTACAGTACAGTACAGTACAGTACAGTACAGTACAGTACAGTACAGTACAGTACAGTACAGTACAGTACAGTACAGTACAGTACAGTACAGTACAGTACAGTACAGTACAGTACAGTACAGTACAGTACAGTACAGTACAGTACAGTACAGTACAGTACAGTACAGTACAGTACAGTACAGTACAGTACAGTACAGTACAGTACAGTACAGTACAGTACAGTACAGTACAGTACAGTACAGTACAGTACAGTACAGTACAGTACAGTACAGTACAGTACAGTACAGTACAGTACAGTACAGTACAGTACAGTACAGTACAGTACAGTACAGTACAGTACACAGTACAGTACAGTACAGTACAGTACAGTACAGTACAGTACAGTACAGTACAGTACAGTACAGTACAGTACAGTACAGTACAGTACAGTACAGTACAGTACAGTACAGTACAGTACAGTACAGTACAGTACAGTACAGTACAGTACAGTACAGTACAGTACAGTACAGTACAGTACAGTACAGTACAGTACAGTACAGTACAGTACAGTACAGTACAGTACAGTACAGTACAGTACAGTACAGTACAGTACAGTACAGTACAGTACAGTACAGTACAGTACAGTACAGTACAGTACAGTACAGTACAGTACAGTACAGTACAGTACAGTACAGTACAGTACAGTACAGTACAGTACAGTACAGTACAGTACAGTACAGTACAGTACAGTACAGTACAGTACAGTACAGTACAGTACAGTACAGTACAGTACAGTACAGTACAGTACAGTACAGTACAGTACAGTACAGTACAGTACAGTACACAGTACAGTACAGTACAGTACAGTACAGTACAGTACAGTACAGTACAGTACAGTACAGTACAGTACAGTACAGTACAGTACAGTACAGTACAGTACAGTACAGTACAGTACAGTACAGTACAGTACAGTACAGTACAGTACAGTACAGTACAGTACAGTACAGTACAGTACAGTACAGTACAGTACAGTACAGTACAGTACAGTACAGTACAGTACAGTACAGTACAGTACAGTACAGTACAGTACAGTACAGTACAGTACAGTACAGTACAGTACAGTACAGTACAGTACAGTACAGTACAGTACAGTACAGTACAGTACAGTACAGTACAGTACAGTACAGTACAGTACAGTACAGTACAGTACAGTACAGTACAGTACAGTACAGTACAGTACAGTACAGTACAGTACAGTACAGTACAGTACAGTACAGTACAGTACAGTACAGTACAGTACAGTACAGTACAGTACAGTACAGTACAGTACAGTACAGTACAGTACAGTACAGTACAGTACAGTACAGTACAGTACAGTACAGTACAGTACAGTACAGTACAGTACAGTACAGTACAGTACAGTACAGTACAGTACAGTACAGTACAGTACAGTACAGTACAGTACAGTACAGTACAGTACAGTACAGTACAGTACAGTACAGTACAGTACAGTACAGTACAGTACAGTACAGTACAGTACAGTACAGTACAGTACAGTACAGTACAGTACAGTACAGTACAGTACAGTACAGTACAGTACAGTACAGTACAGTACAGTACAGTACAGTACAGTACAGTACAGTACAGTACAGTACAGTACAGTACAGTACAGTACAGTACAGTACAGTACAGTACAGTACAGTACAGTACAGTACAGTACAGTACAGTACAGTACAGTACAGTACAGTACAGTACAGTACAGTACAGTACAGTACAGTACAGTACAGTACAGTAGAGTACAGTAGAGTACAGTAGAGTACAGTACAGTAGTACAGTAGAGTACAGTAGAGTACAGTAGAGTACAGTAGAGTACAGTACAGTACAGTAGAGTACAGTACAGTACAGTACAGTACAGTACAGTACAGTACAGTACAGTACAGTACAGTACAGTACAGTACAGTACAGTACAGCACAGCACAGCTGTTCAATAGCGCACCCCAAGGTACTTGTGTGTGCGCCGAGGCACGGTACTCGCGACGTATACTGGATACCTGGTATATTGGTGCTCTTATCTACGATGGCTCTTGATTGCGATGATGCCGGCATCGTCAAAGCTCTATCGCATCAATAGTTGGTACAGCAGTACTTGTATCAGCTACTGTACCTCTCTGGGCGAAAGCGTGAGGACCGACCGTTCGGGTAGGAATGTCAATACCTACAACAGCGGTCCTATCATTCCGTCGAGAGTCGTACGAACTATTATTGTAGGACGTCCAAGGCCGTACAGCAGCAATGTGTAATGCGAGGTCGTTAGACTGTAGGTACATAGAAGGCGCTTCGCTCCACGGGCGGCTCGCGCCGCCGGCTACGCTCGCTCATAAAGAAGAAAACAACATGCCAAGGAAGCGGACGGAGAGGTCCACGATTTTAGGTGCAAACCGACGACTTGCAGATGCCAACAAGAGCTCCATGAAAAAAAAAAACTTTGGTTCGTAGGCAGGCCGAGGCCGGGCAGATTTCGCTTTCTTTGTTTGTTCCGATACAGCAAAGGTATCAGTAAACGCTCGACGACATGTTGGCTCTCGCCAAGTCTGTCTGCTGGCTTGTGCTGTCTCGCTCTGGTTGGCACGTACCTTGCTTTGCTGCTTTGCTGCTTGGTGCATGGCTAACGCGCTGTGCTGTGTTGTGCTTGGAGGTTGATGCTCGACGACAACATGCTCGTACGTACAAAACAAAGCCGCATGCAAATAGAAAGAAGGAAGGAGAACGCATTTCTTCCAAAACAGTGAAAAATGGGAAAAAGGCTCCCCGGCAAGTAATTGAAGGAGGTGCTGTTGAAGTGGGAGCTCTGAGAGGCCAGGGATGTGCCAAAGGAGCCCGCCGAAGAAGAAAAACAAAAATAAGAAAGCCCATATATGCAAAAAAAAAAAACAGGACAATCTGTGGCCGAGACCGGATTCTAAACGTGGGAATGGATATGCTCTAGGCGAACTTCAGTTTATAAAAACTCCCAAATTCTTCTATTGGCTTTCTTTGTGCTCGGCACTAGAGCACGTAATTCCTCAGCACATCAAGTATTTTACTTGATTTGTCGTAGAAATGTTCGTAGGAGCTCTGTATTGCTGTACGAGTACTCTTATCTACTGCTGCTGTACTTGACGTCTGATGTTATTGTGAACGCGAAAAATTGAAATCGCGCTTGAAGAGGGATTGTTGAAACCCTTGCCAAGCTATCTACTCTTGTACATAATGCGAGTAAACGCCCTCCTCACGGTAAACGCCCCGCGGAGTGCTGCTTTTAGCGAAGACGGGGCAAAATGCGGGGTGAACGCCCCCTGTAAAAAAAAAGAAGAGAAAAAAGCCCCAGCCTCACAGTAGTAACCGCCCCTCCTACAACTGTTTTGAGGAAACAAACGCACCGGGGCCGAGCTGGCAAGTCATATTTAACAGTTGGAGATGGAGCTGTTTCCGAAGCGGGCAAATGCGTTTCCTATGTATTATTGTAGTGGAAAATTTAAAGCCTGGGATGTGGATAGATGGAATTACGGAGGGCCATAGTGAATAGGACCTACGGTACACACAAAAAAAAAACTATATATTTACCTATTTTTACTAACAATACTTGGTCCTATTTACTATGGTCCCCCGTAATACATGTTTGCGCAACTACGAGCAGCAAAGCAGACAAAGTCAGGCGCGGACAGAGAACCAAACGTGCTTTAGACGTTTAGGCTACCGTTGTTGCAGCTGACCACGCTGAGCTTCATCGCTGTCGACTAGGAGTGCAGCCCCTTCCGTTCCAACTAAACGCTCCAATTCGACTGTCGGAGGGGACACGCAAGTGGCTGGTCCGCGCTGCAACACCTGAGCCACAGGCGCGGGAACTGGGGCCGGCGTGCCCTCCCTCTCGCTCCCTCATGGGCCCCGCTTCACCAGGACGACGCAAGCTCCTCCAAGAGTTTTATTGATCTTCAGTTTTTTTATCGGTGCTGGGTGCTGGGTGGGTGCTGGGTGATGCCTTATCGGTGCTGCTGGATTGCGACATGATCAACCGTTACACCTGCTGCTGCTGTTGCTGCTGCCTTGCTGTTGCTTGCGGGGGAGAGGTACGGGCTTTCTTTCTTGAATTTTTGTATCGCCCCGCGTGTGAGAGGTGTCTTTGTGTGTTTTCTTGTCTTTTCGTATCGCTCCCGGGGGCCAAAAGGCCCGTTTTTTTTCCAGTAAAGCGCAGTAAACGCCCCGAGGGGTCTTTCTACACCTGCAAAATAAGAGCGCCCCGGGGGGCGTTTTCTCTGGCAATATTACGTATGCGATGAGATGGCATTGCATTGTCTATATACTCTGCTTACTGCATTTTAAGCAGGTAACAATGTACTGCTGTATTAATAGTATAACTGTCGCGTAGTTTTGTGACCACATAATTTCATAATTTCTCGTCTGTCTAGGTCTAAGGTTTGAAGAATCGGCACGGACACCGGTTGTGCTGGATGTCGACGGGTAGAAAAAACAGTTTAACGTGAAGAACGCACACATCTCACCCTGAAAGCTTACGGAAACTTGCTCCATGCAAGCCGACGCAGTAAAACACCAACTCTTCGTCACTTGCGTGCTCATCCACCTCAGCCACTTACGAGCACAACATCATATTAACAAGAGCAGTAACCTGTCATGAGAGAAGTAATTTTGTATGGTGGCAGCGGGACCACGAGGCTCACCTGGTGGTGATCCGATGCCGGCGCCCCCAGAGAGCGGCCTCCGCTTCCCAACCCGAAGACGAAGGGAAACTCGGTTGTGCGCCATTGAATTCGCCGACATCCCAAGCAGGCGATCCCTCCGCCTCGCCCTAGCAGACTCCGGATCACTCGCGTACTCTACCGCGGACACTTTAACAGAGGCCGGGGTCGATGGCGCGCTCCCTCCTTCCGCTGTGGACATGTCTGGGACGCTATTTTGGAGGCTACGTTCCATGCTGCTTGTATTTAATAGTACAAGTAGGTACGGATGGGGTAGTATTCTATCCGCCCTCGGAAATGTGTCCTTGGGCCGATTTTGAGAAACAGCAGTGCACCAGCAGTCCAAGCAGATGGCAAAACCAAACGTCAGACAAGGTCGCTGTTAGATGGGGGCAGGGAAATTAGCATCGAACGGTGAGGGTGCCCTACGCCTGTGCTCCTAATCACCCGGTGGACTCATGCGTACTCTCTGGTCGGAGGATAAACTGGTCAGTACTGGCGACTGCATCTACCAACGTAGTTTCAGGTACACTGATAGTTGCAGCTATGGGTAGGAACTGAGTGCGAGCCACAACCCTCAAAAACGCTAATCGAGTTCGTTCATAGAAGAGGCAGACGACCAAATCCTACTCACCTCAACCAGAGGCTCCGCCGGTCACTCAAGTGGAGAGTCCCTGGCCTTGCAAATTGTGAGTACACACTCGGAACACATCACACGCATCATTCTTCGAGACAAACCTCGATATGGTTCTTATACATATTTTCAGGCGTGTGTCTACATTTGACTGTTAAAACTAGAGCAAGAAAACAAGGGGATGTGTGAAAACATCCCCGGGGTTTCTGGCTGATTTAAGGTTCTCATTATTTGCGGCATGAAAAAGTGCATTTTTGATCCCTGTGTCCAGGAAATGTGTACTGTATCCGGCGCAGTTTGCGTACTGGAGGAGCTTACAGCAGAAAGTTGACTCCCGTGAGAGTGGAGCTGTAATGCGTGATCGATGCTGACATGCTGGGTGACTCGATGGCGGTGACGGACTTTATGTGTTGTGAGGTAAGTACAAGTGCTCCGGGACGACGGTGTTGTGGCTGCTTCTTCTGACTGGTGAGGGGGCCGGGATGCTGAAAAGAGCAAAAAAAAAGCGTGACTACTATTCTTAATAGTGAGAGAAACTATTAATAATACTGCTTTGTATGAGTGGAAGCGTCTCAGTTTGTCTTGCACTCTCCTGCCTTGGTAACGTAATATTAATAATATAGGCAGTAAATTCCTATCAATACTGCTGTAGTACCTTACACCCGCTACAACTCCATGTTATACGGGCTGTTTCACTGATCTGTGTAATAATATATGCTGTTGCGCTCACACCTGAAAACTGAACAAACTGAAACGTAAATACTATAATGAAGCCTTTATTTCGATGCGTTCTCGAGGAAATTTTGCCGTCACTTCATAGCGCACGTACACCAGGGCATTACCTACTTTATTGTAGTTAGCTGTTGCGCTGTTTTGCGCTGTTGGTTGCGCTAGCGCAACATTCATAGGTTGGAATTGCGTTTTTTTTTCGCAACAGGTGTCAAAAAGGGCGTGCGTGTTGCGCGCGGCGAGCTTCGGGGCGCGCAGCAGAAAAAACATGTTGTGCGTGACTTTTTCGCCGGAGGCGAGGAAAATAAACGAGGCACCTTTTTTCGTTCGCCGGCGTAGCAGGCGAAAAAAATTGGCGTCAACGCGCACTTCGTTAGGTGTTTTTCGGGCGTGTATCCGCACATACATGTACCGCATTTTCGGGCTCCACATCGGCCCGGTCGCGGGGGGCGGCCTCCGGCGAGCCGCCCCCGGTCCCCCGGGGGCGCTCCGGGGGTCCTCTGGGGGGCTAAAACGACGGCGGCGCGTGTTGCGCCCAACACGCCTGCCGCTCGTTTTGATCTACGCGTAACAGACGCCGGAGTACAAATTATTGGCCTGATCCATACACAGCATCTTTTCGACTGTCGCCATACGGGGGGGGAAACTCGTATTTACATACGTACGTGTCGGCTTCACAAGCAATGCCAACTCTACATACAGCAGTTAGCTTCATTTGAGGAAGACCTGTTTTTTTGTAGGTAATGCCGATTGCCATAATGAAAAATTCATGACAACAACAACCCGCCCGCCGTTTATTTTCAGCGATGCCTCGAGCACGAAAAAAATCAGAAATTCGCGATATTATCGACATTTTTTTTTGTTGTCTTTCTTTGTGGTATCCGCAAAATCTTATTTTCGGCAAAGATTCAAAATAGCCATTTTCAGGATGAAATATCCCGCATAGTCAGAATACCACGTTCTGGGCACGATATCGTTTTTTTCGTCCCGGACGATTGTTGTAGAGATGAGCTACATGACCATTATGCAAGTTTTTTAGGGCCACTCCTAACGAACAAAAAAAATCACGATTCGTGATATTTTTGTCGTGAATCGAATCGTGTATTTTTGTCGTGAATCGTGATATTTTTTGTCGTGATTCACGACAAAAAAAAACACGATTCATGACACCATTTTTTTTAGCTTTTCCCTCAAAAAAACAAAATCACGATTCCTGACATTTGTCGTGTCTCAAAATATGCCTGATCAAGGCACTACGCAACCCACGTGCACCAACGGTATCCGATGGTCGGCATAGGGGCATGGCAGACTCTGCTTCGTACGCCGCTTGTGGACAACGGGCGGCTGCCCAAAGACACCGCTGGGCGCGGGCTAACGAGGAGGTTGTGGCCTCGAAATTTCCAGGAGGAGGAGCCACTGCTGGAAGACAAACGCGAAAATGACCTGGGGATGTCACAGGCCAGGCGGGGCAGACGGCCTGCGAGATGGAATCTCGCGAAACGAGCTTGGCCGACGGCCGGTGAAGTTGGAATCTCGCAGGCTGGGTCAGGCTTCGGCCCGCAATTCGAGTATGTCACGGGCTGGGCCAGGTGCGGACGGCCCAGCCCGGCCTGGCCGTGCCCCACTCTCGAGAGTTTGCTCCACACCCCCAAAAAACGTTGGGTTTGAAATATCAGGACTTTAACTATTTGAAAATATCACGAAACGCGACGTTTTTCGGCTTTTTTCGTTAGAACTGAAATGTCACGGATCGTGATCTTTTGGCATGCCTAAAAATCACGAATCGTGATTTTTTTTCGGTTCGTTAGGAATGACCCTTAGGTGTGATACATCCTTTTTGATGGCGCTGAAGCTTTCCAGGCTATTTTCGTATTTTCTTACTGCTCGGCAGGAAAAACGAACATCCGAAAAAGTTTTTTGGTGTAGCATATCCTTTTTTGATGGCACTGAAGTATTTTCGGCTATTTTCGTATTTTCTTACTGCTGGGCAGGAAAAACCGAAATCCGAAAAGCTCCAGCGCCATAAGAAATGGATTACGAAAAAACTTGGATGATGAATCCCACAAAAAAAGCACCTCGGGCGCTCCGTCTCCAATTTTAACCAAGAACTTTGGGTACAGCATCGATACGACATCGTTTTCAAGGGCAACCTCGCCAAGTTCTCGGCTCCCCACTTGCTCCAAAAAACTCGTAGACACCGGTGACAAGTTCCTCGCCGAAGTCAGTTATCACGATCTCGTCGTATCACGATCTCGTCGGGGCATCGGCTTCAGGTCTGCCAATGTGCGCGCGTTACAACCTCCACACTGGCCGGGACTCAACCTGTAAGGTGACATCCTCATGAAGATCCGCCACCAGCTTGCCTCCCCCCGACTTCTACCCCCCCTCTACACTGGACCACCTACTGCCCCCCTTCCTCCCTGAAGCAGCTCCTCCGCACACATTGGTCTCTGCCATTTCGTCCGGAGCTGATGTCCTTTCCCCTTCACTTCTCTCCCTCATTGCCAAACATGGACCGGACCTCTCGAGCGGTATAGCTACCGTCGACGAAACCTCTTTCACGACCAGGTAATGACACGAAGCGGGTAGGTCAGCGTACAGACGTACACGGTTCTGAAGCCCCAAATATCCCGCCGTTCAGAGGGGGGGAAAGTGCTATAGGGATTAATACCCTCGGCTGGGTAATCGATCGATCTTTTACCCCTTAAGCTCAGTAGGAAAACACCTTCACATAATGTAGCTTGTCCCTACAAATTATTCGGGATAAAAAAATCGATATCGTGCTTATTGATAGAATGTGGTTTTCTGAGTGTGTGTGTGGGATATTTTTTATCTTGAAAATGGTTATTTTGAGTCTTTAACGAAAATCGTATTTCAAGGATATCCACAAACGCAAAAAAAATATTACGCACACACGAATTTTGTCGTTTCCTTTGAGCATCGTTGAAAACAGACGGCGGGCGGGCTTGTTGTCGTGGTTCATTTATTATGACAATCGGCAGTACCTAAAAAAACACCAACGAGGTCTTTCTCAACTGAGGACTACTGCTCCTGTACGCGTAATAGTGTTTCGCTTGGAACCGACTTGTGGCAATCTCCACTCGTTTTCACGCTACTCACCACGAGGAAAAGCGGCGGCTCCAGCGGGGGGATGAGCCGCATTCGCTCGCTACTATTAACAGAGTACACTTGTACTCACGACAAATTGCGTGGAACACGCCCCGCTGCACAAGGGTAACGCTATATGACGCCACGGTTTCCGGGGCCTTTCGGCGTCGGCGTCTTCGTCAGTGATGCTGTCGGTTCTCGTCAGTGATACCGTTGGTTTTTGATAAAGTTATCAAGCCCACATGTGATCTCTCTGTGTCGATCATCTGCGATGTGAACGTGCCCAGAAGGGGATAATAATAACGTCTGCGAGCTCGGACCGGGCAGGAGCTGGAAAGGGCCCGTGGCGTGATGCTTCCGACCCATCATGTCGAAGCGGATATTTTGCTGCGCTGTATACTACATACGGTACAGTACCCCTACACGTACACAGTTCCGAGAAAGCGTTGCATCTGCACTCCCTCTTCACACGGTTACACTATTACTTGACCCAGCCAAAAGCCAGCTAAACCGATATATATTGCATCTTCGTACTATCGACGTACCAGGTATACACTACAACAAGTGCTCGACTACCACCGTGACCGTGTCCCCCCCCCCCCCCCCGTAATCCTCGCGAGTGAACGGGGACACTCCAAATTTGCGGGTTGATAGTATGTCTACGTATCCAAACGGTCGGAAGCCGAATCGGCAGTGCAAGCTACTCGTTATCGTTTAAAATTTCGTCATGATCGCTTCCCATGCTTTGAGGCATGCGGTGGACAATACCGCCATCCGTCGCGACGCATGCAACATACGACCAATCACCGAGTATGGATGCCCATGAAATATATAAGGAATCGCTCACACACACCTGTGACAGGGTTCCGGCGGCGCCAAGGAATTCCGGTCCCGTAGCGATAGAGCGCCAAACCAACGAATATGTTGCGAAATCGCGTGGGGCAACACGCGCCGATATTTCTTCTTGCGACAACCTCCCTACTCGGTGTACAACTACTGTAGCGTAACCCTGGAAAGTGTGGTCGCCAACAGGTTTGCATCACCCCCCTCGTCCTGTGAGACGTGCCCCGACAGGGCTAGCAGGTAGAAACATTCTGACCAAAATACTTCTGACTGACCGGGGGTCCTCAAATAACGGACTACTGCACTAAGTGTACGCCCCGGTGGTCTAAGAGGTACCCTCGAATGCTGCTAAGAGTTGGTGTTGGAGTTCGAATCCCACGCGGGTCAGTCAAACTTTTGAGTTTATTTGCAACCCCCCCCCGCCGAAAAACACATGGGAGGAACTGCTGAGAGCGCTTAGTAGCTCGGGCAGGCGCAATTCGATGCGAGTCGACGACAGAATAAAGGGCCGAGAAGTATTCTCGGGGTTCAAAATCACAGCAAAGAACCGTCGTCGGACGGAGGGAGAAGAGCCTACTGCTTTGTGACCCCGGACCTGAGACCAGAGTTGCGACTACGGTATGTAGCAAGGAGAGAAATAATAAGGGTGAAGATTGTAAGTGAGATGGAGAAAAACATATGAAATGTACCCTTCATCACAGTGGAATACAGCTACAAGTTAATAGTGTTTTACAATATTTCAGTGATGTAGTTACAATATATAGGCCACGAGGTTGTTCGTCGGACTAAGGCTTTCATTTTTTTTTCAAATTTGGTTCTCGGGTGAGGTACTGTACGAAGTGACTTCCAGCGAGGAGAGCGTCAGAATTTTTCGGTGATGTCACCGCCGCAACACGCGTCTCTACTACTAATGCTCTATGAAGACCATATAGACTTCGTACAGGAGTACCACTCGTTTGTTCCCCTAATCGGAAAATCACTACGGGCAGTACTATCTCACCTCGCCGAGCCGAGGAGAGGGGCCTCTTGTTGGTGCCATTCCAAACTTGCACTTCTCGCGCGGAGTGGATGGTGCAGTCAACTCCGGACACGTCTTGCGATCATCGAATCCTACACGTGGCCATCCCTTCTCTCCCAATAGGTTACCATTCCCAGCGCTGCGACGTCCATGCCACCGAGGCGAAGCACTTTTCCAAGGTTTTTCTTTTGATTTCAGTGTGAGTCCACCAACAAGAAACACCAAATCTGAGCAAGGCTTAGAACCTCGTCGGGACACCAGCCTTGAACAGCCCTGGGCATAGGCTACTGTTGTATATACCAGGTAGTATTTGGAGTAGAGTTAACCGCTGTGCACGATTTATTTATTTCTTTACTTAGCGTCCTCCAAAGCGTGGGTCTTACGTTCTCAACATGGTAGGTTTTTTGTTGTTCGTGAGCCTGTACTGTAGCGTGGCCGTTGGCAAGAAGATGAAGCCCCGGGTACCGCGCGGACTTCGCCTGACCGTTGACGCGCGTTTCAAAAGTCGTCCAAGCCGACGACATACCGTTCATTTACGATGAAACCCGTCGCACCAGTCTCAAATGCGGCTATTGAATTCGTGATCGGGAGTTGTGGTTACCCACATCGCCAGTATGATACCCTTACTGTGAGCGATATCCCTACTGGCGGCTGAGCCAGACATTGTAATCGCGAGGGGCCCGAAGCTGAGAGCGTGATATGTTAAAGCTCCACGAAACGAGTAGCTCAGCCGGCCGGGCCTTGAGGATTCGCGAGGAGTTTTGATTGTGTCTGTGTTGAGGATGGGAAATAGATCTGCAGCGTACATGGTGCAGTAGACCGATCGTAATATTCTCCGAAAGTGGTGAACCGATCAACGCGGATGCCTAACTTGAAGGCCTCCAAAAACATGGAACACCCAAAGAGGCAGCCGACGTGGATGAGTTCTGCGAGCTGCCTGACCTTTGACCAGGGAAAAGGGTTGCTCGACTATGCCACGCTTTGGATCCTGTGGCGTATTTGAACAGGTTTATGGGCTTTTCAGGCGATGCATGCTTCTCGGCACCTCCCTGATCCTGGACGTTGTCAGACCTATATATCTCTGCCGTATACTTGAGCGCATATAAAGAGGGTTGTTGGAAATTTACAGTTCACGAGCTATAGTACAGCATTGTCCGAAGATTTAGCTGCTCAGATATCCATCCTTCGTGGCTAACCTTAACCGAAGCGTCTAAGGCAGCTGCGCTGAAGGGAAGAGGCAAGGCACCCTTCCGGTAAGGGGCTTTTGTAGCATCGTATTGACGGGGCAGCCCCCTTGTCTTCACAACGGTCGCGAGGCGACACATGCTAGACCCAAACTGTATACATATATCTACATATTCCTGCGCTGGACTGTGAGCGCGGGTAAAACGACCAACATCAAGGCCACCCCCTGCCCAGCGGAGGAATGCCTTCTATTAATAGGGGCGGTGCCTTGTTTTCTGAGCTCCTCACACGAACAACATGCTTCGCGCAACCGGACCACTTTCTATGCTCTCGTAGTCCTGAAACAAATATACTACTGCAGTAAAAAATACTACTACGGGGGTCCATAGTTAATAGGGCCTATGGTATACATAAAACCCTATATATTACTTATTTTTACTAACAAAATTTGGTCCCGATAACTATGGACCCCCGTAGTAACTGGTATACAAATATTTTCTCACTTGAGGAGCTCAATCAGTCAGAAGATGTTGAGCCACGAAGTGATGGGGCCCCTACTACGGAGTTGCTCAACAAAGCAACGCGGTCGGGGGCTCAACAGAACTAACGCAGTTTATCAGCCGGCGTCCCCGGTGGCTTGGTAGGTGGTCCGCGTGCCTACCAAGATCGATTTCGTGGGTTCGAGTCTCACCGAGTGCATACTCGTAGGGACGTTTTCTTGCATATACGTTGACTAGCGGAAAGCGCGAGAGCGCGAGTTAGCTACGTTCGATAAAAACAGACGAGCAGTGGGAATGCTGAACCTTCTGCGCAAAAAAAATGAAGGCATGTGCCGAGGGGGAAGAAGGGACGACACCTGTGACCACGGCTTGTCCAAAAGATCGCTGAGGGTAAATCCTCCTACGCATAACGCTGGAGAGTTGAAGGGATGACGAAAAACAGTTGCATAAAAAATCAACGTAGCCGATGACGAACGTTGAAATGTCCACGCTAGGATAAGGCGGGGTGCTCCAGCTTTAATCACCGAGATTAGGTCATTCGCATGATAAGTGGCTCTGTATCCTACCATAAAACAGACTTGAAAATATTATGTTATCACAGTGCCGACGACGCCAATATGCGACTGGTCCTCTCTTGCTTGGTTGTGGTCTTGGACCTTGGGTAAAATGAGGCGGTACTGCAGTATCAAGGGGAAGGGAACCTGGCATCCATAGCGATGTTAAAAGCAAACCCATGGGGTGCGTAACCCTTCAACCGCTATTTAAATCACAACAGCGAATACATAGGGCAGCTGTTTGTTCGAGTGGCTCTGAGCGTCTGGAGAAATATACCCCAAACGTGAATGGCTTACCTCAGCCTTGCTCGAAAACAATGAAGGCAATGGAGACAGACGTAAGTACTGTCGGGGGCATGGTGGCAAAGTATCGCCCCGAGCACTCTCTTTGCAATCATTGCAGACGACGGAAACTCACACAAGGACCGTTCTGGATGGAAATGTAGCGACATTTCGTCTCCATAGTAGAGTCATTCCTCTCGAAGAGCTTTAATGTAAAATAAAACGTCCTTATACATATTAACTCCCATAGTGGTAAGCGCTGTGTAGTTCGTGATCCCATTAGGGTACGCCTTTATAGATATTTTTGCAGGACCCATAACACAACCTGCGAGTAAATTAGTCTGGTTCCGTGGTACCCTAGAAAAAAAAGGAAGGTATAAACGCGGGGTCTGGTTCCGTGGTACCCTAGAAAAAAAAGGAAGGTATAAACGCGGGGAAAGCCCCTCTTTGACCCCCATGTATCTCACTCGCTATTCCTTGTAGGCGTATGGGAGGCGAATATATACCGGGGATGGGAGAAATACAGCCCCTTTCTCTCCCTTGTTTTTTTGTTTGACTTCAAAGCTGATACCTGCCCGCTCAACTAGGACGTATCTACAACTGTAGTAGCTAATGCACATAGCGATTCCACAGCACGCATTTTGCTTTTGTTTGAAGGTGAAAACCATACAAAGTATGATTTTTTTCTGCAGTCCGGTCGGTGAGTGTGTAAGTTGCTTATAGTTTACGGGGGGCTCTACAGTCTCTGTCAACTTGCAGTGCGTGAGGACCCAGGCGCGTTGCCGAACATGACGATTCAACCAGCCGCGCGTGTTGTACTTGATTTAGCCTGTCATAATTCGATCATCACGAAACTAAACTGCGTCTGGCCACTATGTCTCGGGTTGATATGATAACATTAGGAACACATTCTCGAAGTCTCACGGCTGGCCTACTGAATAGAAACGATGGTAAAGGGAGTCTCGACGTAATTCTTCACAAACACTAACTTTGGCGAGTCGGTTGTCCTTCCGCTGCGACAAGCTCGACGATGTTCCCCGCGTCAAACATGTGGGAGTGCTAACCCGAGGTTGAAAGCACACAACAGATATCATCAAACGGTGCAAGCGCTCAACCGATGGCCGGCAGCACAAGTAGTGTATATCGATGGAATCTCCGTATGCGTCCGATACGATGGGCGAGGCGTTCGTGTTTATTTTATCGCACATGCACAATACGATAGGCTTCTCCAGCGAGCGGGACACGGCGATTTCGGCCCTTGCTGTTTGTACAGAATTCTTGTTCGGCGTCCTCCCATACAAGGTATAACATGCATGGCTCGGAGTCGAGTATAAAAGCGAGAGGACCCACCCAGGCCATGCATATCCCTCCCTCCCATCCATCAATGAACTCGACGTTGTCATCCAGCGAGAAAAAATCCACCTCGCAAGAGGTTCTTAATATTTTTACGCGGCTTACTTTTCATGAAACTTGCGTACTACTTCACGGCCCTTCCCGCCTGGTGCAAGCAATGTCACCTGGTCGGTGAGAACCCGACGTCCTCTATCCCGATATCGTAGGGACGCGAGGATCTATGCTACTACGACCATGACCATGCACGACAAGGGATGAGCACACCCCCCGCTCCCCTCCTTTCCCCGACAGTGGTATCGCCTGTCAGAACTGAAACATGTTACTAGATGTACTCTCAACCTCTAACTATTGTAGCTATTCATATATTGGAGTACAGCAACAGTATTGTTGAGAACCGATATGCTAAAGGACTGCCAAAATAAATTATCTTTCTGAAGTCAATTTGTAGACAAAACGTTGCTTGCTGCTGTGGCACTTAGCCCCCACGTTCAAGAGGGAAAATGGTCCAGAGAACATTGCTCATTTCGCGCCTTTCTCCAGGGTACCAGGTATTACCTGGTACAAGCTAGCAAGTACGTGGTACATGACATGTGTGTGCAAACACACCTGGGGCACAATTGAGCAGAGGGCTCCGAACAGACCACCCCCCCCTCAATCCCGCCGCTGGAGCACAACAGTTGTCGAGCAATGACACTGTCGGGCTGGTGCCTTAATGTTTGAGCTCATCAATCAATGTCACCCGAAGCAAGACTTGGAAAAAGTTTGTTCGAGCAACCCGACCAGCATTTTCATGCGCTACTACTGTAGTCCTAAAATATATGGTATCTACATAATATCGCAAAAATATCATACCAACCTGTGCAGTAGTTGCTCACTTTAGGAGCTCAACCCGTGTTGAGCCATGACGTGGTGTACTAACCCCTGCCATGGCAGGCATTGCTCTGTCATGACGTCTATTCATCCTCTAGAGGAGCGCTTCGGTTTCTTTGTGGCGTTGCCCTCTCCACGAGAAGGGATGCGCTTCTTGCTCCTTCTCGGCGACGGCTGCCCGTTGTCGGTTCCGATCGTCGGGGGCGGCTTCTTGTCAACGTCCTTCTTCAGCGCGTCCCACACCGGCAGCACCAGCGAGTACGCCGGGTCGGAGGCTAGCGTGCGGTATCTGTCGATCAGGAATCCTTCGCCAATCAGCTCAAGCGTTCTCTCCGTCTTCTTTTGGGCTGGAAAATAATATTATACGATGGAACAATGGAAGCAAGCGGAGGGCATTGTTGGAGATAGGATACTGTTGTAGAAAATACCACAGAGGGATAGCTGACTCGTGGCAGCCGAGCGTTACGAGTGATGCTACTTTTAGATTATTCGATGTCAGCTTTTGCTATCATGTGTCGCAGAAGCCGCCAAGTGTCCGATGATGCTATGTACGAGCAGGCGACCTGGTCCGTCTTGCCCATGTTTTGACTCTGACTTTTGTTTCAAAGAGGAATGGAATCCTACTAGGCTACGTTCATGCTTCAATCCCAGAAGGTTCCGATTTTAATTCTCTTTGCGGCTGCCCTACCATACCCACTTCATCGGCGCCCGTTGTGATGCCGTCGTATGCCCCCATGAAGTCACAAAGCTCCCCTTGTTCACAATAAAGTGCACCGATATCCACTCTCCGCTAAAAATGCCCAGATAAGATGGGTACAACCAGGTATATTGTTTTGGGTAGTTGCACGTTCACTGGGGAGCCTAGGGCTGTCCCGGGGCAAACCATGTACTGGTATAGTAAGCATAGGGGGACGCATGTGGTTAGGGTCAGTCGTGGGTTCAGATGTTCTGATTACTATGCCCCCCCGTACTAATAAACGTGTCGTTAGGGGTAGAATAAGCACTGCACTGAAACGGAGAAACTGTCTACATCTACTGGTGCATGCAGTTATATCCCAGCTGTGAATGGAAGGTGTGCGTATCAAGCTCTTCAAGCCGCTCGGCACCACGGCTAAAACGCTGACGTGAAGAGAAGGAATGCGGCAACTCTAGCCCTGCTGACCTGTCGCGGCCGCCAACACGTGGCGACACGGCAGTTGCATCTTTTGAGGGCCTTCGCAAGAGCATTTCATTGTCGGAGTCTGGTCTGAAGCTGAAGTGCCCCAGTGCACAGTTGCCGTGTGCCCGCTTGAGCAGCCCTTCTTGCTGTCCATCACGTAAAAAGTGTCAACTCCGAGAGGGGACGTTGCGAGCCTGTAAAACGCAAGAAAACACGTCACGGAGCAGGGTGAGAAGCTGTATGCAGCAGACGAATGCTGACGTGGTGGTGTAGTCAGTGTCGTACCCACAGTGACGACTATATATGTATACCACGCCTGCCACGCCTAATCTGTGGGTACTCAAAATCTGGTTTTAAAGCTGTTTATTCGTACTGCTAATGCCAGAGCACAATACGTCGAACGCGTATCAAAAAGAGCCATTATGATCGAAAAACGTTGACCCTGATTTTTCTCTCTTTCCTAAAACGCAAAACGAGGAAGAGGAAACGACATGCCAGGTAAAACATTTCCTGAACCAAAAAAATAACAGAGGTAACACAATCAAGAACGCTTAGATATCCCCTTTTTAGGAACAACTCTAGGAAACTCAGGACATAGCACTCTTCGATAATAACAACCCAATACAACTGTTGTTTGTGGTGCTTCGTACTGAAAATGACACCTTCAAAAGGACAGATGCGCCCAGGAACAGACTTTTGACTACATGTGACGCGTTCTACGTTAGAGGTAGCACATTTCCGCTAAGCTATTTTTTGAATGACGGGGTTCCTTAACCCAAAATCGTCGGAATGCCAATCTTGTTTCGGAAAATGACGTTTTTTATATAGCTGGGGCACGAGATTATTCATCGGGATGCAATTTGGTTTTTGCTGAGGTCAGTTTTTGGGGGAGCTCTCCCTTAGGTGAAGAGCCTCATTTCTATCGTAGAACGCCTCATGTATTCTAAGTAACTTACTCCGGTCCTCCCACCAAGGCAGACATACCACCACTCTCACCCCCGGGACCAGTCGAACTCCCGCTTGTAGAGCGCCATCGCGTGCGGCGTGAACCGTTGGCTTGTGTCATCCTTCTTCAGCTCGCCAGCCTCGTACAGCCTCTTGGCAATGAGGAGGACGCCACCGTGCACCAGGTTGAACACGGGCAGCCCTCGAAGCTGAGGGCAATGGGAGGGGGTGACAGGACAATCGTGTCATGATCGATGGCAAGCATGCCCTTTTTCTGATCTCCCGGTGCCACTGCTAGCTCGGGGAATCCAATGCTGGCTCCTTATTGGACCACCAGGGATGCACGAAGGGGATGCAAAGTACAGGATTTTACAACAGCACACTTGTACGATCGAGCATACTTGGTGCACAGAGGCGAGCTACGGTGGGTGTGCGTGGGTAGTGGATACGTAGCACGTACATTTTCCGAGACTCAGCTTACAGTTGAGTGAGGAGCTCCCCCCCCCCCTTTCGAGCAAAAATGTAAAATAAACACGCCACTCAGAACTGTCTGGGCTCATAACCTGCAACTCCTACGGTATCGAAGGTGCAACTCCGACCGCGACACGGCCACACAGAGTAGTTCAGGTGTCTCGTGCGTGATATCTGTGCACTAAGATAGATCTACGGCGCCCTCGGGTGTTGTAATACCACGTTGGAAACCCGACAAGCGGAAGGTTTGGAGGGGTGACGCTTCTGGGGCTTTTCTTTCAGTGGCTCAGAGATACCCGCGCGGGCGGTTACTCTATTTTTCTTTTGCGGTATTCTTGAGCGTCCAAGCTTCTCGGTGTGGCGGCTTGCACGCCCATGGGACCATCTGTTACGCTGTGCCAACGAAAACAGTCTATATTCCGTTCTTAAGTTTGGTGCAGAGTTACTCACTCGCACAGTACAGAATGCTAGTGGCCAAAACACGCCAGATGAAATGGGAGTGCCCCCCCTACCGTAGTCACTCACTGTAAAACAGACTAACTTTTTGATAAGACGGCTACATATTGCTTTGGGCTATTTTGTTTTTAAATCACTGGCGGGCTCCTTGACTGAAGAAGTACACCTTTTTCGTGTTGGTGCCTTGATTTCTGCGCAATGCTTCGCACGGCAAGCTCAACGTCGCACTCGAAACATGTCGTCGAACAAGCTTGTTCCAGCAATGTTTCTATGCTCTGTGTGCGCTGTTTTCACATCAAATTGTCATTTCTACCTACCTAACTACGCCAGTATACGCCGTGTCCGTTGTGATTCCTTATCCTAGAGAGATAATTCTGTGGTCACAGACTGAGAGAGGGAAAGTAACAAAATTCGTTTCTATGCACTACTGTATTTAGAGTTAAAACAGATGTTATACGTACTACGTACTTACATTTCGGAGCAGGGTGCTACTATTTTTTTTCAGGTTGTTGGGCGAGGTAGATAGTTCCTACCTCGTAAACTATTATCCAGTTAGAAGCCTCATAAAAACAAGTTGCTACCCAGATCGCAGCACGCGTCAATGACCGTAGTCCCGAATTGGGGACAATCGACTCAGACTTCGATTGGTTTATCCCCAAGACAAGACTGCAGGCCCAAGGTATCTAACGCGTTCTACGATAGAGGTTGTAGCACATTCCGCTCCAATGTTTCTTAATGACGGGGTTCTTTAACCCGAAATCGTCGCAATGCCAATCTTTTCCCCGAACAATGACGGTTTTGAATACTTGGGCCATGGGATTATTCATTGGGATGCAATTTTAGTTTTGTTGAAGTCAGTTTTCGGGTGAGGTATGGAGCTCCTTAAGGTCAAGTGAGGAGCCTCAGCAAGTTTAGGGTGAACCCCTACCGTTGAACGTTTCAAGGGTTGAGAGGTATAAACGTGTATGTATACGAGGTACAAAAGGGCAAGATGCATACAGCGGACGCCGTTGGGCGGGCGAACGTTCAAACTGCGTTTGGGCCATGCCCGCGTTCCTTGTCAACACTCAAGGTCTGCCAGAACACACCCGTGGGCGTCAATTGCCTGGTCAGGCTATTATGAAGGAACGCGGTCATATTTTCCTCGCGTGCATAATCATCAACAAAACAAAAACTCCTTTCACCTCGCCAAGCATGCTGTTGACCGTCTCCGCTGGGTTGGAGGTGACCTGGTCGCAGCAGACGTTCTTTCGGCTCGCGTAATGCGCCCAGGTAGCGTGCGGGATTGCGTCCAGCTTGGCGTGCGCTTCAGGTGCAGTTGCGGAGAGGAATCCCATGTGGCGCTCAAAGCCTGCCTCTGTAGGGTCCCTCGCGGCACTGTAAATGTTGATCGAGCCGGCCTTGTGAGCACGAGAGAGGCAAGAGACGGTACAGCGGGGGGGAAATAAGTACAAACGTTCGTCCAAATGGCGAGTTTGCGTGTGGCACACCAAGGGTTTGGTCAGCAACAGAAGTCAACACAAGCGGGATTGTATTGTCGACACACTCCATACTTCCCAAAACGAACAATACCGGGATACGCTTACGTAGCCTACGAGTAACCGAATGACCAAATCACACGCCATACGTCAACACAAAATATGATGTAAAACACTGATCAGATTTTTGCCGATGTTGGGTGGTTTCTCAATCGAGAACCATCGTCATTCTGAAATAGTCGACCAAAACGCGCTGAACAACACATATGGGGTAAACAAGAGTCTTATTTTGACGAAACGGGGTGATTTCCTCAAGTCATTCGGAAATAGGTTGGGCGAAAATCGTACCACCATCATATACTGGCACGAGTTTTCTTTGATTTTTGTTTAGCCTGTCCGGTGACCACGGACTCAACATTAGGACATGTTAGGTAATGTGAGAACACCAGCGAGTGTACCCAACAAATAATTTGCAAAGCAAGAATCGGATTCAGACGAAATGTCGTGGTTTCTCGATCGAGGTTTCTCCATCACTCAGAAATAGGTTCGTCAAAATCGTGCACAACAAACAGAACGTACCAGGTACGAGGGCGATATACCAGGTATGCAACGATAATCGGATTCCAAGAATGTCAGGTTGGTTACGAATCGAGAAGCCCCATCACGAAGAAAAATAAAACAAACGTGTGGGCAAGGCGTGCCACTACTATCGCACATATTACACTTCGTACCAGTACAATACATTAGTGGACCACGTACATTGCCAACGGGGCCTAAGCTCCGGATGATGTGCTGGAGGCAGTGGCGGACTTCCGTGAGCGGGGCGTGCTTCGCCAACGCGCTGTCCGCTCCTTTAGCACCATCAGTGAAGCACGTGGTGGCCGCGTTGTTCATGAAGTCCTCCATCTGCTTATTGCGCATAGCCTGCCTCAGCAGGTACTTGTATGCCGAGGCGCATTCCTTGGGCACCACCGCAAAGGCGCAAAGGTTGACCTTGTTGTCGGCGTCCGTGGTAGTGATGGTCAGGATGGTGCCGGGCCACTTTCCTTTCAGGTGGGCGCCGTCGAGGGAGTAGCACTACATCAACGAGGAACAGCAACAGACGGGCGATGGATCAAGGTAATTGGAATATTTGTGCTTTCCTAGGGTTGCACCTACCCGGTATTTGTTTCTGAGGTTTCTTACTCGAGGAGCAGGTTTGTACCTCACCCAAACACTGACTTAGACTCGATCTACTTGAAGACTTAAACCCGATCAACCTTAAACTTCAACCTGATCAACTCGCTGTTTCTCTGTCTTTTTATGAGTCGTTGAAATTAATAACTTTCTCTTGCTGTGTCTCTATTGGCTTATTGGCAGGCTGGTGAGGGAGTCAGTGACAACCTTGCTCCGCCACCACGTTCGGCATTTTGTTCAGGTACGTACTAGCAACCCGTGTTCCACAGTACTGTAGGTATATCACGAAATATATAGTACAAAACGAACTAATAACTTATAATGTAGGACATTCACACGATATGGGGAAATTCCTCATTTCGACAGTCCCGTTAGTCACAAAAAAAATGTGCTAACTCTACTTCAGCACGTCTCGGACCTCCGCAGTGAGGACGAAACGAAGCACAACGACATTGGGCTCAACAATGTCAATAATCCCAGTCATTGTAGTGTACACTGCGGACACGTAAATAGCGTACGACAAATAAAACTTGTAAAACGCCACCAGTATTCGTTATTCAACATCATGATCCCTATATCGTGCATAGCGCGCCACGAAAGTCTTGAGCGAGCACAAAGCATAGCAGAAATGCTGGCTCACAATATCAGTAGTCTCGGCCAATGAAAATTACACACGACAAACCCCAAAATATCCCTGGAAAGCATTATTCTACAGTACATGATGTTGCGGGTGAGGTTCGTTGCGACTCTTGCCCCCCCGAACCGACGGCATATATACCAGGTATGTACCATACCAGTCGACGAAGTATGTTTCGTCGGCTCTGCTACGTAGTGAAGCCATGCCTTCGACGAAGTTTGGAGACCGCAACAGCGTGATGGACTCTAGACTCCACGCAAGAGACGCGAAAGACGCGTGCAGCAGTAGCGGTTAGAAAAGAGCTATGGCAGCTATATTTTCTGAGTCTCCTCACCTGAAGAAGCTCTATACTACCAGTAAGCTAATCGAGTAAGTCACCCAAAAACATAGTTCGAGAAAATATAGGAGGGCAATTCCATGGGCTACGAGTACTGACTCTCTTGGGACTCCAGAGGGGACAATTGACGACCAGAAAGTGACGATTGCAGCACCAGCCCCTGGTGCTTGCGAAGTTACATGCAAGGAGTCTCACGGTACGGGCACTACATGATCCTACCCGTACTGCTCGGTGCTGACGCTTCTCGTGGTCAACAGTTGATCCCACTAACGTTGCCGTCGTTTAGGTAGCTACCCCACCGTGCCAAAAAGGATTGATGGCAATATCGCGAAGATCATCGTGAAACACTGTTAATAGTGGCATTGGGTCAAGGAGCCTATTATCAATGGCCAGTCAGAAATAGGTTGGCCAAAAAGTGCTATTAGCTACTGTACGCATCTATCGTAGCACGCGTTGCTTGAGCCCAATCAGTTGTCACTGACTCTCAAACTACCTAATAACTACATGCCACAGACTCTCAAACTACCCAATATAGTTGAATCGGACGTATATATGTAGACTAGTGTTTCATATCACGTACAATACTACCAGGGTCTTCGCTGTATTGATAGATACCTATCCCGTATAGTTAGTTGTTCATCCTGGTACGTTTTGTCACAATCAGATGTTGGGGGTGAGGAGCTTCATGATTTTTAGGTGAAGCACTCTGGTCAAAACAAGGTACAGACACACGTAGTAATACAAACATCAAAAGGCACCAAAGGGAGAGGCTTCAACCACAGCGTTATTACTATACGGTGACAGGTGGCGCAATGTAGATCACATCCAAGCTGCGGCTGTGCGCTTTGTGCTATCGAATCCAGGGCTCTTCGCGGGCCATGACCTTACCCGCGGGTCGGGTCAGGAAGATTTCGAAATCTCACGGGTTAGGTCGGTTCGGGTCGACCCGCGAGATTTGACCCGACCGGTGAACAGCTCTGACGAAATGGACTTATACCACCAACAACGAGGTTGTTGCAATCTTGTGACCTACCTGTCACTGTCGCAACTGTCAAGCTTAGCGTCCGTTGTACAACACAATTGTACACAATTGAGCGCAATGGTTTACAAATACGGTGCATACTTGGTATTTTGATGGCAACTATGATGCAGCCATAGATAGTTCGTTCAACGAACCTGCTGCGGACTGTTGGCAGCGACGTTCGCGGATCCGCCCGGCATGACAAAGCAGCGCAGGAAGGTCCCATCTTCTTCCCACTGTCACCGAAGTATCGCATCCAAGGAGGGCACCACAGCGAGGCATCACAGCAAGACATCATAGCAAAAGGCGGGGGAAAGTCTAAACACTTCGATAATGCTGGGTATGATATACACGAGAGACCATAGATCGCTGACGAAGGGTCACGGAAATGATAATTTTTCTGATCCCGTGTGCAAGGCGGAAGATAAATGTTCCTGATAGCTGCACTAAGCCATAAACCAATCCACACGGGGATGTCACGGCCACGACACACCAAACGTGATCACCCCTAAATCACGACAGCAGCATAGCAGGACCGGGGGTGCAAGGCCTACAATGCAGTACTACTCTGGCGAACACAACATATAATTTTTTGGCGCTGTCGTAAAAAACAAAGTTGGCGGTTACACAAAATACAACCAACCAACGATTTCACATGAAACATCATTAAATAATTATTGTTGACAAGTGGTCAAAATCGGGTATGCCGATGTTTTTGTGGCCAAAATCGGGTTCCTTTCTATTTCAGTGACTGCGACGGCCCCAGGACGCCACCTCGTTGGCCAACGCCGGCCACCACCCGGTGCTGGCCACATTTGCGCCGGGTATATCCGATTTTGGCTACTTACCCCCCAAGAGGTACCCGATTATTGTACCCACCTACCCGAAAATCGTCAGACTATATTCGACCACAACGACCAACCTCCACCTCGGCGTTCGTGCCCCTCGTCCCGACGAAGACGGGGAAAAACCATCTGCGTGATGTCCATGATTAGGTTCGTTCCAGACTACGTAATTCAATCGCTCTCTCTCTGCTGTAGTGCTGAACCAACCACACACAAACCACCGCGCTCCCTCCCTCTCCTCTCCTCTCCCAGACCAAATTTAGCACAGCCAGCCCTCTTTCTCCCCTTCTCCCGAACCCGAAGCAATCTAAGCACAGCAGCAATAGTAGTGACAGATCATGAGCGACTACTACTACTATTGCTGCTGCGCTTAGGTTGCTTAGGGGCTAACGACTTCGTCACAAGTAATAAAGTTTTCCATACACAATGAGTGGGCATTGCTATGCAACATCTCTTCTTATTTCTGGGCCACGCTGGGATTCTTACGCAAGGCAGGGTGTGTCCCACGCCATTTTCAGTAAAAAAATGTCATTTTCTTCTTTTCGTCCAGCCCTCGCCGAGCCTGATAAAGCAGTCAAATTCGTGCAGGTAATTGCTGTCGCGTACTGCTGTAGTCAACATGTATATTTTTGACACCCACGCGCCGGGTTTTGTTCGGTGCTTTGGGCATTATACGTATGTATCTGGACAAAAAAACATTCGTATAAGAGGAGTAAAATGCATCCTATTCGTATCGTACGTGGTCGAGTAAATTATCATGGCGACACGATACGGTCATGATGATGATGAGATGACGCCTCCGAAAACAACACGAAGAATCTTTGCCGCGAGGCAACAGGTAATATACAGAAATGTTGGACGACGACGGACGAACTGCTCGTTCGTGCCAGGGGTATATAAGCTACCAGTATGAGTCAAATTGTTAGGAAGTTAATGTTACGTATCGTCAACAATTTTGCTGTGTACCCAGCGGAGTTGCGGTGAAACGAGATCGGCTCGGATAGGCGCAACTCCAAACGTCATGTGAGTTCCACTACACACCCAGTACCGGTCAGTACATACATTCGTTACCAGTCATTCCGGGTCTCGATACTCCTGGTACTGGCAGATACTATAATATATACGTACTGCTGTGTTGTAGTTTCCAACTTTACTCTATCCAGGTAACTCTGCTGGGTACACTGCAAAATAGTTGACGGTACGCAACATCAACTTCCTAATTTGTTTTACATACGTATATATTCGAATGTTTTTATTCCAGATACGTACTTGTACTGCCCAAAGAACCCAACAAAACCCGGGGCGTGCGTGTCAAAAAGATGCATGATCATTAATATGATATTAATACAGCAGTACGCGACAGCAACTACCCGTACGAATTTGACTGTTGAGAATTTCAGGGTCGACGCCTGGACGAAAATAAGAAAATGACATTTTTGTACTGAAAATTGAGTAGGACGTACCCTGCCTTACATGAGAATTCCGTTGTGGCCAGAAATAATAGAGACGGTGCATATAGCAATTCCCACTCCTTGTGTCTGGATAACATTTTACGTGATTTGTCACGAAGTTGGTACCGTCGCCCATGGTTGCTTTTGTTCGGCATAAGGGGAGAGAGAGGGCTGTGCTAAATTTAGTCTGGGAGAGGAGAGGGGAGGGAGAGAGAGCGGTGGTTTGTGTGTGGTTGGGTCAGCACTACAGCAGAGAGAGCGAATAGACCAGTCTAGAATGAACCTACGAGTCATGGACATGACGCAGATGGTTCTTGCTCGTCCGCATGAACCCCGGGGTGGTGGTTGGTCGTTGCGGTCGACTAGTCTGGCCATTTTCGGGTGGTAGGTGGTAGGTAGGGACCATAATCGGGTACCTGTTGGGGGGAAGTAGCCAAAATCGGGTATACCCGGCGCAAATATGGCCATCATCGGGTGGTGGCCGGCGTTGACCAATCAATGAGATGGCGTCCTGGGGCCGTCGCGGCCACTGAAATAGAAAGGTACCCGATCAGCAATTTTAGCAACCAAGTCATCGGGTACAACCGATTTTGGCCACTTGTCTTTATTGTTCTTGAGTGGAAACCCCTTTTCCGGTGTTGGAGGGATATGATAGCATGGTCATTCATACAGCAACAGCACGACAAGTCAGACGACGGCCTTGTTCACAGCATGCAACGCACGAGGCGCCCGCGTAGCCACTCACCTGTTACGAGCCGGTCACAACCAAAACCTTAGCGTCCCTGCAAAATCTTCTCTCCAAAATGCTCTTTATCGCGAGCATTGTGTGGATGTGCTCTTCACATTAAACCGTTCCTACTACCCGTGGACATCTAGCACAACTAGTAGTAGTGTCCGTGCCGATTCTTCAATTTGTGGTCACAAAACTACGCCACAGAGACACTACACCATAGAGACTGTTTTGCTGAAGGGTTCTGGAGGAAATAACGAAATAACAAAATTCGATAAAAAGGTTGTACAATAAGTATTTATAAAATCTCTTGCGGATTTGGTTCAGGCCTGAGGTTGGTCCAAGTAAAAGCCACTCTGGCAACGCTACCTCCCCGAACTCCTGACCTCTTGCCACGGAACCGGCGAGAGAGTGTGTATCCTACAATGTCCGTTCTTCCGACCCCGGGGGCATCTCAATCGATCGAGTGTGTGTGCGTCGTGAAACGTCCGCGCATACGCATACATACCTTCATGCATACAGACGGATATAATGAACTTACTTTTGCAATGTGTGTGCTGCTCACACCGGCGTCCCCGGTGGCTTGGTAGGTGGTCCGCGAGCCTATCAAGATCAATTTCGTGAGTTCGAGTCTCACCGAGTGCATGCTCATAGGGATTTTTTCTTGCATAAAATTGATTAGCGGAAAGCGCGAGAGCGTGAGTTAGCTGTACATTCGATGAAAATCGACGAGCAGTGGGAATGCTGAACCCTATGCGCGATAAAAACTAAAGGCACGTACCGGGGGGGAGAAGGGACGACACCTGTGACCACGGCTTGTCCAGAAGATCGTCGAGGGTAAAACCTCCTACGAGTGGGCTGGAAAGTAAAAGTGATGATAAAAAAAAAAAAAAAAAAAACATATATATATACGTGCGACCCCAATAGGAAGCTGCTTATTTGAAGTCTAACTCACTCCGAACAGAGAGGTCCACCGTGCAGGGTACGCCAGAGGCGCGACAGACGTGACGCTTGTCTCTTCACGAAGTAGGACGTCCCAGGGATACCAGGTACACGCCTACACATCACTCGTAACCTGCCCTCGCGTAATTTCGTAGATTCCACGGCAGCGAACACCATATATCAGAACATTATTGCGTGTACTGACTGTTGTATGTAATATTGTACTACATACAGCAGTACCGTACGATGATGCGCCGACAGTATATATATGCCCCAGGCCGACCGACACATCCTACGTCCTATGCCACAGCACGAATTTAGTGTTCAGTGTCACTTCAGTACTGTTTTTCATAGGGAGGGGGGGGGGGGCAACAGCAGCATTGATTGATACCACCATGTCCTTACATATAAGGACTACTTGTACTTAATATTTGTATACAAATGGTATCTATATTCCGGTACAGAGTAGTACTGAATAGCGTGCGTATGCCTGATTCGACGCGAGTCGACAAGGGGTATTATACGAGGTATAATATGTATACGGTTGGCGGGTAGGCGATACACCACGTATCGTACGTATGAAACGTGATACACTGATGTACGCTCGTAGAGTATGGGACTTGGAGAGGAAATCATGGCCACGTGTGCAGCCCTTGAGCACTTACAGAGACAATCTGGTATGCACCTGGAACATGTACCACTAATAATTTGCTATTTTTCTGTCGAGTTTTCGGGAGCCGGGTCTCACTGGCTCACCTTCACCGAGGTCACCGTGCCACTGCTGCCGGACTGGAGCTCCGACAGGAAAGACGAGAGGGCGGTGAACCCCTCTGCGTTTCCCGCGGCGGTAGTGCCCAGTGCCTTTGCCTTTCCTCGAAGGGCAGCCCTCGTGTGTACGTCGACGCCTATCTGGGCCCTGATAGTCTTCCTGATGGCCGGCCCACTAATACCGGGGTTGGCACCCACCAGAGTCGCTATCTCCCCCTCCAGTGCCGCAACGCTCGACCCCTTCTGTTCGCCAGCGCAGTTATCGTGCACGAAGTTAGCCACCGTGATACCCCAAGCTTTGGTAACGCTGGACAGGTACGCGCGAACTTGAGCTCGGCACCCAACCTCCTTGCCGTTAACGACCTTGCGACCCGTGCAGGCATAAAATTTCTGGTTGCCTCCACCCCCGGCACTCTTACACCATCGGAAATGAGCTAGAAAGCTTCGCTGGATGGCAATCCTCAGGACCTTAACATCATGGAACTGCTGGCCAACGTAGACCGCTTGAACGGCGAGGGCTGATGGTCTCTCCGGGTCCATGGCCTCTGTGACCCAGGAAGATTGATTGTGTTCTATTAATATTACGATGATCTGATGCCTGGATACTTGTTTCGAATGGCGGCACTAATTGTGTGGTCAGTGGAGGACTACGATGCGGTCCTCGGGCGAGTAAATAGTACACCAGCAGTTCATGTGTGTGTTATTTCTACCCGTCGACATCCAGCTCAACTAGTGTCCGTCCCCATCCACTCCGTATATTCATACTGGCTCCGTACATCGTACGGTAGGTACACCAAATGGTCTTCTACCAGTACAAACAAACAACAAAACAACCAACATCAGCAGCAGTTCCAATCCGTTGTACGGGTATCATGTTGGATACCAAGTATGCACTATTAATACGAATTTTATGCATGTTTTCGAAGCGATGTCATGATGTAAATGACGCTATTAAGTATAAAAATGGGATATAGACGAGACGTATTACGGAGCTTTCAAAGTTGAGTATCAACTACTTACTCAGTCGAACTCACAGCGGATGTATTTCATAATTTTAGAAAACGACGCTAAAAAGCACCATCACCCGTATCGGCCACTGAACACTGAACAGCACTGAACGAGTAGCTGTATAATAGACATACAGATTTTGTTTGCATGCAACCGTTTTCTCACGTACGTATTGGGCAATAACAACTGGGGCGCGACCACAAAAGTATAGCCCAACGCATATATACATGTTGTGTCACATACGCCTGTCACGTACGACACGGTTTATCATACTACCCCACCCTTGACCCATGCGTTTTGTGTCAAACGTCAAACGTGATCCCGCTATCTTGGCTGCAATTAGCGTACGACGTATTACATAGGCACAGCCGTGTACGTCTACGTCCCCGGTGGCTTGGGTAGGTGGTCCGCGTGCCTATCAAGATCAATTTCGTGTGTTCAAATCTCACCGAGTGCATGCTCGTAGGGACATTTTCTTGCATAAAAAATTGATAAGCGGAAAGCGCGAGAGCGTGAGTTAGCTACATTCGATGAAAATCGACGAGCAGTGGGAATGCTGAACCCTATGCGCGATAAAAATGAAGGCACGTACCGGAGGGGAGAAGGAACGACACCTACCTGTCACCACGGCTTGTCCAGAAGATCGTCGAGGGTAAAACCTCCTACGAGTAGGCTGGAAAGTAAAAGTGATGATGAAAAAAAAAAAAAAAAAAAAATGGCATACAAAAATAAACGAGTCTTTGGCGCCATCGAGAGGACTGCTGTAGCTGTGCTTGAGTGTCCTTGTTGTAGTGTTGGTGCAGTGTGGTGCTGCCGCTATAGCGCCGTTACGTGCGAACAGGAAACCACGAAAAGACGGCGACACTCAGCTACTACTATAACGGGGGACCATAAAAAATAGGAACAAATATTATTAGTAAAATAGGTAAATATATAGGTTTTTGTGTGTACCGTAGGTCCTATTTACTATGCCCCCCGGTGATCCTCCTCCTCGTCCTTCTCGTCCTCCTCCTCGTACCACTACTACTATTAATACTACTACTACTACTACTACTACTACTACTACTACTACTACTACTACTACTACTACTACTACTACTACTACTACTACTACTACTACTACTACTACTACTACTACTACTACTACTACTACTACTACTACTACTACTACTACTACTACTACTACTACTACTACTACTACTACTACTACTACTACTACTACTACTACTACTACTACTACTACTACTACTACTACTACTACTAAATACTACTACTACTACTACTACTACTACTACTACTACTACTACTACTACTACTACTACTACTACTACTACTACTACTACTACTACTACTACTACTACTACTACTACTACTACTACTACTACTACTACTACTACTACTACTACTACTACTACTACTACTACTACTACTACTACTACTACTACTACTACTACTACTACTACTACTACTACTACTACTACTACTACTACTGCTACTACTATTCGGAAGAGCGGAGCCACCTGGGGCTAGGTCAGGCCTGGGGTGGGGGGACAGGGCGAACATATCACACGGCACCCTCAGCGCGGGGATTTTCGAAAATGTGAGGCAAGCGCCAGAATATAATTTAGGCAGCCGGCCCCATATGACGGTGGGGGCGTGAGGGGGAGAGGAGGGGTCGTTGGAGGGGGGGGGGGGGGGGGACCGGGAGAAGGGGAGGGGACGGGGGGAGTGGGGGGCGGGGGGATATGGCAAGCCTCCCGTTTTGGACATAATGTGGCGGAAGTCCCACCGCAGTAAGGTAGCCCGGGCAACACGGCGCGGGAACAGATTGCCCCCGCCGTTCGACACGTTGGACGACGTGAAGCCGATCACCTGCGATTTCATCCTAACAGGGCACGGGGCGCGACATGTGGCGTCGCTGTGGGAATTGATGTCCAGACGTTTGCCCATAAGGTTCGGTTTTGCGAGCGGTGAGGGGCGGTGGAGGTGTCCCTAGACCTCAGCGTGGATGCGATGTTCTTCCTGCGAATGAATGTCGCGCAGCACGTACAGAACGGCACCACGGCTTGCAGCAGACAACACTGCGGCGGTCGGCCATCTTGTGAGAGCGCTTCAGGGTGGTAGTAGTCGAGCAACGCATCCGGACGTTCCACCCACAGAAGGTGCGGGTAGCGGCATCGAGGAAATTCCAACTAATGTTCGTGAAATGCTTCAACGAGGACCTGCAGGAGTGGACGAAAGAGGTGACGTGGCGGGGGCTTCTGCTGCAGCAGCAATCAAGGAGCTCATTTCCTGGCCCGAACAAGGCGGGTCCAATGCCGCTGCTTCCGTTTTCGCTGACATATATGTGGATCTCAGCGGCACCCATCCAACTCTTGCACACAGCGGGGTTCGGGTCTTGGACGGGATCTGGGGAAAGAGGGGGGGACACCGCGAGGCGTTACAAGGCGGGAAGGGGGGGAGGGGGTGGGGCGGCAAAGCCAGGGGGCCGAGGCGGGGGAAGGGGGGAACACGGAGCGGATGGGGGGGTCAGCGGGGGAGGGGACTACCGGGACGATTCACCCGATGGGGCGCCTGTAATCATGTAGCAGAGAGAGAGGAAGCCGTGCAGGTACATCCACGAGACAGTACATAGTTATCGAACGGCACGTTTCTACTGCGGGAAGAAGGGGAGTTGGGGAAGCGCAAGAAGGGGGGAGAGGGGGCAAGGCGGGGGATCGTAAGGGGGGCGGAGAGAGGGGGGGAGGACGACGACAGGTCATCGCGGAATTGAGGGCACGGGCTCCGCGGCACGGTGGGGCCAACCACACGCGCAACCGGCGGCAGTACTCAGGCATCCACGATAAGGCCTAGGGTCGGGAGTTCAAGTTGGCGGATGAGCCATGGGGGGAGGCCGAGTCTAGGGTCGGTGGTCTTGTCAGAAAAGGTGTGATGTCTTACCAACGCAGAGAGGAGGAAGGATATTGGCGGGTAGCACAGGGGCGGTTAAAGAAGGTAGAGGGTGGGGGCGGATACACCCGTGGGGTTGATAGAGGTTTTAGCTACAGACGCCACGGACGTATTGTCGCGAATAACCCGGGGACGGGGGCAGGAGGGGGTCGTAGGTTGGTGGTGCGTTGGTTGGTCGGGTCGTTGACAGCGCTCCATTTGAACCTGGAGCGCGTGGAAGCGTTCTTCGGGGACAAGCGCAGATTTCCTGGAAATGGTAATTTGAAATACATCACCCGCGTTGGGGTTCCAGTTGACGTGCGGCCAGGCGGAAACCTGTCAAAGGAGCTCTCACACGAAAATCATTTGAGCCCCGAAACGTTTGACAAGTCAGTGTGGGAAAAGGCGGTGGTAAACTGTGGCAGGTGGTAGATACGATTGTTTTCCCGAACGAGCAACCGGGGCAGGTCCCGGGTCGGTCAATTGGGTTCCCGAGATGAGCGGGACGTCAGAAAACGGAACCAGGCGACATTTTAGTAATTTTTAGAGTCCGGGTAGGAGCGGGTTCCTCTGGGTTACCTATGCACCGGGGGAGGGGTATACTCGATAGGAGAGATGTACTCGATCTCGGATATAGTCGTATGACCATATACCCTCGAATCCCTACAATGCCGGGACGGAGAATGTCGGGTTTTCCCCGACTAGGAAGACCTTGCTTGCACCAAGTACAGGCACCGGGGGGGGGGGAGAGTTTCATCCGCGCAACGCGACCGGTGGAGAGATCGGCCGTGGTGTGCTATGCGTTTCGGGAAATTCGTTGACATACGGGAGAAGAAGGGTCGGCGCGGCTCCTTTCCCTCTCACCCTTGCTATCTGTAGATGTAGGTCAAGCGTATGCACGCGGGGGAAAAGGGAGCAGATCACCCCCCTCCCTCCCCCCAAAGGTAGCAGCTACTTTGTTGCGGTACCTCTCACTCGACCGGAATAGGGCGAAGTCCCTTTTAAGTGCGGATTTTGCTGTTTGGCGACCCACCGCGCGGACCCCCCCACTGTGCACACTATGAAAATGATTGTCCCTGCATGTGGGAGAGGCGAACACTCGATGGATGTTGATGGTCTTATACAGCATGAGCCGCGAGTTCAGCAGAGTTGGTCCTACTACTGTAGTAGTAGTTGTGTCGATCATCAGCGGTCTCGAAGAGGTGACGATGGGGAGAGGAGGAGAAGAAAATGTGCGAGAGAGTGTGCGCGAGCACCTCGGTCACAGCCCAACCAAAACCGAGCATCAGACCGCAGGTCGTGTCCCTCATCCCCGTCGGCGAACCTGGAAAATGCGGCATGACACTACGAAAGAGCTCGGGGTACACTCTTCGTGTGTACGATGATCGGTCTATTGGGGCCCCTCAAGACGAAACGGTTACAAAATATGATAAATTGTGCACAACCCCCATTAGTGTTGGATATCGTACTGAAACTTTCGATATATCGTTCGATATATACATATATTTCATCGAACCGAAAAAAGTACGGTATTTCGATATATATATTACTGTCGATGCCCTCGTGTTTTTGGACGGTTCGCACGGATTGGCATGGTCAAGCGGAATCTCACAGGAGGCGCTCGGCAGGAAGGACAGCAAGTGATCTTTTGTTTTTTTGTGTGGCGGCGACGGTTGGGTTCGTGAGTACGTATACAAGTTCTTCCGAATAGCATTGTACTGCATTATATACATTTTGTGTTGAGCTGTGGTTGTCGTTGCGCCCTGGTACTTGACAGCTATTATAGTATGTATGTATACATATCTTCTACTATTATTATTACGGGGGGGGCATAATAGTAAATAGGACCAAATATTGTTAGTAAAAATAGGGAAATGTATAGGTTTTTGTGTGTACCGTATGTCCTGTTTACTATTTATGGTCCCCCGCAATAATAATACATCATAAAAAACCTGATCAGCAGGTGTATTTTTTCTTTTTTCATGTACATGGTACACAATACCCGGTATACCTGGTAGCCAATACCTGTCTTCCTTTTGGTTTGGTTTTTTGTCTGTTAGTCTCTTTTTTTCTTCCCTGGTGTTCATAGTAGCGGAGTATCTATGCTTGTCTTTTCGTTCTTATCTCTGTTCTACACCCCTCGCGTAGTGTGCGAGCCTGCAATCTGCGAAAACATGCGCATTCTCTCGTGTGTTTCCCTTCTTGATTTTTTGCTTTCTTGCCTGAATTGAACTATTTTATCAATCGTCCCTATTCGATTTTTGTTTTTTTCCCCTATTTTAATTTCGATTTTTCGACGTCGAGTTGTTTTTTTCATCCCGTCCATTCCGTCTGGACAGTATGTGGTCTTCTCGGTTTCTGTGGCGACTTGTACAGCCTACCGTAATACGTGCGAGGACCTCACTTTTATTTTTGTCTGAGGTGTACAAGCATGTATGTGCTTCAGTTTATCATGTGTACTTCGTATTCTTTGGTTGTTTTATTTTTACCGAGGTATTTCTTCCACTCCAGAGTTGTGGGAGCTTGTCTGCATTGTATTGTGGCGATGAGTTAATGCGAGAACAACAACCTGAAATACGTTGATCCTGGGAACCCTCTGCTGGTGTTGTATTCACTTGTATTACCGGTCCTCGTGGTGATGACGCGACCCCACAAATAAGCAAAAAAGGCCTTTTGCGCCGGTTTTCGCCTCCATTATCGTTATCGTTCTGGACTTATATCCGGATTATCGTGATAACGATAATTATCGTTATCGAAGTTATTTTGGCCTTATCGTACCGAAACGTTCATGGTTTCGATGTCCAACACTAACCCCCATACTATAAACTACCAGGTATAAATGAAATACGAGTAGAGAACATGCGTATTTCGCAGCTTACAAAGCTTGAGTGTCAAGTATTTAATCAGTCGAACTCACCACTGACGTAAAAATAATTATATATAAAAAAACTGATATCATGTACTACCCAAACGGATACTCGTATATACGACAGCTATTCCAACTGATCCGGCAATCCGGCAACCTGAGCGCGTACGTACGTAGTGCTACTTGTCATGAGCATACCAGAACATCCGACTATTGCTCTTGTTTTCTACGAATTCACCAATCAGATGACTGCTGTGTCCCTGACAGCGATACAATATAGGTTGCCCTCGAATGCGACCACAGTAATGTTGTAGTTATTTTCCTGAGTTTGAATCCCACCGCCGCAACATTGAGAAAAAACGAATAAAACGGCAACACCTGCTGAGAGCGTGTACCGTACGAGTTCGACGCGAATCGACGAGAGGGAAGAAATATTCTCGCCTTGAACGTGCAAGGCACGCAACGTACGTAGTGGACAGCGGCGTAGTCGACAGGGGGCCGGAGAGGCTTCTATGTCTCCCCGGATCTTAGTTACGACAAAGTAGGAGGCAAATGACGCAGAAAATCGGAGATACTCAACAAGCGGAAGGGGGGTGGGGAGACAACCACGTGTACAGACTGGAATCGAGTGAAAAAGTCACCCCCCGAGCCATCACGGGATTGACTAGCCCAATAGGGGGGGGGGGGCTGCGTTTTTTTTGGGTCTCGAGGCTTGAGGGGCTCTACATCTCGCCTAAAACTCTGACTTCGAGAAAAAACGAAAGTTCAGCCCGATGGTCTAGGTGTACAACGAATAACATACTCAACAATAAAATTGTGTTCTGAATATATATTCGGTAGAGCTTCTAGCTTACGGAACCCCGGCAGTCGCGTACATTTTGGCAAACAAAAAAATGCTACCCCTATCGCATCAATTGGCATTATTTCACGACTCTTAACTGACCAGCAGGTGCCGTTAGGAGTCGGAACGTTGGCTAGCGAAGCCAGCGGATGGGCAGCCGGCCTGTTGACTTAAGTCAGGCGAGAGCGAAGTGTGACAAATCAGCAGAGGGGGCCCCGCCCAAAAATAGAAAAATGTAACGGTGTTCCCTAGTCAACAAACCTTCCTATGTAAAAGCCTATGTATGCATACCCATTGAGTTCGATAGTCGGGACCAGCGGGAAGCGACTATTAGTCCAACTAATAATTACTACCTGTAGTTAGTGGCTTAAGTCGTGCCGATGCACAGCTCTACCCAAAACACATCGTCCTCGTTTTTGACGGACTGCGGGTACATGCTGGCGGCTACGTTTGTTGTTCAAAGTAAACATGTGCAACCTTATATATATGTTTACCGTCTGTTTTCGAAAACGTTCCCTACTTTACTACAGAACCATCTGTGTTCGAAAAAAAACCCTTCTGAGGAGCGTAAAACCGTGAACTGCCGTGGTATATATTGCTATGGTATGGGAGGGGGGGGGGGGTACCATGCCATCATTTTATTGTTTTCACCACCGCGGACGGTTAGGCCATTAGAGCGTGTGGCTCTGTCCCTCACTCAAAAAGTTGACTTGCAATAGGTCTGTCGGAACACCGCAACAAAACACCCTATAGCGGTGCATTTCCCCAAATCACAACGCGAAAAACTCCAAGAGTGCGAGTAGATTCGGTAGTCACTCGGCCGAGTGGCCCTGAGCTGCCAAAGAAACGTCGCTATAGCTGACCCCCCTAACCGTAACCTTGATCGCCGACTACAGCAACGGTTGCAGCAACAGACTGTATGTCGTCCTGAACCGTGCTCGGCTCGATCGACTGGCTAAAAAAGTTGGTTCCTTTCCGCCTTCTTCTCGGCCTCGATCTCGTACGACAGCCGGAATGTCACGTCCTCGGAGGTCGATTGCTGAATTCAGGAGTGGTGGGTCGTGCAGAGGAACACACAGCGGCATCGTTACGAGCGACGTGGGGTCAGCCGGCGTTTGAAACCATCTGGACAAAAACAGGTCGACCAGTTCGAGCGCTGTGCACGGCGACACAAGCTTGTACGGTGCCTTGTTCAGCGAGACGACACTTTGTACACAGGCGCGCAGACCCTGACTGAAGGTTTTCGTTTCGCTAAAACTCGTGCTCAAAAACGCAAGCGAAAAATGTTTGCAGCACGCGTAACGTTTCACATCGTGGTGGATCTCGAGGGTATACATCTTATACAGCTCGTGGGAACGATTCTAGAAAAGGTTGACCGGCCAGCTTTATCTTGTGTGCGTTACAACGTGGTTTTGTGTGCTGCACTTTGCTTGCGTGGGGACGTGATTAAGAAGAGGCGTCTACTGCAGTGCGACCCCGATTGCGACTGCAGACCGTGGTAACCGGGACGATTTCAACACGCTTCCTGACCGAACGCAGAAGTGAGGGCACCGCGTAACGTATGCCAGGTATGAAGCGTTCCATGGCAATCGGTCTGTATTAACGGAGCGGGGCGGAGCATGCAGGTTTTGTTTGTCGTCAGGAGTTGTACTTCATTTCTCGGAATGTTTCGTAAATAATCTAGTCAAGGGTTTAAAATCGAAGAGGTTTTGTTCAGAGTCTCGCCGCTGAACCTTAAACTTGCAGTAGTACAGTCATAACTCGAAGATAGACGATGTCAGCAGGGAGAGAACGTTGCATCGCGAGCCCAACGACATGTACCAGGTGTGATGCTTGATTCTTGTCAGATGCGTTGCGTCATGACATCAGCCGATTGTTCCCCACCTGTTATTTTTAAGGACCGCAAGTATCTCGGACTGTCGTCGTGTCGCGGACAACGTTTGGCTGCCTTGGCAAGCTCTTTTCCCTCAAAACGACAGAAATCACACGTCACACCATCAGCGATTCTACCGTTTCGGCGGGCAGAGAACGTTTCAAGGGCACAAAAGTACGTACACGCCACATAAAGGCCGGTGCTCGATTTCATAGGTGTTGATCGCGTTTTTTGTGGCATGTGGGCCAGATATCCGTAGCCGCCTGCCGTCGACCAGGCTTGGTTTGTGTTTGTGTTTAGGTTCTTACGCACGGATAAGTGTGTTCGGTCCTTTTTGCCACTCTTCGGCCTCGAGTAACACAAGTCCACTTCATAAGCGACCAGCAGGGGACTCCCGTACGCCGCATGGCCGGCAACATTCCATGACTTGTGTGGTGGATCATTGACGGCAGGTTGCGGATCGCGGAAAAACAAAACACTGCGGTAGCAGCTTCAAGCCACAATCAACCTATTGTAAGTATGCACTGCATATCCAGCACATATAAGGCAGGTGTAAAAGGGCTGAATCGACCCACTCTATCGTTATCTAGAACCGATACGATGTATGAGAAAAAAAAACACACGTTAGGGGGGAAAAAAGCTGATGCACCCGGCGGCCTCAACATACGTGCGTACCTCGTGTATAATCAACATGATTGCTATTCGTCGCATGTTTCATGACAATCGGCCGTAAGCGCAAAATGTTCCCAGTTATGAATCATAGTCGGAGCGAACTACAAGTACTGCTGTTGTACTTATCCCGAGTTCCATCGTCACGACGATTTCATCGAGAGTGTGATCTAGCTCTCCACAGTACGAAGTACACCCTCAAGCACGATATAATAGAGGGTGTATATCCGAGTCAGCTCGTGAAAGGGGCTGCTCAAAACGGTGGTGGCCGTGCCTAGCTACAGTAGCAGAATGCAAGGGTTGGTCGGCACGGAGGCTTCACCCGAGTCAGCCATTAATAGTGGAAAGTAATGTTAAAATGATGGTGACCGTACCTTGCTTGCGGAATGCAAGTTTTGTTCGGTGCGGGTCCTTCGCTCGACCTCGTAAGAGCCGCCGACGAGGATGGCGTCGACGGCGACCGCAACGTTCCTGATGATGGACCACGTCGCCACTTTTCCACACTTGAGCTCGACGATCACGTCAAACACAGGGGCGCCGACTCGCTGGGTCTGCACCTGAAGCCACACACGGAAACGATCGACAATGGTGTCTTGTACTTGCCGGAATCTACATCCAGTTATGTACAGTTCACACACTGATGTTGAATGGAAATATAATCTGCTAGGTTCCCGTCTTCGAAATACGTCGCATTTAACTTAATTTCTCTTCTTTGTGCTCTATATCTGTGCGTGATGACAGGCAGTATTTGAGAGGAATCGGCATCAAGACGTGTTTTGCTGCACATTGACGGACGGTAAGGGTGAACATGCTATCATACTATTACTATTCTACTGAGTATCGCTCCAGACGGAAAGACAAGGAACATCTTCCTATTAATACCTAAGCGGTGCAAATATTTACACCCATATCGGTGTATTGTTGCCAGTCGTGACGCAAACTCAAGTTATTTAGTCAAACGGCGGCTGTACTGTAAGTGGTACGTTGTGGGAAGCATGCTGAATAATTCTTGCCACGAATATCATACCTGGTAGGAGAGAGTAGGAGATAATAAAACAAAAGGCGATGCGATGACTTACCGCATGTAGTACATGTACCTCGAGAAAATCGCGACCATACCATGACTGACACAGCACTACAAGTGCACACGGAGTAAAACCCTACTGCGCATGCTGCATCACAAAGTGCGCGGGAACTATGACACATTGAGGGTCATTTCTACGGAAAATTAGTGCAGTATGGGATATCTAACCTTCTGGCCTCCAGTAGCCTTGGCCATTTCGTCTCCTACGGTCACGCTCACTGTGCCTCCTAGCACCGTGTTCAGTGCGGGGTTCCGAACAAGTGACCTAAAGTCTCCATGCGCGCTTGCAACCAAGCGCACTCCCCTGCGCGCGGCCGAGCACGGAGGAAAAAACAAGCAGTGGGGCTTCACCATCCTTACCACAGCTTTTTCAGACGCAAAACCTGACGCCCCGACGGAAAACATTATCGCCTTTGCTTCTATGCCCCCAGAGCTCTCTAAGTCGTCCTCCCGCCGCAGCGTAAATTACCACTTCCCAGACCCACAAGCCGCGTCAGTGCAGCATGGAATACGGGAGGGTGGCGTACATTCAAGTTTGGCACCACCATAGACTACTGAAGATTCTCTAAGATGCGTGATTATGCCCTAATACCATAAAGAGGGAACCCCTAAAAACAGTGCTATGGTAAGAGGGTCGCTTCTATCTCCTATGCTTTCAGCCGATGACGGCGACTCGGCCAAGCTCGTACCATTTTGGTCCCTGACTTTCTTCATGTTTTTAATTTTGTTCAGGTTTCGCGATATGCACCGCCATGTGGGTTTCTTTGCTACTCTGCGACAACATGATATTTTTGCGTTCAATCGTGAGTGAGGTGCAGAGCGCACTCGCCCGAGGACGTAAACCCTGTGATGTAAAATGAGCTACTAGTTAGACACCCTACCGCTGCACCAGTCGGATATACGGATACATGTCTCCGATTTTCTGCCCAGCGTGAATATATTACGATTGTAATACGTTTTTGGACTTTGCGTGACTGGTCACTGCCCTTCACTTGGAGCGAAGGCAGCCTCGTCGTTACACAGCGTGAAACTTGCTGGCGTTGTCATCCCAAACCATGCAGGCGATCGGAGCGAAACGTCCCCGGGGAAGCCCAGGGAGCATCCGGATAACGTTCCTGGGTCTGCAATCAGGAACCTGCACGAAAGTACCACTTGGGAAATAGTTTCAAATTTCAATGTTAGCTCAAGGGCTCGGCCATTATTTTGAGTGTGTCGATGCGGGGAGAAACCTGAGGACCCGTTTGAAAAACCAGACGTCGAAACCCGATCTCCAGCACCTAACAGCATAGGCGAACGGTATGGGCGAGGCCCGTTTGCTCGTTTGCTTAAGGAGGCAGTCGCGAGGTCGACATATTGAAAAAACTGCTTTTTGGTAGTGCAGGCTCAATGTGGATACCACAGAAAAACAAGCAACAAGCTTCTCCAGGTGAAGATGTTCAACACAAGGTCCAAACCGAAATTTGAACAATATATACTGAGAGAGTGATAAATGCTTGTATGAACCAACTATATATTCTAATCCGATGCATGCCATCGCAGCACTCGCATTCAAAGTCCTCTCTGCGCTTCGAGCCCCTTTTCTCGACGCTATTAATAGGTGCCTTGGTGGACCCCCGCAGTGGACGTGTGTGCACGTGGCCCCTGAGTTTAATCACGCAGCCCGCCGCAAAGCGTAAGAACTATCAGGCGGTGATAGCCGACTGATTGCTGTTCAAACCTCAGCTCTCAGAGGACAGTACGGACAGAAAATGGCGTGCTGATTGCCGGGCTTGTCCAACAGGACGAAATGAGGATGAGGAGGAGATAGGAAGAAGAACCGTGAGTGGGACGAATGTGCGTGTGCACGATCGATCGGTCACAGAGCTCCCAAGTCTCAAGATGCCCAGCACGCCGGGCAGGTAAATCCTAGAACAACAAACTTAGGCTGAACTCGAACGATATGTCGGGGTTCTGTCGCATATAAAACCGAGATCATTGGTCCAACCAGAGTTCCACCGCATACAACCGTTGGACCTACCGCACTGCTTGTACTGCCGTAGCATATGTACTTCTGCAGTGGCCTACTCGCCACAGATTACAATGCTATCGATCAGCGACTCGATATAGACTACTGGCTTCTGCTGGGTAGCATGGCAGCTATCCTTAATAATGTGTTTTTTGTCTACCTTTGCCGCTACCACCAAGCTGCACCGATCTGGCCGGGGGAAGGCCTGCCAGGGGGGGGCACCCGAGGGCTCGTACGGCTAGCGTGGCGCAATTGAATGCCAAACTGTCAAAATGTCGTCATGTACACCAGTTTGCTACTACCGCTTCAAAAAATAATATACAGCATCGACAGCATCTTTCGTATTGTGGCGAACCTGTCGACAGGGTTGTGGCATTGAGCATAGCTTTTCTATCAGCACTGTGTGGCAGCACTCGGAGTGTTCGAATGTGGCTGCGTTGCTCCGGTGAAAATAGTTTTGGTGGTAGGAAAAAACGTGGAACATCTTAACCAAACTCTTTCGCTACTACTACATACAGTACAGCTGCTGTCTTGTGCTATTCGCCAGGTTGCGCGCCGAGGATCCGGGAGCATGTCGATTGTCTTATAAGGTTTGAATCCGAAGAGTGTGAATGATTTTGCGTCTACATATTCGCATCGTACTCTTGTCGTTATAGGCCAGGTTGATACGCACACGTTGCAAGCTGTCGGCCGTGTCGTAACACTGGTGAAATCATTTGTTGCCGCACACGGAGAGAATGCATCTGTGTGCTCCCCCCGTCTTTTGCCTGCACCTCCCCCTTCTGAGCATCCTCTCCCGCCGAGCACGCTACACCTCTGGCCCACCCACCAGCAAGCTACAGCCTCAAGTCAACATCACAACAAAAGTAAAGTCGCCATCACCTTGAGTGGCCGCCTAAAACACGGACTCGTTCTAGTCTCGATCAAGAACGTGTGCGACGACAGCATTCATTCGCCAATCCGTCCAGGCCTTCGGCGGACTTACGTTTCACGTTTAGTATTGTCTGCATTGCAATGTATCGAATGACTCGGGACATGTCACACACCCTGGCTGGGGTGGATTTCCGAGACACGGTTTCTCTTGGAACAAGGGAGGCACACCGGACGTAAACGGTGTTGTCCGGAGATCTAATTGGTTGACATATTTCCATATGCATATAACTGAGTGTGTATGCCCCCTCCCTGTTGTCGATTAGGCCAGGTTCTGTCTCTAACCGACGACGGGTTGCTTTCAGCAGGGACTGGTAGAAGATTATACCTGCTACGTAAATATTAGTTTTCGTGTGGACATTTTCCCTGACTGGTCGGAAGTACAAAAAGTTCGGTTGGTGGTGGGAAATATATTGTTGACGTAACGATAAGGACCGTTTGAGTCTTAGGTACGGACGACGAACGGTCGTCACATTTTTTCCCGCGCAGGGTGCTGTTCATTCCCCACACAACCCTAGCTCCGATACCTACGTACGTCCTTAATTTTCCCAACACCTCCATATCGTGTGCGGCGTACGTTGGTAGAAATCAATCGGGGGTCAGGTCGGGTCAACATGCAGGCGCCAGTGATAATAGCAGCCGGTTCTGCTGTTGCGACGGGAGCGACGGGTTAAATGACAAAACACACGTATTCTAGACGTGGAAGTGTTGTGAGCTAAGATTTATGTTCCCCCTCACTTTCACTTTCCAGCTGAACTCGTAGGAGGTTTTACCCTCAGCGGTCTTCTTCTGGACAAGCCGTGGTCACAGGTGTTTACCCTTCTCCCCCCCGGTACGTGCCTTTATTTTTTATCCCGCATAGGGTTCAGCATTCCCACTGCTCGTCGATTTGCATCGAATGTAGCTAACTCACGCTTTCGCGCTTTCTACTAATCAGTTTTTTTTTACTTTTTTGGCGTGCCCACACCCATACCCCAAACGCATAGACATTAACCAGAGGTATTATGAAGAACAATATCAAAATCGAAACTGTGAGATCGAAAGTTTGCTCAATATACCAGGTATCCAACATCAAACCAACGCCGAACATTGGCAGCCTAACAATCTCGGCGTATTCTACCGCACCTATATCTATCGCCCGTTGCGGGCACACGCGGAGAAGCGGCGGGCATCAGCCCGCGACCGCGTAGTCCCCCCTGTGTTATAAATTGAACACTGACTTTACAATGTTCCTGCCTACAGAGGAGATCTATACATACGCCTTCGGCATTGAAAGTTCTCGTGCTCGGGACGAGCAGCATTCCGTTAAGGATACGCGAGATTCGGTGTGACACTACCTGGTACAGGATAGTGTATTGAGTGTCGAACTGGACAGTGTGTTCAAACACTGGGTACGATATACACGGGGGGGTGATCCTTACCTCGCCTTGATGTCCTGGCATGCCCGCGCTTCCTGCTTGTTGGAGATCTCGTCGACCACGATGGTTTGTGGGGTGTGGTTTTCGAGGGCCTCCGCCATTACCCTACGATACGAGTATTGTTTTGCAGGGAGACACGACGAAGCAAGCGTGTATCGTCTACGATAGACATTGCGTGATTCAATCCATACAGGGCAAAACCAAGTTGACCTTATTCGTTAACTGTGCTGCTGCCGGCGTGTTAAGATGTGTCGCCATGTACACGTTTAACCAAAAAACGAAACACCACCTGGCAGGGGACGTGATAGGCAAAAATGTTTTTTTACGTCGATAAGCTACTGTAGGCTACTTACGGCAGAAAACTAGGGTCGAACTTTTGGAAGAAGTATAGTTTTTAGAAGGCGCACGAATGTCAACCCGACACGTTTTGTGTATTGAATCGGGAAAGTTGGAAACGTATCACTGTTAATAATAAGAGGGATGGATGCGCTATCAATGTTGATCACAATCAAATGATAAATCTCAGCATAGAGTACTCATAGTATAGTATAATGCCAATATCACACGGATATTGTTACGGGATAGCTGTCCGCCTCCGGATAGAAAAAGACCCGTGAAGTTAGAAGCCACTCAATAACCCAGAAACGACACCGCAAAAAAAACGTGTCGATGTCAGGCATGCCCGCGCGCGAACAAAAGGGTTTAGGGGGTGTCGACTTTCGGTTCCTAGAAGAGAACACTACCGGGTAAATCATACTAGTCCAAGCTGCAACTTGCAGTTCGAGTGAAGTGCGAACTACCATATTTTACCTATGCTGGTCTGCCCTGTGTGGCACCATGATTCTCCTGCTGTCCCCAATGGCCTCGCGATGGGGGATGCTGCCATCACCTGCAATCTCGTTGCTGGTGTCGACGATCAGAACCGTCTTCAAATGCACGGCATGGGCAGCAGCAGCGGCAGCAGTCAAAATCAATCTCAATTCATGTGCAATCGATAAACGTGATATCTTCGTCGCGCAACACGCTTGCCTTTACCAGACCATACATCTCGTAGCACGCCTTGATCATACGATGATAATAAATATCAGTAACAAAATATCAAGTATCACACGCAGCTTGTAAAGGTGAGTTTGGACCATTTTTTCAATCTCACAGCTGATCAGATGAGGTGCCTTTCTCTATATTCTGTAAAAGCGCTTGCCTACAATCGGTCATGCCCGTGCGTCATACGCTGTCAATGGAACAGGCAACTACAGTATGACCAATATATATATATATTTTTTTTTATGAACTGCACGGGAACAACGGAACCAACATCGTATTGGACTAGCTTCAGCATTCCAGGTATATAGTACTACTTACAGTACTCGTACTCAGATGGCATTTATCAGTGAACCACTTCTTTCTCGAAGCACTTTCTTCATTGCTCAAGTCGACAGCAGCGACAAGCTTACGTAAGTAAAACCAACGACATGCTTTGGTCGTTTTCTCTTCTAAGTGGCAGAGACTACCCGACGTCGTCCATTATCACCTGCGTTGCCGAAACCTTGCGAGAGATATCTCGGATGACGGTCGTTTTACCGGCGCCAGGCTCTCCAAGGACCAAGATCGATGCCGCCCGCTGGGGGTTGTCTGGCCTCTCGTGGTGTCCGTCGGGAATTAAAGAGACAAGGCGGTTGAACGTCGGTCGATGGTTCCGACAATAGTGGAACAGCATGTTCATGCATACATCTCACATCAACATTTTCCACCTCAAATAAATATATGTATGCCCTCGTTTATCAGAAACGGACGAAATATCCTGCCGTCGCCTTTCCTCCCAAGCAATACCTGGTATATTACTACATTTATATGCACTGTATGTAGATGTTTGTACCGGAGCGCATAAAACATCCATTGGGGGGTATTAAAAAAACGTCGTACGTACTGTAGCCAAAAGATACCAAGCCGTGGAGGTTTCAGTGTAATCGCATGTGTGAGTGGAGCAGTGGCCGGGGATCCTGTGTGATGTCCCCTAGCCACCTGGCTCGTGGTCCGATGAGGATCACTCCGTGATAATACAAGCTCTAAGAACAAGACTTACTGAGTGCGAGGCCAGCGAGACTGGTGGAGTCCCTCGCTGGAAGCCCTCTTGCTGATATCATCTGGCAGAGGCCATAATATCTAGATATTCGCGGAACTTCTGTTGGAGGAGTTTTCGGCTGCGGAGTATTGGGTCACAGCTGGGAAGGCAGTTGGCCCGTTGGACGGATCGAAACGGCTTGAAGCGCACAGCAGGGGAGGACGCTCCGGGAGCTGGAGGACGCACAGGTCAGGCGGCAGTTTCTCCGTTATTACAGTAGAGTCCAGGTGGACTGCTGTGGATTATGGCGCACACGGCAAGCACGCCGCTGGTGGTAGGGGAGTCTCTGACTCCACCGAAATACGGAGAGGTGTGGACCGAGCAGGCCTCTCGTGTTTTTTACGCAGCGTACCTCGATTATGAGGAACGGCTGCAGCTCGCCAACGCTCAGGGGGTGGTTCAGCACTCCAAAGTGAGCATGGGCCAGCTTATCCCCAATTACATTCATCGGTGTTTTGAGGGATTTTACAAGCATCAGACTACGATGACCGCCTCGGAGTTGTTGGACGCTGTTAGGCAGCACGCCGGTTACACAACCACCAGCAACAGATTTGACACCTCGCGGGCGGCAGCGGACTTGCGTCGCGTTCTCTCAATGAGGCGCGATGAAAAGCAGGGCGGTGAAACATCCGTCAAAGACCGCGCGATGATGGTAAACTCCGCTATGGAAAAGTATTTTGCGGAGAATCACGCGGTGCATGCCATGTACCGCGCGCAGGACCGTTCGTGGTTGCCCGGACCGGCGGAATTTGTGAGCATGGCGTTGGTGGATGGCTTATGGCCGTCCGAGTTCAAAAAGTACGTAAAAGGTCAGCTAACGTACGCTGCAGGGTGGAAGAAGGACCCGGCATTGGTCATGGACCAAATTTTTTCTGCTGCAGAACAGTGGAAATTCATCGAGGCGTATGGTCGGAAAGATGCTGCAGAGGCAGCTGAACCGCGACGCCAACAGCAGCAGAAACCGAAACAGCAGCAGTCCGCGAAAAAGTCGTTTGTTCGCGTCTGTTTCGAGTGTGGTGATCCCAACCATTATGTTTCTGATTGCCCAAAAGCTCGCGGTGGCGGCACAGCTCCCAGCAGTGGTGGGCGCGGGTCGTCAGGGTATCGCGGGGGCCGCAATGGCGGCCGGGGCAGATTCAACCATGGACGCGGGCGCGGTGGCCGTGGTGGCAATCAATTGACAGCGGGCGGTGGAACTTCTGCTGTTGCTTCTTCAACTTCTGGTGCGCCAGCGGCAGGAGCCGCTGGGTCGGGATCTGGTTCGTCTGTTGCCGGCCGAGCTGTATACGTTGGAGGAGCTGGAACATCGGTGGGTGCTGCTGGAGCGAGAACTTCGCCATCCACCGAGCGGGCGGAGTCAGTGTCTGGTGCTGCTGCAGGGGCGGTAGCGCCGGAACCGTCTGTATATTCGACGTCTTGGTCGGGGTGGACCGCCGATTCTATTTCTTCGGCGCCGGCTGTAGGAGGGCAGCCATGGCGTCAGGTGACTCTTGGTACCGACCAGAGTTCAACGGCAGGTGAAGTGCCTGTCGATCGCAGCGCTGAGTGTTTACGCGCTGATCTCTCTTTGCCAGGGTCGGTTGGTTCGCTGATGGCGCGTGTGATCCTTGATTCGGGGTCGGCGCTCACGTCCATCGGTGTCGGCTTACTTCAGCAGCTGTCTTCGCATTTCGGCGGCGCCGATCTGCAAATTCCGTTCGAAAATGGCCCGCAGCAGGCGAAAACCGCTACGGGTGTTTCAGTGATGGTCACGCACAAAACGGTGCCGATTGCCGTGAGTGTACGGACGCCGTGGGGAGCGGTGAAATTGGAGCCCATCACTTTCGCGGTCATGCCTGGTACAGATAACGTCGTTCTGTTTGGCATGGCTACCATGAAAGCTCTTGGCATCGACGTCTACCGTGAAGCTCTGGAGAAGCTTCGCCCTCGCGCAGTGCCGGTATCGACCGGTGTGGAGACTCCGAGTTACCTTGCGGCGCGCAGAGTGACGGTTTCCGTGCGTGCTTTTCAGACCGAGGCTACGGTGGATGCTCCGGAGGACAAGGCGGTGGAACATTTGGTCGACCGGGGGCCAGACATGTTCATGGATCCGGAGGAGGAGCGGACGGCCCGAGAACGGGCGTTGGAGGACAGCGTGCAGCAGGCAGAGCAGAGTGGATTAAGCGTCGGCGGAGCAACCCGTTTGCGCGAAATTTTGGCTCGTCGCGTGGGTGCTTTTCGCCGTGCGCTGTGTGGTGATCCGCCAGCGCAAGTGGAGCCGATGCGAGTGCAGCTGAAGCAACAGGCGAAGCCTGTCAAGGCAACGCCACGTCGGTACGAACCGACGAAAAGGGACTGGCTCTCGAAGTGCATTGCTGCTTTGGTGTTTTTTGGCTTTGTCTACCACAACATCCAGGCGGTGTGGGCGAGTCCGGCGATGGCGGTGCCCAAGAAGGACTCTTTCCGTTTGGTGAGCGACTACTCGGCGGTGAACGCACAGGTGGAGAAGTCCCCGGGCGTCATGCCCAACCATGAAGACATGGGAGATCTGCTGGGGGCGCGTTTCTTCGGCAAGCTGGACCTACTTCAAGGGTACTGGCAGATGCCTTTGGCTCCGGAGGCGCAAGACGTCTTCACCATGGCGACAAGCGACGGTTTGTTCACGCCTACCCGTGTTCCCCAAGGTGTTTTGAATGCGACTTCTTATTTCCAAGGTGTCATGACTGAAGTGTTGCGTGGTTTGGATTGCAAAGTTTGGGTCGATGACGTTTTCTTTTTCGCAGACACCGAAGAAGCTCTTCTGCAGCTGCTTGATGACATTCTTGAACGCCTGGAGAATGTTGGACTGTTTGTCGCCGCCCACAAGTGTACCTTCTTCTCTCGTGAACTGGTCTGGTGTGGTAAGGTGTATTCCAATGGTGTCGTGTCCCATGACCCCGCTCGAGTGCAAGGTTTAAGTGAAATGCGTCGTCCCGAAAACGCTGGAGAACTAATGCAATTCTTGCAGGCTGTCAACTGGTTGCGTACATCGTTACCACGTTTAGCGGAAACGGTAGCACCGTTACGTGATTTTTTTGGAGGAGCTCCTTGTTGGGGCTACACGTCGGACTAAGCGAGTGGCGCGCAATCGTGTCATCAAGGATACCGCGTGGACGGAGGATCGGGTGCGGGCGTGGAATGCCGCACGGGGTTTGGTGGCGCAAGCAGTGCCGCTTCATCATCCTCGTCCCGGGTGCGTTGTTTTGATGTTTCCTGACGCTTCTGATTTCCATTGGGGTAGTTTTCTCACCCAAGTGCCTGAACACGAATTTCGCAGTGGATTGGCGTTGGAAAGCATGTCTCACGAGCCTCTCGGATTTCTGAGTGGTTCGTTCACAGGTTCGCAGTTGCGCTGGGCGACTGTCGACAAAGAAGGTTTTGCGATCGTTAATACGTTCCGGAGGCTCGAATACCTGCTTTGGGGTGGTGTTCATATCTTTACTGATCATCGAAACTTGCAGTACATTTTCAATCCGGAGAAGTGTGTCACGACGGTCACAAAGACCATGGCACAACGCCTAGAGAATTGGAAGGGTGTTTTAGGACAATACCGCTATGCAATCGAACACATCCCTGGCGATCGAAACTGTTGGGGGGATCTGTTGTCTCGTTGGGTCAAAGTTCCTACGGTGCCTGTTCGTTCGGTTGCCGTGCACAGCCCATGTAATGCTGACGATTCGCTTCCCGCATTGGATGTGATTCGTGCCTCGCAACAAAGGTCTGTCGCTCGTATCGGCGTTGGTGTTCATGAATTTTCGACAACCTTCGGTCAAGCTACCTTGGCCGATGATGGTTTGTTTCGTGTGCGTGTTGGGGTGCGTGACGTCTTGTGGATTCCGCCGGATGATCTTGCTCTTCAAACTCGTTTGATGGTGTGCGCGCACATGCGCTCGGCTGGTCACCGTGGTGTGGCGCCGACTTTGTTTCGCCTGAAGGAATATTGTGTTTGGCCTCACATGGATTCTCAGGTTCGCGAATTCGTTCGCCAGTGTTTGCACTGTGTAGACACGCGTGCAGGTGCACTCATTCCTCGTCCCTACGGAGACACGGTGCATGGTACCGCTCCGGGAGAAGTGGTGCACTTTGATTTTTTGTATGTTGGCCACAGCGGGCCCGAAGGTAGCGATGGCCTGCCTGATGAGGATGGTTTCCGATATGTTTTGGTCATCATGGATGATTTGTCCAACTACGTGGCGTTGGAACCGGCCGAGGCTTGTACAGCCGAGGTCACAGCGAAGCATTTGCTAGCCTGGTGTAAGACTTTGGGGGTGCCGCGTGTGTGGGTGAGTGATACCGCCACGCATTTCAAGAACAGGGTGCTTGCTTTGTTGAGCGACGCGTTGCACATCGAACATCGTTTTGCTGTCGCTTACACGCCGTGGTCGAACGGTACGTGTGAACGCATGGTAAAAGAGGTGGTACGTGCTCTGCGTTCCATTCTGTCAGAACAGCGTCGTCAGGTTTCGGAGTGGGTTGATGTTTTGCCGGCCGCTCAGTGGGCCTTGAACACTTCGTTTCGTGAACGTTACCGAAGCACTCCGTACAGCGTGATGTTTGGGCGTGCTCCGCGTACCGATTTCTCGGCGCTCGTTTCTGAGTCTGATGGCAGGTGGAATGTTGACGTGATGAATGCTGACTTGTTGCGTGCGAACGTCCGTGAAGTCGTTGCAGAGCAGGAGAGATTTTGCGCCGATATTCGCGCAGCTGTTGCCGTGTCTCGCGACAACAAACGTAAACAGGCTCAGGGCCAGGTGGTGTTGCCAAAATTTGCGGTTGGTGATTTCGTGTTGTATGCTCGTGTTCGTCGGCAGGGTGTCACACCGAAATTGTTGTCCACATGGACTGGTCCGTGGCGTGTGGTAGCAGCTGATCATGATCATGTGTACTCAGTTCAGAACATCGTTTCTGGGAAGGTGCATCAAGCTCACGTGGCTCGTTTACGATTTTATGCGGATGCGACGTTGAACGTCACCGCTGATCTGAAGGATGTTTTCCAACATTCCTTTGCGCAGGGTGAATGCCGCATGAATGCTTTGGTGCATGTGGCCGAAGATGATGCCAACGAGGTGATTGTCTTGGTCGATTGGGATGGTTTCGAAGCAGAGGAGCGCACGTGGGAGTCTTTGCGGTCGATTTATTCTGCTGCGCCTGAATTCGTCGTGAAGGAATTGCGCAAATTACGGATGACCCGTGCGCTCAAGATTAAAATTGCTTCAGAGTTCAGCATTGATTTGTGATTTGCCGCATGCGATTTCGTCTTGGTTTTTTGGTTTTGTCAAGCTCGTTCGTGTCGAGTGAACTCGCTTTGGGGGTGCTGTAGCCAAAAGATACCAAGCCGTGGAGGTTTCAGTGTAATCGCATGTGTGAGTGGAGCAGTGGCCGGGGATCCTGTGTGATGTCCCCTAGCCACCTGGCTCGTGGTCCGATGAGGATCACTCCGTGATAATACAAGCTCTAAGAACAAGACTTACTGAGTGCGAGGCCAGCGAGACTGGTGGAGTCCCTCGCTGGAAGCCCTCTTGCTGATATCATCTGGCAGAGGCCATAGTACATAGCATTTCACATATTTAAAGCACTGGAGTGCTCGATCAAACAACAATGCTGATTTCATCTTACCCGGGGGGTCCACCACCCGAAATAGCAAGTCGTCAATGAGCCCAGCGCTCCCCTTGAAGTACCTCCCGATTCGAATGGTCACGCCGAAGATTTGGTCCTTCTGTCGTAGTTATTTTAGAGCAGCGTTATGGTGGAGAGGGCCTCTCAATTTCGCGCAGGTCAAGATAAAGCTACGACATAAAAATTTCGTGAGATACCTGGATACTGTTGATGTATATCTACGCGCGAGCAGTGCGGCTGCTGGTGCTGTTATACTGCTGCTGCCGCCATACGACGACTAGTGCATACATCAGGACATTGTGTCGGGAAAGAAATAAAAAGCCCGAATTGTCAACACACAAAAGAAGTTGGGTTGAAGGAAATCGACTCAAAATGGACAACATGAAGATCAAACGAACATACAAGAAACAGAACCGATCGACCGCCACCCAAGATATTCAACGCGGCCGATCCGGAGATTGTGGCAAACGCAAACACATTTAAACATTTCAGCAGCATTGCCGTGAAGAACAGTGCAGTGCAATCTGAATACGCTGATGGTTGGTTCAGGGTCATCTCCCTGCTGCCAAGTAACACAAAAAAACACCCCTCCGTAAGCCCGTGCGGTCAACATGTGAGGTGAGATGCTCGATGTTTTCTATTTGCACGTGAGACGCGTTTTTTTTTTTGCGGTACATGCAACATTAAGAAACCCGAATCGCTGAAAACGGTTGAATTTTGGCCGAGCAAATGAGAAACCTTGGCAAAAGAAATTGTAGCTGATGGATTCATACAGAATGCGACTTTGGGCCTGAACACCAAATTTACGTTTCTTATCGCCGGGCCCTCATTCTATTTATGCTGCTGGGTGAACATGAACGTTATGAATGCACCCCCCTCGGCAGTAGTGTCGCATTTTCAGCCTCTGCATGCCTCCACCATCCTCGACCATCGCCGGCATGCACGAAGCCGCAGGCGGGCGCAGCGGCGAAGCCCCCTTGGTATATATATACATAAAATTAGAAAACAACAGCTGTGGGATCGAGGGTTTCGTCGAAGCTCACCTTTGCAAGCTGTATATGACACTTCGATCGCGCGTATATACCACGGGCTTTATTTGGCCTCATGAAGGGTATACAGTCAGTATTAGAGGGAGACAAGATCTGAAGCTGCAGAGTTCGAAGAGTGGGTGCGTCCACATTTGGGAAATAATCAAAATACATTTCGGAGGTTGCACGTAGCTTGCCACGAGTGGGCACTGCTTCATCTACTATCATGCACCAATATATGATGCGTGCTACGATAAGGGTAGCAATGGTTGGCCAAACTGTCACTGGGAGTGACCATGCCTCTTACCCGAATATCGTTGGAATGCCAGTACTATTTTTGACTACTGTTCGTGATATACCTATAGGTTTCGCACATTTATGATCACGACGGCGTGCGCAATGTGCCGCTGCATCCTGCACAAACGTTTGTGCAGGACCTGCGTCGTCAGTTTCAACCCAGCCTCAAGCCGGACCCTATAACCCTAACCCTATCCCTATCCCCAACCCTTTGTTGACCTCGAGGTTGGCAAGGGCAGTCACGCGGCTCCTCCGCGTGTTTTGGTGGCATTAAAAAACAAAAACGCTGGGCGGCCGAAGAACCCCCCTTGACCAATACGACCCGCATCCTGCACAGGTTTTCGAGCAGGATGCAGCTGCACATAGGTCGAGTCGATCACGCCGGGTTTGCACATTTATGATGGTGGCTATTCGGCATAATGCAGTTTTTGCGTGATGTACTATAGATTTACTGCTAGTGTAGAGCTCCCCAAGTGAGGCGCCTCAGATCGTTTAGGTGCTATATACCCTTGCCGCAGCATGCGTGACATTCCTTAGTACTTCAGTCCTGATTAGGGAACAAAACAATCTAATTACAAGTGCTTTGTCCCCAAAACGGGTCTGCATCACTAAATGGTTTAATCGACAGTTTATACAGTATAAGGAAGCTTGCTCTACCAACAATGATACCAGTAATTAACGCACGTTACGGTTCATAGTTGGATCATATACCTGGTACAGCAGGATGCAGTTAAATCCGGGTCTCGACAGCCGTAAGCAAGACCTACCATGATCAGATAGCATCGTTTCCTCATGTTATAGCCACATTGGCACGGATGCGAAATTAGATGTCGTACAACGGCCATAGTTTGGTTGCAAACATTCATACACAGAGCGCCGTCGATAAGAACCACCTAAGCATCCGACTCTGATGCGCTAGTAACAACGAAACAGCTCAAAATAGACTGGACAGGTGAAAATCGAAGCGCCATACAAAGCAAATGCGCTAAAAAAAAAAGTACAGCCCTTAAGGCTCTCGGCGAAAGCACCTTCCTCCCTCTCAATACACTGACGCGATGGAGCTGGCCAGGGAATCCCGCCCGGTTGTCGTCCCCGAACCTCCCTTCCCGTTCAAGTGGCCCAACGACCTTGTCGATATGCTTCGCGGTAACCACTTTGGTGTCGTCGCTACACAGGAAAATCCTTCCGCGTCCTGAAGAAGTGGTGGTCAGGGTGCATGTTAACTAACCAAAAAAAGTTCAACGGTATATCGATATGTCAGAGCTCACCTCAGTGAGATGAACAACTATCAGCTTACCCATCAATCAGTGCTTCTCGCGTTATCGTGCGTCTCAGCACGATGATACAAAGTATATTGGGTACGCGATGAGACCATTAGTGATCAATCTGTTAGGCGGCGGCGCAAGCACGCGCGATTGGCTTCCCGCTCACCGTGCATAAGGGCCTTAGGACGTCTTCCCTCGTCCAGCACGATCTCCTGCACATCTTGCAAGTTCTTTGTTTGTCTGTGGGAGCACGTATAAATATATACATACCACAAAAAAGTGGGGAGAAACCGGTAAAAGACGTCAGACGCGACCACCACGTGCTCACTTGCTGGAGTTGAATGACGTGAAGGATCAGCCGACTCGGATCTGGGGAACGCCGTGCCTTGTCAACAGTTTCGCCTACAACGTTATGAAAGGGCTTCAACGATGTTAACTGAAAACGATTGTTGTTCGCCACAAGCGGTCGTAAATTAGCGGATTACATCTCATGAGGTGAACAACCGAAAACATTATAACACATACCAGTGCTGTTATTGATAGTACTTCCCACGAAGTGTATATTGTTGGATGATGCATGCCGAGGCTCATGACCTGTTGGTGTGATGTATGTCAAGGCTCGGACTCTATGGAAGAAGACGCAGAGGTGGCACCAAATGACTTGTTGTGCCTGCTGTAATACAGTAACGCATGTCTACTAGCGCACCTCTTTGACAAGTGTTCTTTGAGGAACGTTTTCGGCACGAGCTTGAGCACCTCGAGAGGGCAATTGTCATCTTGTCTCTCAGTGGCCTCGTCGCCCTGCTCCGTCCGGGCCGACACCGACCTGTGGATGTGATACCCCCGCCCACGCAAGAGTGGCTGCAGTCAATCAAATACACACTGCCTCCGCTTTCCGCTGTTCATGTGGCTGCGTCTCCCGTGAGCTTGGCAAGGAAGGGTATCTATGCCCTCTGCCTTCCTATATACCAAACGCAGACTCTCGGCAATTGCCCCAAAGTGTGCCTAGCCGTGACGAGATGTTATGACCGGGAGCGATTGCCGGTTGAGCTACTATATCCATCCAATGCCTGAACAGCCTACAGTACACGGAAATGAGGTATCAATGGGAATAGTAGCACGCGTTGCTAGCTGGAGCACCAAACATTGTGCGCTGTACAGAGAAAACGGGGAAATATATATTTCGTCGTGTGGCGACAGCGCTGTTCTGCGTGGACACACCGCGAGAGCTCGTCTGACGATCGTTGGGCACAGCCTGGAGCTGGAAGTTGCTCGCCCCTCGCTTGAGCCTAAAACATAAATACAAAGTGGGAGTCATCATGTCAGAAACATAAAGACACTTAAAAAGTGCACAACATGATATTAAGCAATACTGGTAATTTTGGCATGTACTCGGTCAATGACACACATAAACAGACTTATATTGTACCAGGTATGCCCTAGCGAAGACCGTTCGGACATGTATGTGATGTTCAACCCCGCGGCATTACGTGTAGGCCTTCGAAAGCCACCTTCAGATAAAGCCACCTTCAGATAACCTTCAGGGTTTTGTGGTCGATATCAACCGGTATAGAAGTATCGTCGCGCACAGTGTGGGGTGGACTTAATCATTCGTCCATCTCGTTCCAAACCGCGCGCATCCCGCATAACTGTTTGAACAAACCCGCACGAAGCAATGAGATGCCGTCCACTAGTTTTTGGTGTGGATATTTGTCGGCACGAACCATTCTTTAACCACGAATGTGTGTCACAACCCAGTCACATGTCTGACCTGCTTGAGCTCGTCGCTCATCATTGCCCTTCCGGCCCCGCCACCCCAACAAGAGCCGTGGTCACGGAACGTCACTAAGCGCGAACCATCCATCGTCGATATAGCGAAGCTCATCCTCAGCTGCGAGAGAGCCGTGCAGGATCCAAGGCAGACATGCAGTCTAATTTAAACAAACATATCCATGTGTCATTTTGAATGAGCAACTGCTGAACTCGACCAACCCGATACCACTTTTCCAGTGGCAGTGGTTGAACACCCCAATAGTCTTATCGAACAGTTAATTCGGGCAGTCGTATATTTATCAATCAATATACAACTACACTGAAAGCGGCTATGATTTAGTTTGGCATCACTGTACGTTACGTGACTACAAGGTCTATGATGACAAAAGCACGTCTGCAGCGTTTTTCATCGGCAATCGAGCATCATGATCCACTCTATGATTCTATGCTATTACGGGGGTCCGTAGTTAATAGGACCTATTGTGTACATAACCTATATATTACCTATTTTTAATAACAATATTCGTTCCTGTTTACTATGGTCCCCCGTAATAGATGACACGAAGCATCCACGTGTACTTGGCGAGAGGTTTCAGAGCCGTAAAAATTCAAAATGCAGAGCAATTGACCTCCATGAACGCACACCCACGGCGGCTACATTCGGTACAAGCAAAAATGAACAATCTCCACCGCACCTGCTCCTCTCGGGGGTCAGGTCGGGTCAACGTGCCCAACGGGGCTAAATTGACACTCGACACGAAATTGGGAACGTGGAAGTGTGGTGAGCTTAAGCTTTATTTTTACCAATCCGCCGGAGGATAAAAAACAAACAAACAAAAAACAAGGGGAATTCATTATCGTTGTGACTTAAGACATCGCGATCGCGACAGTGCGACAGGCCTTTGTACCCGCTTTCATAGCTTGCGCGTAGAAAATATAGCCTTCGAAAAGGAGCACAACATTATCAGCCCCGTGGTGGTTGGGTACTCGTACGCCGTACATTTTGGCAGCGTACGAAACTTTACTCGGTCTATGCATTTGGGCAGAAACAGGTACCTGGCAACGCACTCCTCTATAGATACGTGTGTATGGCATTGGCCAGCAAGCGGGGGGTCTAAACATCGTCGGACGTTTCTCACTTGAAAAGCTCTACCCCCCGGCCAAAAACTAAACAGTACGAAATTGGGAACGTAGAAGTGTGGTGAGCTTAAGCTTTATTTTTACCAATCCGCCGGAGGATAAAAAAAACAAAACGAAAAAAAAACAGTAACCCTAAAAAACAACGTAACGAAAAACAGTCCTACGGCCTACAGTCATAAAACTAAAAAAAAACTAGCGCTGTGAGATCGAGGATTTCGTTGAAACAACTCATCTTTGCAAGATGTATGTGATACTTTGATCGAGCGTACTACGGGTTTTACACGGCCTCACGAAGGCTTTACAGTCCTTATACAGCACATGTTTACACCGAACATCAATGTGAACCACGACTGATGTTCCCACGATAAGGTAGGCATGCCGTACTGGGGACTTCTCATTGGAGGAGTCCCGTCAGTCAGAACGGTATTGAACTGTCGAGTGCCCCCATATCTTGGTACTGGTCCGCCATCCGAAACGGTATTTGGTAAGGAGTTCGGTGTATATCGACAAAACGTCATCCATCTTTGGTATAAGCGGTCAATGCAGAGGGGGTCCCACTACATCGTTCGTATCGTATGGATCAAGCACGTCAGGACAAGGACGGCGTGCGCACTTCCTTTGCAAGGTTTAGCGCGTACAAGACCAGTACGTGTTACAGGTACCACGACAGACTCCAGAAACGTCGTGATACCTGGTGGTTAATAATTCATCACCTGTGAGGCCGGCAGGAGAAGACCATTGAGCTGCTCATGTGTAAGCTCAGCCATTATCCTCTGAGCGGTCTGAACGGACCAAAAGCGAAACAAACGGACGTGGCAAAACGCTTGATCCAGGAATATCTGCGCGTTGACATCTGAAAAGATTCGGACGCCCCTCCCCAGCGAGGAGCACTAAATTGAGTAGCATTCAAATGTGTTATCGACGATTTTGTCGAAACCCGTGTATGCAAGTACTGTCGGACAGAAGCCAAAAAGAGGTATACCTGTTTCATTAGAGCCAACAACAGGTAGATACTGAAACCAAGTAGACATCACACCCACATGCGGTGTTTTTGGCGATGAGAAATCACACACATGCTTTTTTCTTTTGCACCTGGGCAGCGAGCGTGCGACATCCAAATTCGGAATTATGTACACACGTAGACGACACACGATGTTATTAATGCGAATGCTTTGCTTATTTTCGTGATCCCACTCAGTCGTGCTGGATAGTGGCCACGTCGCTATCACTAGAGTACACAACCAAAGCAGAAGTATCGGGCTAAACTTGATGTTGAACTGCTCTCTATCCACACCATTTCAGCCCGCAGCAGTAAATAGGAAGGGACCTCGTATGCCATAGCAAGACGAGTCCTTCTGGCGCCCCTCCCCGCAGCTACCTTTGAAGCCTTGACGATCCTCAAGGAACCGCTTACACATAGCGGCACCAAGGTATTTTGCATTACCAGTACTAAACACTGAACCCCCTGTGACGCATGGGGTGTGGCAGACGAACTGCAGGCTGCGCCCATCGTGCTGTATATGAGCGTATGTATGCCGATATCGCGGGTCGTATGTACGTTGTGTGAATTGCGTGTAGTACGGCAGGAGGCAAGTGTACGTATTGCCTCTGATTGGCTGAAATCCGGAAAAAAGAAGTCGAAAGCTCGTATTAGTAGAACAAATACACAACTATTGACAAATTCGGTTGTACCTGGTCATTTTCGAGGCTAAACCATGTACGATGTGAGGCTGGCCAGTCGCAAGGCTCCTGGCGTGTGATTTTTACTTGGTTGTAGAATGTGCCTATTTTTTTTGTCCCAAATGGACCAGGCATACCTGATTTTTCGCTAAAACCCTTCAACAGCAGTTGTCTACATTAGTGTAATACGTACATGGCAGACCGACTGCGTTTCACTCTCCGCTATAATATTTGTATACCGCGTGCATGCGCACGAGAGGGTTTCTGTGACGGAGTTTGTATCACAGCGCTTGTCGGTTAAAATATTTCCCAAACGGATACGTGTCGTAGGCCTTCTCAGCGAAGGAACTGCCCATTATCGTTCGTTTTTACGGTATGTCTGGATAGAAACCAAGCACGGATGCTCCCGGTACCTAGGAGTAAAGTAAACTATTTCCGAGAGAAAGCTCTTGGGGTTCTGTCCTGCTCATACGCCCAGTACTTGCAGTGTGTGGGCCTTCAGTACTGCTCATACTCCCAGTGGTCACCACAGTATATCGGCCGTCAGTACTGCACTACTCTCAGTGCTCGGAGTGCGAAAATAACTCGTTATATACTCCGACTATACTCCGGGTATGCAGTATGCTGGGATGCTGGGAGCATTAGTGAAACCTAGTGTACTGCTGTAGGCGATGGGATTTGCCATCGGGTAAACGTACACTTCTTGTTGAGGTGATGTAGAGCTCGATGAATGAGGATCCCCAGAATTTTTTAAGGTGTTTTGTTTGTACCCCTACTACTCCTACCGTAGGCCATTTCAAATGATTCGGGTTTTGTGTTGTGCTGGAAAAGCTGTGTGCTCCCACCGGCAGTAGGTCGCAGCTACTTCCGTGTCTTATCTTGCTCAGAGCGAAGCACGAGGACTGGGCAAACCGTACCGTCAACAGTCTACAATATGTCAACAAGTTCTCGATGGCCCACCTTGCTGAACGACGATACCACTTGCGCGGCAAGATCCAGTCCAGGACGGCGGGCGGGTATCCTTGCGTCAGCTACTTGACCGAAGGTCGGCGTCCTGCTTAAAAAATACCAGGCGGTGGTTAGCTTTTACCCCCTGTGCTCATGCCACGTACTCAGACCGCTGTCCTCTGGAAAACTCCTCGCTACTCACGCTACGCGGACAGACAAGGGATACCGTCTCCATCTATACTCGACGGATAAACGAGGACTGCCGGATAGACCTATTGGGGGCGAGAGACCACAAATATACACATTGTATCCTGCACCTGGAGGCAGCGTCGCGGGACATGTTTTGCTGAGCCAAGACATCAGTGCACACCGGCACAATGATATTGCTCCGAATGTCACCGTCAAGGAACTCAATAACGAGCTGCGTGTCCAAGAGGCAGCCGAACTTAACCGCGGTACCAAAATGCCCGTCGCAAGACCATGGTAATCCTCGTGACGTCGTGCATCACCTATATATGTCGCAGAGGTGGCACGGTGGAAACAAGGGTGAAGAAAAACCAAGGGTGTGTAACGTTTCCGCCAGGTACAAAGGCACGTGATCCGCCGGTGAACGCAGTTTCCCGTTTGAAGACAGCAATCGCAAGGTATCACAACAATTCGAAACGACGAATTTCAATCGAAAAAACGCAAGATACGGTAGCTCCACATACTGCAGGTATTTCGTCGTCCAAACTGAGGTCTGAGGAAGCGTGCAACAACGTAATTTTCACCCCTCATGATACCCGTTTGTTTCTCGAGAGGACGAATCATCACGTGTACTGTACCTTCATGGACCCCTCGTCTTCAAACATCGGGAGCAGCTGGTCCCGAAGCACAGCCTGGCCACCCTGGGTCCTCTCTAGTGCCAATACGTCAAAGATGAGGACACTAGGGTGACCCCAGTTTCCCGCAAGCTGCCGTAGACAAGGGGGTAGCAGGCCCAAGGACACGATCAAGGTGGGGTGGCATGCAGTACAATGATTACACACAAGGGCTGCATCCTACTAAGATCGGCTTGTGAGGCGAACGCTGGGTTGCAGTACAGTCAAGAACAGCGCGGCACAATACAGCATATACCAGTGCACACAGTACAGCAGAGTGTGACGCTCGAGATCCAGCGCCCTCCCCCCCTCCTCTACTGACACAATTAGTCATCCCCCCGCTACAATCCGCTACTACTGTAGTGCAGGGAAATTCACGCGCCCCCCCGCTCTGCACACAGTTGGACAGTAGTAACGCTTTACGCAGCGACGGCGGGTACTCGTTCCATCCACCATCCGTTTTTTCGGAAGCCCTTCGTGTCCAGGGGTTTCAACAACGAAAGGCGTTCGACATAAAAATGCAGGTCGAGGAAATGGTAGGGGGCGTGTTTAGGGCTTGTACGTCAGCAGCTCAGGGCCTGCCGCTCGTACGAGCAGCTATCTCGCTTATTGGCGAGTCGTCAGCTTTAGCGCGTTTTGATTTCCCAGCATGCAATGTCATGGCCCTGCTGTTTGTCAGTCCTGTATTGAGTGGGGTACAGAGCCGCTCGCGCTGCCGATTATTCAAGTGGCCTAAAATCGGTAGTGAAAATGTGCGTATCCCCCCTGCGTTAGGCCTTGTTCATCCGTTGCAACAATTACTTGGTTTAAACGGCTATACGGGCTCTCTACTGTTGTCTACAGGTATAACCCCGGCCTGGCCATGGACCATTTTGGCCGGATCCGAATGTTTGTTTTCAAGATGTGTTGTGTTTTCTAGAACGTGCGCATAGAGACAAATCGAAAGCCAAAAAATATTTGGGGTAGAAAAAGGAGAAGGGATCATTTGCATCGTACATATACGAAGTATATATAAGGTATCACACGTGGCGCTTGAGGGCTCCCTCCGCCCACCCAAGACACCCTGAGAGTGATGGCTTCCTATCCTGCGCCACCAAAAAGAAAAGGAGGCTGGAGGCGGCGCGCACGCGACAACGCAAACCTTCGCTCCATGTAGTGTACGCTCGTCGATGTTTGTCAGCTGGGCGTATTGTGACGCAGTGCGTCATTTCAGGTCATTCCGAATTCCTTTTTGTTTGGCAATTAATTCGCCGTTTTCCGATAGGATACAAACACGTTTTTTTTTCGAAATCAAATTAATATTGCTTGAAATTCAATTTTTATTTCCAAATAACGAAATTTAGCGTTCCCCGTCAAGATGGGCTCTTACGTTGTCTTATATGCTAACTCGAGGTTTTTGTCCCATACTGAAATGAAGTAAGTCAGATTCATATTTTTCGGAGCCCCGCCAACAATCTATTGTGGGTGGGTGGCGATGACTATTGTTGGATACAATCGCGGCGTACCTATGGTTGGCGGTAATAGAAGCTTCGGCGGTCAAGAAAGCCATCGACATGCATCATTCCACGGTATATACAACAGGTTTAGGCAATAGTCTATTTCGAAAACACGCCCAACAGTCTATTGCGCGTGGCGACGGCTATTGATAGATGCAATTACGTGTATATTGTTGGCGGCAATAACCATCGATAGGCAAACGTTTCTAGTCTATTGTTCAAACAACGTCTACCACGGTTGCTTCCCCGACATCAATTGTTCAGGACAATGGCCATCTATGGACAACCTTGTGACTCCATTGTTAGGGCAAAGGCATATTGTCTCCATTGTCGAAAATATAGTGTTCGCTGACAATTTGTATCGAAAGACAGCGTTGCCAGTCTATTGTCGTTAACTTCTATCGATAGACAGCGTTGCCAGTCCATTGTGGTTAACAGTGTCTATCGGAAGACAGTGTGCCCGTCTATTTTGCGGTTCACAATGTCTATCGTTAGCCAGGGTTGTCAGTCTATTGTCGTCAACAATACTCGTTGACACACCCTTTTCCGGGGCTACTGTAGCGGCAATGTTCTATTCCTTTATATTGTCCAGGGTATATGCACATCTTACATCATCTATCTTATCCGTACAGAGTGTAACCGATTAGGAATCACTACCAACAACACAGTACCAACCACAACAAAACAGCTGACAATACAACTCACTTTATCCCCATGATGCCCTCTGCCTAGTTGAGACAAACAACATTGCAGCCCTCCTTCACGCTATGCCATGCACCGACATTGCTGCTCATCACGATAAACCATGCACTCATTCTATACTGGGGGTGATCACAAGATGGAAGTATGACATTGCTGCGGCACAAAATATTGCGTTGCTTAAATCAAGGTGCATTGTAGGTGTGGAAATAGGCGGGTGATGGTGTCCATCGGTAGACATTGTCCACTACAATCGATTCTCAACGGTGTCCATCGATAGCAATTGCCGGTCACAATAGATTAGAAATGTATCTATCGATAGCCATTGCTGGTCACAATAGATTCAGAAACGTGTCTATTGATAGACATTGCCGGTCACAAAGATTAAGAAATGCATATATCGATAGCCATTGCCGGCCACAATAGATCAAGAAAGGTGTTCATCGATAGCCACTGTGGACCGGAGTAGACTCCGCAAGCTATCCGTCGATAGCCATTGTCGGTGACAATAGCTTTCATCCCAGGTACTTCAGCACACTCCTACCTGAACAATATGTTGGGGACGTAACCTATCGATAGACATTACCGACGACAATGGATCGAGGAACATGCCAATGATTAGACTTTGCCGACGACAATAGACCCGTCCATCGCACCAAAATTATATTGCTATTGCAGGGGCCATTGTCTATGGTCCAGGGCGACCACAGAGTTTGTATCTCTCTAGGATCGAAGAATCGGCACGGACACTGGTTGTGCTGAATGTCGACGGGTACAAAGAACGGTTTAATGTATACAACACATACACTGACACGCCTGGTGCCAGGCACAGCAGGACGACTACTGCGGTATGTTGGTTCCAGCGACAGCCGAGGTTTAACAGCTTCGCACATTTGCACCATGGTGTTCGAGAGTTGGAAAACGAATTTTGGCATGGTTGTGCGTGATGACAAGATGAGAAAACTAGACGCTGTTTTTTTTTTTTTTTTTTTTGTTCTCGAGATACATTTTTCTGTTTTATCTGAACTTTTCGGCGACTTTAGCCTTCCGCCATGCACGAAAAAAAAATATAAAAAAGACCAGCGACCAGTTGTTTTATCTCGTCATCAAGCGCAACCGTGCAAAATTTCATTTTCCAACTCCCAGACTGAATCTTATGGGAGGCAAAACCGGAAAGCATTACTGGAATGCACTTTTGTTTTTCGGATGGCCCAGATTCGTATATCGAGTTTCGTCTTCTATGATATTTTATGGTGTTTCGTGCAAGTACGTCGGGGTTTCGTTTGAGTTGGGAAGACGTTGGAGGGAGGAGTCACCGCAATAATAATATTTGAATTCGGCGGACACACAGCAGCACACGGCACCCACGCATGGGGCCTGCTTTCGCAGACTCGAGCTTCCCGGACTGGGTTGGCTTCCTTCGAAGAAGGGTCCCTAAGCTTGGCAGTCTGCTGCAGCATCAAAAAGCAGTGCGTTGACATTGCTGAAAGCTTAAGAACACTGCGACTGCCGCCAAGAGCATACGGTGTACGAAGAAGGGTCCCCAAGCTTGGCGGTCTGCTGCAGCATAAAAAAGCAGTGCGTTGACATTGCTGAAAGCTTAAGAACACTGCGACAGCCGCCAAGAGCATCCGGTGTACGAAGAAGGGTCCCCAAGCTTGGTGGTGTGCTGCAGCATCAAAAAGCAGTGCGTTGGCATTGCTGAAAGCTTAAAAACACTGCGACAGCCGCCAAGAGCATACGGTGTAGTCGGTTGTTCGCCATCACCGGAGCTTGGAGTCTCTAACTACCGCTATATGCCGGGATATCGTGTCAGAGATACCGAGTGAGTAGGGCAGTAGCAGCGATGATATGTAGAAAGTATTAGGCCCGCCACGTTATGCCTCCTGTGTAGGGTTCAAAACCAGTTTCGGCCAGCTCTGGGACCGTACAGAACTGGTGTCTAGTTTCGATGGCCAGGCCATTTCCGATCGAAATACAGAAAATATTTGAGATAATTCTGTTTTTTGGCTATCGATAAGATTCGATAAGTCGGACATGACACGAAATTATTCCTGGATCTCTCTACAAACCTTGTTTAGTTTTCCGGTTTCGGCTCCCGTAAGAGTCAGTCTCAAAAACCAATGTGCAAACGTGTTTCCCATGAAGAATGAATTCATCCCTATGGTTGTTCAAAATGAAAAGCTCGAAACCCCCCACTGCATTGTGTGTAGTGCTTTGGCAGGTGGTAAATATAACAGATTGTTTTGCTCATGAATCCGGAATTATTATTAATAAGTGCTGGACCTTATCCACACTCATCAGAAAGTAGCATATATAATACACACCCGATATAGACTGCCCACTTGTAATGAAAACCGACCATATATTAACCCCAAGGGAGGGCGGGTGAGTGCTTTCAACTCGCCGACCTCCCAAAGGATATCAAACCCCTGCTCGTACACACCCACGAGTAGAGTACCACGTACGGTAGATGGTCGTCTTCCTCACTGTGTCAAACCTCCCAGCCTCTGTCTTCCCAGTTCAACCCGCTGCACCCGTCATCAACTCTACGAAGTCTTGCCTATCCCCTCTGTGCAAACACGCCATCGACTCAATTCCTCTATACAAATCTCAGATTTCTTCCGTTAAATATTCCACTTTGTTTTGCTCATGAATATGGAATTATTATCAATAAGTGCTGGACCTTATCCACACTTATAATACAATAGCATATAGAACACACACCCGACGATATAGACTGCCAACTTGCACTGAAAACCTACCATACATTAACCCCACCTTAAAACAGTCTCAATACTCTTTCAACTCGCCGACTGTGTCAAAACCTCCCAGCATCTGTCTTCCAAGTTCAACGAACTGCACCCGTTATCATCTCTATGAACTCTTGGCCATCCCCTCTGTTCAAGCATGCCATCGATTCTATACCTCAACACAAACCCCAGATTTCCTTCGTCCAAGCTTTCACCCTACCCCACCCTTGCATGTTTCAAACACTCGGCTTTTCTTATCTAGAAATCGCTTCCCCTCCTGATCGGATTTGCTTTTGGTCTTCTTGCAAGTGATGACTATTTTAGATGAATCAGGATGAATCAACAATATCCAGCTTCCTCCGTCTTACTAGTATGGGAAATAGGGCTGGCCTGTAGCATGCCAAAGCACAGCAGTATAAGGCTCTGCAATGATGCTGCCTTGGAGGCTGAAAGCCCGGTAATTACCTGGGTTCAAGTATAAGGATGGTATGGGAGTACTTGGGAGACGTATCGCAGGGTTTTCCCAGCGAGGCACGAGCTCGGCTCTTAGTCTCCACGTGCACGAAAGGAATGAAGCTGCTCTTCATCTCTAAGCGAACAACACACGTGAGCACCAACGAGTACCGACTGAATAGGCAAGCCTGTCCAGGGATACAAAGTGTCCCGACCTCGATCTTTACAAGTCGCGTCTTCAGCTTAGGACTCTTTCGCCTTTTAGTCGGTACGAGTTATTTTGTTACTGTTTCTTTTCGCTTTGTTTTCCTAGAGTAAGTTTGCTCCGCACACTGCACGATGGAGACTCATGACGTGGGAAAGTCTGCTTCCCCCCATGGTGGCCGAGCCGCTGAGGCCCAGAGCCCCTCCATGCCCCCCCGCCTAGGGCTTGTCGATGAGGATTTAGCGCCTTGTACAACAGACCAACAAGAGGAACAAGAGTCTTGGCCGGAGCCCCTCGACGAGGCCTGAGCATCCTCCAGCAGACGGACCTCGTTCAAGACTCTTTCCGTGCCTTCTCGCTCGACTGAGCGAATTCTGCCGTCCAAGACAGCTGGACACCCCCGCGCCTCAGAGCGTGACCAGCCAGGCCTTGGGTTTTGCAGCTTTGACTCCCCACTCGTGCCCTCTGCCGTCCAAGCCACCTGGAAGCCCCCGCTCCGCTGAGCGCCCACCCAGCCAGTCTGTTGATCCAGCTGCTTCTGCTCTGGACCAAAGCACGTCGGACAACCGTGGAAGGAGCGATTTCCATGCCACCCAGCTGCGCTCTTCGCCATCGGGTCTACCGGCTCCTGGGCCAGATGAGAGAGTGTTTGAGACTGGTTTTCCGCCTCGTATTCCACTGCTGGCCGTCGCTGCTCGTACTCGTAGGATGGCCACGAGCGATGCTACCGCTTGGGTTTTTTTTCCTTACCGTGGCAACACGATGTCACACTGGATTTCAGTTTAGAGCCTGCTTTTCCTGTTGCTGTATTCTCGTTACTGCTTCGAGTATTAATACTGCTATTAGAAGGAGCGATGCGGCCGCTCGTGATTTTTTTCCCGCGCCTCGCCCACAAGACGGCATTCCGAGAGGCACTGGACCCCGTTGGACGTGGAAACTGGCAGAGTTGTATGGGCCATCAAATGACTCCGAGGTTGCATGTGGGGCACGACGTTTCCCACATTTTCGGACCACAAATCACCTGAGAGCATCGGCAAGGTAGGGGACCACAACGCGCGAGTCCAGCAGTGGCTCGAATTCCTCACCGCCTTCGACTACACCATCGAGTACCGCAAGGGAAGCACAAACAGAAAAGCTGATTTTATTTCCCGCTTGCCAGAGTCCGCCACCGACCATGACCGCAGTGGGTCTAGCAGCCTCACCCCCGTCGACTACGGTGGTATTCAACTCATCCGAGCCTGCGGACTTCGCACTCGTTCTTCGCCGACCCCTGGTGTCGGTTTGAGGGGTCTGGTGCCCCACACCGAAAGCGCCGTTTTGGGTGGTCTGCCTTTCGCCTTTCAGGATTTTCGCGGTTTTCGCGCACACGGGCCACGTATGAGGATTGACGACCTCTTTGCGTCTGCGGGGAGATTCGTCGCTCGTGTATCTGATTCCGTCGCCACTGTGGATCACCGTCCTGGCCCGAGGATTTTTTCACCCACCGCCAACTCCGCTTTCGCTTCGGTTTTTGTTGTAACTTCCGGGGGCGACCAGGGCGCTGCAGACGCCCCCGCTGCAGCGACGATTGTCGCCCAGCGTGTCCTCCCCCGACGAGCACTCTGAAGGGAGAACATTCCGCCATGATCCCTGATCCGGCCGTGTCTGCCCCTTTGCCGCCTTCAGGCCACATCTCCCCTCGGACGCGCCGACGGACAGCCGCTGCCGCTGACATCGCGCCGCCTGCTGCTGATTATGACTTCGGGCCCGGCGGGGCCCCTAGACCATCCGTCCGGCGTGCCATCACCCCGCCGCGAGCCCCACGGCCACGACCGCCCGCACACGTCGTTATGCCCCCCGCTCCTGCCCCCTCGTCGATCCCAAAGGTACCCATCCCATCCGACCGCGACCGGATCGAGCCCGTGGGAACTCCTTTTTTACGGCTTCCCCCGCCAACGGAGGCACCGCCCGTCACCACGACCGACATGGATGCCCTCGGTGAAGCTGCCGAACTTCAGTTCGGTGATTCCGCAGGCGCTATTCACACACCGACTGGGCTCTTGAACAACATGCCGAGTCCGCGTGCAACGCCGCCATGCGCTACATAGACCTTGGCCGGCCGGAAATTTTGCCCGCCGACTTGTTGTCGTGTTTCGCTTCCACCAGCGCCCTCCCTTTTCGGAGGTTCAGGAGCTGGCTAACAAAGGCCGATTGCACACCCGACGAAGGCATCGTTCTACTCGTCCGACAGGCGTCCCTCCATGTACGCCGTCAGGGCACGGCAAACATTCTCATCAACCGGTATATTCCTTTCTGGGGGTGCCCGCGCAGCATCCTTTCGGACAACGGCCTCCAGTTCTGCTCCAAGTTTTCGCACGCCGTAATTATCAGCTATATCTGGGTTAAAAGAAATGCCACACGGTCCTGCCACCCAAACGGCAACGGTGGGGTAGAACGTGTAAACCACATGACGGCCCAGATGCTGGCAATGGTCGTCAACGAGCTCCTAAACGACTGGGATGAACAGCTCCCTCATGTCGAATTTGCGTACCACGATTCCGTTAGCGCCGCCACCGGTTTGGCTCCCAACGAGGTCCATATGGGTCGGCTGCCACACTTCCCTCTCACGCGTTTCGAGCGTGCTGGAGTCGCCAGCCACCAGAGCTTGGCCCGCGACCACCTCGCCTATTGCGACTTGGCGACGGAGCGTCAGCAGCGCGCGTGTCATATCATTCGCGAACACCGCGCCCTCACTGTTAGCGTGAACAGCCGCAACTCCCCCCCCCCCGACTCTGCGTCCAGTCCCCAAATTTGACGTTGGTGGCTGGGCGTAGGTGTACAATACGGTGGCCACCATCCGCCAGCGTGCGAAGCCCTACAGGAACGCCAAGGTCCTCAAGGCCAAGCTCTCACTCAACTAGACTCAACTGGACGGGCCCCGACAAAGTCCTCGCAGTTGGCCCCTGCTCCTCAGCGGACACCTCGAACGGATCTCCTCTCGGGGCAAAGCTCCTCTATTAGGATCTTCCTTCCGATATGCCCGGCGCTGATGCTCACCGGCGAGCATCAGTTCACCGCTGCAAGCCCTGTGCCAGCCCCCACGACCGTGGCGACGTGTCGAAGTATTTGCCGGCGGGGGTGACGAACTACGTGCTCAACAACATCTCGAAGAAATCTCTCCCGTACCACGTCACCCAAGATTATGTTTCTACCCCTCTGCAACGACTCGAAGCGGAAAAGAACCGGACACCAATCGGTCAGAGGTCGAGGTGGCGTCATCGCTGTAATGTACGAGACGCACTCTACAGGGCTATCCCGTGCATCTTGGGAACGGGAAACAGACCTTCAGCTTTTTCGCCACGAAATCTCGCGCTACTGGGCCGGCACCCCGAACCAGCACCGCCAAACCAACCACCTGTACCGCGGAATGAGAATCGGGTCGACACACGGGATCTCTCTCGGAATAACAGCGAGCGGTGTTTGGCACCCGGCTATAGCTGCGTATCGCACGCCGATTGGCTTCGTCGCAGCAACACTGTCCTTCCCAACGGGACCCCTTTCGGTGCAAGGGCGATGACGGTCTGTGGTGGCTCGGGAGAATCAGCGCGACTAATCCAACGGATGGAGAATATTTTGTTCGATTTTTGGACGACCCAGGACCGATCAAGCTTCCTCTTTCTCTGCCGCGCTACCCGAGGTTCTTGGTGTCTGCAAATTCACTTGGCTAGCGCGTTTGCACGGGGGGTCCAGCGTAACGTAGATGAATTTCGAGGCGCCGCCGTGGATAGCGCACTTTCCCTTCTCGGTCGCATTCGATATATTTTTTTTCTTGTCGTTTTCCTGGACTTTTGGCGGTGGTTTTTCTATTTCTTGACGTTTTCCGGGTTTGTCGGGTCGGTGGGGGGGTTTCTGCTCGGTGGTTTTCTGGATTATTGTTTTCTTGGGCTGGTTTGGGGATGGTGCTTTCGTATTTTGTCCTGCCTACCCCCCCCGTTCAGTGTCCGGACTGGTCTAGGTAATAGGGCCACTCATTTGTGTCACAGGACGCGTTTCCAGAGTGGTGGGCTGGGTTTAGTGGCTGTTGGCGTATTCCGTGTTATGCTTCTCCTCGTTTTAGGTATTCACTTTTCACTTTTCCATGCAACTCCCTCGCCTTCCCCCCCGTTGCGGGTGGCATGGCGATGACTTTCGTTGACGATTTATTCCTGCGCCTTAGGGCTAACCCTTTCTGTCTTTCTTTTTATTTATGCGTTCCTTGTCGGAATGGTTGCCTCGCTATTCAGAGGTGTGGGAGTGGGTTTTAAGGAGCCGCATCTTCAACTCATGTTCTAGTTCGTGGAATCGGGGATTCCACGAATTTCCCAATTCTGCATATACGGCTTATCAGAGTGGGCTAGTGTTATGATACTTCCTTGAACGAGGTTGAAAGCCCGGAAATTACCTGGGTTCAAATATTAGGATCGTATTTGTAGTACTTCGGAGGCGTATCTACCCAGCGAGGCACGAGCTCGGCTTTTGGTCTCCACGTGCACGAAATGAATAAAGCTGCTCCTCTTCTATATCTAAGCAGACATCACACGTGAGTACCAACGGGTACCGGCTTAATAGGCAAACCTGTCCAGGATACAAAGTGTCCCGACCTTGATCTTGACAGCTCTCGTCTACGGCAGACAGCAGAGCTCTTGACCAACACTGCGAGGGAAGCTCGGCGGCATCCCCGCCTGCTTCTGTAGTTTACTAGCATGCTAAGGCAATGTCTTCGTGGCGTTGTTCGATTTGTTATTCGCCGTGTTCGAGTATTGCTGCTGTGATGATGCCGCAGCTAAGCCCAGCTTTGTGCCCGTACTTTTAATTTGGGTGTATTCTCCCACGAGAACTGGCTGTTGTCGTACGGCAGTAGTTTTTGTTTTTCGCTCGATGCTCGTTCTCGCTATGCTCGCAGTATTGCATTCACCAACGAGCTTGCCCGGTCTGGATTCGGCGGCGTGCGACTGGTGAATCATCGATGCGCACAAAGATCGCCGGCGGCAGCGCGAATTGCTTCGGTAGAGTCACTGTTGTTGAGTGTGACTTTTCCTTGATGATGATTGAGGATGTGGCTACACAAGGATTTGTTGTGCCTTCTTCGTGTCTACATGGATTTTTTCGTGCGTGTTCGCCGTCTATTTCTACTCCTGCCAGGCTCGTGTGACATGTCATCATCCCTACATGTATTCTGGTTCGCGATGGCGCTTTCGCTGTTTCCAGCGGCGAGACAGCAGAACAAGCTGATGAGCGATGTTGAGTCGGCGACCTCGTGCTACTACTGTGGTAGACATGGTGTGCTTGTGGTGCGCGACCTGGTGCGAGTTCTCGTAGGTGCTGCTCTGGATTGTAATAATATTCTCGTTGAGGTTCAGGTCGTCCTTGTTATTTTTCCAACTTTCTGCTCCATACCTTTTTCGGTGCCACCTTGGTACGAGATTACGGGGCCATCCCGGAACCTTGAGCAAAACCAGAGGGACGAGGAGCCGTGACCTTGACCTGTCTTTCCGATAGTGAACCCCAACGGCGCACACACCAACAAATGCTCGTAACGTTGTGTCCGGGGCTAAACGAAAAAAAACGGTTGATCGCTGATAGCGTGCTCTGAGTCCATGCACAACAAGCACACAGAGGCATACGAACAGTCTAACTGCACTTGTACTGATTGGGTGGTCAGTTGAATCGGTAGGATCAGGGAATCGTGCTCGTATCTCCAACTTTTTGCAAACTTTCTCTACACCTCTTTTTTTGTGCCACTTTGGTACGATTTTTTTTGGGGCCATCCCGACACCTTGAGCAAAGCTAGAGGGACGAGGAACCGTGATCTTGACTTGATTTCCCGATGGTGGAAACCCACGGCGCACGGCAACAAGGAAATGCTGGTGCGGTCGTGTCCAGCGCTAACGACACGAAAAGTTTACCGCCGATGGCCTGCTTCGAGCTCGTACACAAAATATATTTAGACGTATGTCGTATCTGTCTCAATTTTGTCCAGCATGTAAACTGCTGTTGTTGGTGGTGAGTTTGACCAATACAACAAGAAGAGCAGTACAATTGCTTTTCGTATTGTGTGCTCGTGAGGAGCAAGGCAGCAGAACCTTGAAGGTGTTGTCTGGTGGTTTGCGCCAGAGAGGACAACACAAGCATATGGCGACTTGTGCGCCGTGGGGGTTCACCATCGGAAAGACAGGTCAAGGTCACGGCTCCTCGTCCCTCTAGGTTCGCTCAAGGTTCCGGGATAGCCCCGTAATTTCGTACCAAAGTGACACAAAATAAAGGTTTGGAGTCGAAAGTTTTTATAAATTATGAATACGTCAGCTGCGTGTGTTCTTCACCTTACACCGTTCTTTCTACCCGGCGGCATCCAGCACAACCAGGAGTGTCGTGCCGATTCTTCAATTCAAGACAGATACAAGCTCTGTCACAAATCTACGCCACACTGCACAGAGATACTATTAATACTCTGTTTGCATATGGTCTGTACATTGTGTCATGAGCAGTAAGCACAGCAGTAGGCAATGCAATACCATGTCGTCAAATTGATATGACAGGCACGACATACATATTCTATGAAAGAGCGAAAAATAAAGAAAACAAAGAAAAACAAAAGCAAAAAACAAAATGTGACTTCGACTGAGTAAATAGATAAAAATATTTCATGTTGTTAATAGTTATTACAGCCGGCATCCCCGGTGGCTTGGTAGGTGGTCCGCGTGCCTCACACATCAATTTTGTGGGTTTGAGTCTCACCGAGTCCATGCTCGTAGAGACTTTTTCTTGCATAAAAATTTGATCAGCTGAAAGAGCGAGAGCGTGAGTTAGCTACATTGGATGAAAATCGACGAGCAGTGGGAATGCTGAACCCTGTGCGCGACAAAAAATAAAGGCACGTACCGGGGGGGAGAAGGGACGACACACCTCCTACGAGTTAGGCTGGAATTTAAAAGTGATGGCAAAAAAAAAGAAAGTTGACAGCAGCAGTACTCAACTTTTTTTTGTTTTTTTTTGTTTTTTCATCATCACTTTTACTTTCCAGCCCACTCGTAGGAGGTTTTACCCTCGACGATCTTCTGGACAAGCCGTGGTCACAGGTCAGGTGTCGTCCCTTCTCCCCCCTGGTACGTGCCTTTAGTTTTTATCGCGCATAGGGTTCAGCATTCCCACTACTCGTCGATTTTCATCGAATGTACAGCTAACTCACGCTCTCGCGCTTTCCGCTAATCAATTTTATACAAGAAAAAGTCCCTACGTACGAGTATGCGCTCGGTGAGACTCGAACTCACGAAAAAATCGATCTTGATAGGCTCGCGGACCACCTACCAAGCCACCGGGGACGCCAGACTTTACAAGCTGCATACTATGCCTTGTCTATACGTCATTTTGTACTGAATTTTGCAAGTCATACGACAGGTCGTTCGCGCGTATTCTTTACCAGTTTTTTTTTTTTTTTTTTAATCATCACCTTCACTTTCCAGCTAACTCGTAGGAGGTTTTACCATCAGCGATCTTCTGGACAAACCGTGGTCACACGTATCGTCCCTTTCCCCCCTAGGTACGTACGTGTCTTCAATTTTTTTATCGCGCATAGGGTTCAGCGTTCCCATTGCTGTCGATTTCCGTACAATATGTACGTTATTATTCCTTGTTAATATAGGTCAGTGACTCCCCTGGATACTACTACCCGGGTCAACAGGACAATTTTCATGATCCTTCTGCCCACTGATACTTACTATACATCCTGAACAAGAGTATGACACATACGTAGCTTGCGAAGACGAATTTCGACCAATCCCCGATCACAGCTGTCGTTTCTCACTGGTTTGAGTTGATTTAAAATGAGGCGCGCGAGCGCGAAGCGCTATTAACGGAGGACAATAATAATTGTAAATAGGGCCTACGGTATAGACAAAAACCAATACGTTTCAATATTTTTACTAACAATATTTGGTCCTATTTACTACGGTCCCCCAGAAAAGGCTTTTTTTTATCGGTAGGCCTGTTCATAAGGTATGGTACGAGAGTAAGGTGCCTTGTTTAGAGTTTCTGTGTGTGTGGGTGCGTGCCATCGTGTGTGTGTGTGAAGCCCGAAGCGCTATAAATAATAGACTTTATTTTCTTGGTCAGCCTCTCGTACGATAGTAGCGTGCCTTGTTTAGAGCCTTCTCTGTTTGTGTTTGGGTGTGACATCGTGCGTATGATTTAACATTGTTTTCGGCGACGTTTATCCACCGTGCTCAACACCCACGGCACCAATGCCAGTACTAGCGGGCTCTGTGCACACACGCAGGAACGAAACTTTATCGTGCTGGTGCGGTTGTAATTCGTTTAGAATTGGTCGAGCTACTATAACTGCAGGGAGGGCAACATGTGCAGCGAGACGGCTGGGCCATGATTTGAAAAAAAACAGGACCAACAACAAGCAACCGCATAATGTCACAACGTTTTGTTTTTCGAGTTCCACCCAACGAAACCCAACTCAACATCGTATGCAGACTGGGCCTGTCCGCAGCAACGTTCGGGCCAAGTTTCCACAAGACACGCTGCAGGTGTGGTATTGTCAGGCCCACCCTCTTACTGATGAGGGGACGGGGAAGCAGGAGAAGATCTGCTGTAGATGCTGTGCAGCAGTAGTATTGGTGGCACCTGCCACGAGAAGCTCTGTCGGACATGTATCAGGTTGTAGTTTTCTCGTCTTCAAACTATGAGCGCGGAATCAGGAAACACAACAAAAAACGAGTGCGTGAACAAAGGGTTCGAGGGGTAACGACAAGCAGAGCGTACAGCGACGCTGACCCTGGCCTCGTGTATCCTACTGCTGCTACTGCTGCTGTTGTTGTGCTGCTGGAGAAGCTCTGCTGTAGATGTGCATCAGTCGTATTAATAGTGGTGGCACCTGCTACGAGAAGCTCTCGCCGTTCGACAATCCGTCCTCGAACTATGCCGAGTTTCGAGTTCGGAAGCAGGAAACTCATACTCTCTCGAGTATCTATTAATATATATATGTTCGTTCGTGTTGCTTCAGCTACACAGAATACTCTTTATTCGCCCGCATGACGCACCGCAGATACGACCACGGCAGGTATTGCTGAGGTCGCGCCTCATTACCATCAATTACTCACGCAAAACAAAAAATATTCAGCCGTCAGTCCGTCCCCGGTGGTTTGGTAGGTGGTCCGCGAGCCTATCAAGATCAACTTCGTGGGTTCGAGTCTCACCGAGTGCATGGTCGTAGGGACTTTTTCTTGAAATGAAATTGATTAGCGGAAAGCGCGAGAGCGTGAGTTGGCTGTACCTTCGATGAAAATCGACGAGCAGTGGGACTGCTGAACCCTATGCGCTACAAAAATAAAAGGCACGTACCGGGGGAAAGAAGGGACATGCCTGGTTCTGCTGCGGTGTACAGCAGCACCGACACGTACATATAGTAACACCTGGCACCTGTACGTATCATGTTCCACAGGTATCTGTACAACAGCAAGTAGTACGATTACCAGCTTTAGTACCAATACAGGGAGGTAGCGTATGTATGTATTTGCCGGGCAAATCCCATCTTTTCGACTTTCATCGCGCCTCTAGACCCCTCCGCGCAGCGCCGATACAGCCCTCACCTTGATGAGAGATATCCGTTCGTCCGTTGTTCCCAGCCCGCTCCCGTCAAGGTGAAGAGCGATGACACGCCTCTTGCACACATGTTTTAACTGTATGTTCCCCTGATCCCCACCAGCGCACATGAAAGTCAGCACCATCCTGCAGCTCTCGACATCATCGATCAGATGGTACGACCTCATCGTCATTTGGGGCCGATACGGGTCTCTCGTATACACGGGCCCAGCCGTTCTCACTTTTTTACGACTCGGCATCGGTGCGAGTAGATCCCGCTCGACGGGCGCCGTCGACCCATCTCCTCCTCGCTTGGACTGATTGGATTTATTTTTCATCCTGTTGTCGCTGTGTGCTTTTGATGCACTCCCTGGGGTCTCCTGGTCGTAGCCTACTACTACAACCGATCCCGCAGCCGCTGGGATCGTTTCGACTGGCGAAGGGGCGATGGAGACCTTCGCCGCACGCTTTCTTGCACGCTTACTTTTCTTCGCCTCCTCCTTCATCTCCAAACGAAGTTTCTTTCTCGCCTTCTTGGCGGATGCCTTCGATCCCTTCCCTATTGAAGTTGGGAGTGCTGTTGTTGTCAGCGGAGGTGGGGCCTTCGACTCGCCTTTTGGTTTCGTCTGAATGGTGCACGCTTCCGGCAGCCCACTTTGAGTTGCTTCCAATCCCGACGGGGAGGGGGACGTCAAGGCACCCTCTGATCTCTTCCGCTTTTTGGACTTTTTCGACGCCCCCCAAAGGCTGGCTGGTGTGGCCGTTGGTGTGATGGCAGCCTCCTCTCTCGCTGCACCTCTCGGCCCCTCATATTCCATCGTTTTCTCGTGCGGGTTAAACCACACACCCTGTACGTCACCGTTATTCAGGCGGGTTTCTCGCGTTTGTCCTTGCAGATACGAGCACAACGATTAGGCATGGACGGACTTGAATACCCCGGCAACATCATTGAAAATTGATTGGCAGAATGGACCCACGGAATTTCTTTTTTCGTTTCTAATTATGAACTTGCGACATACCCTCACAGCAGTACATATTTTACGAAGTAACGAATTTACAGCTGGACTAATTCGCAGCCACAGCAGCAGAGCCACACACAAAGACGTGGGTAGCACGTACTGAAAGGTGATGACTCCAGTTTTCCAATGATGATATTTAATACTTATAGCCGAAGGTGTATGGTTGAGCATGAGATAAAAGTACCAGGCACACTAGGAAGAAAAAACATGCCTTTGCTACTGGTGCCACCAACTGATGCAGCTGGTGCGAACGTGGTCTCCCTTCGTTCGTTTTCCTTTGAGGTCCCCCAGCAGTCTGGGAGAAGGGATATTTGGGCTGGTAGGCTGTTCATGTATTTTGGTTCTTGTAGTGATCAAGGTACGGGCGAAGACACAATCCAACCCCTGACTCTAACCCTATAACCCTAACCCCAACCCTGACCCCAAACCGCAGCCAAAACGGGCCAAAACGGGCCAAAACGGGCCAAAAATGAGGCTGCGCCGCGTTTGCATCGAACCAAGACATTTCTCAATTGCAGACGACGATTGATTCCGAAGTGCAGACCGCGCTCGGCAATTTTCTAGTCAAAAACACCCCTAAAGATCCCTTCTCCCAGATTGCTAAACCTACTCCTTCCTTTGTTTTTTTTGTTTTTTTTATTTCATTTAATAATTTCATTTTTTTTGTTTTTGTTTTTTGCTTGCGCTAATCCTCTGCCATTTTCGTTTTATTTCTTTCTGTTCCTTTCTCCGATTGAAAAGCCTCATTGAAGGAGTCGTGTGGGGTGGGCGGATGACGAGCCTTCTTTGCTTTTGTTTCGTATTGTCTGAACACTGGACGGAGGTGGCAGACAGGGTAGCAAGGTACCAGGCGGACTAACACTCTAGTAGGGAGACCCTGGCTGTGCTACTCGTACCGTAAACTGCTTCCTTCCGCTACCTGGAGGATGCTTTGTGCTTTGGTTTGCCTGTTAAATTTCCCTTGGTTCTTAGTCCCACTCTGTTGACGACGACTATTAATAGTGCATGCAGTGGTGTTTTTTTTTTTTTTTCTTTTTTTTTTTTTTACAGCTCGTTCTTTTCAAGTGTCTGCCAGATCCATCCCCTGGCGGGGGGCACGATGGTTTGTTTCCTATATTTTTCTCTTGTTTATTTTCTTTGTTTCGCTTCGTTTCTCTATTTCATGGAATGTGTATGTCGTGCCTGTCGTATACTGGTATATTTTTTTTTTTTTTTTTATTTTTTTTATCACTTTTACTTCCCAGCCCACTCGTAGGAGGTTTTACCCTCGACGATCTTCTCGACAAGCCGTGGTCACAGGTCAGGTGTCGTCCCTTCTCCCCCCCGGTACGTGCCTTTATTTTTTGTCGCGCATAGGGTTCAGCATTCCCACTGCTCGTCGATTTTCATCGAATGTATAGCCAACTAACGCTTTCGTGCTTTCCGCTTATCATTTTTTTATGCAAGAAAAAGTCCCTATGAGCATGCACTCGGTGGGACTTGAACCCACGAAATTGATCTTGACAGGCACGCGGACCACCTACCAAGCCACCGGGACGCCGGATGCAGTATGATGGACATGGCATTACATTGCATACCTCGCAACGTAGTATCTCTGTGGCGTAGCTTTTTGACCACAGAATGAACTTGTATCTCTCACGGACACCGGTTGTGCTCGATGTGTGTGTGTGTGTGTGTGTTCTTCACATTAAACCGTTCTTCTACTCGTCGACATCCAGCAAGCCCAGTGTCCGTGCTGATTCTTCACCCTAGAAAGATACGAGCTCTGTGGTCACAGACTACGACACAGAGATAACACACCGTAATGCATTAATAGCCTACGTAATGCCATGCCTTCGCACTAGGTGCGGCCGACACAACATACATACATACGCCAGCAACCAAAATACACCATAAAGAAAGAGAAGCAACGAAAAAACCAAACCGAAAAAGAACAAGAAAAAGAAAAAGAAAAGGAGAAGAATCCCAAATAAATAAATAAAATTGGAAGCCAAAGCTCCGACACATACATACTTACCCCGAGCATGAGCCAAAAGGGACGTGCAAGGGGAAAGATACGAGAAGGAAAAAGGGGACTATGCATCCCGATGAACACTTAACTAAGTAAAAAGAGCAATAGTGAGTGGGCCAAAATACGCTCGTCACCCACCCACTATGTAGTACTTCTTTCATAAGGATAAGAAGGGGAAAAAAAATCAAAATACATACCGAACGGCCGCAGCAGTTGGCGGTACGAGTAGCAAAGAAAAGTCCAACCTATTAGTCGGCCTAGTACCTTGCTACCCTATCTGCGGTCTCTCTGCTACTCTCTTCTACCGCGGTTTCCTTTCTACCCCTCCTGTTCCCCCCCCTGCCCCCATACACTTGTACGGTGTTCCTTCTACCCCTCCTGCTGTTACCCCTCCCCCCATCCCCTCTAACACTACCTGCAGCGGATGCACGGCGCTGTCTACTCAGCTTTGCCTCAGCCTCGTGCCACCTGCCCATGAACTGTTCAGCTGCTTCGAGGATTTCCCGGTACCACTTTCCCGTCTGTTTTGCTGCAGTGGGCCACAGTGCGGTCCCAACTCCAAAGACTAAGGTGGACTCTTCCGTTGGTCCCTCGGTGGCTTTGAACACTCTAAGGTCCTCAGCAATAGCCCTAGGCCAAGTCTTGGGCTGCCCGCCTGGTTTCGGGCTCCCCCCACCAGCGATCGTCCCGAACATCAACCGACTGGGCAATCGCCCCTCGTGTTGCCGCACCACAGCCCCCGCAAAGAAGAGTCGCCGTTTACGGATGGTCGTTTCGATACTTTCGCATCGTGTTATCCTGAGCGCCTTCGCGTACGAGAGGGTGGTGTGGTCGGTGCGTAGTCGGCGCTGGAAACCAATGACTCGCACAAGGACTTCGTGGTGGGCTGATCGAAGCTTGGCGAAGTGGTCCGCATTGAGGGTCCACGTCACGCAACCGTACAGCAAGGTCTCAATCACCTCGGCCTTCAGCATCCGAACTTTCAGACTAAGCGGTGCGTTCGTCCTATCGTACAGTTCCGGACCATACCGTTTGAGGCATGCCCGCATCAGACGGATTCGTCGCTCGATTTCGAAGGAGAGGTCAGCGTTCTCGTGGATAATGCCTCCTAGGTACAAAAACTGGGTCGTCTGTTTATACTTTTGGCCTGCAGCTTCGATCGCGAGCGGTGAGGTGGTAAACGTCTGATCCGGTGTTCGTAGGAGCATCGTCTCTGTCTTCTTCTCGGATACCGTGAGACCTACTGCTTCGAAGACAGTCACGATGACTGTCATCATTCTTGCAAGGCCTTCCGCCGACTTCGAGACTATTCCTGCATGTTCTGCATACAACATGCCCCACACAGCCCTTTGCACGCATGCCAACGGTTCCTCTTTTCCGACAACCCTGTCCTCTTCGAGATGAACCAAATCCCTTACGATGCATTTGTCTTTGCTGAGGCGTACCAGCACGATGTGTATCGCAGCGGCGAAGAACACGTTGAACAGTAACGGCGATAGTACGCAGCCTTGCCGCAGTCCCTGGGTTACATTGAACCAGTCCGAGTGTTCACCGTCATCCGCACGCACGCGAGCCCGCATGCCTTCGTGAAAATTGCGAATGATTGTGAGCATCTTGGTTGGTACACCAAGGCGTGTGAGTACCTCCCACAACAGTTTTCGGTCGACAGAGTCGAACGCTTTCTGCAAGTCGATGAAGCACATGTACAGGGGGATTTTCTTCTGCCGCCCGAGCTGCTGCAACCGGCGCACGACAAACAGCATATCGACTGTTGACCGTGCGGGGCGGAAGCCGCACTGTTCTTCAGGGAGTATATGCTCGGTCTCGCAGTAGCTGCTTAGACGGGACGCAACGATTTTCAGCAACACCTTGCCTGCGTGAGCAACAAGCGAAATACCTCTGTAGTTGTTGCAATCAGTTATGTCCTTCTTTTTATGAAGGGTTTTTATGATCGCATCTTTCCATTGCTGGGGGACTTCTCCCGTTACCCAAACGTTAACAAGGATACTGTGAAAATACTGCACGAAAGCGGGGTGGTCAAGTTTCAGTACTTCGACCGGGAGACCATCTGGTCCAACGGCTTTCCAGTTTGACATACCCTTCACTGCTTCCATCATCTCGTCAATGGATGGTTCATTTCCAAGGGAGAGTTTCAGGGGTCGTGGTGGCACTAGGTCGATGATCGTGGGGTCAAGTTTCAGCGATTTCGTGTTCAATAGGGTGTGGTAGTGCCCCGCCCATTCGCGCTTGATCCCGCAACAGCGTGCCATCCTCGTCCATGATAAACTGTTCATTCCTCGCTTTCGTTCCTTGCTACCCTACCGTACTCTTCAGGTGCTTGTAGAACCCTCGTTGATCGGAACTCGCGAGGAATTTCTCGGTTTCAGCGAGGTACTCTTCAAAATACGCATTGACTCCTGCGGCGACCACTTCTTGCAGATTCGCACAGGCAGATCTCAATTTCTTCCACGCTGTACTATCTCGGGGGTAGACACGCAAGAGCTGTCTCGCATCCTCCCTCGCTGTCCATGCTACTTTGAAAGCGGCCACCGTTTCGGGGGTCTCACACCAACCGTTTCGGTGGTGGCGACGTGGTGGAGGTGGCACCTCTTTCTCAACAGCATTCATGACAGTTGTGGTGAAAAACTCAACCATGCCAGCCGTGTTACGAGGCTGGGTAGGTTGGTTAAGAGTGGAAACGACCCTCTCGACTATTCGGTGTCGACGCTCTCCATCGGATAAGAAAAGCTGCCTGTCGAATTCTCGGCGTTTTGGGGGTTTCAGCAATCTTCGGTTAGACGAAAAGTGACCACTAAGTCGGACCTTGATGTACACGATATTATGGTCTGAATCAGCCTTAGCAGGTGGTGGAGTGCCGACGGGTATATAGAAAGAACGATTAAGTATATTCAATGCGAAGGAAACAACAAAGGTCGGTAAAAGAGGTCATCACCATCTGTTCCTCTCCGGCCTGCCCCGTCCTTGGGGTGGGCCGATGAAGCCCGCAAGGACTTACAGCGGTCTAGCCGCAGCCACACGGGCATCGAGCCTCGGGCTGGGTAGAGAGGGAACCTCGCGCGGTCTGGCGAGTAAACTGTTCACTCTAAGGACCGCGCGGGGTGGCGGTGATGAGTTTTATTTTTAACCCGGATGCCGAGGAGTTCATCCCCGAGGCAGGACGGGTACATCACCACAGCAGAGAGCGCTGCGTGGGTAACCTGGGGAGAGGAGAGGCTGACCACCGCGTGGGTACGCAAGCGCGACAGGAAGGATGGGGGTGTCGGAATTGGCTGGGACGGCTGCACCCAACCAACGGAAACCAAGGCGCGAACCGGGCTACAAAGCGGAGAGCCAATATTATCATAGAGAAAAAGAAGAGACCAAAAAAGCAAAAAAGGAGGAGGGGACGAGCCTCTCGTGGGCTGGCCAAAAAAGCAGCACGCGAGGCTCGTAAGAGGCGGAAGGCGGCACTTGTGGTGGTAACGACCTACAATGTGCGTACCCTGGCCGTGAAGGGGAAGAACGGGTACGGGCATGACGAGTGCGTACTTGCGAAAGGACGGCAACTCGGTTGTGACTTCATTGGTCTGCAGGAAACCCGACGGTCCGGCAACACGAGATTTCGTGCAGCTGGATACCAAGTTTTTTGTTCAGGTCAGGAAAAAACGGCAGCGAGACAAGGGTTGTATGGGGTAGGTTTAGCAGTAAAAGACTCAATATGCCGCACGTCTAAGTTCACTCAGCAGTTTATTGACGAACGACTTATGTCTATGCGCTTTGAGTTGGACGGTCGGTGCGATGCGGTTAATTTCGTCGTTGCGTACGCCCCAACTGATTGTACCAAAGACTCCAAGCAGAAAGGCATGTTCTGGCGAAAGTTGGAGGACCTGGTTGAGCAGATTCCTGCTAAAGAGTGTTTGTTTGTGCTTATAGATGCCAATGGGCGAACTGGGGGGAGGATAGAAGGGTGCGGTGATGATGAATGTAGGGTGCTCGGAGCATACGGACGAGATGTTCGTAGTGATAACGGCAAACGGCTTTTGTCGTTCGCTACCAGTTGCAAGCTAGCGCTCACCAACACATTTTTCAGCACGCGCAAGGGCGGAATATCGCATACATACAACGGCACCAGCCTGAATGATCGTAAGCGAATCGACTACATCCTAACTCGTCAAGTCCACCGACCTAGAGTACATAATGTTACAGTCGTCCCACAGCCTCCACCACCTGCTAAGGCTGATTCAGACCATAATATCGTGTACATCAAGGCCCGACTTAGTGGTCACTTTTCGTCTAACCGAAGATTGCTGAAACCCCCAAAACGCCGAGAATTCGACAGGCAGCTTTTCTTATCCGATGGAGAGCGTCGACACCGAATAGTCGAGAGGGTCGTTTCCACTCTTAACCAACCCACCCAGCCTCGTAACACGTCTGGCATGGTTGAGTTTTTCACCACAACTGTCATGAATGCTGTTGAGAAAGAGGTGCCACCTCCACCACGTCGCCACCACCGAAACGGTTGGTGTGAGACCCCCGAAACGGTGGCCGCTTTCAAAGTAGCATGGGCAGCGAGGGAGGATGCGAGACAGCTCTTGCGTGTCTACCCCCGAGATAGTACAGCGTGGAAGAAGTTGAGATCCGCCTGTGCGAATCTGCAAGAAGTGGTCGCCGCAGGAGTCAATGCGTATTTTGAAGAGTACCTCGCTGAAACCGAGAAATTCCTCGCGAGTTCCGATCAACGAGGGTTCTACAAGCACCTGAAGAGTACGGTAGGGTTGCAAGGTACGAAAGCGAGGAGTGAACAGTTTATCATGGACGAGGATGGCACGCTGTTGCGGGATCAAGCGCGAATTCGTGAAAGATGGGCGGGGCACTACCACAAACTATTGAACACGAAATCGCTGAAACTTGACCCCACGATCATCGACCTAGTGCCACCACGACCCCTGAAACTCTCCCTTGGAAATGAACCATCCATTGACGAGATGATGGAAGCAGTGAAGGGTATGTCAAACTGGAAAGCCGTTGGACCAGATGGTCTCCCGGTCGAAGTACTGAAACTTGACCACCCCGCTTTCGTGCAGTATTTTCACAGTATCCTTGTTAACGTTTGGGTAACGGGAGAAGTCCCCCAGCAATGGAAAGATGCGATCATAAAAACCCTTCATAAAAAGAAGGATAGAACTGACCGCAACAACTACAGAGGTATTTCGCTTGTTGCTCACGCAGGCAAGGTGTTGCTGAAAATCGTTGCGTCCCGTCTAAGCAGCTACTGCGAGACCGAGCATATACTCCCTGAAGAACAGTGCGGCTTCCGCCCCGCACGGTCAACAGTCGATATGCTGTTTGTCGTGCGCCGGTTGCAGCAGCTCGGGCGGCAGAAGAAAATCCCCCTGTACATGTGCTTCATCGACTTGCAGAAAGCGTACGACTCTGTCGACCGAGAACTGTTGTGAGAGGTACTCACACGCCTTGGTGTACCAACCAAGATGCTCACAATCATTCGCAATTTTCACGAAGGCATGCGGGCTCGCGTTCGTGCGGATGACGGTGAACACTCGGACTGGTTCAATGTAACCCAGTGACTGCGGCAAGGCTGCGTACTATCGCCGTTACTGTTCAACGTGTTCTTCGCCGCTGCGATACACATCGTGCTGGTACGCCTCAGCAAAGACAAATGCATCGTAAGGGATTTGGTTCATCTCGAAGAGGACAGGGTTGTCGGAAAAGAGGAACCGTTGGCATGCGTGCAAAGGGCTGTGTGGGGCATGTTGTATGCAGACGACGCAGGAATAGTCTCGAAGTCGGCGGAAGGCCTTGCAAGAATGATGACAGTCATCGTGACTGTCTTCGAAGCAGTAGGTCTCACGGTATCCGAGAAGAAGACAGAGACGATGCTCCTACGAACACCGCATCAGACGTTTACCACCTCACCGCTCGCGATCGAAGCTGCAGGCCAAAAGTATAAACAGACGACCCAGTTTTTGTACCTAGGAGGCATTATCCACGAGAACGCTGACCTCTCCTTCGAAATCGAGCGACGAATCCGTCTGATGCGGGCATGCCTCAAACGGTATGGTCCGGAACTGTACGATAGGACGAACGCACCGCTTAGTCTGAAAGTCCGGATGCTGAAGGCCGAGGTGATTGAGACCTTGCTGTACGGTTGCGTGACGTGGACCCTCAATGCGGACCACTTCGCCAAGCTTCGATCAGCCCACCACGAAGTCCTTGTGCGAGTCATTGGTTTCCAGCGCCGACTACGCACCGACCACACCACCCTCTCGTACGCGAAGGCGCTCAGGATAACACGATGCGAAAGTATCGAAACGACCATCCGTAAACGGCGACTCTTCTTTGCGGGGGCTGTGGTGCGGCAACACGAGGGGCGATTGCCCAGTCGGTTGATGTTCGGGACGATCGCTGGTGGGGTGAGCCCGAACCCAGGCGGGCAGCCCAAGACTTGGCCTAGGGCCATTGCTGAGGACCTTAGAGTGTTCAAAGCCACCGAGGGATCAACGGAAGACTCCCCCTTAGTCTTTGGAGTTGGGACCGCACTGTGGCCCACTGCAGCAAAACAGACGGGAAAGTGGTACCGGGGAATCCTCGACGCAGCTGAACAGTTCATGGGCAGGTGGCACGAGACTGAGGCAAAGCTGAGTAGACAGCGCCGTGCATCCGCTGCAGGTAGTGTTAGAGGGAATGGGGGGAGGGGTAACAGCAGGAGGGGTAGAAGGAACACCGTACAAGTGTATGGGGGCAGGGGGGGGAACAGGAGGAGTAGAAGGGAAACCGCGGTAGAAGAGAGTAGCAGAGAGACCGCAGATAGGGTAGCAAGGTACCAGGCCGACTAATAGGTTGAACTTTTTGCTACTCGTACCGCCAACTGCTGCGGCCGTTCGGTATGCATTTTGATTTTTTTTCCCTTCTTATCCTTATGAAAGAAGTACTACATAGTGGGTGGGTGACGAGCGTATTTTGGCCCACTCACTATTGCTCTTTTTAATTAGTTAAGTGTTCACCGGGATGCATAGTCCCCTTTTTCCTTCTCGTATCTTTCCCCTTGCACGTCCCTTTTGGCTCATGCTCGGGGTAAGTATGTATGTGTCTGAGCTTTGGCTTCCCACTTATTTATTTATTTGGGATTCTTCTCCTTTTCTGTTTCTTTTTCTTGTTCTTTTTCGGTTTGGTTTTTTCGTTGCTTCTCTTTCTTTATGGTGTATTTTGGTTGCTGGCGTATGTATGAATGTTGTGTTGGCCGCACCTAGTGCGAAGGCATGGTATCACGTAGACTATTAATGCATTACAGTGTGTTATCTCTGTGTCGTAGTCTGTGACCACAGAGCTCGTATCTTTCTAGGGTGAAGAATCAGCACGGACACTGGGCTTGCTGGATGTCGACGAGTAGAAGAACGGTTTAATGTGAAGAACACACACACACTGTATTTGAAGTGGGGGTCAGTTTTCAAGCCGAGGTCTCATTCGAATGACGAGTATTTGTCATTGCTAGGATCCCTATAATACGGCATACGGGACGGGACGCAGAACAAACTCGGAAGTTTGCCCAGACTCCCAGTAGTTGCTGAGATACACACGCGTCCAAAGACGGACACCACTGCCCACTAAGCCCACCTCCGCCTCATGCCCAACTCCACACATTCGCCTACAAGTAACATCGTTGGAAAGCTGAAGTCCTTCGCTTTCCGTGGAACCTCACCACGCTTTTGTAGCACATCCCTGCGTAGTCTTCACACGTGATAAATATTCCAGATGCCGATATGTTTCCTCCAAAAAACAAAGGGAAACAAATGGGCCCGGACACCAAAATTCTGGAAAGACACAAATCGAAAGTAAATCCGCTGGGTCCATTTTTAATTTGGTCTTCAGTAATATTAATATTAATAGAAGCAAAGTGTGGGTGTCGTGCGTGCGAGTGTTGACCGAACCTGTAATATATCTGAAAGTACTGCAGGAAAACTGCAGTCTACAAGCAGAATGTACATATGCGGGCATGCCTCAAACGGTATGGTCCGGAACTGTACGATAGGACGAACGCACCGCTTAGTCTGAAAGTCCAGATGCTGAAGGCCGAGGTGATTGAGACCTTGCTGTACGGTTGCGTGACGTGGACCCTCAATGCGGACCACTTCGCCAAGCTTCGATCAGCCCACCACGAAGTACTTCTGCGAGTCATTGGTTTCCAGCGCCGACTACGCACCGACCACACCACCCTCTCGTATGCGAAGGCGCTCAGGATAACACGATGCGAAAGTATCGAAACGACCATCCGTAAACGGCGACTCTTCTTTGCGGGGGCTGTGGTGCGGCAACACGAGGGGCGATTGCCCAGTCGGTTGATGTTCGGGACGATCGCTGGTGGGGGGAGCCCGAAACCAGGCGGGCAGCCTAAGACTTGGCCTAGGGCAATTGCTGAGGACCTTAGAGTGTTCAAAGCCTCAGAGGGATCAACGGAAGACTCCCCCCTAGTCTTTGGAGTTGGGACCGCACTGTGGCCCACTGCAGCAAAACAGACGGGGGAAAGTGGTACCGGGGAATCCTCGAAGCAGCTGAACAGTTCATGGGCAGGTGGCACGAGGCTGAGGCAAAGCTGAGTAGACAGCGCCGTGCATCCGCTGCAGGTAGTGTTAGAGGGAATGGGGGGAGGGGTAACAGCAGGAGGGGTAGAGGGAACACCGTACAAGTGTATAGGGGCAGGGGGGGGAACAGGAGGAGTAGAAGGGAAATCGCGGTAGAAGAGAGTAGCAGAGAGACCGCAGATAGGGTAGCAAGGTACCAGGCCGACTAATAGGTTGGACGTTTCTTTGCTACTCGTACCGCCAACTGCTGCGGCCGTTCGGTATGCATTTTGATTTTTTCCCTTCTTATCCTTATGAAAGAAGTACTACATAGTGGGTGGGTGACGAGCGTATTTTGGCCCACTCACTATTGCTCTTTTTACTTAGTTAAGTGTTCACCGGGATGCATAGTCCCCTTTTTCCTTCTCGTATCTTTCCCCTTGCACGTCCCTTTTGGCTCATGCTCGGGGTAAGTATGTATGTGTCTGAGCTTTGGCTTCCCATTTTATTTATTTATTTGGGATTCTTCTCCTTTTCTTTTTCTTTTTCTTGTTCTTTTTTCGGTTTGGTTTTTTCGTTGCTTCTCTTTCTTTATGGTGTATTTTGGTTGCTGGCGTATGTATGTATGTTGTGTCGGCCGCACCTAGTGCGAAGGCATGGTATTACGTAGGCTATTAATGCATTACGGTGTGTTATCTCTGTGTCGTAGTCTGTGACCACAGAGCTCGTATCTTTCTAGGGTGAAGAATCAGCACGGACACTGGGCTTGCTGGATGTCGACGAGTAGAAGAACGGTTTAATGTGAAGAACACACATAGGAACAATACGTACGTATATTAAATGTACAGCAGCCGGCGTCTATGGTGGCTTGGTAGCAGGTGGCCCGCGTGCCAATCAATCCGTAGGTTTGAGTCTCACCGAGTGTGACTCGTACCTATGCACTCGTGAGGACTTTTTCGAGCATAAAAACTGTTTGACGGAAAGCGCGAGAGCGTGAGTTGGCAACATAGCAACATTCGATGACGACGAGCAGTGGGAATGCTGAATGAACCCTACGCACGGTAATAAAGGAAGGCAAGTACTGGAGGGGAGAAGGGAAGACACCTGTGACCACGGCCTGTCCAGTGGACAGCTGAGAGGAAAACCTCCTTATTTATAAAAATACACGATACGAGTTCTTAACCCTTATAATGAGGCGCGCGAAGCGCGCAGCGCGAGCCTTTTTTATCTTGGTCTTCCAAGGGAAAAAAAGCATCTTCATAACGGCTCGGATACGAGGGTAGGGTGCCTTGCTTTGAGTTTATCTGTCTGTGTGTGTCTGTGTGTGCATGTGTGTGTTTGTGTGTTTATGTGTGATTCAACATTTTTTTAGGCCACGTGTGACCACCGCGCTCAACGCACACGGCACCAATTCCAGTCCCGGCGGGCTCTGTGCACGCACACACAAACGAAACCTTCTCGTGCTGGTGCGGTGGTAAGTCGTTCACAGTTGGTCGAGCTAGGTGCGGCAACGTGTGTAGGTGCATATTTGTTCTGGGCCATGTTAAAAAAACAGAGAACCAACAACCAACCGTAAAATAAGAGAACTGCTTTTGTTTTTTGAGTTCTACCTAACGAAACCCATCCCTACGAGTACTCGTAGGAAGACTGTGCCTATCCACAGCAACGAGCGTGCGGGCCACGTCCCCCAGACATGCTGCAGGTGGTACTGCCAGGCCCACTCTCCTGCGGATGAGGGGATGGAGCAGCTGGAGAAGATCTGCTGTAGTTGTTGTACAGCAGTAGCTGTGGTGGCATTGCTAGAAGCTCTGTTGGACACACGTCAGGTTGCAGATTTTTCGTCCTCAAATTATGAGTACGGAACCAGGAAACACATGTCATATGTACGAAGGGTTCTGCCAATCCATTGTGATTTCACGCGGAGGTTCCCGTCCTGCCGTCGACGCCACTTGTTAAGGTCGAGCTTGCGGCACATTTTGTATTCTGGACAGGTCTGCCTTTTAAATCGGTACTCGTTGGTACTCACATGTGTTGCTTGCTTAGCGATACATAGAGGAAGAGCAGATTTATTCCTGGCAATTTTCTAGTAGTGGGGCCTGGGGGAGGCGAAAAAAGAGGAGAGGGAAACATTTCCAAGGCTTGAGCAGGCATTCTCGATACGGGTCGCTCAAGTTTTCGAGTTTTGTGTTGTTGTTGCCGGCACAGCGACAAAAGGTAGGGCATTTTTCTTGATTACGACGCATTCCTATTGGTCAATACCTGATAATATAAGGGGTTTACCGAGCGAGATAGATTACGACTTTTGATTACGACGATTTATATTGGCCAAGAGGCCAAAATCACCCCGAAATCACCCCGAGGCTCGAATTCCGCTCACTGGACTGTCAAGTTTCGTGTACGAGCGGCACCTTTCTCGCGGCGCCAACACATCATCGGCAGCAGAGCAGTAGCGGCACAGCAGCAGCAGCAGCAGCAGCACACAGCAGCAGCAGCAGCAGCAGCACAGCAGCAGCAGCAGACCAGGCAGTCAGAGCTCTCGGTGTTAGGCTCCAGACGCCGAAGAGGAGGAGCAGTGCCAGGAAGAGTATCAACGGCCTCCAGCAGCAGCACCCGCAAAGCAACCGACTTCAACGGGAAGGCCGCTGTAGCCAGAAGCACCAGTGCCAGCACTATCGACAGCAAGCAGCAGCAGAAGCAGCAGCAGCAACAGAAGCAGCAACAGCAGCAACAGCAACCGACCAGGCAGCAGCAGGAAGCAGCCGACCAGGCAACTCGAGCTCTCCTACGAGACCAGGCTCAGGATTTATGGGGGCAACGGCTTGAAGCCGCCCATTCTGTTGTACTCACAGGTGAACTGGGGGTTGTATTACTCTGTTTTTATGTTACAGGCTTGATCCAGAGCATAGCTAAACAACTACCGGTACCAACTTGGCAGTGTTATCACGGTGGTCAAGAGCAGACTTGCCTGTTTCGTCAGAACGAGTGACGCAGTTTGTTTTTTCTACAAGACTCGACATCGCCTCGACCAGTCGTCCGTCGTCCGTCTCCATCAATGCACTCCCCCATCGCGGCGCGCCCTTCCTCTTCCACTTGCAGAGGGTCCCTTCTGGGTTCTCACAGGAGACGTTCCCTACTGCTCTCGAGGATCGACTAAGGTGAGCGTAGCCAACCACGATTGCCATGACAAATAATAGCTGGGTACGTTTTTTTTCCTGTGTCCCTTTTTTGTGGCAGGAGTACCTGTACTCTTTTTTTGTCTTTGCACCAACTTGCACGGCGACCGCCTTTCTGCTCGATGGACCCCTTGCGCTGACTAGCATCGCGATCAAAACGGATGCTGCGCAGGCTTTCAACAACTGCGGCGTAGAAGCGGCGAATACCTTGCACTTGCGCCCGCTCGCTAAGTTGAAGTTGGTAGCATAGTCGTCTCGATAACACGCCGCCATGACGGCATGCCTGCTGGGGAAGCAGTTGCCGAACAGCGCCATTCCGTTCACCCGCTGTACGAGCGCTCGTCTCAACGACACACAACGGGACTAAGGTTATATGATACCTTCAACTCGGTCATTCTGTGCAAAACGATGGTCGACTCGAAGTGCGCCATCGCGTCGCCTCTGCGTTCCCTGCACCTGAGGACCTGGCCCCCGGTTTAAAAAATTATCGAGGAAATACGGTGGCCGGTCAAAGCTCTATCGAATACCAGGTATGTCGGTACTGCAATACGTAACCGTAACGCCCAGCGCCCCTCAAGTGCTACACACAGAAGTACCCTCGTCCTTCCCGCCCTCGTCTACGCCCCTCTCCACGAAACAGGTCTCGTATATGCCCGATCCGCGAAACAGGTGCGCCTGTATAGCACCAGCTACTCTCCGCGCGTGAAGCTCTATGTCACGGGGAAGCTCGGACGCAGCTGGTCGGGCTGTGGGGAGCGATCAAGATCATGAGGGAAACATCACCAGGTGCCTTCGTCCTGTACGCCAGGTCGCCGCCAATACCTGTGTCATGAAAGGCCGGGCAAGCGACGAGAAAGCGTTGCACAGAACGACATGCGATATCTACTGCCGCAGGCCGGGACGCAGCGCCCGGAACCGGCGCCCTATCTCCCACCTGCAGGAAATCGCAGCAGACGGTGACGAGGGATTTCATGCAGCCGTAGAGGCGAGCGTGCTGCCCAGGAAGGAGGAGGGTTTGCTGAGGGAGGGAGGGAGGGAGGGGGGGCGTGTATGCCAAGACAATACACGGCCAGAGTCTGCTGAACCGTCTTTCGATTATTTCGCGTTGCTGGGCATGTATATCATCCGCAGGCGGAATCTTACAAGCCACCGCTGGACGATGGTGCGGAGGCAATGGCGACTTCAACAACGAGGACCTTCTTACGGGCAACACCGCAAAGCGAGCAGGTGAGTCATTTGTCGTTTGCCGGAGCTCTAACGTAAGGATGGCGGCATGCGTGTAAATTCTCTACTTTTTTTTTGCGTATGGTGGAGTCTGACATTTCTGATGCAAGCGAACGATATTGTGTAACCCTCGCGTGTGATTGAGACTTCGGTTTCGCTGTCTTATTCGCTCATCTGGCGTGGACGGCATAATTTTCCATTTGATCGCCAGGTAACACTGATGATGAAGGTGACGACGCTGCAGGTGGAGCCAGATCAGGCAACGAGTGGATCGGTCTCGCCCTTGGTTAAGACGACAAAGTCGAGGGTCTAATGGGACCAGGCGACAGGGATATACTGGTGAGCGGCGGGTATAGATGCTTGTAAAACTATCCAAACAACATGTAGAGGCTTGCAAACTTCAGTGCGTGTGTTGGCAGCCTACTCTCGGTTACGAGTCGTACGAAGGCATGGGGAGTACTTTTGTTGGCAGGGAGATGGCTAGCTAGCTTTCTTGAACAAATAGATAGCGGTACTACTGTCGTAATATAACTTCTATAATGTGGTATGTAAACTGTGTCAAAATGCGCGTACCTTTCGGATGAACAAGAGTGGCTACTCACTTGAATCTGCGGACACGCTTCGAAGTCGTTTTCGGGCCACAACCAATCACCGCTGTGGTGGCAACACTGTTCTTGTCTTCTTGTTGCGTCCCTCATATTCAGGGCTACCGCTGGTATCTCTGCACTCTCCATTCGCCATTGCCATCAACAGGAAGATAGCCAGCCAACCTCAAAGCTATGCTTCGGTGTCTGAGAAACGCGGATAGCTCCCGATCATGAAAGTCGCCGTGGAGTCGACAGGGGGGTGATGCAGCAAGCATTGACCAAGATTTCCCGTGGCCACGCCTCGAAGTTTTGCTCCCAACCCCTCAATGCGGGATTCGTTGGCGCCATCCATGGTCGCCGCCAGGACGGTGGGGGCAGGGGCAAATATCTGAGTCCGCGCATTGCGGATGGATATCGTCAGGGGGGGGTGAGCGGCGGGGATAGCGGTCGTACACCGATGGAGGAATCCGGAAGTTGCCAGGAGTGCACGCACCGCGAGGGTGGGTGGTCTCAGATCGACCCTGGACCCATAATTGGACGAACAACGGCGCATCGTGCCTGCTGACCCTGGCCCAGGGACGGAAAATGTATTCGCCGAAACGCAGAGGACAATTGAATTTCCTCCTTGCAAGCTCCCTTTCGTCCGTGGGTCGTACGACGACTCGTAAATATGGCTGGCGTGGTCGCAGAGGCGATTCTCTTTAGTTGCCACTGACGTTTAACATGGGCTAACGTGAAGGATTTGGTGTAGCACTGGCTGCTGCTAAATAAATTGGCGATTGAAGTCGTCTTGTTCTTAACACACGTTTTGACGTTTTCCGTGCATTGTACCTGGTATGTTTTTTTGGAGAAGACCGAAGGCGATGACTCTGCGTTCTGTGTGTTGTCTAAAATGCGGTGAACTTCGTCATTACACCACCAGACAACTCTCCATGCATCCATATTTAACATAGTAGTATATTATACGAGATACCACTTCCATCAGTCACGTTGCGCAGAGTATCTCTTGTGTGATCCTTCTGTGTCCTCAGAGATAAAATTCTAGAGCAGCAGCTAGCTGCAGTAGTACAGAATGTATTTTCTAGTTTTTTGTTGCCTATGTTTGCGACGACACCCCCGCAGCCATTCACCTGCAACAAATATACCGGTACTGCCAGTCTATCCGGAAAGTACCAGGTAATCCAACGTGAAAAACCGTTTCGCAATCGGATTTTATCTCGAGCAGATATGCACTAATACATGAAGTCGACTTTTGACGCTGAAAACAGAATCTTGCCTTATACCAGAACACAGGTAAAGGAGCCCACTGTAAGAGTAAATGACAGGAAAATGAGATAGTTGAATGCGGTTATACTGAACTCAGTATATAACGTACCTTTGACAAATAAGAAATTCGGACTCGACCAGCATTCCGGTTTCTTATTTTTTCCCACTATTTTCGAGTAATTGGTATTGTAGCTCGCCCGACAAAAACGCCTTTATATTTTTTTCGCGCTTCGCGCGAACAATCTATATATATTTTCTGGACCCCTACCTATGGTCCCTGAGCCTTGTTGCCGGTGGCATGTGCTCTCTGCTGCGACGCCACCACGAGAGCGCGCTGTAGTTGGAACCTCGCCGATGCGCCTTTCTGATGCAATAATGTAACGACCGTTTGGTCTTCATATTTTTACCCCAACGGTCCTTACAATTCCGCCACGCTCTTCCCATAGCCCCTCCCTCGTCTCTTCTCACGTTCGGATTTGGGGGAGTAGGCGCTCTCTCTACGACAATAACAAACAGCTGCTGCACAGACGCTGCAATAACAGCAGCAACGACATAGCTAGTCCCTGTGATCGTACGTCAACAGATTTATATGCTTGCTGTCGGTGTGTCGAGGTGGCTCTACCTCTCGTTCATACGTTTGAGTTTTTTTTGTTTTCGCTCGCAACCGCTTGTCAAGCTTTGCCATCGCTCTACTGCTGCTGCCGCTGTGATCTGTGTCTCCGGTCTTGGGGTTGTCCGGTGGCATCACACGATTGTGGGCGGCGTGCTTGCTGCGTGTAGCAGCTGCTAGCTGCTTGCTGCGCGGTCGTCAGATTAGATGCTTCCTCCATCGAGCAGAGCTTTCTATCTATCTGTCGAGACACTCACTGCTGCTGTGGTAGGTGTGCCGTGCTGCGATCGGCGGCGGAAATGACAAGCTAGGTTCTTCAAGTCATCATCCAACCAGCGTACGAATTTTGTCACAATTTGGTTGATTTTAGTGTGTGTGATTGGCCTACGTCACAAAGGTTTCCGGCCCCAACACTGCGAAATTGCCTCTTTATTCCAAAGGTTTATCACAGTGACTGAGAATCGTGACGGGACGGGACGGGACAGTTTTTTATTGTTTGGCGGGAAAAAAAAATGACGGCGGGACGGGACGGGACGGTAAAATTACGAGAAAAACAGTCGGCGGGACGGGACAGCGGGTGCATAAGTTCTCGACGGGACGGGACGGTAACAGTTCAACGGATTTTTTTTTCGCGGCGGGACGGGACGGTAATTTTTTTTTTCCCTCGGCGGGACGGGACGGTAATTATTTTTTTCCTCCGCGGGACGGGACGGTAATTATTTTTTTCCTCGGCGGGACGGGACGGTAAATATTTTTTTCCTCGGCGGGACGGGACGGTAAATATTTTCTTCCTCGGCGGGACGGGACGGTAAATATTTTTTTCCTCGGCGGGACGGGACGGTAAATATTATTTTCCTCGGCGGGACGGAACGATACCTGCAGTTTTTCGTGGCCGGACGGGACGGTATTCGAAAAACTCGACGTGACGGGAGACGGGAGTTATTCATTAAAACACCTATCCTATGTATTCCAGAACAACCGGGGAAAAAAAAAACTGAACTTCCTTCACATTTCCACTATTATTATTATACAGCAGTATACTCGCACATTAAATCGGCACGGCGAACGCACACCACGAAGTACACGCCACGTTTTGCGCTGAGAAATACCACATATCATGATTCTACCGAAATAACCTCCCCAGCCGAAGCATTGTGGGGTCGTCCCGAGGCAGGTAACTTTGTGGCCACCATGCATTTGACGTTTTTCTTCCCGACCGGCGGCTCAAACCCCGAGAAGTATTGCCACACAGGCGACGTCTTCTGATTCCTTCCCACCCCTGCCCCTAGCACTGCTGTTGCGGTCCCAGCTGATGGCTGTTCTGATGTTTGTGCTTGCGATGTGTCCCTGGTGCACTGGGTGTGGAGGTGGAGGTGGTGGGTGATGGAGGTGGTGGCGGCGGTGGTGATGATAGTGCCGCTACTGGTTGATCGACCACGCCCGTGAGATAGGCATCCATGGCGTCCGTGCCGGCCACACCAGTATTGGTTGCCGTGAGTTGAGGGGTCTGTGTTTGTGCGTGGCAACTGGTGGCTGTGGCAGGTGTTGCGCGTGGAAATATTAAATATGAAGATTCACGAAAAAACAAAAAAAAATTTGAAAAAAAAACAAAAAAAACAGATATCAACTAAATTTTGTACCAGGTAATTCGCAAGTTTGTAGTTACGAATTTTTAAACATTCGTACTTCGTGATTTGTGATTAATACTTTCAGTTAATTATGTAAATTAAAATACATGAACACCAACACCACAGCTTCTGCCACAAAATAGAAAATGAAACTAATTTCTAATTTCATATTTGTGAAACTCGAAATTCGAAATTTCGTGGTGGGCATGTGAACGGGAGCAGACGACCACCACAGCGTATCTTGGACATGAAGAGGCAAGTTGTGTCGACGGAAAGGACTATTCTGGTATGTGACAGCGGTGTAGTTTTTTTCGGCGGGACGGGACGGTAAATTCACGGAGTCACGGCGGGACGGGACGGTAAATTTACGGAGTCACGGCAGGACGGGACGGTATATTCATGGAGTCACGGCGGGACGGGACGGTAAAATTACGGAGTCACGGCGGGACGGGACGGTAATTGACGGCGGTCAGGGAATTTCTCGGCGGGACGGGACGGCGGTACGATTTTGACGGCGGTTTCACCGTCCCGTCCCGTCCCGTCCCGCCGTCACCGCCGTTACCGTCCCGCCGAAATTACCGTGATAAGCTTTCGTGCACGCGGAGGTTTTCCGTCTAAGACACGCCTTGCAAGTACTACAATACGTTCCCAGTGCCTGAACGCAGGTAATTACCGGGCTTTCAACCTCATACAAAGCAGTATCAGAACAGCAGTTCACACACAAGCCGAGCGTACAGCGACGCTGACCCTGGCCTCGTGTGTCCTACTGCTACATACTGCTGCTGCTGCTGTTTTGCTGCTGGGGAAGCTGTGTTGTAGATGTCGTACATCAGTAGTAGCGGTGGCACCTGCTACCTGCTACCAGTAGTTCTGTCTGTTGGACAGAGCATATATCGGGTGCAGATTTTTCGTCTTCAAAATAATCCGAATTTCGAGTTCGGAACCAACACAGGACAAAATCGAGATCGACAAGTCGAGAGTACAGCTGACCCTGGCCTCGTGCGTCCCACTGCTACTGCTGCTGCTGCTGTTTTGTTGCTGGAGAAACACTGCTCCTCCTGTAGATGTCGTACATCAGTACAAGTAAGCAATGGTGGCACCTGCTACGAGAAATAAGCTCTTTCTGTTGCACTGAACCTCTCAGATGCAGATTTTTCGTCTTCAAATTATGCTGGAATTTCAACCAGAAAACACTGTTGGAAGAAACATGTAACGTGTGTGTTTGTGTCTTCTTGTTCTTTCTACCCGTCGGCATCCAGCACAACCAGTGTCCGTGCCGACTCTTGAATCCCTGAGACTGCAGAGATACGATACGAGTACAAGTCGAAGTTTTTTAGTCACAGCAGTGCAGATTTTCGGCTTATTTTGCCGGATTTCGAGGTGGAAACCAGGATACAGGCGACAAAATCCAGTATTTGTTACAGGTGTTTTCGTACTGCTGTGTTTTTCATGTATCAAGAGCGGGAGAGGCCAAGAACTTGTACGATGATATTGATATTCACCAACGACGGCGCAGGTAGATGTTCGTTCGTGTTGGTTCAGCAAACAACAGAATAATCCGTATTCGTCCAGCATGATGCATCGCAGGTATGACTACTACTGCAGGTATTACTGCGGTCGCGCCTCATTACCACCAATTACTACTATATATATCAGGTGTGTCTGAAAGACAGAGAAATGATGGTACGTACAAACAGCAAGGACTATGTACGCATATGAAACCATCTTAGATTTTGGAATCATTCACGGATTCATGAATACATGGATACCTCAAACGCCAGCCTGAAAGAGCCTGCCGGGTCGATATCTCCCACGCTTTTAATTTTACTTCGTTTGGTCCCACAGATGGGACCGCCAGTGCTGGATTGCAATTTCAGCCGCATGACATTCCTTTAGTGTCGCAGAGTAGTGGCGCTGGGTGTCATTAAAGCGGTGACCAAAGTATGCGAGGATCACTAGATCTTCACTTTCCTGTTGGGCAAGGATTGCTCCTGCGCCTGCTTCACAGGCGTCAACCCGTATCACAAAATCTTACGAAAAATCTGGGAAATGTAGCAACGGTGATTGGCTGAGAAATCTTTGCACTGTTACCTACGCTTGATCGTGCTCTGGGTCCCACCGTTTAGCGACGACGTCTTTGGCTGCTGTTATGGTACTGCTTTGTATCAGGTTGAAAGCCCGGTAACTACCTGGGTTCAGTCACTGGGAACGTATTTTTAGTACTTGGAAGGCGTATCATAGATGGAAAATCAGGGGTTTTCCAGAGGCGCACGAGCTTGGTCTCCGTCTCCGCGTGCACGAAAGGAATAAAACTGCTCTTCTTCTATGGCTAAGCAAGCAACACACGTGAGTACCAACGATTACCGACTTAAAAGGCAGACCTGTCCAGGGATACAAAGTGTCCCGCAACCTTCATCTTAAAACTGCCTCTTTCTTCGTGAGAGCTATCAGTGGAGCTAAGATTCTGGCTAAATTAGGCATACACTTCCTGACAAAGGTTACCATACCTAGTAGTGATCTCAGCTGTTTGATAGTCGTGGGTGTCGGCAAGTCGACTATAGCTTTTATGCGGTCTTCACCGAGCCGAATTCCATCGGCGGTTGGCATGTGCCCCTCGGGGGCCAAACTTTACTTTTGGTGGTTTCAGAGTGAGGCCGGCTGCTTGTAATGCTTTGAACGTGTTTTCCATTTATTTTTTTGTTTTTTTTTTATCCTCCGATGGATTGGTAAACATAAAGCTTAAGCTCACCACACTTCCACGTTCCAATTTCGTGTCGTGTGTCAATTTAGCCCATAGCTCCCGTTGCAACATCAGAACAGGCATCTGTTATCACTGGGGTTTGGGCACGTTCACCCGACCTGACCCCCGAGAGGAGCAGGAGCGGCGGAGATAGTCACCCGGGAGAGTCATATCTCTTCCGGGAAGCGTAGGACTTGCGCGAGCTCACCCGCTACCAAAACCCAGCGGTATGAGGCTTTCTCGCCGGACGTAGTCCAGTTACGGTCAACCCTACCCGTTCGGGCGTTGGTCCTCCAATAACTGGAGGTAGCCTTCCCAAGTGGATGGACAACATATAGAGTCGTCCATATACACCAAGAGACCACTCTTCAGACCAAAATATGCGAAAGCTGGTGACATCATGCGCGAGAAGAGAAGTGGCGCGTTTGCAATATAATACCGAACGGCAGTCGTTCAAGTGCCTATTTCCCGTTCTGCGTGACAAACGCAGTCTGCTGGCTGCCACTGGTATCTGATGGTAAGCGCTTTGTACGTCGCATACGGGCATCTAGCGTGCTCCTCCGACCGTTTCAAGATGGCTCCCAAGATTTAGCATGGGCCATGACGTTTTGATTAGTTTTTTATTGGTTGTCGACCTGTAGTCTACGTAGAAACGTGCGGTGTAGTCTGATTTTGCTAATAATAACACGATTACTGCAAACCCCCAGGCACTACGAAGGGCGTTGTTAAAAAAATCCGTCTTGTTCCATCTAGCTTACGTACTTATCGATGGTCTCCTGGACGCGTGGGTTCGCACGGTAAGGGGCTCGATCGATGGGACGTGTTCCGGGTTCAAGTGGAAAATCCGCTGTTCGTAAAGTCCAAGCCTGGAGGCGCTGACCACCACGCCGCCTGATGAGATTCTTTATAGTCGTTGTATTAGAGGACAGAGGGGGACAGAGAGAGCGGAGCCAGCATGCAACAAAGAATGGAGTGCTCAAACCTCTCCTGATGGACACAAGGCATAATTCATAGTCACGCCTGCGAAGATATACGCAACCCTCTACAACTTGTGACGGTTGGTTCTGGAACGATCCAAACAAACACCCTCCCAAGCTCTTCACAGCAGTGACGAGACCGAAGAGACATTCAAGACTTGCTAGGACCTAATAACAGCCAACGACAGTTCCGCAAGAGGAAACCCGGCCACCGGGTCAAAACCCCCTGTATAACACATATACTCCAAACCATTGCAATAGAACAAAGGCTGCATTCCAACCGATGACCATGGTCAGAAAATAAAATGCCAAGCGGTGCCCTACTCCCCCATGCCCCTCAACATAACGCAGCGTTGGCGACCTGACAGATTATTCCTCGCATCACTCAAACATTGTACTCGTCGGATAATGCTTATGCCCCCTTATTCACCCTCCAAATGTAGATTCAACAAGAACCTACGGTGAGACTTAAAAGGGTCGCAGCAAGAGATTCCGTCAAAATATCCGCGTGCTACTCTTCCGAAGCTACGAACAGAATATCGATCTTCTTAGGACGAAGTAGCGCTCCCACAAAATGAAGCCGCACGTCGTCATGCTTACTCCGAGCAGAACTAATGGGGTTCTCAGCCAACGCTATGGCCCCCTGGTTATCCTCGCATACCCGAACACATAATCCGCTTAGCTCTGGACAAATAAACGACAACACCGCGTCCGTAAACAAAGCTTCCTTCCCCCCTTCACCCAGGACGGCATACTCTTCTTCTGTTGTCGACAACGTTACATACCTCTGCGTGCTACTTGCCCAACTGACGGCCGCACCCCATAGGGTGATTACCATCCCCGATATCGAGCACCTATCGTTTGACTTATCAGCATAATCAGCATCACTATAGGCAGTCAAATTCAATCCTGAGCCCCGCAAAAAAGTCGATCCCATTAATCTGGTCCCGTGGAGGTAAGCCATGATCTTCAAAACTGCCTTGCAGTGCCTCTCCGGTGGGTTGTGGGAGTGGCGCGTCACAGCACGCCCAGCGTTCGAGATGTCCGGCCTCGTCATGGTCGAGAACCACATCAAGCTGCCCACAGCCTCCCTGTACGGCCAGTCTCTTCCAAGTTCGCCCTCCTCTCTTGGACCTGGTTCCAAACCGGCGGTCGCCGGAATGTCAGAGGATTAACACCAAAACGATTGCCCTCAATAAACGCCTTCTGCGTAATCTCCAATGTCCCCAAATCCCAGTCGCGTTTGAAAGCACAACCCGAGGGCCAAGTAACCCGTGTGCCAAGTCAGTTCGCCGAGGTTATTCGCGGGGACGTTCACAGCCTGCGCGGCATGGAAATCTCTGCATGTCTCATCCGATCCTGCGATCACGATATCATCTACATGAACGGCCATGATCAGTTATACCTTACCGTCTACAACCATGAGAAACACACACGGGCCAGACCTACACTGCTCCATTCCGTACTCTACCACGGTCTCTACCAATTATCCGTCCCACCGTCCGCTCTGCTTCAGACAATACAGTGATCTATTTAGGCGGACGATCCTTCCTGCCATGTCACCACACCCACCGGGTAGTTTCATGTATATCTAGGCGTCGAGTTTCGCGCGAACAAAAGCTTGTGTCACGTCTAGATGAGAAATCTTTAAACCGTGTTCAATTGTATCAGCCGCAAGAATTTGAACTGACGCTGACGAGGGAGTTGGTGCAAACGTTTGGAAATAATACTCATCCTGCACCAGGCTAAATCCCTTAGCCACAAGTCTGGCCTTTGTCTGTACTATCAGGCCATCCTCATCTGTCATGTAGGTACACACCCACTTAGCACCTACAGGTTTCCGCCCTTGTGGCAGTGTCGCGGCTTCGTACATACCGGTCGTTTTGTGACCGTCCAACTCAATTTTCATGGCCTCGTGCCACGCCGCTATATATTGAGAACGCTCTACATCTGCTGCGGACTGTGGGGGCGGTTCTACGTCTTCCGGGAAACCACTCGGCATGTACACGCTCATCTTCCCTTTGTTCTCTACAGCAGATGCTCCGGCCATCCAAGCCACTGTGTCCTCCGTCGTGCAGGACGTACGATTCAGGATACTGCCAGGCTTCGTCCACGACTCGTACGCCACCGCAAGCAGCGCGTCTGCGGCTCCTTCATCCATCCTCACCTGGTGTTCAGCAGGTTCACCTTCCAGGCGTTGGCTCTGACCCCGGGCCCGGCCCCGTACAGTCGGGGGGAGCCGTCCCCAGCTGCTGAGCTCGTGTGTGGCCTCCCCGACAGGACCGCGGGGGGATCCTCACCGTTCCCTTCGCCGGTGTCGGAGGCATATTCTGCGCCCGGGTCGCTTGCGCCCCTCCATGCCGGGACCGAGGAGGTGTTCACGGCGCCCCCTTGAGACGAATCCGTCGTCTCGGCTGTTTCGGCCCTCCCAGCCGGGACCAAGGAAGCGTCCACGGCGCCCCCATGAGACGAACCCATCGTCTCGGCTTTTCGGCCCTCCCTGCCGGGACCAAGGAGACATCCACGGCGCCCTCTTGAGACGAACCCATCGTCTCGGGTGTTTCGCCGCCGGCCTCGCCGGCGGCAGGTCCCTGCGCGCTCTTGCATAAACGCGTCCAGGTCAAAACCCAGTAACGTAGAGGTCGTTCAAGTGAGCCAGACCGTCGTCCAGCTCATTTACCACCCCCTCACCGCCTCGATTCGACGTGCTCACGTCGTCTGCTTCTGAACCCCCTCTTTCCGTAGACAGGGAGTCATTCGCCTGGGCATGTACATGTGGTGCAGGCGACACGCGTTGCCAAGTGCCATTGCGAGTGGTTAGCACAGTTCGTTTCGTTGTCTCGGGGGTAATTAGGTGCAGGGCCAAGGTGAAAGCACTCTTGTGCATCCGCCTGTGCCTTGTTTTCCATCTTCACCTTGCAGCAGCCAGGCTTGAGGACGGGTAGTAGTACTACCGGGGGGGGGGCTACCATGCCATATCTTATGCGGCGACTTGCTCTCGGGGTTAGCTGTTGTTGCTGTGCGGTTCAAGGCGTCACACGGCCAGGGAGACGCTTCCGCCCACCACGACGTAGTGGCCGGGAGGTTCGCGCTAGCAAAACTCTCTACAGCCTGGATTCGGCCCGCCATTGCGGCCGTCTCAATGACACCTAGCTAGCGTGCGCTCTGCTACTCCATTAAATTGGGACTGTCGGCCGTCGTGAATTCCTGCTTATCCCTCGTGATCTACACAGGTCGCCCAACTTGCCCCCGCGGAATTCACCACCCCCATCAGATCAGACGATTACCATCGTAGAAGGGACACCGTCGGCACAAAAATCCGCAAGGAACTGCTCGACCATTTCCGCGGCGTCCTACTTGTGGCGCATAAAGTACACCCACGTATACCGTGAAAATTCGTCGCGCACGATGAGAGTACACCGCTTCCGCCCGAGAGACTCTACCACCTTTGGTCCACTCAACTCCACAAAAACCTTCGTGTGTGTAGACTGCTCAATACCTTTGCCGAGACCCTTCGCCATGGAGCACCCTTTGCACTCCAGTAGCTCTCTCTCGAGGACACTCCCTTGCTGCTCCGCGGTCTTGTGCAAGAGTACCTGGTGGGAGCGTTCAGCCGCGCGGTGGAAATCATTGATGTTTATCGCGGACTTGTTGGGCAGTTGCCCCGGGGCGAGTACAGCACAGGCATTTTCCCCATATTTGCGGCCGACCCGGTAGATACACAGGCTGTAGAGGGTCTCACTCAACGGAAACACGATCGAACGCTTTGACTTGAGCCTGGCACAACCCCTGTGGGACGCCCTTCGACAGTATGGGCGTTTTTGACGAGAGTGGGCAGGGAAAAAAAGGGGTAGCGGAGATCCGACACGTGCGCAACGTTCGTAAGAAGCACTTGCACGGGACCGTTTCAGGACCGATAGACAACGCTTTGTCAACGTAACCTTTGATTGCTCGAGTGGATCCGTCAGCGATTCGAAGAGTCAAGTTGCATTCTCTGTAGTTTGTCATGCAGTCTCCGGGGGGCGTCATGTGAGTAGACGCATTACTATAGCATGTCCAGACTTCGTTTCCTACCTGCCAAGCAGACTCCCCTGCCCCGAACCATCGCTGCACTTGCCTATCTTTTCGGCCTTGAAAGCTGAGGCCTGCACCGTACCTTTATCTTGATCGTCGTCCCTTGCACCAACCTCGCTCGTCACCACCATGAAAGCTTCTACTTTCGATGAGGGGCAGACATCAGCAGCGTGCCCACGCCCGTTGCATCGACTGCATCGGTGCTTGGACGTGGGACAGGCACCGGCAGAGTGGCCTCGTCCTTGGCATCGGCTACACAGCTTCGTCGTGCAGTCGTTCTTCTAATGGCCCTTCTTGTCACACCTATGACACTTGCCCATTGGGGTACTTCCACTGGCGGCTTTGGCGCTGCTGCCATTGCCACCAGTAGCCGTGGCCGAGCCACCAACGTCCTCGTTGGTGCCTCTACAGCCTTGTCTGTGCCCTCGTCGTCCACGGTTTTCTCTGACATCGCCTCCACCTTTCCCGCGACCACCGCTACCGCCGCCGCCGCCGGCGTACACAGCATGGCCTGCGTGGCCAGCGTTCGACCCCTTGTTCCTGTTTCCAGAAAGTCGGTGATGCCGTTCTCGAACAGCCTTGATGTTGTCATCACGGGCGATGCTGTCACGTGATGCCAGGTTCCGAGCGTCCACTTCGTATTCGGCAGGCAGAGAGTCAATAAAGATGGTGTACAGCATGTGGTCATTTACTGATATTCCTGCTGTGCGCATTTCCGCGGCAAGATCCTCGATTCTGCCCATCTCCTCCAGCGGGTAGCTCCCCGGCGCCATCTCCAACCTATTAAGGCGTCTAGAAGGGAATAATTTGACCCCCGTCGTTTGCGGGCCGTACCACGCTAGTAGAGCGTCCTACGCTTGCCTCGGCGACAGGAAATTCCACGCCAGTGTATGCTTGTGCACACCTTCGCGGCTCACCACCCTAGCGACAAGCATCGAGCTTTTGGTGTCCAATTCCCCTAAGGGGATGTACTGCGGTGAATCCGACACGAAGGCAGACAAGAAACCAACTGCTTTGGCGTATTACCGAGCGTCTCTAGTCCAGGTAGTGAACTCAGGTTTCAGCCCACTACAATATCGCACAGGAGTGTGTTTAAAAGGCAATGGCGTGATAGAGGCAGATGAAGTCCACCACCCAACTCACCGCCGGGATATGCACCCTATTCTCTTGTCCTCCCATGCTGGTCTGGCTGACCCTTCGGTGGGCCAACCTCGACAGGCAACGTAGTTCCTCCGCGTCCAGGTGCTCCCAAAATCTGGCGAGGCGCCCTCACAAATTTGTTTCTTGTTTTGCTGCAATATTCTGTGCCATGCCTACAGCAGCAGCAGGGGTCTCTCTCACAACAGTGGGTACTGCCCGGCGCGGGATCTGCCCAACAGCAGCCCTACCCCCAGCGCTGCTGGACTCCGATCAGCCGTTGTTCCTCGTGAACTCGACCATCATCTCCCTAATGGCGCTCAGCATCAACGCTTGACTGTTCTCCCTCGCCAGCTTCACCTGGCGTCTCAGCTCTTCAACTTCACTCGGAGAATCGTGCTCTTCTCGAGTCAATCCCTTCAAAGGTATCGTGGGCTTCTGGTACCAGACCTCGAACGTTCAAGACACTAGTGTTCGTAGTGTCCAAGCCTGGATGCCCTGACCACCACGTGGTCTGATGAGATCCTTTAGTGTCGTTGTATTATAGGACAGAGGAAGAGAGAGAGAGCGGAGCCTAGCTCGTAGATCGGAGCAAAGAACGGAGTGCTCGAGACTCTCCGCATCAACACACGGCATAATTCATAGTAACGCCTGCGAAGGTATACGCAACCCCGTACAATTTGTAACCGTCGCTGCTGGAACTATCTGAACAAACATCGGCTTCGGCTGCTGTACATTTACCGAGCTGGCGGGGTGACAAAGAAAATACGTTTCGTATTTAGTGCATAACTCTAACATTTGCTCGCATTCGCCATGTGAGAACGTGGTCGTATTAAATGCGTTAGTAAGTGCTTTACGCCGTTCGTGGCGTGTAGATTCAGTTGTCTTGTTGTTAGTTTGGACGGCACTAATCGTCTTGTTGGGGAGCACTGATATTGGCGCGATTCTTCCCAACATCGTACCTTCTTCCTCTATAAACATACGTCTTGATGGGACGGGTTGGCGATTTGTATAAATTATCAGCAGAGGACCACTGACAAACCATACGAGCTACAATCAGGTATTGAAAGGCATCAGGCATTTCGGAAGATTCGATGCCTTCAAAAGATACGATGCGCAGTTCCAGTACGGTAGTGCGGCCGTGTTTGTTGTCGGTGCTTGGACCGAGACGACCTGGACGGCCCTCTCACCCTGTGGGGGGACAGAGCATTTGTTTTTTAAAAATGCTGGCACGGGTTCTACGTTAGTATCAATTGTCACTACGGAGTACGGAGTTGCTTCAGCGTTCTCGGGACGTGCGGTTAAGTTTGATCTACGGTGAGATGCTTTGATCTTGACTTTAGAGTTTTTGAAGGACAATACCTCTGTGCTCCAGTCGAGTACGACGCCAAATGCGCCCATGATGGTGTTGTCCAACAGCATAATGTCAGCCCCTACAGAAAGCAATACGAAAGCTTAAACGGGAAGAGAAATATCTCCTAAGGTCAGCTGAAAACGAACGTAGCTTAAAATGTTGAGAGGGGAACCATCAGCCCCGCTAATATTTCAGTGTTCTTAAATGTTGAGTGCGCCTATACGAATTTTACAAATATGCATGGTACGTCCGACGCCGTGTCCAAGACGTGCGCCGGGTAACTAAGTGCTCTTGGCGTTTACTCGTTCGCGCTTGAACGTCAAGTTGAGAGCAGTGGGGTATCGGGGATACCCGCACAATGCGGACGCGTGGAAAGCTTTGAAGTACGTTTCCTTTTGATTAATAGCAACGGGAATTATGGAGTTTGATTTTGAATATGTTCATTCAGATTGCGGGACACGGAAGAAACATAGAAAGCTTCAGGCGCCATGGCAGGTGAAAATGTATCTTCTCGACGTTGACTACTCTTCTCGACCTCGCTGTTGGTTTCTGTTTCTGATCCTATTCCACCAGGTTGCAATACCGAGCTACTGTAGTCGAAGATTGTCGCTGATTCGATGCTTCTGTTGCAGTATTCGACTGGGTGTCTACATGAACTCGTCCTGCACGCTTACTCGCCAGAGGGGTGTTGCTCGTTGTATATCAACTTTTCTTCCTCTCCGTTTTACCAGAGATACCGGCGTTTGTTACGGCTACGCTTGATCGCGGCTTTCGCTACCGTTGTACCGCACGCTCAGGAAGTCTAGCGTATTTACTCGAGCGTCCTAGCTAGTAGACGGGTTATGCTGTTAGGTGCCTCGTCACCAACTAGCAGAGGGGGTAGTTGACCGCATTGTAGGCAATAGTTGCGTCAGAAGCGCCCTCGGGGGAGTGCAAACGAATGCGTGATCGGAAGCTAGACATGAATTCAGGGACGTTCCCTTTAGGTGATCCAACGAGTACCAGAGAGGAAGACGTTTTGATCGACATTCTGGCGTGCTTTACAGACGGCGGGTTCGGGATCGAAGTCGTGGGATCGTTCGTGGCTGCGGTGGACAAGATCACCGTGGTTGCACCGTGGGTTACGGCAGTGTTGGTGTTCGCAATCGACAAGCTACGGGGAGCTACGGGGGCTGTGGTCGTGGCTACCTGTGCTTATTCGCTAGGTTGATTGGCTCTGCTGGTGCTGTCTGAGCTCTTCGGTGGGCTAATGTGGGTGGTCGTAGGAGCAGATTGAGCGCAAACAAAAACACGTTCGCGGGTTTGTAGGGTCTGCGTGGGGCTTGAGTTGAGAGAGTTCAGATCTCTCACCTGATCTACTTGATGTTGAGTTGCCCCAACTTGCGCTCCACCAGGTGCAAGCACCATCTGCAGCACGTATGGCGCCGGGATGGTGCCCTCCAGCATGCACTTTTGAAGGTGCTCTGATGTCGTGATTCGTACTGGATCAGTCGCCGGAAGCGAGCTCTGCGCTGGCATTGCTGCCGGCTGATGTCTCCCCCTAGAGCGAGACTTCTTTGAGCGAGACGCACTACGAGGCACGGCTCACGTTTTTTGTGGTCACCACTGTTACGTTTATCTTCCTTATTGATCATTACATTTGTTTTGGGAGGTTTTACCCTGAGCGATTTTCTGCACAAGCCATAGTCACAGGTGTCGCCCCTGCTTCTCCGGGCACGTGCCTTCATTTTTATCGCGCATAGGGTTCAGGGTTAGGGTTAGGGTTAGCATTCTCGCTGTTCGCCGATTTGCATCGAATGAATGTTGTTAACTCGCGATCTCATGATTACCTAGGGTATCAAAACAAAAAACTTGACCTAACAGAAAAAATTACGAAAACCGTACACCAGGGATTTGTTTGCCAGTTTACGGTATAAAACATGAACACCAGCAAACCAGAGTACATATTACATCGAGTGGCGCCAGGGCAGGAGGTTCATAGCGCTGCGACTGTAGTGACCTGCGCTATGGGGAGGATGATACGGTGCGAGACAACTGTCCTGATCATGGTCACGCGTCGGGTCTATTCGATAAGCAGAGGGCAAGCTTAGGTTGGCATTCTCGGGGTGGATCTTATAGGGGCAGAGAGGATCCCCGGTGCGGGAACCCCTTCGATCTCGGGTACAGAGCCAAGAACGAGGTTCCGGGACCACCCGGTGTTTAACAAACACTACCAAGTGAAGCATAGCAAGTCAAAGCCGAGTGATCTGTGGTACCTGTCCTGTCGATCCCCAGCCCCTTGGGTCCTGCCTTGCTCGTCGTCCCCGTCGTCGTATCTGTGGTGCTTCGTTGACTGTTCACACTGGTTGCTTGCAACTACCGCATTGCATCGATTCGCTTTCTGCGTGACCCGATCATTGCTGCACGAAGGCACTGCTCGAACTCTCAGACTACAGGTGTGCCGGCCTCAGATATCTAACCAGCGCAGGCCCTTTTTAGCGTCTGAGAGCTGTTCCTGCTTTATCATGGTGAACCCAAGGAGATCGAAGTAGATTGTAGGAGATCGGAGTGGTCGCAAAACGTGTGCAGGAGATCGGCTTGTTTGCCAAACTGTGAAATAATGTATCGTGTTCTTTGTATAATCCCACCTTTGATCTTGCATAATACTTTATTGCATACTTGGTATATGCATACATCGACATATTTTCATTTTTGCCTACCTTGTATGATGGTGATAGATTTGCTGTTAGGTTTTCACGCTGCCAATGGTGCTCTGCATGTTTGTTTCGTAAGGCTTTGAAGATACTTACCTGGTCAATGGATACAGGCATACTTGCTGTTCGTGCTGCGTTTTCCTGTACCTCTTGCTCGTCTGCTCGTTCGTTGTTCATGATCGCGCACATGCATGTTCGTTAATAAATGACTGCATGCTATTGACCACATGTTGTCTTCGAAACCAAATGCAACCGACCGGTATCGATGCAAGCCAAAGGTGCCGTACGTATTACTACACGCATGCATTTGTGTATCGTTTGCCTGGTTAGGTGATACCGGAAAATAACATTGTTGAGCCTTGCGCCGTTTGGGCGTACGAACCCTCTATCTAACAGTAAACCCCTCAACAACACTGCTGTGCATTGTCGGCTGGCAAACATAGAACTTTGAAGGAAACCACGTATATTAAGGTGACTAGTATTCTTGCCACGTTGCTTAGACTACATGAGTAGTAATAGACCAATCGTCGTACATATAGTTGTGTATCTCTAGCAAGACACCGACAAGACGTAGTGAAAATAGGCATACCAAGTGGAAAGTCCGATGCACGTTTGACCCTCTTCAATGTCTCCGGTCGCACCATTGTCAGTGTTGTATATCACCGAGTGTCGTGCTCGAGAACCAGGTACAGCACTTGAAGGACTGAAAGGCAAGCGTAAAAGGAAAGGACAAGATATACCGGAGGAGATGATTATCGGCTACGCAAGTCCTTGTGGACACGGGGTGAGATAGTTTCGGCTGGACGATAATGATCTTGCGTACAGCAGAGGAAGGTGTGCTTGCTGTGTCCGGAGGGTTCGGGGTTATGTCAGATACACGATCAACCCAACCTGATCAGTAGCACCAGGCCAACAGGTATGGAACAGGTGAAAAACAACCGTGAGAGTGATTCTTCTCTTTGTTCTGATGTCGTATCCACAGTCGAACAAACTGATATTTGTCTTGATGTACGGTACTCCTCGAGCCCAAATAGAAGGGGGGGGGGTAGGCTGTGTTGCCCTGATTGACTAAAACTTCAAGCCACACACCAACGCTAGAAAACTCGCGCAGCGCATACCGTGATATGCTGGACCGCCAATATAAGACCAGGGACATGGACCAAACAGATACCGGTAGCCAGTATGAACATGGCACATACCAGTGACGAGCTGCCCGGTGTGTTCGGAAAGGCATGGAATCTGAGTAATAACTTCATGGTTCTGCTGTATTCAGTTATTAGACTAACATGGAAAGTACTGCGGTGGGCTGTACGTATAATCACACCCTGGACCATTACTATTTAATTAGTTTATTGTGTCTACAATTGATTCAGCATGATGTGTGTCATTGGATTCGTCTTCACAATTGTTTTGGCGACTGTCTATTGATTGAAATTGTCCATGCAATTGATTTCGGCGATTGCCCATTAATCAAGATTGACCCGAAATTGGTTTCGGCGATTGTCTATGAAATATAATATTCCAGGATAATGATTTCGAATACCATATACTAGTTGGAATTGTGTGAGCAATAGGTTTCGAGTGTTATCTATGAATTGGAATTGTCCAAACAATTGGTTGCGGAGACTGTTAATAAATTGCAATTATTCAGCTAATTGATTTCGGGTGCTGATCCAACAATTGGAATTGTCCAGACGACTGATTGCAGGTGCTCTCCACTAGCTGAAATTATTCAGACAATTGATTTCGGGAGCTGTATACTAATTTGATTTGTCTGAACATTTGATTTCGGTTGCTGCTTATTAACTGAAATTGTCCGCACAATTGATTTCGGGTGCTGTCAATTAAATGGAATAGTCCAAATTGACTTTGGCGGGTGGAAAGTGGTTGGAGTTGTCCGCACAATTATTTGCAGATGCCGCGCAAGAAATCAATCGCTCGATAAATGTCTTGGCCGTATACCGACAGACTAGATGTTGTATTATGGTATACACTCCCCATCGAATTGATACTTCTCGTAATATGGCACAGTAAGAACATTGCAAATGATTGCGTATATAGGGAAGTTCCCGATCCTGTTGTAGAGGCAATACTAGCATGGTGGTATTGTTGTGTACTGACCAAATCAAATGTAACTGTACAAGTAGCTGCCAGCTTTCCAATAACAGAGCCCTCTTAAACTCGATAATCATGACAATTCCAATTAGTACCCGGTAGATCGCTTCCGAAGCACGTTCTCCGGACAATTTTAATTAATGGACAGTCTCTCAAAGTAGTTGCCCCGACAAGTCCAATTCATGTAAATCGTCCGAAATCAATTCACCAGATTTGACGATGGTGAATGACATGCTGAGGGAAGTGTATGTCAACGATATCTTGCCCAACAAAGCCAAGAACGACCCTCTCCGGAGATATCGCAGGAAAGCTGCAATGACTACTACGACAGAAAAACGCTCTAGCAAGAAGCGAGACGTGAGTGAAGTAGTCAGCCCCAAATGCCAAAATCAAGGTCACTACGCGAACAAATGCCCTACCAGTAAGCCTCTACCGGGGGACACCACCACGAAGTGGTGCTCCCTACACAAGACGAGGTCGCATTCAGATAACGAGTGCATGGCTCAGCAGAAAAACCCTCAATCAGCTCTCCCCATTTCTGCACTACCAGCGATCATCTCTCCTGCAGCATAGACGTGTTCGTTTACCTTCGTGGCATGTTCATCTGCATCGTCTATCAAGACGGGAGGGCTACAGCTACAACTCGACAGTGGCTTCTCACCCCATGTGATCGACTCCGCGATGATCCCAGACGTCGACCAGTACCTTGGCGAATACCAGGACATTCAACCACCAAAAAATATGTACGGAGCCGGATCGCACGAACTGTTCGCCACCGGAAGGGCGAAAATCACTATAGGTGTCGAGAACACTGTAGGCAAACAACGCGAGATGAACATGTCTGTTTAGTGGTGCCTGGTCTCGGTCGCAATCTGTTGTCTTCGTCGGCGGCGCTAGCGAACGGGGTGGAAACGACAATATCTTCATTTCCTACACTTTCAGCAAAGGGAGATATCTTTCCGTTAAGAGCAGACAATAATCTGTATTTTCTTGACGCAGTCTCAAAAAACGTAGCGGGCGAACATGCCAACATTGGAGAAACGCCCAGTGTGATGTTATGGCACTGTCGCTTAGGCCATGTCAACTCCCAAAGCGTAAAGAAACTGGCGAACGAGCAAGGCACTGCAATGGTTGTAAACAACACAGATTTCTCCGTTTCAAACTGTGATACATGCGCCGTAGCGTAAAGGAAGCAACAGAACCACCCAAACGTGGCGCTTGTTGAAGTGACACAGCCTCCAGAGCTAGTGTACACCGATCTATCCGGACCTATAAGCCCAGCATCTGGAGCAGGCAATAGCTATGTGGCCAAGTTCACCGACCACTACACGCGCCCAAAGTCGGTGTATTTTCTTAGCAAGAAAAAGGAAGCTGTAGACGCCTTAGTTTACTACACCCAAGACGTGGCGATTCTGTCTGAGCATCGACTTCAGCGTCATCGCTCGGGTCGCCGGGGCGAATATACCGGACTGGAGTATCGAGAGTACTGCCTCCAGACCGGAATCAAGCAGGAATTTGCGGCAACGAATACACCGCAACAGAACGGGAATTAGGAACGTGAGTGGGCGTTTCTGTGAAACATGATTATTTAACAGATGGTTTCTGGCGGAGGCAGGTGTTCCGAAGTTTCTCCGGCAGTAGGCGTTCCGCATGGCAGTTTACCTAGCGAATCGTGTCCCGTCCACGTCGCTGGGAGGCAAAACGCCTTTCTCGATGTACCACGGTGGAACACCTCCATCACTCAAGCACCTTCGAACCTTTGGTGCGCGAGCGTTCGTGCATCAAGAGTGATACGTCAAGAAGCTAACTGTGAAGGCATGGGAAGGGCGCATGGTAGGTTACGGGAATGACTCAAAGACATGCCGGATCTGGGAACCTGGAGCCAAGATTGTCGAGTCACGAAATGTTGCGTTCATCGAGACTCTACCTGGTAAGCTCAACGCTCCTGACTATGATCACCACGACAGCGATGGCGACACCTTTCTCGATTTGGGGTCATCATCTATATCGCTTGGTACGGAGGAGGAGATACTAGAAGCAGAAAAGGACGCCCAACCGTACACCGATGCCAGCCAGAGGGAGGGCACATCAAGCGACAGCGACGACGAAAGTGATAGCGACGTTAACAGTCAACCATTCGCAGCTGCAAAGGATAAACGAACGCACGCCAACTGAGGCAACTCGGAGACTACAACGTGGGACCTGAATCGGCCAACGTAACAGTTATTTATCGGTCGACTCCCGACTACGCTTATATTATCGGCCATCCGCTCCTAGAAACACCTACCACGTCCGAAGTCTCAAACCAAGAAACCATCGGGAAGCTATGGCATCAGCTCAAGCTTCGAAGTCGCAAAGTCTTGTCGTGCATAATGAGCAGGGGGGATATCGATTGTGCTCCGAAACACGAAGAGGATGTTCCATCTAACATTAGGGAGTTCCGTACATAGCGCATGAACATTGCCTCCTTCATTGTGTCTGCCAGTGCTATATGTTCGGCCTCAGTGGTTGAGTGCGTCACGCGTTCTGCGTCCTAGAAAACCAGCACACGCACTAGTGTGCTGATCGAGCTCTAAAGGTGTAGATACAGCCGGCACGGGAACGCATGGTTGACTCCGGACAATAACACGGTACTCCTCTTATATTTTATCCGAGCTGTCGGGTGACAGCTCATGGCAACGTATGCAGGTTATTATACAGCAAGTTGCGGGAATAACCTCCCTTTATCCCGCAGAATATCCGTCTAAATATCCCATATTAATATATGGAACTCCCTAATGTTTGACGGAACATCTCGGTCGTGTTTCTTAGAACAATCCATTCAAGTATATATGGAAAGGGAGCTTGCAAGCAAATCGAAACACGAAGTCTACGAGTTGGTTCCTGCACCAAAGGGGCGCAAGATTATCGGTTCAATATGGGTGTTAAAGGGTAAGCCTGACGGTCATTTCACGTCGCGGTTCTGTGCACAAGGTTTCTCTCAGGTAGCTGCAACAGAGTTTGGAAGCACATACACCCCAGTTTGTCGTATTCCGAGTGTCCGCAATGTCTTGGCGATTGCTGCCAGCCACGATTGGAATGCGATCCAGCTCAACGTACAGAGAGCATTTTTTCAGAGTGAGATGAAATAAGAGTTATATGTGAGACAACCGGCTGGATTCGAAACAATTAGACCTAAAATGGACAACCATATGTCTGCAAGCTAAAGAAGAGCTTGTATGGACTCAGACAGTCACCCCGCAAGTGGCACGGAACTGTCTACCATGAACGTATCGCCGAAGGATTCAAGGGTTGCATGTGTGACCCTTGCATTTATGTCAAGAGCGATAACGCGTTAAAGTGTTCATTGTGTTACTGATATCCCAATGAACCTTTACCGGCGGCTTATGGATCTCTCGAGGATCTCACTCTTGAACACACCCTTACTGACTCTGTAGTGAACATCTCCTAGCCACCAGTGGATGATCCGAAGATCTCAATCTTTAACAGGTAAATTACCGGTACCCGACACACTCTGTAAAATACCAGGGTGCGGATACAACATTTTCAAACCCGCCATGAACTTCTGCATGTCGTCGTGTAAGGCTTCAATACAAAACCGTAAAATATGCAAGATTTATATACGCGTACCTGGAGCTTCTGTCTGCTCTGAGAGACTTCCATATTCGTACCCTGACTCCACCATCCACACAAAACACATTCAAAGACTCCAAGGGAGGTTGCATTTCGAAGATGTATGGACTGCCTTACTTTCGTAGAGTTCCAAAGGTCCCCAGTGATACGATAGCTTTGACCTGCTACCGAAAGCTGCACGTTTTCGTCCTTATTTACGGCAAGAAAAGAGCCCTCCACGTTGGGTGAGCAGCATGGAGAAGAGAGGGGTCGAGGGAGGTTCGCACGGGCAAACAAGGCGACTTCAAGGAGGCTCAGGTCATTACGCCGAGTTCTCTCGGTTTTCCGAAAGGTTCTCAGATGTGATATCACTTCTGATGTATCTTTCATGGGTACATGAGCGATAGCCGTTCTGAGGACCTTTCCCCAAACGTGTCCTCCACAGTACCCCCGTGGTCATGCGCTACAAGTCCATCTTTGCAAAATATTAAGTGTGGCGATCATTCAGGAAGGCAATCATACTTAATATTGAGGTAAAGGTAATTGGGTCGACTACAAAAAGGACTCCCTACCTTCGTAGAGTTGCAAAGGTCCCCAGTGATATGGTAGCTTTGACCTGATACCGAAGGCTGCACGTTTTTCTTTCTTATATTTAGGGCAATTAGAGAGCCCTCCACGTGGGGTTAGCAGCGCGGAGAAAAGAGGGGTAGAGGAAGGTCCCGACATACAAACAAGACGCGTCTCGACTTCATGGAGGTTGCGGTTACTAAGCCGAGTTCTCTCGGTTCTCGGAAGGGTTGTCAGATGTGATACCACTCCTGATGTATCTTCCATGGGTACATGTGCGATGACCGTTCTACAAACCCTTGTCAAACCCTGTCCTCCACAGATTGAAGGAGATGGAAGCTTCCTAAGGCGTACGTTCGAAAGGGCATACCGGGACCAGGGTTACGTTTTTGGGTGTGCTGAACATACCTACGTGTCTGGTACCGGCAATGAGGTCGTACCAAACTTGCTAAAGTGTCCGGCACCGGTAGGAGCTCGGACCGTGCTTACCGGTATTTTCGGTACCGGTGTCAAGGTCGAATTTAACCATGCCGAAGTGTTCAGAATCATATTGAGGACGCACCGAGCCACCTCGGTAGAATAAATACCCTAGGTATACCCCTGCTCAAGTGTAGAGTACAGGTATTCAGGCCCTACCAACTTACCGGAGTGTCGCGTATTGGTCACAGGGCCACTCTGGACTTACCAAAGTGTGAATATATCGATTTTGTAACGAACCTTACCGAGGTATTTGGTACGGTAGGGTATAGAAGTCGTGCGGAATCGCAGTACATTGGGAGGGTAAACAACCCCGGGTAATACTTACGAAAGTATAACGTGCCGGTATCGATGTCAGATCAGACTCGACGAGGTGTCCGGTGATGAGGTCGCACTGAATGTATCGAAGTTTCGACCACGCGTATCAAGTTTGTAACGAACCTTACCGGAGTGTTAGTGATGGGTATCGAGGGCGAACCGAACCATCCAGAGGACTCGTGTCGAGTATTTACCGAGAAAATACTCTTCGTGTAGTCTGGTACGTACACTACGGCACACCCTTGGACGCTTCTATTAAAGAAGATATGTGAGTGGAACTAAATGGAGTTAGATATCATTTTCCATCGTTGGAGGGAGCGGAAGATTTAAATACTTCCAGCAACTGAAGCTTCCCTGACCACATTGGGTTTTCACGAGTTTTGATATACAGTGCCTCGATACATTTCACTCACTTCGGCAAGTTTCACTCGTGCTTCGCATAGAACGCGACATTCTTTTTTTTATCCTGGTGGCCCGTTGACAGAAGGTAACTTGTATCAAGGAACAAAAAAAAACACTATATTCAAGGCAAAATCAAGCAAGCTCATCTCTTGTCTCCCTTGAAATCCCGTTTCTACCCTTCTCGTCTGTGACCCCCCCGGCCGCAAACCTCCCACTTCCTCTCGTGTACGGCCGGCCCCGTCGCCGCGAGTTCTCCCTCCTGGTCGCGCGCAACCCCCCATACACTCCCTCCTGCGCGACCCCACCGCCGCGCACCCCCGCCTCCGTCGCGTGCGTTACCGCTTACCGCTAGGCCTCACCACGTCTCCCTCTTTCCCTGCCCGGCGCATTTGCCGCGCAGCCCCCCCTTTCCCCTCCGGAAACCTCTCTCTCTCCCCTGCAGACTATATCCACCTTCGAGACCTATTATATTCTCCGACTCTGGGCCGGGACTCATCGCCCGCCACCTGCTCCCCCCTGGCTCCTTCCGCTTGACCCCTCCCCTCTTAGTTTTCTAGTTGGGGTGTGTTCTGCCATTTGCATGTTCTACGGTCGACAATAAGCAACACTTGAACTCTTCGCGAAACTGCCATCAACACATTTATGATACAAATTAATAAGCTATAACCTTTGAGAAAGGTACATCTGAAACACGAATCAAGCGCAAGAGGCCACAGCGGCAAGAGCACAAGGCGAAGGAACGGGAACCATGTTCCGGTGCTTAAATACCATGTCGCGCAAAGGACCGGCGACCAACAGATAATTCACAAACAAGCAGCAGGTGTACACAAAGTTGTACCAGAACCTGTCCGAACTTTTTGACATGTCCAATTGCTCCAAAAACAAATCCATCAACCAGACCACAACAAACGAGGTGGGCAACTTTGTTAGAAAGTCGATGACGAAATGATCCCAGTTGTAGCCGGCAAAAATTTTGGATGACGTGAGCTCCACAGGGACTAACTGTGCATACATGTCGAGACCTATACCCCAACAGGCCGCACCCAAGAACTCTCCAGCCATGGTGTAGACCAACGCTTCCCACCCGACCGTCGGTTCATAGCAAGCTTCAACAACCCCTATAACGACAGCCCAAGTCAAGCACCCCGACGTAGTCACGACTAAGAGCTCATGCGACATCACTCCGGTCTTTCTGAACGGAATCTTACAGCTAGCCTGAAGGTGCTCCGCCCCATGGAAAGCAAGCGAGTGGCCAGCGCAAACTGAGATTGCTATCAAAGCGACACTCAATAGGTACGGAGCGTCAGGCCAGAGATTTTCCAAAAGCAGATCAGATCCGTCCAGAAAGACGCCGAATGCCAGGACTCCTGCGAGACCCATAATCACCGAGATGTACAGGTATTGAAGGTATGGTGACCGCACGATGTTGAACTTCGCACCAAAGCTCCTGCCGTGCGTCAGCGGTTTCTGGAAAAAGCATACAATTGTTTTGTGTGCGGCAGAAGGTGGAAATGGGCAGACATATGTTAGAGATGCGGGACCTCCAGTATATCGTAGTATTGTAAAGCGTGCACTCATTCTGATTTTGGTCAAACAATTTACCACATGTCATGGGTTATACAAGGGGAGCTTCGCCGGGGCGCGCTCATGCCCGTCGTTGCTCCGTCATTGCGCGCAATCTTCGCAAGATATAGAGCGCAGCTAGTACTAGTATACGTCTACCAACATATACAAGCAAGAGTAGATTCAAGGCATGTACAACGTTGAGAAATACCTGGTAGGCAAGAGCAGAACCTGCTGTCATGATAAATATTCTGCATGACTGCAGCACAGCAGCTAGACAGTAATGTACGATAGAGGTTGACACTCATATCTATGTTGATGTCACTTTTACGTTAGTTTGGATATCGGTGTAAAGGCAATATGTAGCGAGATTACGTTGTTTCTACTCGTACATAGTTCGGTATTTTTTATATTCGGCGCATCACCACTAGGAAAGATTCTTGGAACGATAATGTTGGTCGATAAGTCCAACGAACCGCAGGACAAATATCCGTCGTCGTAGATGTGAGTTGTTCGAGGATGGTTGCGCCCGAGCACATCGCTCTCACTCCCTTTTCTCTCTTCTTCTGCCTTTCGTGCTCGCAAATGGCTATTTTCACCGTCAATCATCTGCTGCACTTTCCAACTACCAGCAGATAGTTTCACTACTACCAGCGCAAGCCTGTGCTGCCACCCGGCAGATACGTTTACAAGTTTCTGCTCGAGAGTGCGTTGCGCGCATCACAGGGTCATTAGGAAGACGTTTCTTGAGACCCAAAGCTAGCTAGGTTCCCAAAATTCAGGACGATAAGTGCAGAAATTTTGGTGAGCAGTCAACAGACAGTCACGACGCGGCTTGGCAAGACTGCTGAAACAACTGTACGGCTCTCGAACGAGCGCGTGTAACTCACAGACATACAAGACCGCATATGCATATTGCTCCGAGCCATTGTTGGTTTGAAGTGCTCGTATTAGCTTTCGCACTTTCCAGTATCCTACTCGGATTGACAGTCCGACAGCTGCTATTGCTCGAAGAGATAATTGAGAACAAGTGTTTACTCCCATACAGTGACCCCACGAATTAGTGGCTGACGCTATTACGGGGGTCCATGGTTAATAGGACCTATGTATGGTATACATAAAAACCTACACCTTCAACCATTTTTCACCGACGATATTGGGTCCTATTTACTATGGTCCTCCGTAATAATACCCCAGCAAGCACTTACTCTAAAGGAACGGTATCCGAACCCTACAAATGTGACGAAACGTTCACACCAGCTGCAGCCAAAGTTGCGGTTGACCGCAAAAGGTGCTCGTACTTCGTGCCACCGCAAATATTTGCTTTCGACATAAGCAGGGCGTTTTCAGGTTAAGTTTGCATCACACTACTCGTACAACAGTACGTGCGGTGCAATACACGGTAACTTCGCAACATCGAAGACAGCACACGTAAGGCAGCGACAATGGCTAAGAACCCCGCACGGTTTCACGGCAAAGGGTGAGCACGCCAATCGCGACGGGAAGGCAAGGGTAGAGGTGCACATCACTGTGTCATCTCCAGCTGCCTATTACACCCTCATCGGACTGGAGAAGCCTAATCCGACGCTAGGCTGCCATTTACCCACGTGACAGCAGAACAATTCTAACCTCTACTCAGTTGTCTCCCTATCTACGAACGAGGGAGCCACTACCTTAGTACGACGTCATGGGAAGAAACCAGGAGATGGTATCGGAGACGGACAGGAAGCTTGGAAGGTGTTTGAGGAAAAACGACGACGCCGTCAGTAACGTCACTTGACAAAAGCTCTACGAGGAACTATCTACAAACAAGATAAGAAAACCAGGTCAGGATCTAGCCGGTTTTCAGTAAATCATAGAAACAGCACGAGACCGTCTTCATGACATGCGGCAACACATTGATTTCTCCCGAACGGTCCGGTGATCTTGTGCTGAACGCCCTCACGCCTGACTACAACGTCGTTGTGAGCCAGCTTCACGGACCGCGAGTTCGGGCTGGAGGACACAAAACCCACAATGCGTCATATCTACGCGGACCATTGAGTCACGTCTTGAAACACGTTATCAAGTGCAGGATGCGGGGCGCTACGCAAGCGCAAGACCATCTCAGTACTGTGAGGTGTACATCTGCAGGCAGTTTGGACACCCCAAGGCGGATTGTCCCACGTATAACCTCAACCGTTACAACAAGACCAGGAGAGAAAGGTCATTCAAATGGTGCTCTCTACACAAAACGTCTCATCCTGACGATGAGCCGAGCTGAACTTTATCAAGCATATTCAACACAGAAAAGGAGTCCAATGATGCTCAGTGCTTTTGACTACGTCCTATGATGACGAGCGCCAGGTCTAAAAGAAGCAGCCCAACAACGGCAACGCGAACTCGCCAATAATTTTCAGTAGCATCATCCAAAAAACAGGCCAGGGAACAGGGCTTCCAAGAAAAATATTTGTTCCTCGACACCACTATCATACAAGACGCCGACGAAGCTCATAATAGGCGACACACAGGACCCGATCGTTGCACCATCAAGTCCTCCTGCGGGTCATTAGGTTCCGGCGGCGGCAGCATGGCGACTTCATGACCCCCTCGTACGCGAAGGCCATTAAAAATGCGAGAGCATCGAAAGGACTACCCGTGAACGGAGACTGCTCTTTGCCAGGGGCCGTGGTGCGGCAACACAATGGGAAACCGCCCATCGGGTCGTGCTGGCAACGATGACCGGTGGGAAGGGCCGACGATCGGGTGGGCAGTCTAGGACTTAGCATTGGTGCCTCTTTGAAGACCACAAGGTATTTCGAGTCACGGAGGGGTCGACGGTACAAACCAGCATTATTGTTTGGACCAAGGTGTGGACAGTTGCAGCAGAAAAGGCGGGCAAGTGGTGCCGGGAGGTCTTCGAAGAAACCGAACGTTTCATCGTCAAGTGGCAAAAACACGAGGTGGAGCTGAGAAGACAGCGCCATGCATCTCTTCGGGGTGCTGATCTAGGCAATGGGAAGGGAGGGAACAACAGCAGTCGTAAGGAATCCAGGGTTGACCAAAGCAGGAAGGAGGCAGCCCACAGGGTAAAAAGGTACCATGGCGACTAGTAGGGAGGAAACGTCCACGCTACTCGCACCGCAAACCTCTGAGGCTGCTTCGCATGCGACGCTGTTGTGGTCTCGTTTTCTTGTCATTTCCCTTTCATTCTCACTCTTGTGACCTGTTCTTCGCGTTGGTGTTTTTTAGCCTTTTCTTCTCTGGAATGTTCTGTTCAGTGTATTGTCCGTAGAAGCTCCGACAGGTGGGCAAGAAAGCGAAGCTGCAACCCCTCATATTACTTTTTTATTTTTTTTATTTTATTGAGGCCCCTTCTTGCCTTGGTTTGTCCTTCCCCACGTGAATTTCGTTGTTATTTCAAACCTGGTAGCATATTTATTGTTATATTTGGCTCTTCCTGTCCTTGCGAAAGGACGTTGAGTTAGTGGGTAGATAACAAGCCAGTTGTGTGCATTTCAGTGTTGCCTGACGCATCCTCTGCAAGGGATGAGGCACGGTTGAGGAAATCAGGAAGTAGAGGATAGAGAGGATAACAAGGAATCAGACCAACGAGTAGAAGATACTGTCTATGCTACTCTCACAAACAACTGCTACGACTACCTAGAGGGTTCTTGATTTTTGTTGTATTTTGCTTCGATCTGCCTGTTCTTTCCACAGGTCCATATTAATAGTTGTACACCATTTATATGTGGTGATTTACATTATTTTGCTTATTAATTGTGTTGTCTGCCACATTTCCTTCTGGGGAGCACAACTCTTTTTCGTTTTGCCGAAAGAATTTCCTGTGCGAGTTTCGATGTTCTCCCTTGTACATAATGTGTATGCTGTGCCTGTCTTTATCTTCAGAAGTTCGATGGCATCGATTGCACTACTGCTGTCTAGTTAGTCTGCTTACTGCATGACAACGTTCTATATAGAGTACAAGGCTTTCCTTCGGAGTGGGTATTCCGTCGTTTCGTGTACATAAATCTGCAATTAATTGGCGACAACTCTACTCATATCACAATAGCCCAAAGCCAACCAAACTAAATGTATTTGTGTAAGAAACGGTGAAGGATGTAATAATCGCGTTTATTTATTAATGTAATGGGAAACGTAAGATCAGGTGACGCAAGAGTAAGAATGACATTCGTCTAACAATAAGAATAACATCTTTCATCAGTGTGGGGAGAGAGTGGAGTAGTAGTGCTTGGCATGTGGATGATATACAACATACAGGCTGTTGTTTAAAGGAAGGTTTGGGACAGGAGAGAAAGCAGCAGTGCCGGCAACGACAACGGTTATGGAAATGTTGTACCTGGTATAGTTGCTGGGCGGCCGTGATTTCGATGTAACCAGGATAGGAGTTTGGATGAGACATGATATGTAAAGTCTTCCAGGATGCTGTAGTAACGAGGCGGGATGCCCAGAATGTGGATCTGTTCGCTGTTGAACCCATTGGATATGTGTAGGAAGAAATAATCGTGATTTTGGGAAATGTGGGAAACAATTTGTTTCCTTTCGTTCGTCCTGGATGGCGACAGTCTGCTTGGCGTACTGCTTCGGAATTCCGCGAAGCCCTGGAGCAGGCGAAATGGAAGGGAGTCTTTTTGCGGTTGATGATGATGTCTCCGTCTTTGATGGTGGAGTCCGTTAGGCGGCAGTTGTAGCACTTGCCACGGACCTGGTCGAAGTAAACATGTAGGGTGCGCGGGGCGGGAGTGGCGTGCAGGGAATGGCGGGGGAGGGGGAAGGGGGGGGGGGGGGGGGGGGGGGAGAGTTCATTATTTGTACTACTCTTACAGCGGCACAACAGCAGTACGTAATCGCTTGCAATACGACGCAGCAGCAGCAGCAGAAGCAGCAAGTACGTAATTTCATTGACGATACAGAAATATGTAGACGCACAAGTGTAGTACAGTACACACACAAATCACGTCCAGCATGATGTACGGCAACAACGCAGCAGCACCACAAAAAAAATCATTGACGATACAGAAATATGTACACACGCACAAGTTTAAGTGTAATAGACACACAAATCATGTCCAGCATGATGTACGGCAACAACGCAGCAGCGCCACAAAACGACCAGGAAACACAATTATTCGAGTACATACAAACATTCAGTGAATATTGCGGCAGCACTAAAAGCAGAGCAGCAGCAGCAGCAGAAGCAGCAACGGATCGCCACAGCGTTGGCAGCAGCAGCGTAGCAACGATATGAAAAGAAGGGAGAAAAAAAGTATGTACCCCGAGGCCGTCCGAAAAGTATTTTTGGTACCTCACTGTAGACCCACCTCCGCATGCTGTACGGCAACAACGCAGCAGCATAGCAACAAAACGAATTACGAGAAAACGTAGTACGTACGCAAAATGCAGGAGCAAAACGACCAAAATATTTTTTTTACGTATCAAAAAAGCCATTTGGGTACGAAAATGGCCAATAAAAACAATAATCCGCGTTGGCAGCAGCAGCATAGCAACGACATGAAAATAAGGAAGAAAAAAAGTATGTACCCTGGTATGCCGCAATCGCAAAACCTACGGAATTTCATTGACGATACGGAAATATGTACACACACAAGTGCAGCATGATGTACGGCAACAACGCAGCAGCACCACAGCAGCAGCATAGCAACGATATAGATGAAAATAACCAAGCCAAAAAAAACGAGAAATTGCAGTACGTACGCAAAATGCAGGAGCAAAACGACAAAAAACATTTTTTCACGTATCAAAAGGAACCATTTGGGTACAAAAACGACCAAGTAAAACAGTAATCCGAGTACATACGAACATTCAGTGGATATTGCGGCAGCATTTGCAGCAGCAGCAGCAGAAGCAGCTACAGCATTAGCAGCAGCAGAAGCTGCAACGAATCGCCGCAGCGTTGGCAGCAGCAGCAGCAGCAGCAGCAGCAGCAGCAGCAGCAGCAGCAGCAGCAGCAGCATAGCAACGATATGAAAATAAGGAAGAAAAAAAGCATGTACCCTGGTATGCCGCCATCGCAAAACCTACGGAATTGACGATCCGAAAATATGTACGCTTCCAGCATGATGCACGGCAACAAAGCAGCAGCACTACATACGGCAGCAGCAAGTGCACAGGAGCAGCAGGTGCACAGCACGGCAACAACGCACCAGCACTACGGCAGCAGCGAGTGCACCGGATAAGCAGGTGCACAGCAGCAGAAGCACTCATGGCGTGGCGCTGACAGCAGCAGCAGCAGCAGCGGCAGCCGAAAACGAGCAAAATGAGTACGTGGGGTCACCAAAACATGTACACGCAGAAATCGTGTGCTTCACGTCCCGCAAACAGTTGTGCATGTGCGCGTTCGCGTGCACTGTGTGTAAGAGGAGCCGACCCAACGCACGAAGGGGAAAGAACGAGGATGGATGAGTCAAAAAAAAAAAAAAACGCTTTGACGTAGGTTTGTATGCAAAAAGGCAATTGAAAACCCTTAAAAGACGTAGCAACATACAGCATGCACAATAGACGTAAGACACTCACCACTGTCAGCAGTCTCGAGGGAGTTAAGACAGTCCCTTCCTTGATCGGGCGAGCACAGAACTCGCAGTCGGTTGCCCTGTCAGGATGATCCCGCCACCACGCACGTGAGATCCTAGCAGGTGGCGAAGGCCTCGTTTTGGCCACCAGGCGCGGAGTTCTTGACAAAAGTGCTGGTCCGTGCACTGGTCGCAAACAACAGCCGGCACCAGGTCGGTCTTTGTCGTTGCCGCTCTCTTGCCAGAGGGCGAGGACCACGCGCCTCTCGACGAGGGGGAGGTGAGCTTAGGGGGCGTGGAGAAGGGAGAAAGCGGGGGTTGCAGCACCGGCAGGTTCGCCACCGACAGCAGCAGCTTGGCCGCCGACAGCTGCACCTATCTATGCCGTTCGTCGAAGGCGAGACGCCTCTTTTAGGCGCCGTGCGAAGATCTGTCTATTGGTTGGCAGTTTGCGGAAGAAGAAAGAAGAAAGGTTGTTTGGCTATTTGGCGAAGAAGAAAGAAGAAAGGTTGTTTGGCTGTTTGGCGAAGAAGAAAGAAGAAAGGTTGTTTGGCTGTTCGACTGTTTCAAAGAAGGAAGAAATGTTGTTTGGCTGTTTGGCTGTTTCAAAGAAGAAGGGCTGTTTGCGAAGAGCTGTCTATCAGTCGGTCTGTCTGCCAAGAGCTAGCAAGTGACAACGACCTCAAAAATCGTAATTATAGTTGTATCTATATGCGTGTCGGAGCTTCCTGGACAATAGACACACAACGGCTTATTGCCAGCGAGAATTGACGAGGGAAACATCGATCGATAGATATCGCTAGCGACAATAGACAAGAGAAAAATCTATGGAATAGATTACCAGGGACAAACGGCGACAGTAAAATCCATCGGTATATATATATATTGTCAGCGACAATAGACGAAGGGAAAATCTAGCGATATGTATATCGCCAGCTCACAGTAGACGGGGGGGGGGAATCTATCGATATATACTGCCGACGACAATGGGTTGTGCCGCGTGTCCATCGCTGACCATTGCCATCCAGAGTGAATTGAAAAGTCTGTACATCGATGGCCATTGTCAGTCACAAAAGATGGGGGACGGTAACAATACTGTAGATACGAGTAGACATTGCCGACAGCAACACACGCGTCATTGCACCACATTATATACTATTTATTGCTGCAGCGGCCGTTGTCTATGTCCCCGTTGGCTTGGTAGGTGGTCCGCGTGCCTGTCAAGATCAATTTCGTGGGTTCAAGTCCCACCGAGTGCATGCTCATAGGGACTTTTTCTTGCATAAAAAAAATTGATAAGCGGAAAGCGCGAGAGCGTGAGTTGGCTACATTCGATGAAAATCGACGAGCAGCGGGAATGCTGAACCCTATGCGCGACAAAAAATATAGGCACGTACCGGGGGGGAGAAGGGACGACACCTGTGACCACGGCTTGTCCAGAAGATCGTCGAGGGTAAAACCTCCTACGAGTGGGCTGGGAAGTAAAAGTGATGGATAAAAAAACAAAAACAAAAACAAAAACAAAAACAAAAACATGGACCGTATAGCTATCGCAGTGGCCGTTGTCTATTGGCCAGGGCGTTTACAATTAAAAAAAAACTTCGTGAGCACACAGCTTTTGTCTCCATAGGATTAAAGAATAGGCACGGACACTGATTGTGCTGAATGTCGACGGGTAGAAAGAGCGGCTACCTGAAGAACATATCTTCCATCCTGAGGCTGACTCTTATGGGACCAGAAACCGGAAAACAAAACAGGGTTTGTAGAGAGATCCAGGAAGTATTTCGTGCCAGATCCGACTTATCGAATCTCTAAAATCTTTTCTGCATTTCGATCGGAAATGGCTTGGCCAGGCACCACAAGACACCAGTTCTGGCCAAATACTTGTACATATCATCGCGACTACTGCTGTACCCCCCATCTCTCGGTGTCTCCGACGGGATATCCCGGGACCTAAAGACTCCAACAGCTCCGGTGATGGTGAACAACCAGCAGACTACACCGCATGCATGCTCTTTGGCGGTTGTCGTTGTTGTGTGCCTGAGCTTATTGCAATATATATTCCAACCCACTGCTCCTTGTTGATGCTACAGCAGACTGCCAAGCAAGCCCCATGTTACCCGGTGGGTACTAAAGTACGTGGGTGCTGTGTACTTGTAGTCTTGTGTGTTACTTGTACTACTGCTGCTATGTGTCCGCCGAATTCAAATATTGCGATACCTCCTCCCTCCAACGTCCTCCCAACTCAAAGGAAACCCCGACATGCTCACACAAAACACTACAAGATAGGAAAAGACGAAATTCGATATACGAATCTGGGCCATACGAAAAGCAGAACTGCATGCCAGTTCTATTTTCTGGTTTCTGGTCCCATAACAGTCAGCCTGACCTTGCTCGTGCGATCATACCCGATACTTACGCTGGAATTTCACTTGCTTTACCGACGAATTTGCCTTTTATTTTTCATTTTTTTCCTTCGGCTTTTCCCTGTCTCGCCGTCTGTGATCTCAGAATCATTCGTATCTTTCGAGGATACGGAATCAGGACGGAAACTGGGTGCACTCATGAAGCTGGGTAGAGGGACGATTTAAGGTGAAGACAACAACACGCACCTGGCGAAGGTCCAAGGAATAACATCTCGGGTAGGATCAGCTCGCTGCCACTCTAGGTGCGTGTGGCTGGGGATAATACCCAGGGCTGCGTGATCGCCCTCCCGCCTGACGGTGCTTCTAGAAGTAGTCCACATTGAAGTGCATATTTTCTAGATACCGCCATTCGGTACGCCCCTAATACCGGTTTGTCTACTTCGAGGTGTAGACAACTACAACAGTATTTTTTGGGATACCTCATATATTGTTGGAGGTGAATCCATTGATGGTTGAATCACTACGTTAAGGCTCGCACGTAAGAAGTACACGCACCAGGTGCCTAACAGCGACGGTAGTGTCCTATGCTCTTGCAATCTGCTATCTCCGCTCCTATGCGCCTTCGTTCCACACGATTGTTGCTCAATGTTCTGCCTGTAATGGGCCACGGTCGCGCTTTTGATATTTACAAACATTTCCCACATTACGTCGACAGGTGTATGATTGTAACAACAAAAACACAACAATACGCCGTCAAGTTCCATAGACAGTAAGGACACTCTCACCTGTTTCATGAGATACTCCCGGTCGCCACCCTGTCCATCGCTGAACTCGTCATATTCCTGTCGCGAAAATCCAGTAGGCTGCCGGAAGCGGGCAAGCCTTCCTTCGGCTGGGACTGCGTCGACAGTTCCGTACCTCTCTTCAGAATGCGAATAGACAAGCGCAAGTCGTTCTGTAAACGTCCCATCGTTGGTTTTGCTCCCTCTTAGAAACATCAGCAGGCAACGCCCCCGTTCTTGCAGCTGCTGAAAGGTGGTTGGGGCACGAGCATGGTCTCGAAGCACGCTTTCCACACTTTGGCTATCGTCCGGTGCGTACGTAGGCGCGTGTCCGGGCACTTCGCGACGGCTCTCACGCGTGTCTTCAGCCACCTTATCTTCGCCGACCTTGTTCTCAGGTTCGTCTTCGTGACGCCGCCCACGCCCCTCGGGGATATGATCACCATGTAGTTCATCGTGATCGGCATCTAAGCACTGTTCAGTCTTCACGGGCGGCTGCCCAACCGCAGATGGCACACTGCGCAGACTGTTGTTTGGCGCATCCATGTTGAGCAGCGACAAGCACCAGTACAGTAGCTGTTGAGTCCTGACGCACAATAGCTGTAGACTAGAACGCAAATTAGGGATGAAACGGCGTCGAACGGCAAATAAATGTTTATTAGGAGTTGGTATCTGCGCAAAACACAACATGGAGACTTTTTTCCAAGTCTTCATGCCGGCGTTTTCGTGGAGGGTTGCGATCACGCTGCCCGCCAACAATTTGCGCTGATACCATGCACGAGTATAGTTTAGAGAACACCAGGTAGTATATATTGTTAAACAACACGTATAGTGGGGCACATGTGGATTAAATCTTGTCAATGAATAGTCCAGGGTGGTACTGCTGTTAATAGAGTTCCGGGACTTCCAAGCAGAGCAAGGAAAAAAAAGCGTGATGTCGTGGCGTGTGAGACAACTTGGAATTAATATTGTGCATGAATTTCGCCATCTATCGCTTGCATAGACGATGTCGTGGGTTCAAGTCTCACCGAGTGCATGCTCGTAATTGGGATTTTTCTTGCATAAACAATTGATAAGCGAAGAGCGCGAGAGCGTGAGTTAGCTACATTGGATGAAAATCGACAAACAGTGGGAATAAAGGCACGTACCGGGGGGGAGAATGACGACACCTGTGACCATGGCTTGTCCAGAAGATTGCCGAGGGCAAAACCTCCTACGAGTATGACTGGAAAATAGAAGTAATGAAAAGATGAATAAATAAATAGGAAAGAGAAAAAACAAGCAAGAGGGAAGCCAGACGTTTCCACCTTGGTTGGGTATGTTTTTTTGTAACCTTCGTTGTTCGTGTACACCATTGTTACAAGACGGACTGCCATATGCTTTCACACGTAGACTCTAGCTGTGGCGTGAGTTTTGTGACCACAGAACTTGTATCTCTCTAGGATTGAAGAATCGGTACGGACACTGGGTGTGCTGGATGTCGACGGGTAGAAATAACGGTTTAATGTGAAGAACACACACATACGCAGACGCACTGGCCAATTTCGCCCGTGAGGACATCGAGACGACGGTGCGTAAGCGGACGATGGATTCGTGGTTCTTGTCGGTAACGACACTGCCCGAACGAGAAATGTTTGGGGAAACGCAGGGGGGAAAGGGTTACTTGGGAGGGCAAGAGTAGGACTGGATGGGTTCCCTCGAACGCGACCTATCGTTGTTTACCTTACCCATCGAAGAAATCGGGCACGTGGTCCAGACGTGTGGAGCAAACAAGCACAACAGCAGTGGTGCATGAAGCGCTGCTTCGTGGAGAATGTAGATGAACCACGAGCACTTGAGGTGAAAAAAATGCACAGCAACCAAAGCCGTCGTTGTGGGCCCAAGGCCACAGGGTGGGGCGGGGGAGGGGGGCGGGGGGGAGAAGCCAAGTTCAAGGTGAGCAGCTAGCCCAGTAGACACCCGCCGAAAATTGGCACTGGCCGTTGTTTTCTGTTTGTAGTGAAGACGCCCAGTGAGTGTCATGGCTCCTACTGCTTAATGACGCCGTGTGGCGATCCCATTTTTTTTTTTTTTTCTCGTGTTGTGATGCCCCTATTTACGGCCAAGACGATGGTACCCCCCCCGCATGCCATTGTTTTTTGTTGTTCTCACATTAACGCATGACCACAATGCAATGCATTCTGTGGTCGCAGGACAGGCCCCGATAACTCGGGAGTGGAAGAATACTTCGGTATGAACTACAAACAAGCAAAGGATAATACACATGATAACCCTATTAATTGAACATCTACAACTCAGACAAAAATAGAAGGGTTTTCGCCTAAATCAGGTATACTTCGGCCAAAATTAGTTACACGCTAAAAACAAGTCTAAAACACACCAAAGGATACGTGCTATTGGCCGGGTTGACATCGTAACTGATTTGCTGATTTTGGCTCGAAAATGCCAAGCATGGTATACCTGATTTATTCTACTCTGTCTAGCTTTCAACTGATTTGTGTGTGTACGTGTGTGTTCTTCACATCAAACCGTTCTTCTACTCGTCGACATCCAGCAAGCCCAGTGTCCGTGCTGATTCTTCACCCTAGAAAGATACGAGCTCTGTGGTCACAGACTACGACACAGAGATAATACACCGTAATGCATTAATAGCCTGCGCAATACCATGCCTTCGCACTAGGTGCGGCCGACACATACATACATACGCCAGCAACCAAAATACACCATAAAGAAAGAGAAGCAACGAAGAAACCAAACCGAAAAAGAACAAGAACAAGAAAAAGAAAAGGAGAAGAATCCCAAATAAATAAATAAAATGGGAAGCCAAAGCTCAGACACATACATACTTACCCCGAGCATGAGCCAATAGGGACGTGCAAGGGGAAAGATACGAGAAGGAAAAAGGGGACTATGCATCCTGGTGAACACTTAACTAAGTAAAAAGAGCAATAGCGAGTGGGCCAAAATACGCTCGTCACCCACCCACTATGTAGTACTTCTTTCATAAGGATAAGAAGGGAAAAATCAAAATGCATACCGAACGGCCGCAGCAGTTGGCGGTACGAGTAGCAAAGAAAAGTCCAACCTATTAGTCGGCCTGGTACCTTGCTACCCAATCTGCGGTCTCTCTGCTACTCTCTTCTACCGCGGTTTCCCTTCTACTCCTCCTGTTCCCCCCCCTGCCCCCCATACACTTGTACGGTGTTCCTTCTACCCCTCCTGCTGTTACCCCTCCCCCCATTCCCTCTAACACTACCTGCAGCGGATGCACGGCGCTGTCTACTCAGCTTTGCCTCAGCCTCGTGCCACCTGCCCATGAACTGTTCAGCTGCTTCGAGGATTCCCCGGTACCACTTTCCCGTCTGTTTTGCTGCAGTGGGCCACAGTGCGGTCCCAACTCCAAAGACTAAGGGGGAGTCTTCCGTTGATCCCTCGGTGGCTTTGAACACTCTAAGGTCCTCAGCAATGGCCCTAGGCCAAGTCTTGGGCTGCCCGCCTGGTTTCGGGCTCCCCCCACCAGCGATCGTCCCGAACATCAACCGACTGGGCAATCGCCCCTCGTGTTGCCGCACCACAGCCCCCGCAAAGAAGAGTCGCCGTTTAGGGATGGTCATTTCGATACTTTCGCATCGTGTTATCCTGAGCGCCTTCGCATACGAGAGGGTGGTGTGGTCGGCGCGTAGTCGGCGCTGGAAACCAATGACTCGCAGAAGGACTTCGTGGTGGGCTGATCGAAGCTTGGCGAAGTGGTCCGCATTGAGGGTCCACGTCACGCAACCGTACAGCAAGGTCTCAATCACCTCGGCCTTCAGCATCCGGACTTTCAGACTAAGCGGTGCGTTCGTCCTATCGTACTGTTCCGGACCATACCGTTTGAGGCATGCCCGCATCAGACGGATTCGTCGCTCGATTTCGAAGGAGAGGTCAGCGTCCTCGTGGATAATGCCTCCTAGGTATAAAAACTGGGTCGTCTGTTTATACTTTTGGCCTGCAGCTTCGATCGCGAGCGGTGAGGTGGTAAACGTCTGATCCGGTGTTCGTAGGAGCATCGTCTCTGTCTTCGTCTCGGATACCGTGAGACCTACTGCTTCGAAGACAGTCACGATGACTGTCATCATTCTTGCAAGGCCGTCCGCCGACTTCGAGACTATTCCTGCATCGTCTGCATACAACATGCCCCACACAGCCCTTTGCACGCATGCCAACGGTTCCTCTTTTCCGACAACCTTGTCCTCTTCGAGATGAACCAAATCCCTTACGACGCATTCGTCTTTGCTGAGGCGTACCAGCACGATGTGTATCGCAGCGGCGAAGAACACGTTGAACAGTAACGGCGATAGTACGCAGCCTTGCCGCAGCCCCTGGGTTACATTGAACCAGTCCGAGTGTTCACCGTCATCCGCACGCACGCGAGCCCGCATGCCTTCGTGAAAATTGCGAATGATTGTGAGCATCTTGGTTGGTACACCAAGACGTGTGAGTACCTCCCACAACAGTTCTCGGTCGACAGAGTCGTACGCTTTCTGCAAGTCGATGAAGCACATGTACAGGGGGATTTTCTTCAGCCGCCCGAGCTGCTGCAACCGGCGCACGACAAACAGCATATCGACTGTTGGCCGTGCGGGGCGGAAGCCGCACTGTTCTTCAGGGAGTATATGCTCGGTCTCGCAGTAGCTGCTTAGACGGGACGCACCGATTTTCAGCAACACCTTGCCTGCGTGAGCAACAAGCGAAATACCTCTGCAGGTGTTGCAATCAATTCTATCCTTCTTTTTATGAAGGGTTTTTATGATCACATCTTTCCATTGCTGGGGGACTTCTCGTTACCCAAACGTTAACAAGGATACTGTGAAAATACTGCATGAAAGCGGGGTGGTCAAGTTTCAGTACTTCGACCGGGAGACCATCTGGTCCAACGGCTTTCCAGTTTGACATACCCTTCACTGCTTCCATCATCTCGTCAATGGATGGTTCATTTCCAAGGGATAGTTCAGCGGTCGTGGTGGCACTAGGTCGATGATCGTGGTGTCAAGTTTCAGCGATTTCGTGTTCAATAGTTTGTGGTAGTGCCCCGCACATCTTTCACGAGTTCGCGCTTGATCCCGCAACAGCGAGCTATTCTCGTCCATTATAAACTGTTCTCTCCTCGCTTTCGTACCTTGCAACCCTACCGTACTCTTCAGGTGCTTGTAGAACCCTCGTTGATCGGAACTCGCGAGGAATTTCTCGGTTTCAGCGAGGTACTCTTCAAAATACGCATTGACTCCTGCGGCGACCACTTCCTGCAGATTCGCACAGGCGGATCTCAACTTCTTCCACGCCGTACTATCTCGGGGGTAGACACGCAAGAGCTGTCTCGCATCGTCCCTCGCTGTCCGTGCTACTCTGAAAGCGGCCACCGTTTCGGGGGTCTCACACCTACCGTTTAGGTGGTGGCGACGTGGTGGAGGTGGCACCTCTTTCTCAACAGCATTCATGACAGTTGTGGTGAAAAACTCAACCATGCCAGACGTGTTACGAGGCTGGGTAGGTTGGTTAAGAGTGGAAACGACCCTCTCGACTATTCGGTGTTCGCTCTCCATCGGATAAGAAAAGCTGCCTGTCGAATTCTCGGCGTTTTGGGGGTTTCAGCAATCTTCGGTTAGACGAAAAGTGACCACTAAGTCGGGCCTTGATGTACACGATGTTATGGTCTGAATCAGCCTTAGCAGGTGGTGGGGGCTGTGGGACGACTGTAACATTATGTACTCTAGGTCGGTGGACTTGACGAGTTAGGATGTAGTCGATTCGCTTACGATCATTCAGGCTGGTGCCGTTGTATGTGTGCGGTATTCCGCCCTTGCGCGTGCTGAAAAATGTGTTGGTGAGCGCTAGCTTGCAACTGGTAGCGAACGACAAAAGCCGTTTGCCGTTATCACTACGAGCATCTCGTCCGTATGCTCCGAGCACCCTACACATTCATCATCACCGCACCCTTCTATCCTCCCCCGAGTTCGCCCTGGGCCAACTCTGAACCAATCAGAGAAGCCATACGTACACTTGCTTTTTCTCTCCGTATGCATCTGCCCTGCCTCGGTTGAAATTCTTCTGTTTTGACGTATCACTCTGCACTCGAACGTCGTACGTAAAAGTACGTATGTACATGCATACATGCATACGCTGGTTTCACTTTTTCTTGTTTGGGGTGTGCAATGTGCTTCAGTAGTTGTCGTGATGTGTTGTACCCTGTTTTCTATGGTCACAGCAGTCTAAAAAGAAAAATGACCCTGGACAATTACTATTTCAATAGTCTATTATTATTGTGTCTGTTGATAGGTCTATTGTCCAAGGCATAATAAAAAAAGGGCGGGACACCTCAACGTTAGCTACGTATTTTATGTCCGCAGGTAGGAAGTTTTGATACCGCTTAACGCATTTGCTCTGATGTAAATCATTAAAAAATGTTTTCACGAAACAAAGTAATCCGTATGTTGTTTTGAAATGTACGGGCAGTTAATTTAGAAGACTGCCCACCAATGATGGCATCGTCTGAAGAAGTAGTTTTGGATATTTCGTATTATTAGTCGAAATTGTCGGGATAATTGATTTTGTATACCGTCTATTAATTGGTATTGCCCGCACAATTGTCCGGACGATTGATTTTGGAGATTGTGTATAAATTGGAATTGTCGGGCCAATGGATCTGGGAGACTTGTTTATTAATTGGAGTTGTCGGGACAAATGCAATTGGCATTATTAATTGGAGTTGTCGGGACAAATGCAATTGGCTTCAGTCTAATTGAAATTGTCCGGACAACTATTTCGGGGGGCCGGCTATCAATTGGAATTGTCGGCACAACTGATTCAGGAGACAGTCTGTCAATTGGAATTGGCCGGACCATTGATTACCGAGACCACCTATAAAGTGAAATTGTCTGTGCAATAGGGCCAGGTAGGGGTAGAAATTGTTTGGATCGTAGAGCTCGACGCCTTTCAATTAACTGGAATTAGGGACCACAATAGACCGTTAACTGCAATAGGAAGCTATTAACAGACTATTGGACTATTGTGTATTGTCCAGGGTGATACAGCACCATGGTCACACGGCACTTCGTCTGCACCACCCCGCGTCGAGGTGGTCTCAGGTTTGGTACGGCAATATCATTTCGTGCTGAGCAGGCGGTTCCGCGAGGGCGGTCTAGAAGCCAAGGGGGGGGGGGGCGCCAGAGGAAACAGTCTTGGCGCCCCCGACGTGGCGAAACAAACGAAGCATGTAATATTAATAGTGACTCTCTGCAGGTCCAAGCGGAGCCCGTGGTGCCTACACCCTGAAGAAAACAAAAAACAATTCAGATTTTGGAGGCCATGTGGCACGCGTGTTTTTTTACCGGATTTTCATGGACACAACACCGCTCGTGGCTCGCGTGTTTACTTGGTTTTGGAATGTACCTGATTTTGGCATTTGCCCAAAGTAAGGTCCGCGCTTGTGCGGATCAGGTGAACGCGGTACGCTGCACAAGTCGCCACAGAAACCGAGAAGACCGCATACTGCCCAGGAAACAATAGACAGGATAAAACCTACAAAACAACAACTCGACGTCGAAAAATCGAAAAAACGAAGTCGACAAATCAAAAACCAAGGAGGGAAGAGAGAAAAAAACAAATCGATTCAACGAAGAAAGCAAGAAATGAAGAAAGGAAAACACACAAGAGAATGCGCAGATTTTTGCATATTGCACGCTCGCAAGCTACGCAAGGGTGTAGAACAGAGACAAGAGTAGAAAATACGAATGTACTTACTCCGCCATCAAAGGAACACCCTGCCTGTCATTCTGCGTCCGCTGCGTCACGGTATCGTTGTGTTTGTGCTGTCTGCCACATCTCCTTGTGAGGACCACGAGAATTTGAACAGCAGTTTGTTTCGTACGACCATACTACCATCGGTATTATACTAGAAAAAAGACTAAAAAAACAAATCATCTGTGGGTTCAACCGGTCGGTCGATACTCTACTTAGCAGTTTGCGTGATAATCGTTCACGCTTTTTCCGTTATTTCCCCCGCCATTGACTTCTGACCGATGGATGCGATCAGGCAGGGTTGACGAGACGATAACAGAATTACAGCCTCGATTTCCTAGTGATTTCGGCCAGTACCATCTCGTGGACTGACACAGCAGTAGCAGCAGTTCGCACGTGAGGGCCGGGAACACAGGACAATCGAAAGTTTTGTGTTGACCCTTTTAGAACTTCAGCCTCATTATGGGGAAAAACTACTTGAAATTTGAATACAATATGTCCCCAAGACGGGACTGACTGCAGTCGTCGTAAAAGTTTAAAGCAGTTCACACGTGGGGCTGGGACACACAAGGCACCTCAGTCGGGAGATATAAAATCTAGACACAGGTGCCTACACTGTACATTCTCGGAGTAAACCACACTTTAATGACGATCAGAAACAGGCCCGACTAACGTGGAAGAAACGAACCGGCTTCGAACGGGTACACGAAAACTTGAGAAATAACTACTACGAGGTATTGAATACTACTTGTGGACAGGGGTTTCCTCGCGCTCTCCGGGGCGCTAAAAAATAAAAATGGGAAGTTGGTATGAGTATATACACCTATTCCTTTCAATAGCAATCCCAGTAAATATTGTAGCAGGTCTTTACGTTCAAGTACGTGTTTCGTGAATCTCAGTATCGTACATGTGCTCTTGGCCTCTTCTGTTCTTGATATATTAAAAACACGGTGTGTACATACCTGGAGAGTTGTGCAGAGGGTAATCCAACAGCGCAGGAGGAGGTGATGTTCGTGTTGTGTGCAGGCAGGCTAGCTATTATTAATAGTGGCGCACTTTGATCCTACAGCTCCTTGTCGTATCTCAGACGTTCCACCAGGCAACAAATACTCGTACACTCACTAGAGCTGGATCCCAAAGCTCGCCCTGCACACGATCAACAATTATGTATCTTCAAATGCGCAAATTAAATCGTTTTTAGTGTCATTTTTGACCTCTTCGGTCATGACAACCAACATGCTGTCCTTGCCCGAAGTATGTGTGTTCTTCACATTGAACCCGTTCTTTCTACCACGAAGCCGGCGTCCCCGGTGGCTTGGTAGGTGGTCCGCGAGCCTATCAAGATCAATTTCGTGAGTTCGAGTCTCACCGAGTGCATGCTCATAGGGACTTTTTCTTGCATAAAATTGATTAGCGGAAAGCGCGAGAGCGTGAGTTAGCTGTACATTCGATGAAAATCGACGAGCAGTGGGAATGCTGAACCCTATGCGCGATAAAAACTAAAGGCACGTACCGGGGGGGTGAAGGGACGACACCTGTGACCACGGCTTGTCCAGAAGATCGTCGAGGGTAAAACCTCGTACGAGTGGGCTGGAAAGTAAAAGTGATGATGAAAAAAAAAAAAAAAAAAAAAAAAAAAAAAACGACATCGCAACCAGTGTCCGTGCCGATTCTTCAAACCTGCCTATTAATAGAGATATACCTGGTACCAGTTATGAGATCATAAAACTACGCCACATCATCAGAGATACCACATGGTTATACGTAGCCAGCACACACAGCACAAAGTAGTAGGCAATGCAATGCCATGTCATAAGACTGGATGTGAGACGTACGACATTCGTATTCCATGAAAGAGAGAAAATGAAAGGAAACAACGAAAAACGAAAACAAAAAAAAAACAAATCGCGAGAGACAAAGGAATATAGGGAAAAAAACTGCCGTGCCTCCCACCAGGGGATGTCACCAGGGGATGTGGCAGACTCTTGAAAAAAGCGTGTTAAAAACAAATAAAAACTCTATTTATACGTTATAAATAGAGTAAGACGAAACACTCACTATTATTAATTGCACATGAACATAATGCATGGTGCAGCTGGTTTGAACGTGGTCGTCCTTTGTCTTCCTTCTTTTTTTTTTCGTTTTTTTTTTTTCCATTATTTCTTGCGCTAATCTTCTGATATTTTCATTTCAGTTCTTCTCTTCCTTTCTTCGATTGATAAGCCTTATTGAAGGAGTGGTGTGGCGTGGGTGGATGACGAGCCTGCTTTGCTTATTTGGTATTGTCTGACGCCGAGGGGCCGGGCATAGTTTACGAATGCTGGACGGAGGCGGCAGCCAGGGTAACAAGGTACCAGGCGGACTAGCAGGGAGAACCTGGTTATGCTGCTCGTACCACAAACTGCTACCGCTACCTGGAGGATGCTTTGTGCTTTGGTTTGCCTGTTATTTTCCCTTGGTGCTTAGGGCCGTTCTAATCGATGTCTTTTTTTTTCCAAATTTTCCAAATATTGGAAATCTGTATAAAGATACGGAGGCGTTCTGTCGTAATTTTGGAAATTCTTCAGCCCCTGAAAAATCACGAAGTGTTCCCGTTCCAAATTTTGGAAAACCAATCACACCTTTCACGATTTTCACGATATTCGAGGCAGTGTTCCAACCCGCGCCGTCGCTCGACGCTGGGACAAGCGGGTAGCTTGAGACGTTGTCCAGGGAGGTCACATATTATGGAAGGTGGAAGGAAGCGGTCCGGGTCTCCGGAGGACTCGTCATTGAGTCGTACGAGACAACGATTTAACCCCTATAATTTTCCAGAAGCGAGGCGCAGAAACATGCTGAAGGCGATCCAGCACGACGACGCTGCTGCTCTCGTCGTGCTGGGCATGTTCATGACAGCAGGAGCTACACCACATGTTCCCAAGAGACGATCGCCGATCCATGAGCCGTACCGGCTCTCGTGGGCAGAGCTGAGGGAAGACCTCCGTCGCCGGAAAGCTTTCCGGAGGACTTTCCGGATGCCTGAAGAGAGTTTCGCGAAGCTCGCCGACTTGCTCCGCCCAGTCCTTGAAAAAGACGAGCACTATGGACGTGAGCGTGATACGACTGTTTCGTGTGTGTGTTGTGCTTTCCTTGTAGCGGCGCTAGCGCCACTTCTTGCTCACCTCTCAGTTGTCGTCGTTATCGCCGTCTTGGGTCGACTTTCATCTAGCATAGTCTCCGTGTGTAGTAGTTTGGGTGCCTCTGGTATCTTGCACCGCAACTGGTGCTGTATACAATCTGGACGCACTACGAGCACCTTGCACGCCACCTGACACTGTGAAACGTTGTGCGGCAAAGCTAGAAGTCGTGAAACCTGATACACGTAAACGTGGTATGAAACCCCGTTTCTGTATACCAGGTGTGTGTGAGTTGTGTGTAACCTTCGCGCTGTCGCTCGAACCCAGCTGTACTCGTACGACAGCAGCGTTAGAACCCGTACGTGGCTAGCAGCAACAATAATGAACCTGCTCTAGCAGCTGCATGTGCAGCAGCTTTAGAACAGAAATCTAGCTTGCCAATACAAGAGCAATTGTCCGTGGCAAACCGGGACATGGGACGAGTACTGCTGCTGCAGTGAACGATTTTGAAGCTGGTAAAGGTGTGCACCAGTATCCTTTCTGTTGCTGTTGCTTGACTGCGATCGAAAAACCCGCGTAGTATATCTCTACTCCCGGCCCGTCGATCCTCCCAACTGCTGTTGCTGCTGCTGCTGCTGCTGCTGCTGTACTGCTGCTGCTGCTGCTGCTGCTGCTGTACTGATGCTGCTGCTGCTGCTGCGGCTGCTGTACTGCTGCTGCTGCTGCTGCTGCTGCTGCTGCTGTTGCTGCTGTTGCTGCTGCTGCTGCTGTTGCTGCTGCTGCTGTTGCTGCTGCTGCTGCTGTTGCTGCTGCTGCTGTCGGCCAAGCTCCCCGCACTCCCAGCACCGCCACCCGACAGCATATCCTGGCCCACTTTTTCCTCCTCCTTCCCCAGAGGTGGACATGCTACCGAGTTGCTCGTTCTTGCGTAGCTGTTGTTACTGCTGTCGTGTTCACTTCTACTGCTTGGCGCCAAACTCGCCCCGCTGGTTCTACCTGAAAAACCAGGCATCACCGCCCGGCTTGGGCCCGCGGTGGCCCTGTCATCGCTGTTATCGCTAGGTTGCATAAACCTACATGGCCTAGGTGCTTTCCTCTGTGGCCTTGGGGTTGATTGGCTCATGCTTGCTCTGTGACGACGAGAGTGCCGGCTGGTGTTGTGTGGTAGTGGGGGTCGTTTTAAAAAAAATATGGAAAATCACGACAAAACAACTCCGCCCCTCGATAAGAATGCCCATCGCATTTTTCAGGAAATCCAGATCAAGAATTTGGAAAGTTTGGAAATTTTGACGCTTCGATTAGAACGGCCCTTAGTCTTACTCTGTTTACAAGTATTAAAATAGTGGTGTTTTCTTCTTTTTCCTTTTTTTCCAGCTCGTTCTTTTCAAGTGTATGCCACATCCCCTGCGGGGGGGGCATGCTAGCCACAACAGCCACGCGGGGCAATCCTTGCGCACGCGGCATGATACCAGCCCCCTTCGTACGCCACCAGGGCCGAGAAGAGGAAGGGCAGAGAGGTGAGACGAATCGGTGAAAGGCCGTACCAACGGTTTGCTTGCCAGAGGGCCCGCAGAGGAAAGCACGGGGACGAGAAGAGACTATTTATTAAGAGACGCTGCTGACGGGACCACTTACCGCAAGTACGGGTCGTTGTCGATTGCTCGTTTTCGGGAGACGAGTAAGATGTGATGCGGACGGCGTCACCTACCACAAGAAGGTAGCTAGACCCATTCACGAGCTGCATATTTATTTAGCATGCTTGATGCTCACTCGTACACTGAATAGCTTGCAGTCGTGCAGGAACCCGCAGCATGCGAGATACCTTATCTCGTTAAGTATCATACTGCTGCAAGCACGGGTCGCTGTCGCTTGCTCGTTTTCGTGGTTTGAGTTTGATTGTAATGTAGACAGGTAGGCAGTTATGCTCGGGGTTCGTCGGTGTACGCATCGACCGTGCAGCAGCAGCATTGTTAGGGCTCGGCGTGTTTGATCAACTTTCGTTGTCAGAACTCGTTAGCCGCGTGTGCGGTCTAGCGAGAAATATACCGGCATGCTGGGCAATTTGCAACAACGCCCAGTGTTGCACTTTTCTCTGACATACACCGGCATGCTGCAAAAAATTTCAACAACTGGCTAGGTAGTACTGCATTAGTAATAATGTACAGGCAGGCTAACGAACATTCGACGATGTTCTCACGCATGGATGACGTGTTGGCCGCGCTGTTCGATCTAGTTGTTCACTTTTCATTACAAGGTACCGGCATCCTGCGGAATTGGTCAGCAACGTCCAGTGCTGTACGCTCGTCTGACGTATTCCTGCATATTGCACGAAATTGCGTCTACGTAGGGCTACGCTGCTTCAAATGTACGGGCATGCTGTAGGAACATTCGACTACGCACCGACGTGCTGTACCATTTTTACTAGTGTCCAGTATTGACCGTTCCGAGTGTAACGGAACGATTGCCGCAACGTGCGGACATTCTGATCACGAAGTCAACAATGTACCCACACGCTGCACACATTTCCACCAATACCCAGCATTGCCCGTTCGCAGTGTTATCGTGTCCGCTGTGCTTCTCCATTTGGGGCCACAGCTTGGAACCGTGGCAACCACGTTTAGCAATGCGGTGTTGCCTCGCCCCCGCCGGCACTGTCCAATGCGCGGTAATCATAGTGTTCCTCTGTAGCGCGCCATGTTTGTTTCAATACTATTTTCAACACGGTACCTGCAGGATGGGCAAATCCTTCCAGATGTACCGACACGTATGTATTTTTTTGGCATTGTTACAATATTCTCGTGCTCATGCGGGCTGATTCACTCCGGTTTAGGGATGGGCTTACAGGGTCGAGAAATTAGTAATTGGTCGAGATATCATCATGGTCGGTATCCAGTCCAATTACGTAGGTATTTTACAACCGATACAGCGTATTGGTGCTCTCCCTTCTGCAGGTAGTGCACGAAGGGAGGTGGTGAGTATGGCTAGATGAGCGAGTTCAAAAACATATAGCCGGGACAGCTGAGCGGCGGATATACTCTAATATAAGCTACAGCGACAAGATTTTTCATGACATGAATCGACTAACTCTTAATCGACTCAACCGCCTAGTAACTTATCATGAGAGGCATGATCACGCCGCACACCACCGACACATGCCCCCAGAAACCATGCATGCTGACACCACGCCCGCCCCCTGCGCCCTCGCTGCTTCGAGTCATTTTTGACAGCATCCCTCAGACTCACCGCGGCGCCGTCTCTCTTCAGACATCTGGGGAAGGGGGCTTGACTGACAGACAGCTGGGCACCCTCGCATTTCACGACACGCCGTCTCCCTTTAGACATCTGGGGGAGCGGGCGTGACTGACAGACAGCTGGGCACCCTCGCGTTTCACGGCAGGCTTGGCGTCATGCTCGGGGCTTGCCACGGTAGGGGTGGCCACGCCGGCGTTGGCGCTTCGGCGATCGGCACTGGCGTCCGCGCCGTCCGTGTGGCCCCGACCACGTGACTCGAGCTGTGCGGGCACCTCGAGCGGCGGCCCCGGCCCCTCCTTTCCGCACGGCGTCGGCGGCGCGTTCGCCGTCGACGGGAGTGGACGGGCAGCGTCAAAGAGAAGGCGGCGGCACAGAGAAGCAGGCATCGTCAGCGGTGTGGCCAACGGGTTGTGGGATGACCACGGCAGTACCCTGGGGTAGATCGGGTGGGTCCCCCACGACGGGGGAAGGGTTGCCGCATAGCGAGCGGCCACCGGAACGAACGGTGGTGGAGGTGGTGGTTGAGGGTCTGAGCGTCGTCATTCAGATGGAGGGCGGAGCGCACTCCGGGACGGTCTCCACCGCATCTCTGAAGCTTTTCTACAAGAAGCCATCCGATCTTCGGCACCCCATGGAGGATGAGTTCGCGCAGATGGCGTGGGGAGCAAACCTGGGGCTCTGAGGGCACTCAACTACAGCAGCACCAATGTACACGCTGCTGGACAGGAGGAGGGTGGTCAGCACTCCCGGCGTCGCGAGATGGGGGTACCGCGGCAGGTACCTCCACGGGGAGGCGTCGGACTGGGTCTTGCAGGCGGAGTCACTGGAAAAGCTTCACTCCGCTGCAGTTGGACACGTTTCACGCGGGGGGAACCTTTACGATCCGAGCAGCGAGCGGAGCCGCCCCGAAGCCAGAGACGAGGGGCCGAGAAGACGCCCCCTGCCGAGTAGAAAGGAGGCTCTGAGAAAGTTCGTGATCGGCACGAAAGTCATGAAGCCGGTCGAGGCATCAGAAATGAGGGGATTCGGAGTAGGAAGGCGAGGGTGGGGCCGCGGTCGCGACGTTTCGCGCATGATGCCTCCTTCTATCCCTTTCTCGTTCTCTTGCGCCACCGCTCGACAGCCGACCCAAGACCGAGCAGCTCGTCCGGGCTCATCTTCGAGTACAGCCGCGAGCAACACCGACTCGCTTGTCTTGGTGGTGTCAGCTTCGGGGCTTCCGGGGGGGGGATGATGGACGAGGAGCGTCTTACGCTATTGCTCCGGGGTGGCGATAATTGAAGCGATGCTGCTGGGAGGTGTTCTAGGCCAGCGGCACTTGGGAAAACCAACCCACTTAGCTCGGCCACGGCACTATGAATTTGCAGGAGCTCATTGTTTTGGTAGGCGCCAGGTGATTGCTTTGTTAAGTCATGCAAAAAACCAACCCTGTCATCTCGCCTTACCGTCGCGATCTGTATATCTATGGCGGGAGTAAGGGGCAATAGGAGACTATTGTCCGAGAGAACGGGGTTCCTTGCGATCTCTGCCATTCTGGTTTAGCGTAGTTTTCACCTTGGAGGCGCGACGTTTGTGATCTTTCATATCGATTGGCACAATAGTGTTACGTGGGGCAGGTATTGTACGTCGGGAGAACTGTAGTGAGTTTAAGAGCCGAGCGAGCATTCAGGAACGTAGTTGGAGGGGCGTAACAGTGTACACCGCGTTAAGAAACCAAGGCGACGCATGTGTGCGTAGCGGAGAGTGCTTTTCCTACCAGAAAAAAACGTGGTCGAGTTTTCTTCCCTCAGTTGGTTAGCATAGAATATTTCGGGTCCACCGTCTAGGATACAGCGTGGCTTGCCTTGTCCGGCTGAACGACCTGGGGAGGATGATACGGTGGGAGTCCAAGCATCCCAGGAGTTTCCAGAAGTGGACACGGCATGTAGGCAAAGGGGATAATGCGAATTGAACCCGGAGACTGTGGGGATGTGAGCGGACGGTCACAACCCTTTTCATCCCTTCAGCTTCTTATATCTTGTCATGTTGCCGGTAGTGTTTCCCTACACCAGAAGAGTTCCGACTGACATAACGACTGAGATAACTAGGAGATGGCTCCGGCGTATGTTCCGCAGGCTGGGTGGGACAACGGGAATGCAGGTGGCAGTCTTTGCAACGAGCTGAAAGAGCTTGAGCGTGTGAATGTGTGCCAGACGGCCTATAGCCCAGGTTGTTCTGAGAACGAATTGATACATGATGTTTTAGAGAGTATATCTGAGCAGCCTTTCGAGGAACATAGGCTATATCGGCCGGAGAGCCTGACGAGACCACGCCCTCATACATGACACGCGCACCGCTCGACTCTGTGACATATACCCTTGTTTTTCACATTAGTGTTTTGTCTGAGTTTGTGTCTCCAAATTTCAAATCCTAATTGGCAGTGGCTCACGAGACACGGCCTTCGGATGGTTTATCCATTAATATTTTTAGACTGGCCCAGCTGGTACAGATATTATCAAGTTGATCGAGGTCGGGTGCGAAAGATCAAAATATATTTCTAAAAACCTTTTGATCAGTTGTTTAAGAGCCAGCTCGCAATGACGTCTGCCAATCGGCGCGCTTTTTGTGTTCGCGCCTTACTTTGCTCGCCCCCCCCTTGTCTGCCGGGGATAGCCACGGCCATGCTCGCGTCGTGTCCCGGTGGGGGGTGTTGTTTTGATATTTCTTCCAAAAAGAGTTGTTCCGATGTCATCTGATGTCTAATCGTTCTGTTCATGAATGTATGTAGATACACATCAGTCTCGGTAAGGAGAAATAAGAGATTGGGTAGATCAACACCATAAATAGCGTTCTTTCCTCACGCTCCTGTGCACAACAAACAGGTCGAAGGTTAAAAACCACGACAGCTTTTGAGTGTGGGGTTTTTTTTTTTCCGGGTGCTATTTGCTAGCAGTAATAAGAAGATCGTGAACAACAAGCAGCGTGCCTATCCAGCATCGACATCCCTGTGTCTCGTACCTGCATATGATATATCTGCGCTACCTTCACAGAGCTTTCAGCAGGTAAGATATCACCAGAAACATAGATCGTAAAAAACACGCTCCTACTGCTCCAGCTGCGGTGGTACTGGTATGAAACGTGGACACTGCCCTCATATGCCTGGTATGTGGCACCGGGCGCTTTATTCACATTCATATTATTGTTTTGGGCAACTGCCGAAATCAGGTATACCTGATCCGTTTGAGCCAAGATCAGGCACGAGCTAAAAACAACTAAAAACGCGCCCCACAAGCCGTGTTATGTCCATGAAAATTCGGTCAAAAAAGAACGCGCCTAAAGCACTAAGCGTGCCACATGGCCACCAAAATCTGGTTTGTTTAGTTTTCTTTAGGGTGTAGGTACCACGGGCTCCACTTGGACCTGCAGAGAGTCACTATTAACAGGCTTCGTTTGTTTCGCCACGGCGGGAGCGCCAAGAGAATTTACTCAGGCGCCCCCCCCCCCCCCCCGTTGGAAGATTTAAAGCTTCTAGACCGTCGTCGCAGAACCGCCTGCTCCGTACCAAACCAGAGACTACCTCGACGCTGGGTAGCGCAGACGAAATGCCGTGAGACCATGTATAGACTGCTGTTGACCATAGAAAACAACACATCACAAGAATTAACTGAAGCACATGGTACACCCGAAAGAAGAAAAAGTGAAACCTGCGTACGCATGTATGTACGTATAAATACGAAAATTTTACGTACGACGTACGAGTGCGGAGTTTATACGTTAATACGGAAGAACTTACGTTAATACGGAAGAACTTAAACCGAGGGAGGGCAGACGCTTACGGAGAGAAAAACCGTGCACGTATGCGCCACTGCTGTGATTGGTTCAGAGTTGGCCAAAATCAGTTGAGAGCCAGACAGAGTAGAAAAAATCAGGTATACCTTGACCTTTTCGAGCCAAAATCAGATATTAATAGGATGTCATCCTGGCCAATCGCAGGGCTCCTGCGGTGTGTTTTGTACTTGTTGTTAGCATGTATCTGATTTTGGCCGAAAAGTGGCCAGGTATATACATACCTGATTTTGGCTGAAACCCTATATTTGTTTTCCTATATTTGTTCCTAACCCTATATTTGTTTTCCATCGGACAGCAGTGTACAGCAGTACTACTAATAGTGCTTGTTCCAATCACACCTTACTCACATACCATGGTAGAGGAGAATTCATAATTCCTTTACTTCAGAAACGACTAATTAGACCTGCATGCTTGACGAAACTAAACCGAAATCAAGCTTAATCCCCCTTATGAACATCTGAATATCTCCACTAGAATCACTTCTACCCGCCCGTTCTTAATTCCCCTGTGATTTGCGCCACCCTCCTGCACCTACCACCCTGATACCTGCTGCTGCAAGAGCTAAGTTATCTCCACCAAAATTATTTAATAAAAACCGTCTCTGTTCTAATAATTGGCCGGGTTTTTACTGCAACGATCGCCAGTTATGCGGTGTAGCTGCCCAATATCGCTTAGGGTCGTACCTACAGCAGGAGGGTCTTCCCCAGAGGTGGGCACCTTAGGGGCGAATGAAAAACCGAAAACCGGATAACGAGGCAGCATTCTGAAAGCCAAAACCGGAAAAACCCGGTTTTAAACAGGATGGTAATGTGAAACGCCTCCGTATCACTGAACCAAACTGCAGGTTTGTAATAGACCACTTGCAATAAGATCGGGGGAAAGAAAACGCTCTGGGGGGGAAGCCATTTCTAGGCATGAAAAGTCGAATAGTTTAGATGAAACAGGATGTTCATGTGGATTCCGAGCTACTGGTGCCGTGCGACCATAACATGAGGTGGTGTAGCACTCACTGCCATAACACCACGTAATCGTACGGGGTGACGTGATTTCATGGAATGAAATAAGACCTTACCCATATATATACTCATTACTGTATGCACTAAGTATATATCAGCAGTAGTACCGTACACCTGCCGCCTGGTAGAATAAACAAATTTGTGTGGAGCTTCAGCAGCGCTACAAGGCTGTTACACTGCTTTGGTCATGTAGCAATCTCTGAAATGCATTGAGGAATGGAGGACACGCAGCAGGCTCGACGAGCTCAATTGTATACCTGATACATACAGTAGTGATACCCTTATTGGCACGGTTTTGCACAACAAGTCAGTATGAACCGTGGTCATCATGCATCACACGAGACAAAAACGACAACAGGAAATTATACGAGTCTCGCGATGACGCATTAGGACCAGAAGAAAAAACCGCTGGTGAGTAATTTTTCGCCTATTTGTCGTTTGACCTTGCATCGGTGCCTCCCCCGAAGACTACCGAACACCGAACAGCAGTCAGCTGTTCGCGTGTAGTAACAAAGTGAAACACCCACCCCTACAGAGTAGTAGTTACTACAGGGCACCGACCTGGACATTGTGAAACCTGTAATCGCTACAGGAACAAATGGGGGGGGAAGTTAGCTGTGGCAGCCCCCTTTTTTTTTCTCTTTTTTTTTTCATCCATCACTTTTACTTCCCAGCCCACTCGTACGAGGTTTTACCCTCGACGATCTTCTGGACAAGCCGTGGTCACAGGTGTCGTCCCTTCTCCCCCCCGGTACGTGCCTTTTATTTTTTGTCGCGCATGGGGGTCAGCATTCCCACTGCTCGTCGATTTTCATCGAATGTAGCCAACTCACGCTTTCGCGCTTTCCGCTTCTCAATTTTTTATGCACGAAAAAATCCCTATGAGCATGCACTCGGTGGGACTTAAACCCACGAAATTGATCTTGACAGGCACGCGGACCACCTACCAAGCCACCGGGGACGCCGTAGCTGGCAGCGTCCGCACCCGACACCCCAAGAAGCTACGCCACCTGAACCAGCACCACCCACATATTATTAAGACCTATGCCAACGGAAACGCGAAGTTCTTAAGTTTTCTTCCGAAAATATTGCTTTGAAAAAACAGCCGAAAATATCCTCGTACCGCCGCTGTGGTGAAAAAGGGAAAAAATGTTTGATTTTCTCTTCTTTTTTTTCTTACGGCTGCAGGCAAACACGCTGATAAAAAGCAGCTCGTGCGACGATAGATGCTCGATCTCGAAGTAGACTCAGCCCACGGCCAACCCGCTAGGTGTCGGGCGAGATCAACGAGTATAGATGACGGCATCGATGATAGAAAGTGAATACATGCTCTAGGGGGCGAGAGCTTGCCGGCGGCGTCCTGCGGTATCCTCCCAAACCTGAAAAAAGCCTTTTTTTGCCATTCGGCGAATCGAGAAATGTTGTCTTCTGTTTTGTACACACCAGCGGCTAAATGTTTTCTATCGTACACCTGGCCAGCGCCCGCCGCACGTCACTGGCCATTGTGTGAAGACGGTGACCCAAGGGTGGGTCGGAGCCGCTAACGAGCGCACTCCGTTCAGAATTCATGACGCAATCGTTGGTTTTGTCGATTGATGTCTGTCGAGGACTCGGATAGAATCTCGCCGCTTCGAACCAAAGATCGGCCTGAGTTTTTCTCAAAGTCGATCTTGGCCCAAAATCGACCCCAGATTTGCTTTTTTCGAGCTTTTCCAAAATGTCGGGAACTCATTTTTTTTTTAAACGTGCCCATAGGAAGCGTGTTCTAAAAATGTTTGGCGCGTAAATTTGGAATTCGAACTTTTTATTGATACTTCGCTTTCCCATTGGCATCAAGTGTAACTATCCTGACATCCAGGTAAAAATCAAAACCTTATGGCCAGCGTGCAAATATGTTGGATGCCTTCCGAGCTCTGGTTGATGTGAACACTTACCGGGGTACCAGGTACATAGTACCAGGTAGTACCAGGGTATGCACACGCTCAACCAATACTAGTCCCGCAACTGCTGATGTGCAGGTAATCTATTAATAGTAAACTGGTATTGATTTTATTCTATCAAAAGTCAATTAAAAATATGTCCGGTTCGGCCGGTTCAAACTGGTTTTTTCCGGTTATGTTTCCGGTTTTATCCGGTTTCCGGTTAACCGGTATAAAATCGGCAAAAACAAACGCGTTTTCTTTCTCAAAATCCGACTACTCCTACAAGACTGCCGAGTTTCCAAAAAACCGGTTTTGTGGAAGCCATGGTCGGAGGTTTTTTCTAAACGTGCCCATAGGAAGCGTGTTCTAAAAATGTTTGGCGCGTAAATTTGGAATTCGAACTATTTATCGATACTTCGCTTTCCCATGATTGGCATCAGGTGTAACTATCCTGACATCCAAGTAAAAATCAAAACCTTATGGTCAGCGTGCAAATATGCTGGATGCCTTCCGAGCTTTGGTTGATGTGAACACTTACGGGGGTACCAGGTACATAGTACCAGGGTATGCAACACGCTCAACCAATACTAGTCCCGCAACTGCTGATGTGCAGGTAGTCTATTAAACTGGTATTGATTTTATTCTATCAAAAGTCAATTAAAAATATGTCCGGTTCGGCCGGTTCAAACTGATTTTTTCCGGTCATGTTTCCGGTTTTATCCGGTTTCCGGTTAACCGGTATAAAATCGGCGAAAACAAACGCGTTTTCTTTCTCAAAATCCGACCACTCCTACAAGACTGCCGAGTTTCCAAAAAAAACGGTTTTGTGGAAGCCATGGTCGGAGGTTTTTTTAAAGGTGCCCAGCTCTAAATCGCGAGTGTGGCTGTTTTTATTTTTTTCGTTCATCCCTGAGGTTTACCTTGGTACTTATAAATAGTACTACGGATGTGATGCTGTTCTTCTCCCCATTGTGGGGCATACATGGTGTTTCGGCCCCGCGGCTCTCTGCGGCGCCGGTGCTGTTGCGACGTGCTCACAATTTTACCCAGGTTGATCGCGATTGCGCCCACCGACATGCATTTCAGATTCCCCTCTGCCAGTAAACTTGTGTCTCGCTTTTACACACGTTTTCCCACTGCCATCGTCTACTCGCACTCTTTCACACACACATGAAGGAGTGAGCCGCGATTCTCAGATTCTCACCTTGCGATGAACGTCGCCAAGTGCTGCCTCTCTTTTCGCTCCTGCTGTTGACTACCCCTACGCGATTCACTCCTATCTGCTGCGGCTTCTATCTGCTGACACTACTGTTTATCGGCTACTGCCTGTCTGTGCGTTCCAAACCTCAGTACCAGGTACTATGCGTTTCCTCCTGGAACAACCCCGCCCCCCCCCTCCCCTCCTGCTTTTCTATGTGCCGTCTCACCTCTTTGTTTCACAGCAGCAGTGTCATCTTGTTGTTGCGAAGTTTTTGAATTCACTCCATACAAAATAAAACATTTCGTCGTCAACCATTGCTTTTTGTTTTCGGCCATTCGCTGTTTCACGACACCCTGCTTTATTTATCGCTCTTATTTTCTATAGTGGATGCGCGTATACACCGAGGAATTGAATTGTTTTCGTGCGTTCGAGCGTGCGTTCTTCACAATATTAATAGACCGTTCATTTCTCCACTTCGACATCCAGGACAAATTTGTTTTCTTGTGCCATCTCGAACTTATAAAATGTGGATGTTATGCCTGTCATATCCAGTATGGGGACGGTAACACATAACAATAGATACACATTGCCGATAGCAGTATACCCGTCCGTCTATTACACCACATTGTGTCTCTATTTTTGTTGCAGCGGCTTTTACAGCTTTGTCAGTCCAGGGTCGAAAACCACGTTTGTTTACAGGTTTACATAGATATATACGCTTGAGAACATATATTAAATATTTATCGAAACGCCCATGCTTCCTGTTTCATTGGTTGACCTAGATTAGAACACACACGTGGTCACGATATACCGTGCCAGACACCCTTTGTTGTGTGTCAAGTGTTGTCAAGATAAACCATGCACTCATTATTTTTACGGGTTAGTATAATTTTAATATTAATAGTGACCCTCTGTTGTTGTTGTTGTTTTTCTTCACATTAAACCGTTCTTTCTACGCGTCGACATCCAGCACAACCAGTGTCCGTGCCGATTCTTCAAACCTAGAGAGATACAAGTTCTGTGGTCACAAAGCTACGCCACAGAGATACTACGTTGCCACGTATGTAATGCAATGCCATGTCATCATACTGCGTACGACAGGCACGACATACACATTCCATGACCTAGAGAAACAAAAACGAAACAAAGAGAAAAAACAAAAACAAAAACAAAGACAATTCGAAAGAGAAAAGAAACAAAAAAAGAAACTAGATATACCTGGTATATGTATATACTTCAGTATAGCAGCAAACCATCGTACCCCCACGTAGGGGACGTGGCAGACACTTGAAAAGAACGAGCTGGAAAAAAAAATAAAGAAGAAAACACCACTAGTCGTCAACAGAGTAAGACTCTCTGCACCCAAGTGGGTCCCATGAAAAAAACAAAACAATTCAGATTTTGGAGGCCATGCGGCACGCTTAGCTTTGTGCTTTGTTTGGTTTGCCTGTTATTTTCCCTTGGTTCTTAGTCTTACTCTGTTGACGACGACTAGTGGTGTTTTCTTGGTTTTCCTTTTTTTTTGCGTCCAGTTAGTTATTTTCAAGTGTCTGCCAGATCCCCTGCGGGGGGGGCACGATGGTTTGTTTCTTAGATATATATATATATATTTATTTTTCGTTTCTTTTTCTCTTTCGAATTGTCTTCGTTGTTTTTGTTTTTTTTCCTCTTTGTTTCGTTTCGTTTCTCTAGGTCATGGGAATGTGTATGTCGTGCCTTTCGTACGCAGTATGATGACAGGGCATTGTATTGCATATCATACGTGGCAACGTAGTATCTCTGTGGCGTGTAGCTTTGTGACCACAGAACTTGTATCTCTCTATTAATAGGATTGAATAATCTGCACGGACGCCGGTTGTGCTGGATGTCGACGGGTAGAAACAACGGTATAATGTGAAGAAAACAACAACAACAGCAACAACAACAATCCTTTAACCTTTTTAGGGGCATTCATTTTTTACCGGATTTTCATCCATGGGCATAGCACCGCGTGGCGTTTTCTACTTGGTATACGAACATACCTTATTTTGGCTCAAACGGATCATATATACCTTCTTTTGGTAATTGACCTATTTTTACTGCTGTCGTCGCAATATATTATATTGCTGTTGTTGAACACATCAGATATACACCTTGCTGTGCTCAGCAGAGTACGTTGGACGTGTGTCGATCGATATACATTGCCGACTAGAGTAGGTGGTGAGCGTTGGACATTGTCGGTGACAATAGATTAGAGGACGGTGAGTATCGAAAAACATTACCAGTCACAATTGATAGTGGAGAGTATTCATTCATGGTTGGCCAATATTGTCGGTGACAATATGTTGGGGATGTGATCCGTCGATGGACATCGCTGCCACAATATATTGCGGTGAGGATCCACCGCTGGCCCTTGTCGGTGACAATAGATTGGGGATGTGATCCATCGATAGACATCTCCTTCCGCAATAGATCGTGGAACAACCAGTCTATAGCCACTACCGGTGGCAATGGATTGGGGGTGTGATCCATCGATATCTACTATAATTACCGCTGCTGTCGACGACAATGTGTGTATGGTAGTGTTGGTAAGCAACTATAATAAGCATGCTTAATCACGTTTTTTGTGGGTTGTGTGATATGAGTAGAGCACTCATGGGCTATAAATATAGATAATACGTTGCAGTCTTATAGTCTCACGAATACGAGAATAATCCAAAGAATGGATTAACCGGCGGATATCCCGTTAGTCGAGAGTAACGTTCTTTTAGGAATGTTCCCTAGGGCGGATAACCCGCTAGACGAGAGTAATATTCCTTAACGCAGATAGGACCACGAAGTGAGAAGTTCTTATATTAGCAGAAGAACGACCGGTAGCCATGGGAAAGTTCTGTAGGCGTACATCAGATAAGAGGAATTTAAGAGAGCTTGTGGCGTGGGGTGGGACGAGTATATCTGGGCGTCGAGTCCCACCCCCCTACCTCTCACTTCTCTTCCAGAGCACCTCCTCAGCTATCGCCATCAATAAGAAGATTTAAATCAGAAGAAGCGAAGCACTGCTTTCCAGCTGCCAGAACCACCTGCATCCCTTACCACTACCCTTACCACTACCCTAGAGCGGCCTCCGCTTCACATCTGGCGTCGTCGGCCGCGATTCCACCACCGGACAGCTTGCCGGCACCGAGAATGCCGCCGTGAACACTGGAGCTCCTCCAGGCTCGGCTTCCATGCCGTCCGTCGTCTCTCCGCCGCCCACCATTGGCGCCAAGACACCAGCCCTTCCAGGTCTGATATCTTCTCAGACCCGCCATCGCGTCGCCGCTGCCGCGGGAACCCCTCGGCTTACAGCCGACTACCGGTTTGGACGCCGACCGCCACCCAAGCCATTGGCGTCCACTACGCAAAGAGCGACCCCCTCAACAACGCCCTCTCCGTCGGCACCAACACCACCATCAGTGCCCCTTCTTGAGCCCGTCGTCGAACCCGATGACGACCCCTACTTCCTCGTCTGCGTCGAGCACTACACCTACAAAGACTGGGCGCGAGAACAACGCGCGGAGCCCCTGTGCTGCGCCACCATCCGCTTCCTGTCGTTGGACTCCCCCACCCCCACGCCGCACGACCTCCTGGACTTTATCCCCCCGGCCCGGCGCCCACAACGTTCGGACGTCCTCACTCTTGCCTCCAAAAGCAAGTTACACCGTACCGACGACGAAACCACCCTCCTGGTTCAACGACTACCCACAACCTCATCCGGGACCAGCCTTCCACCACCCGCCCCCTCTACCCCACGCGTCTACGTGCCAATGTTAATGCGCCCTTGGGTGCTGAACACATGCCACGCCACCACCTCTCTACACCTGGGAGTCACCCGAACGGTCCGCATGTTGGCACGTTTCTTTTGGTGGATTGGCATGGACGCTTCCGTCCACTGGTGGATCCGCCGTTGCCTTCAATGCCAGGCGCGGAAGATCTCCCGGCACACCATTCGTTGGCCCATCCTTTCTCTTCCTTTGCCCAACGGGCCTGGCATCACCGTCAGCGTCGACTACGTCGGGCCCCTGCCGCTCACGCCGCGCGGGAACGTCCACATCCTCCTCTTCACAGACCGCTTCAGCCGCCACGCCGATATGTATGCCGTTTCAGCGGCGCAGTTCACGGCCGCCGGCACTGCCGACATCTTCCTGAACGAGTACATCCCTCTCTGGGGGTGCCCGGTTACACTTCTCCCCGACAACGGACTACACTTTACCTCCAAGCTCGCAAACATCGTCGACGAACGCCTTGGCATCCACAAGGTCAACACCAGCTCCTACCACCCCTGCACCAACGGCGGCGTCGAGCGCGTCAACCATGTGCTGGCCCAAATGCTCTCTATGGTTGGCAACGAACAGCAGACCGACTGGGACGTGCTGCTCCCACACGTGTCGTCGGCCTACAACAATTCCGTGAACGCCGCCACAGGGCTTGCACCTAACGAAATCCGCATGGGCCGTCTTCCTCGCCTCCCGCTCTCGGTCTTCGAACCCGACAACATCGACGGTCACCAAAGCTTAGACCGCGATCACCTGGTTTACATCAACCTCGCCACCGACCGACAACGACGCGCCTATTCCCTCGTCCGCGAACTACACCGACTCACCGTCTCGCGTCTTCAGCGCCGCAACGCGCCCATCATGGCCGCCCTCCTAGCATCCCCCCCCTTCACCGTAGGCGGCTGGGTTTGGGTCTACAACTCCGCCTCAACCATCCGCCAAGGCGTCAAAAAGGGCACCGACGCAACCGTCCTCAAGACGAAGCTTTCCCTGAACTGGAATGGCCCCTTCAAGGTCCTCGCCGTAGGGCCGACGCCCGCCCCAAACACCCCCGACAATCGCCCCCTTCACGACAAGCTACTTTTCCTCGACCTTCCATCCGACCTCCCGGGACGGGGCTCCAAGCCACGCGTCTCCGTCCAACGATGCAAACCTTGCCGGAACCCCGACGACACCGGTGACATCCCCAAGCATCTGCCCGCGGGCTTTACTACATACGTGCTCACAGCTTCTGCCGCCAAGTCCCCACCTTACCACGTCACCGTCGACGACGTCACTCCTCCACCGGAACGCCTCGAGGTCGAGCAGATCACTGGCCATCAACTCGTACGCGGCCGCGGCGGGGTCATCGCTGTTCTGTACGAGACTCACTGGACTGGACTCCTCAGCCCCTCATGGGAACGCGAGCTGGACCTTCAACACTTCCGGCGCCACATCCTACTGTACTGGTCACGATCACCACCCCAGCACCGCCAGACGAACCGCCTCTACCGCCAGATGCGCATCGGCGCCGCTCACCGCGAACTGGCCCGATCTCAAGGACAAATCTTCCTCGCCCCAGGCTACGCCTTGGTCCCCCGCAGCCTTTGGCTCCACAACTTCAGCACCACCATCCTACCCACCGGAGCACACATATGGTACAAGGCGCGCGACGGCCTTTGGTGGCTGGGCAAGGTCGCTCACAGCTCACCCCCTGACGCCTCTTCGGGAACTCCGCCGGAGCCTTCACCGGGAAGCTCCTACATCGTCCGGTTCCTGGAAGACCCCGGCCCGATCAAGATCGACCTCCAACCCGCGCTACACTACAGCACGGAACGCCGTATACGGATCGTGGTGTCTTCAACGCCATGGGAATGGAACCCTAGCACGTGGAGTGCTGCGGAACTCTGATGTGTCCCGCGGAACCCCCACCGTTTCCACTCCCCCCCCTGGTTAGTCTTAGTTTAGTCTTTTGTTAGTTCTGGGTATTTGGTTCTGGTTAGTCTGTAATATCTTAAGAGTAGTTCTTCAGGGTTAGTCTTCAATAGTCATCAGCAGTCGTCTTCTTGGGAGTGTTTGTTTCCATCTACCGCCACCGGTATTGCTCGACCGACGCCGTGTTGGCTACCGATCCGCGGCCGTGTATATTTCTTTTTTGGGTGTGTTTGGGAGTATCATCGTCCCCCCCCCCCCCCCCCGTTTGTTTTTCTTCTTATTGCCTACTACTTCGTGTAACCTCCTTACGTTCAGGTCACTGACTCGTAGCGATACCTTCATTTGCATTTATGTTTGTACTCCACTAGCCTATAGCCAATTATCGGCGATGTCACGCCGAGGTAAAATCGTGTTGTAGCCTGAGCTGTACTCTGACCTTAGTCGACTTCCGCCGACCCATGTTTCAGACGGTCCTCGAGCTAAGACTATATCGAGCTTCCAGCTCACCCGTGTTTCTTCCATGTTTGACAAGTAGGGTCCCGATAGCATTGCCGCCCCGGAAGGCCGCTGAGTTATCGGCCATACATAAGCGGTTCGGACGTGCTCGATTTCTCCTGACCTGTGTCCAGCCTTTTGTCTGTTTTCTGGTCCCGATGGTATTTCGTTTTCTCTTTCCCTTTTCCTCTTCTTTCTTTCTTGTGCGGTATTCCGCACATCCTTCTGTCCTCTGGCAAACGACACCACGTTTGATGTCGCGCCGGCTGACCGAGTTGCACACGCTAGTGTTTGGGCCCCGCGCTATCTACAACTTCGAACTGCACGCATTAGGCCGATTTTATTGCGGATTTTCTTGCCGCCACCGTCTTTGAGTTTGTTTTTTTTGAGTTGGCTACCTTGCTACGTTTGCTGGTTTTGTTCACACCACGAACAGGTCTCCGAGACGCCGCGTTGTTTGTTGCGTCTCTCGGTTTAGTAGTCCCTAGTACACGCAGCCCTCATAGCACTCTAGCTGTGTCCCTTCTGTCTCGCGTGATGTCTACCACGTTAGGACCTTTGCCACAAGACAAGGCATGGGGCCTAGCGGATATATATATATGTTTTTGAATTGTGACCACTGTCTCCTTTTTAGAGTTTCCTCGTTTGCCAAGTCGGTTCAGCGAACAACCCTTTCCTACCTCCTTGGGCCCCAGACAATGGCTCCAGTAATACGCTTGTACGTCCTTCTTTTTCCTTCACTTCGGTCTTCGTTTTCTTCTTCAGCCTTCGCTTCGGGTTCTGTCTCCTTTTGCGTTCGTCTTTTTTTGTTTTCATTTTGGGTGATTTCTCCTTTCGCCTCTGCTTTGAGTTCTGTCTCTCTCTCTCTCCTTTAGTCTCCCTTTCAGTGGCTGTTCTCAGCGAACACCCCCTCGTCGTAGTATTTGGGTCTTATTACGAGGTGTGGGGGGATCTATAGCCTCATTTCTTTTGTTTCAAATAGCCGCATCTTCGACCACCTTCTTCCTGGCCGTTTGGGATGAACTTTGTCATCACCCTCCGACCATGTTGTGGTCTGCATATACGACTATTCAGGGTGGGCTAATGTGATATGTAGAGAGCACTCATGGACTATAGATATAGATAATACGTTGCAGTCTTAGAGTCTCACGAATACGAGAATAATCCAAAGAATGGATTAACCCGGCGGATATCCCGTTAGTCGAGAGTAACGTTCTTTTAGGAATGTTCCCTAGGGTGGATAACCCGGTAGACGAGAGTAATATTCCTTAACGCAGATAGGACCACGAAGTGAGAAGTTCTTATATTAGCAGAAGAACAACCGGTAGCCATGGGAAAGTTCTGTAGGCGTACATCAGATAAGAGGAATTTAGGAGAGCTTGTGGCGTGGGGTGGGACGAGTATATCTGGGCGTCGAGTCCCACCCCCCTACCTCTCACTTCTCTTCCAGAGCACCTCCTCAACTATCGCCATCAATAAGAAGATCTAAATCAGAAGAAGCGAAGCACTGCTTTCCAGCTGCCAGAACCACCTGCGTCCCTTACCACTACCCTTACCACTACCCTAGAGCGGCCTCCGCTTCACAGTTGCTTAATCGAAGCATAATCAAAGCATCGTAGCACGCTTAATTAAACAACCGAATTTAGCTGATTAAGCATGTTTTTTTTGCCCTTTTTAGCGTCGCGGCACTGCTGTAAGCCTCCGTCAGCATGGCCCGCTCGTCGTCTCAACAATATGGATGAGGAGAGGTGACACACGCCAACCAAACACCGCCAGGAAACGTCGTTGCAGGTCTGTGAGGCTGCCTGGTCAAGTAATCCGTTGTATAGGTTGACGTGCCAACAGGACGGAAGGAGATGAGGTATTAATATAATAGTGGATGACATGCAGACATGCAGAAGAGAAAAAACATACGAGGTGTGGGTGGATGATACAACATACCTGGTATGTTTTTCTTTCAAGTTTTTACCAAAGCCATCAGCTGCGGGAGAGACCGGTTGAATGGCGATACTCCATATTGCAAGCTGAGAGCTGAGTGTGCGTGGTGCTTGATGCACTCACTCACAAAAATATTTCCAGTACGTCAGCTGTGCGTCCAACCGTCCAACCGGATGAGTGTGTAAATTACAGTTTTGAATTTCGAATTTTTCAGGGCTTTTGGCGGGTCATGACCCGACCCGCGGGTCGGACCCGCGCATCCGGCCCGCGGATCCGACACTCAAAGCACTTCCCGCTCTCTTACCCAAAGGCTTTTCTCGTACAAACACTCCATAATACTCCTTTGGTATCTTTTCACTCATTAAAACACTGCCAAATCCATATACGCATGCCCGCATCCATTTATACCCACTACAGCCAGGCCACATATCGCTTGTGGGCACAAAAACGAATAATATATTGTTTTTGAAGTGTCGACCCACGGGCCGGATTCACAGGTCGGACCTGCGGGTCAAGAGAAATAGTCTCACGGGTCAAGGTGACCCGACCCGCATGAAACCCGTGTCTCTCGGGTCAATCCGAAGGTGGCGGGTCGGGTCGGCTCTGGTCAGGAGGTTTTGAAATCTCGCGGGCCGGGTCGGGTCGGGTCAGGATTTTCAAATCTCACGGGTCGGGTCGGGTCAACAACTTTTTAAATCTCGCGGGTCGGGTCGGGTCGTGTCAAGAGGCTTTCAAAATCTCGCGGGTCGGGTGAACCGACCCGACCCGACCGGACCCGACCCGACCCGTGAGATTTGACCTGACCCGTGAAAAGCCCTGGAATTTTTTTATTTTATATGTTCACAAGAAGAGCCATATATATTGAACAGAGCAACCGCAGTACTCATTGTACTACAACTACCATCATGCGGTATAATACTGTTTGTATCAGTACAACACAACGGCGTACGCAGGACAACAACAGCAGCTACCGCACCAGCACAAGGTGGAAAAGGGAACGGGACTTTGCCTAACATTTAGGCTAAGCTACAGCAGCAGTAGTAGTACTATAACATGAACGGTGCCTGGTGCGCACAAGCCGGAATCACTGAAGGTACAATTACAGGAGGCAGCAGTACTGCAGGAGTGCAGCAGTACTACTGTACAGTGTGCAAGAACGCTACGATGCCCTTGTCGTCGGCTGGAGCCTTTCCGACAGAGGCGTGGGCGTCTTGCCGAACTTGCTCGGCGTACGCCGGCAGATTCTTGTGGCGGGCGCCAAGGTGCTGTGCTAAGTTTGAAGTCGACGGTGCCTTGACGACGGGTTTTGGGCAGCCTTCCACCCAGCCTTTGGCAACTTTCTTATTCTTGCCCATTCCTTGAAGGAAAAAGGACCAGAGGGGCGACTTCTTCTGGCGTGGTGTTTGCCATTCCACGGATGCGGCCTCACAGTGGCCATCGGCCTTGCGAGCGCCAGCGGCGGCGCCAGGGGGCTTTGCGACCTGCTGCACACTGTCGTCGCTGCTGCTGTCGGATATCCCGTCATCGACACTGCTGGGGTGGTCTTCGTCGTCAGCTGATTCAGAAGGATCCGAAGGTGCACCGGCTACCTCACCGTGCGCCTTGCCGGAGGTTGTCGGGCGCACAGACTGAATAGAAGCCCTCGTCGCCGCCGCATTGCCTTTCCTGGCGCCACTCATGACACGATCCCACGAAACCCAAACGCCGAATGCAAGACTGCGGCGTGATCCGGTACCTGTGGTCTGTTCCCTGTGTGCTGCGCTGTGCTATGGCTGTGCGCTGGTTCACTGTGTGCGGGCTGTGTGTGGTGTGTGGTGGTCGTGTGCTAGAGTTGCACCCCGCCCTCAAAATTTGTGGAACCGGGTACCCGACCGGGTGGGGGGCATTCCAGCCGGAACCGAAACCGGGTACCCGGGGCCCCGGCGGACACTGGTATCCGGGTACACGGGTTACCAGACACTATATTTGCTCCCCTTTTAGGCTTTGAGTGGGACACGGGTACCCGGGTACCCGGTTTACCATAAACTATTTGCTCCCCTTTTTGCGTTTGAGCGGTGGCGTGGTAAGGCGGCCACGGGTACCCGGTTTACCAAACATTGTTTTCTCCCCTTTCTACGTTTGAGCGGTGGCGTTGTAGGGCGGACACGGGTACCCGGGTACCCGGGTTACCATACACTGTTTATCTGGTGGTCGATCTCATTGCCGCAATCACATCGGTCTCCCTACGAACAATTCAGCAAGATCGAAAGGTTGGGACTTCTCGTGATTGGTATATCTTGTGTGGTTCATGGTAAAGTAGGACCATGTACGCTGTGGCAGAGGTATCGAGTGAGTGCGTCTGTGTACTCGTGTGTAGCGTGTTGTGCGAAGGCAGGTAGGGGTATTCTCTGTTGTTGGTCTGTAGTCTGCCGGGACGGGAGGCGAGAGTCTAGGGGCACAGCTGCTGCTGCAGTTTATGTATGGATCAAGGTATACCCCGGTGTTGGGGCCTCCGTATAGAACAATTGACGGGTACCCGGGTACCCAGGTACCCGGGTACCGAGGTACAAATACCCGCGATTCCGTGAGTTGGACCGGGACGGTTCCGGTTCCGACGGTTCCGAGTACCCGCCACCGGGTACCTGGTTCTTAGTCGGGCGGTGTGCAACTCTATCGTGTGCTGAACCCGGTGCTAAACGCCTTCCATTCTATTAGAAATGATCAAATAGCACCGCAAATAAGCAAATAACCATGCTTAATTAAGCAACTTCCTGTGAACTCGCTTAATCACAGAACTTGCTTAATAAGCAAATAAGGATGCTTAGTCAAGCAACGTTTCCCCAGATAAGCAACAATCAAAGCAAGCCCTTTTCAAAGTTGCTTACCAACACTACCAGGTACGCAAACTGTGATGCTGAAATTCACAATTATCCATCACACCACCAACATAACATTCTGTACCCAGCCTACCAGAAAGAAGTTCTTGTTCGTGGTACAATCGAGAAGCAGTCGGTTATTAATAGTGATACTAAAAATAACTGGAGTTTCTCGTACCTATCGTACCATTCACCGATCTCAACCGGAAAAAAATAATATTAGATCAGAGAAGAATACCGAATACATGCCTTACTCTAACTTGTAGGCTGTGACCTGGTCCTTCTCGCGTACCCGCGGTCTCTCCGACCGAGTATGATGTCGAAGTTTCGGCTCCGTCCCCCAGCCCACGAAGCTGCTGAAAGACCAATGCCCGCTCGAACCTTGCTCACCCTCGCGGTCAGCGGGCAATGGGGGCGGCCATGCCGCGGGAGAGGTCGAAGCTCGTTGCTGCTCCTAACGTTGTTGCTGCTGCTGCCGCGGCTGGGTGTGTTCCTTCGTCAGTCCGACGTCGGGCATCTTGCCCACCGCTAGCCCCCGAAGGCCCAAAGCCCCGTCCTCCCAACCTCGCTAGCCCTCGCGCTCAGCTGGCAATGGCGGTGGCAAGGGCGCAGGGGAAGTCGAAGCTAATAGCTTCTCCTGGCGTTCTTGCGCTTGCTGCGGCTCCATCGGTTCTAGTCCAAGCTCCTCCTGATTCGCATCCTTTTGCACTTGTTCCTCACCCCCAACCAACTGCTGACGCCCCACTAGGTCCCTGTCGCTCACCTGTAAAATTCCTTCCTGCATGCACTCCTCCTCCACGTTCACCACCTGTTCCTCCTTTATCCTATCGTGAGCGTTGACCACCTGCTTTGGCTGCTGCAATAACAAAACCCCTGTGGTTGCCGCTGTACGCTCTTTTTCCATGCCTCCTGAGCTTCACGAGTCGCCTCCGTGACGACGTCTTAAAAAAATCGCTTGTCGGTCTTCCACGGACAGCGACGAGAGCGCGGGAATATCGATGGCACTCGCTGCGCCCGATTGTTTGCTCGACGAAATCGCAATCAAGGATGTTGCGCTTCATGGTGGGGCGTTGCTCTCCTTGGCTGGTGCTTCTCTCCCATCTGCTCTAACGTTCACTTGTTGTGCGTAACTGACGTCGGCCGATTCTCGCTCAATGGCATGTTGTTTGGCTGCTGGTGCTGCTGCTCCTGGTACGGGAGAGTAGTAGTGATCTTGCCGGTAGTGTTAGTCGCTGTGCGGCTGCTGGTGTCCATGATAGTAGTGCTGCTGTCGCCGCTGGCAGTGATCTTGCGCGTAAAAGGGGTCGCTGATTTGCTGTTGCTGGTGATACCGGTGATAGTGTTACTGCTGGTGTTCCTGTTGCTGTTGCTGGTACTGGTGATAACGTTCCTGCTGCTGGCATTGCTGCTGCTGCTGTTGCCGTTGCTGCTCCTGTTTACCGTGTTCCGCTGAAGCCTCGAAAGTCTGTCATTCTTCGGCAGTACAACCGCCTGATAGCCCGACGTCGGCCTTTTCCCCGTCGGTCAGCCCATCGCATCATTTTTGCTCGTCAGTATAGCTTTTACCCAAGGCAGGTCTATTGCGTCAGCAGCAACCGCATAACCTATTCCTTCCAACCTCTCACTGGGTCTCCCTCACCACGACGTCCAGTAGTAGAAGTCCATCCCTAGCACTCACCCTCTGGCTCGAGCCACCCTGGCATATAAGTGTCGCTAGCGTGAGGGGACAACCCGGGTAGTGCGCCGCTCGACCTTACCATGAGGCGCGGGAACAAAAGAAGACAGGGCGTTGTTATTATTATCGTTGTAGAGTACACCAGCATAGTGAGGTCAATGGGCATCATATCCCTCTTCCCCATGACCCTGGAAAATCATTCAAAAAGACAGGGCGTTGTTATTATTATCGTTGTAGAGTACACCAGCATAGTGAGGTCAATGGGCATCATATTCCTCTTGCCCATGACCCTGGAAAATATTTCAAAGCGGATTATATTATTAGGGATCGGGAACCGATATGATGATCATCTGGAGTTTGTTGCTGTAGAGATCATTAGGCGTTATGTTTCGTATTCTTGGTCTGGGTATGTATCAGTAATACGTAGCTCACTTTGACAGCAGCAGCGGGCACTGTTTGGTTGATCGCGCTTGTGGGAGTACCACGTGGATACCGCACGGAACGCTGCTGGCAGACTGGGAGAACACGCAAACAGATAAGGCCCGTGGCTGGGACCTGGTATAAGTACCCCATGGGGTACGTGGATAAAATGTACCTCTTGGAGGTACTTTTAAAACCGCACGTACCCCAAAAGGAAGATCTACAGTCAGTAACTATACCTGATACATACATTCAATGTCGACTTCTCCCAAGCTTCATCCGGTACGCTACAAATGTAGAGCAGGCTACGGCACCTCTATATAAGGTCACTTGCAGCCGCAGCATCACCATCGTGTGATTTGGAATCGTATACTTCCACTGCTCCGGATAGTACGTCGACGTCGATCGTTAGAGTATGATACCTGGTACTCCTCCAAGAAAGTGGGACGCGAGATGTGGTCGACGCCCACCGACACAATGGATCTAGTGGTGTCGTTGAACTTCGCGCCTGGTTGCTACGTCAAGTGGGATTTAGACGGTTCAGGTCGATTAAGCATGATTTACTGAGCTACCGCCGATCAGCAACTAGTCTCCTTGCGCAGCAATAGTGAGTTTCGGAAAGAACACAACAAAACGAAGAAAAAGCGCTCAGGGTCAGGGTTTGTCGAAGTTTCGCCGCATAAAAGACGTTGACGGCAACTTTTTTTCCTTGAGCGGATTATTTTTTCCAGGTGCTCTGGTTTACGGGCTGCAAAACAGGGTTTTATCCTGAGCAAAGCAGCCTCTCCGGTAATGGTCATGGCAAAGAGCACAGACAGTAAAGGACGCATGTACCGTCACTCAAGCAGCCCCGGACTTACACTGACTCGCCGCCATAGCTTAGGGCGACAAGGCGGGCCATCTCCTCGAACCTGTCGTCGTTTGGTTCGTGATTCTTTGGCAGCGCGGAGGTACAGAGTAGCTTCGGCAATCTCAGTAGGCAAGCAGGTGGAGCATGCATCATCCATCTTTAGAAAAAATGAAGACAAGCGACGTAGCAACCTCACGCCGCGTGACGGTGACGAGGGCGGTGATAGCGTAGAAGGTATGTGAGGCCGATGACCACTCGCCTAAAGAGCGTTGGTGCAACCGGGCGCACCACTTCCCCCACCAGTAGGCGTTTGGTTGTGATGGGGCTACAAGTACTGCTGTAATCGCAGCAGGCCAGGCGAAGTGAGCATGAGCAGCTCGATAGATAGAAGCACATCACGCTGCACACGAAAACGAAGATACGCAACCTCAATCTGGGTGGCGGCTTGGAGGACAGCGACGGTGGATATCGTGTTATAGGAATGGAGGAGGGGGGGGGCAGGTCGGGGCGAAAGGTGGTGGAACACGCGGCGGTCGACTGCACGATGCTCGAAGCTTGTTGTGAAAAATCAGGAAGCTTGAACGCCGGTCCACGTCATTTTTATTCCTCCTCCCACCCTGAGCATATGTTTTTTTTTCATTTTTCCGAATCTCGGAAGCACCAACCATGAGCACCCACCCTGATCATAGTTTATTTTCCTTCGTTTTTTTTCCGAAACGTTTTTAGAATACGGCCACCTTGTTATACAGGATAACACCTGCCTGACGATAAGTGAGTCTCGTTTTTTAGAAATCTCAACGCCCTTCGATTGCCCATGGTGCGCCAGACTTTGACAACCGCTTTGCATATAATAACAGTTTCGCAAATGTGGTATCGCCGAAACCGTCCGTCGTGTTTCCAACGTTTTGCTGCGTTTTTTGTGTATGCAGGTATGACCTGAAATTGATTTTGTTCATCGGTGTTGATTCCGAGAACAAGTCTGTAGCTTTGGCCCAAGGTTTCTTCTCGGTCGAGCAGACGACCTCGTTCGCGTACGCCTTAAATAATTTTGTCGCCGTTTGTGGTGGGCACCCTGAGATGAGTTACGAATGAACGGCCAGTCACGGTGTTGTTCAACTTTCATTCACCACGAACGATCTATTGAGCGCGACGATAGCTAAAGGGGTGCGCATTCACGTATTGTCGACTGAAGGGTTGGCCCCTTACTTCGTGGAGCGACATGTGCTCTGCGTTGTTCGGGTGATTTTGCCGCAGTGAAAGTTGGTGACGGGTTGCTCTGCTTGCCGCCACTTCTCGTCGACCGAACATGTAATGCTACTGCCTATTTTGTGCTCGCGTGTAACGCCCTTACGGGCTGAGCCCTAACGTGTTGTAGTGCATTCCCTCCCACCGTGAAGGTTATTATTACGGACGCCGACGATGCCCATGACAAGCGCGGTTACAGAGCATCTTCCAAACACAGTGCACTTGCACTGCCTTTGGCACATGACAAAAATAAGCAGAAGAAGTGCCAAGGCGCGCTCGGGCAAAGCACTTCACACCTACAAGGCTTGATACATGCTTGTGCATATGCGACGTCGGAGTGTGTGTGGTACGGTCTAACGTTGAAGGGCCGGCGACCACGTTTCGCTGCGGTTGAACTCCGCGTTTGTTGCGCGACTTTTTTGTATGGAGTGTTCAATACCTGGTGCAGTTAAGGTCACCTGACCAGCATTTTCCGTTGATTTTTGTCGCCGTGTCGCTCGTCCACGGGTTGCAGGCCTTAGACGCGGTGCGGGCAAAAGTAACGTGTTGATTGTACTCAGACACACGACATATAAGATCAATCGTAGATTGAGGAGTTCCAAGCTGGAAAGGGATTCTGGTAGTAGGATATTGGGATATCGAGGTAAGGTGTGCCCACCAATGCCACTCGCTAGATGTAGCTCCATATGAGGCGGCTCGACAGCTCGGATGTAATATAAGAGGAGCTCCGTGTTATGTCTGGAGTCAGCCACGCGTTCCCGTGCCGGCTGCGTCTATATGTTACAGCGGTTCGGTGCAACAGGGCATTGCTAAGGTAGCCGTCGAGAGGCCCGATAGACAATGGATTGACGCCGAACGAGGAGGGTTGCTTTGAAGAGGATTGCCAGGGAGGCTGACATGTGGAGCAAAGACAGGTTCCATGCCGAGCTGTCAGTCGACCTAACAAAAAGGGGACGATGATGAGAAATGCCTAGGGAAACACGCCTCCAGGAAGTCAAACCTCGGACAGAAATGAGTGCGGATGTACACACAAGTTTTTCCCTGGCCAAGAGCAATCCAAATACTCTGAGACCCACCTAACATCCTCAACTCCGGGCCTGTCGATCAACGAAAGCGAGCGAAGGAGCCAGCATGGATCAGCAATACTACAACCAGCACGTCGGGGCCAACATGTCCGCAGGTCAGAACAGTGCCGTGGAGGTGCGATTTGTGGTGAACGCAAGCGCAGAATGGACCCCAGGAGGTCGCTAGTAGGTTACCACCACAAGGGGTACCTAGCTGCCTCCTAGCCGGCCAGAGAGGACCCCTGCGCAGAGAACACATTTGAATCATGGTGTCTAGTCCGGGATCTGCGCGCCGCTTGTAGCGGTCGATAGGGCACTCTCCTCGCAGGATAGTGATGCAGGATCGTCAAAGGCCAACCTGCTCAACACTCGGCTTCGCTTATTTTTTATCTTTGTTTTTTTTCTTGCGTTGACCGTTCACAAAACAAAAAAACAAGAAAAAAAAGCCGTTCACACACAGCGTTCGTATGCATCACAATCTCGATCGGCCGACACCCACAAGCCGGCAGGCGCCAAGGCCCCCACACATTTTACAGCAGCAGGGTTACCAAGCCTTCAGGTCGCCATCAGCAGCCCCTTGTTCTCAGTTGGTAGAGTAGCCCAGAGCTTCCTCGCGTCGAGGTCGCCCGATTACTGAGCACACAAGCAAGTATTGCCCCTATTAATAGTATGATATACGACTACACCATAGAACGAAATACCACAAAAATAGACGTCTTGAGTACGCAACGCGTAGCTGAGCCCTTGCCTTGTCAAGGTAAGCGCCACTTCTAGCGTTGAGCCCACTGCCGTTGACAGGTTACGTGGTAAACGCATGAGGTTTGCCGAGCCCGTCGCCACATGAAGCAGTGCTGTACGGTACGCATGGCCTCAATTTGGCGGTAAACTACATTCAAAGTCACAGCAGTAAAAACAATAAAAAAAAAGAACACACCTTCTTCGAACAAAGCTACATTCAAAGCCACAGCAGTAGCAACAACAAAGCACAGGGCTACATAATCGATCACACCATACCGCGTGAACAATTTCTTGAGTACGCAACGCGTAGCCGAGCCCTTGCTTTGTCAAGGTAGGCGCCACTTCAGCGTCGTGCCCACTGCCGTGGACAGGTTATGTGGTAGATGCATGAAGTTTGCCGAGCCCGTCGCCACGTGAAGTAGTGCTGTACGGTACGCACGGTCTCAATTTGGCGGTAAATTACGCTCAAGTCACAGCAGTAATCACAAAATAAAATAATATCACACGATAGATCACACCGTACCGCAGGATCGACGTCTTGAGTACGCAATGCGTAGCTGAGCCCTGGCGTTGTCCAGGTAAGCGCCACGTCGAACGTTGAGCCCACTGCCGTTGATAGGTTGCGTGGTAGACGAACGACTTTCGCCGAGTCCGTCGCAGTTTAATTTCGTGCGGTACGGTACGCGTGGCCTCAATTTTGCGGTAAATCACACTCAAGTCCACACCAAAACGAAATACAAGAACAACCAACCAATGCTCAGTAATAAGATTTAAAAAAACAAACAAACACACACATCCAATATATTATATATTTATTATAGGTGTCAAGAGCCGTGGCTACGTGACGGTGACCCAACGGATCGTGATGAACACAAAGACTACCTCGTAGACCACACCACAGCGCGGGATGGAAGGGGGTGAGAGACACCGCGTTGGGACCACCGGCGGTACGAGGAGACAGAGCGATGACATGGAATAAGACGGTGCTCCCGCAGCACACCCCCAACCTGCTGTCTCGTATGCCATCGCGCTCACACATCCATCCTAACCAACCCCGCGCCCCCTCGATCAGCCCCTTGTACGAGAAAAATTGCGCCCGCAGCACATCCCCGACCTGCTGTCCTGTATGTCACCACGCTCACCCGCTCAGGCCGCCTGTTGTCTTCCATGTTACATACGATATAAATCAATTCATATTTTGAAATTCATAATACATGAAGGAAATAAACACCCCCAGTAGTCCCCCCAGGCGTGACTCTCGCTTTTTGTTTTCTCATGCCACACGATAAAAATCAACTCGAATTTTGAAGTTCATAATACATGAAGGAAATTAACACCCCCAGTAGTCCCCCCAGGCGTGACTCTCGCATTTTGTTTTTCATGCTACACGATAAGAATCAACTCACATTTTGAAACTCAGAATACATGAAGGAAATTGACACCCCCCGCAGTCCCCCCAGGCGTGACTCTCGCATTTATTTTTTCATGCTACACGATGAGAATCAACTCACATTTTGAAACTCAGAATACATGAAGGAAATTGATACCCCCAGCAGTCCCCCCAGGCGTGACTCTCGCATTTTGTTTTCTCATGCCACACGATAAAAGTCAACTCGAATTTTGAAGTTCATAATACATGAAGGAAATTATCACCCCCAGTAGTCCCCCCAGGCGTGACTCTCACATTTTTTTTTTTTTTTTTTTTCATGCCACACGATAAAAATCAACTCGCATTTTGAAGTTCATAATACATGAAGGAAATTAACACCCCCAGTAGTCCCCCCAGGCGTGACTCTCGCATTTTGTTTTTCATGCTACACGACAAGAATCAACTCACATTTTGAAACTCATAATACATGAAAGAAATTAACACCCCCAGTAGTCCCCCCAGGCGTGACTCTCGCATTTGTTTTTCATGCCACACGATAAAAATCGACTCGCATTTTAAGTTCATAATACATGAAGGAAATTAACACTCCCAGTAGTCCCCCCAGGCGTGACTCTCGCATTTTGTTTTTCTCATGCCACACCATAAAAATCAACTCGCATTTTGAAGTTCATAACACATGAAGGAAATTAACACCCCCAGTAGACCCCCAGGCGTGACTCTCGCATTTTGTTTTTCATGCTACACGATAAGAATCGACTCACATTTTGAAATTCACGATACAGGCAGAAAATTAACTCCCCCAGTAGCGCCCCCAGGCGGCCCGACAATAACCAGTATCTCACCCCCTTCTCCCATATACCGTCCGCCGTATACACTCTCATAGCGCCGGTGCAATGGCCTCCCGAATACCAGCAGGGGCTTCATCTGCCTCTGCAGCGGCCGCCCCAACAGGAGGTGCTAGCCCCGCTGCCGCAGGGCCAGCCACCCCTACCCCCCGGGCCGCTTCCGGCCCTCAGGCAGGCCAGGTCTGGCCCCCGCTTCCCCCGGGGCCGCCTCCAGCCCCACCCGCCGTAGTGCCGGGAGCAAACCCCCCGGGGCTGCCTCCAGCCCAACCCGCAGTAGCCCTGGGACATCCGCAACAGTACTTCACATACGCTCCGCCGGGCCAGTACCAGGGGCAATACAACTACGGACCCGCTCCGGGACACCTGCAGGCGGCAGCCCCGGCTGGGGTAGGTGAGTACCGCCTGTCTCGCGCTACTGTCGACCCAACTAAAACAATCAAGCGGATAAGAGACAAAGTGTTTGGTCCTAAGAAGGGCGTGTACTCAGGGACGGCAGGAGGTCCCCTCTCAATCCTAAACAGCGGGGTCCTTAGACAAGGTAGCTAGGGTGCTTAGCGCTACGGGTGGGGGAATCTTAGCACTGCCGGGTGACACACTCAATCAGTGGGGCACCTCCCATGAACGACCGACCCTAGACCGCATGTCACCGATCCGCCGCGAAGTGCTGCAAGACCTCATTAGCGACTCCTTGTCCACATACGACGAACTTACCTCCCACGGAGCCGCCTCTGTGCCACAAATCGATGGCACCTTCCGCCAAATCCCAGCCCAACAAGTCACGATGACCGAATGGCTGCGCATACTGACACGTAAAGGGCTGTTGCAGTCGGGTAGCGTCGAAGCAGCAGAAGCAGCAATCGTGTCCATAACAGTACACGGTTCGGAGGCGTGGAAAGCCGCAGCTAGGCGCTTAGTGCTGACATTTCGAGCGTTCACCGCAGACCCGGAACGCCCCCACCAGTCAGAAGCAATTTATTTCTGGCGGTACGTGTCCGAGAAGAACCTCATTGGACTGTTGGAGAGAGTCGTTCGCCTGTTCCTGCCTAGCGCATTTGACCAGTCCGGCATGCAAAGTGCGTTGCACGCTCAGGCTGTGAGGGTTCGGACAGAGGTCCGGCCCCTACGGGTAGACTATGCGAACCCTCAAAGCGCAGACATGGTGAGCCGGGGGGGGGATTTTCGTAGATTGGGTGGATTTCATCTCGGAGCGCCGCACGTCCTACGACACGCCGGTGAACACCCCGCGTGTCGGGGCGGGCCCTAAGCCATCCCAGCACCTGGCCTCCGTAGGTGGGGAGTCCATGACCCAGCTCCGCCAGATGTTCAGTCAGACCCGCAACCCCATGGCCGCCCTAGCAGACCAGCCCGCGACGACTGGTAGAGTCAAGATGGACGACACACTCGCTAGCCGCCTCCTCGACGTTGCATACCAATGGTCGGTCGGTATATCGTCGTCGCTTCCAGACGGGGCTAGAACTAGAGAAGAGTTCTCGGTAGCCGCCTTCAAACACCAGCCGGCCTCCACCCCAGGTGGACATGGAGTGCCGTTTGGCACTTCGCAGACGGAAGACCTGAGGACGCGCCAGGGCGGTAAGAGAGCCCTGCCACAGGGCAGGGAGCGCGAACAGGTCGGAGAGGACAAGTGGACTTTAGAGAGGCCAGATGTAGACGCGCCGCGACAAGAAAAGGTGGACGTCCTGCTGCGACACCAATTCTGCTTCCGCCTGGCGTTCAGTGGCAACTGCCCCAAAGCCTCCTGCCCGTTCAGCCACGACCAGAACATCGTCCCGGCAGGACACTTCAAATTCCCTGAGGCGAAGAGACGGCGGACCGGGACAGCTAGCGTAGACTCAACTGAAACGCGACCCCGCAATAAGCTTTACGCGTTGTCTGACGAGATGGCAGGGATGTTAGCAGCGGTGATGGGAGAGGACTGCGAGCCAGTAGAGAACACTGAGGTGCACGCTTGAAGGTACGCCCCGGGGGCCGCAGCCCTTCCGGGGAACCATTCAGACCTCAAACTCGTCCGGCTGGCACCGTGGCCCGTGCCACCTATCCGCCGTTCACTACAGGGACTTGGGTTGTCGGAGGCCAGCCGCCCAAGCGACCAGGAGCTGGGGGCGCTGGAGGAACAGCTAGTCGCCGTAGGGAATAGTCAGCAACTGTGGGTCCACGGTACAGTATGGGACCCACGTCGGGTTGTGGGGCGGATCCCAGTAAGCGTTTTAACTGATACAGGAGCAAGCGGAGGTAACTATATATCGTTGGCTTTTGGAAGAGCGTTTAGGCGTGGGGGGGGAGCGCCGTCGGCAGGAAGCTCAGTAGCAAGGGTCAAGGGGCCCTTTTAGCGGCGAACCCCGCTAACAGCGAGGTGCCGGGAATGACCATTCTGGGGTCCACAGTGCTGCCCATCGTGTTTCCCCCCGAGGACTGCGTGCGAAACGTCCCGGTACGGGTAGTCCAAAATCTTCCATACGGCTTTATTTTAGGAGCCAGCTTCTTTCGTGCCAACAGGAGCGTCATCTCCCTCAACAAAAACAAGGGGTTCCAACCCTCGCCCGGTGCGCCATGGGTTCCTTTCCAGTCGCGGAGCGCAGGAGGTAAGCGCGCAAAAGAGGCGTACGGCGCGGTTAGGCCTCCACACACCGCCCGGGCCCCACTGCCCGGTGGTCTTTCGGATCTCCCACCGCTACCGAGCTGCGCTATGGGCCAGACAGCGTGGGAAGATGACGGCACGTTACAGTGAGAACTCCGCCTGGTGAACCCGGCGGAAGTAGGAGGCTTCGTAGGGATAGCAGTCGAGGCATACGTGCATGGTCCACAGCCTAGTGAAATACAACTGGTAATGATTCAACCCTCCGAGAAGTACGACACAGATAGTGGGGCAGTGATAGGCTTAGCACGAGGGGTGCAATGGTGGGAGCCTGGCACCCCACTGTATTGCAAGGTGGTCAACACGGGTGCCGCTCCAGGAATCGTCCGGAACGGGCACCCCGTTGCCAAGGTAATCGCCCTCAACGTACGAGATGTCGACAGATTTAGAGCGCTTTTCATCCACCGCGCGCCCATCGCCCCGCCCTTGACGCAGCCCGACAAACCCTCGCCGCTAGAAGCCGATCATAACCCATCGGCGCCCAAGGGAGTCGCTCTCCCGGATGCTAACATAGGCCAGCTCAGCGAAAGACAAAAAAGACAGCTGTTTCACACCCTCGGTCCGAATACTGTGGCTGGCCTGTTCCCGGAGGACCCGAAGCGCGTGAGGCCTTGCACAATAAGATAATTGCGAATACCTTTGATCGATGAACACACCCCGCCGGTCGCAGTTAAACAGCAACGCTTTTCCCCAGAGCAGGCAGACGCTATCCAGAGAGAGATACAACTGTTAGCGAAGAGAGACATCATCCGAAAGTCGACTTCCGCTTGGGCAGCCAGGTGCGTAACCGTGCCCAAGAAAGACGGCACGCTGCGTCTGTGCCAGGACTATCGCGCACTAAACAACCTCATGAAGACAGATAGCGGGGGGCTCGGGGACATGCAAGTTATTTTCCGACGAACATCAGGGTTGCTCATGGTTCACCTCCATCGACCTAGCCTCCGGATTTTTCCAGCTACCCACTGCAGAAGAAGATCGGCACAAAATCGCTTTCCGCGACGCGTACGGTCAACTTTGGGAATACATGAGATGTGGGTTTGGGTTCAAAATCCTGCCGCCAGCGTTTGCAAGTATGGTAGCGGAGCTGCTTAGCGGGCTAAGGGGCAAAGGAGTGGAAAATTACTTGGACGAGTACGGTCAACTTTGGGAATACATGAGATGTGGGTTTGGGTTCAAAATCCTGCCGCCAGCGTTTGCAAGTATGGTAGCGGAGCTGCTTAGCGGGCTAAGGGGCAAAGGAGTGCAAAATTACTTGGACGATATCCTTATTTACAGCCAGGACTTTGACCAACACCTCATTCTGATCGACTCAGTCCTCAACCGCCTGCAGTCTGCTGGACTATCAGTGAATTTTGCTAAATCAAGATGGTGTTGCCCGAGTCTGGAATTCGTCGGGATGGTAGTGGACAGACAGGGGATTAGACCGTCGGAGTCGCAAGTGGCGGTCGTAGCTGAGCTACCTCCACCGTCAACGGTGGAGGAACTCAGAGCATTTCTAGGTATGACGGGCTACTTGCGGCAGTTCGTAAAGCGGTACAGTATTCTAGCTGCACCGCTCACAGATATCCTTCGAGACAAAGCCTTTGCGACCAAACGCGCGCAACGTCTCCGTATCGCATGGGCAGAACAACAACATAATGCGTTCTTGGCGCTGAAGGCGGCCCTCACATCATTTCCTATTTTAATTCTCCCTTCCTGGGACAGCCCATTCACGTTACACACAGACGCCAGTGAAGCAGGGGCAGGTGCAGCGCTAACGCAAGTGCACGATGGGAAGGAATGTGTGGTCGCATACGCCAGCCATCGGTGGTCTTGTACGGACGCGCGTCGTGGAGCTACCGCAAGGGAATGTATGGCGGTTTTATGGGCAGTTGTCCAAATTCGACCTTCTTTGGCGGGTAGAAAGTTCACTTTGGTCACAGACTGCTCCGCGTTGTTGTGGCTATTTCGTAGCCGGGACCTGGACCCCAAGCTCTACAGATGGGCGCTCCGGCTAACGGAATTGGACATAGTCACGAAGTGGAGGGAAGGAACGTCACACCAGCTGCCGGACGCTCTATCCCGCTTGCTGCGCCCGGGAGCAACAAGCGCTTCGATCGACGACTCATTCCCGGACGACGCGTCATCCAGCAAACCCACCGATTACGTAAGCCCCAGGACCGGTCCTAGACGGACATCTGCTGAATGACCTAGAATCACTCGAAGAGGGACTGGTAGACCCGGGTGGTATCAGGGAACGGCATGTTGTCCGTAGAGCAAGGTCAACTAGTAAACGGTTGCCATCCGCGCTAGTGCAATCGTTGCTAGCATTCCGCGGACCGTAGCCGTGCTCGAAGAACCACCCGACGAACCCGTCGACCTAACCTCGGACGCACCGTTTGCCACCTTGCCGTTCCATGACCGGGTTGCCGCGATGCATACAGACAGCTCCGGGCTGATAGTAAGGCGATCCAGCCGCGCTCGTACTCCATCCGTGCGTCTAACTTCGTTTCCGGAAGCCCCCGCCCGCCCCCCTCGCCCTGCGAGCACCGCGCGTACGTCGGCAAAGGCCCGATCACTGACAGGAGGCGACCCGGCCGTTCAGGCGGCAGAGCCCGGCTCCTTACAGGTTCCGAAAGACCCGCCACCACCGACGAAGGGCAACCTTCTGGCGCCTGACACCGTCGAGTGCAGTCTCCCAGCGGGGGGGGAGGGGGGGGGGGGGGGCACGCCAAAAGGAACCATTGGCGACAACGGCGATAGAGCGTGCCCTCCAGACGCTGCAAGACGTGCCCCACCTGGTCAGGAGCCAGGCAGCGGACCCCTTCTTGAGCAAGGTCAGGCGAGCACTATGTAGTCAAGGAGAAGTCGCCGGGCAGAACGAGTTGACGGATACGGATATCAACAGGTACCTTCTAGACGACCAGAGTCTCCTGTGGCTTGAGTTCGAACAGAGTGGAGCGTTGGTAAAGCGAACAGCTGTATTAGCCTTACCGAGTTGCCTTGTAGCGGACATGCTTGCCTTAGTGCACTGCCAACACGGTCACCCCGGAATCGCAAGAACTCTCCCGTTGCTAAGGGACGGTTTCACTTGCCAGGCATGTGTAGAGATACGCGAGAGTATGTTCTATCGTGTGGGTGTAGACGCAGGAAGAGATCACGTAGTCAACAGGTGGCGATGCTTCCCGCCAGATTCCTGGAGCCATGGGAAGTGCTAGAGGTAGACCTACAGAAATTCCCCAACACGTCGGACGCGGGGAACGAGTACCTACTGCTCGTTGTAGACAGGGCATCTAGGTTCCCCTTCGCTTACCCACTACCGTCAAAAGAAGCACACGGAGTAGCCCGGTTGCTGTTAGACCTCTGCTTGACATTTGGAGTGCCCTCATTTATTCGCGCAGACGGTGGGGGGGAATTCACAGCGGCAGTAGTGGGACACCTATGTCGATGGTTAAAAGTCCCAATAGAGTTCGGACCAGCAGACCATCCCAGGGGGCAGGGAGGAGTGGAAAGAGTGGGAGCATGGATGCAAGACGTGCTATCCGAACTATGTAAGGCCTGGCCAACGAGATGGGACGAGTACGTTGCCGCCGCTTGTTGGATCAAACGCACCACGCCAGACCCGGCACTACCCTCCGCCATGACTCCCTTCCAGCTTCTGATCGGTCGTAGCCCTCGCACAACCCTCGATATGCTGATCCCACAGATGGATGACACAGAGGCCACAGGCGGCCTCAGCAACTTCATCGAGAACCGCAGGCATAACATGCGGGAGGTAGCGGAGGCACTGCGAAAGATCCACGAAGATAAGGAAGCATCCCGTCAGTGCCACAATGCCAGGATATCACGGTCTTCCCCTAGTACAAATGTAGCGGAAGGAGACCTGGTCCTGGCACGGGAGAGCGACAGCTCGCTTTTCAGACAAGGTATGGGACCGAAGTTGGTACACGAAAAATGGACAGGTCCGTGGACCGTGACCAAGGTCGTGTTTAAGGGCCTTAGCGCTGTCATAGAGATGGAGGGGAGAAAGAAACGATCTCGTACGGTCTCGGTAGCATCGCTCAAACCCTACAGGCGCTCATCAGACTTGAGACACCCGATAGGGGACGAATTCGCACAACTAGCTTGGGGTGCTGACCTGGGGCTCAGAGGAGACTCGGTCGTCGCGGCCCCGATGTATACTCTAATAGACCGCACGGAGGTGGTGAGTAAAACAGGGACAGCCCGTTGGGAATATCGGGGAAGATACCTAGACGGGGTCTCCTCGGACTGGGTCACGGAGGCAGAATCCCTAGACAGTTTTACCCCTTTGCAGCTAGACACCTTTCACGCCCTGTGGAACTTGAACCCCCCCGTCGCGGAGAAAACTCGGACGACCGCTCGCCCGAAGAAGCGTACGCTCCTCAGTAGAAGCGAAGTGTTAACCCTATATCCGATAGGAACGACGGTGACCAGATCCCACGCGGCAGACGATAAGCAGATGGACCGGGTAGGACAGGTTTATGACTTTTGCTCGCCCTACTGGCGCGTCAGGTTCCCGGAAAGTGACTGGGAAGAACTGACGGTCTCGGAAATGAGGAAGGGGGTAAAGCAAAGAGTTGAGGCAGACAAGCTAAACTAGCCCAAAGAGTAAGGCCCCGTTGCCGTGACAGTAGCCGTGGTGCAAACTATACAGCAGGAACATATAGTCAGTTTCGGTTAGAAAGTGGAGTACAAAAAGCCCTGGTTGGTAACCTAACTCAGCATTTACGGACCAAGGTTTTCCCTGTACGAAGCTCTAGCGTACGCACCGCCCGTCTCGCCGCGTTGTTGGCTTGCGCCACCAAGCTGGGGGGGATGTTACAGCGGTTCGGTGCAACAGGGCATTGCTAAGGTAGCCGTCGAGAGGCCCGATAGACAATGGATTGATGCCGAACGAGGAGGGTTGCCTTGAAGCGTATTGCCAGGGAGGCTGACATCTGGAGCAAAGACAGGTTCCATGCCGAGCTGTCAGTCGACCTAACAAAAAGGGGACGATGATGAGAAATGCCCAGGGAAACACGCCTCCAGGAAGTCAAACCTCAGACAGAAATGAGTGCGGATGTACACACAAGTTTTTCCCTGGCCAAGAGCAATCCAAATACTCTGAGACCCACCTAACATCCTCAACACCGGGCCTGTCGATCAACGAAAGCGAGCGAAGGAGCCAGCATGGATCAGCAATACCACAACCAGCACGTGGGGGCCAACATGTCCGCAGGTCAGAACAGTGCCGTGGAGGTGCGATTTGTGGTGAACGCAAGCGCAGAATGGACCCCAGGAGGTCGCTAGTAGGTTACCACCACAAGGGGTATCGAGCTGCCTCCTAGCCGGCCAGAGAGGACCCCTGCGCAGAGAACACATTTGAAACATATACCTTTAGAGATCAATCAACACACCAGTGAAAGCCGGTGATCTTCGATTGGCAAGTATAGCCCAGTACCTCCTAGAGAGGTGGGAATCTGCTTCCAGCATGTGTTTCCTTAGATGGTGTGCTTATTGATAGTCATGGAGCCAGCTTGTTAATAGAGAAAAAAGGGATCGAGGTCCTGGAAGAAAGGGCGTGAGAGGAGAGGCAGGCAGGAGATGCCGAGCCAGAAGCAGCGATCCCAGCTGGTCCAAATTTAAGCCGGACCTGGTAGATTCGGTTGGCACTGGCGGCGGATGCGCCGGAGAGTAGCAGTTGCAGGGGCACCAGCAACTCCAGCAGCACCGTGAGCAACGTCAACCACCGCCGCAACCGCCGTCTTCGCTACCGCCGGTGCCGCCGCCGTCGTCGCGACCGTCGCGTAACCGTCGCTGCTGCAACACCTCGGGATAGCCAGGCATCTGCCTGAATCTGTGGGTACGCTTCGCGCTGGCGACGTAAAAGTAGGAAGTAAAAATATAAGAGGCCATGAAAGAGGGAGTTTGGCCGGCAGGAACCTGGCGGAGGGTGGAGACCGCGGGAGCGACGCTGAAAGTGTTTGGGCAGAATTAATTGCCTTGACTGCTAAAGAACCACGCCCGCAGGTGGGTGATGGGGGGAGGTGGGTGATGGGGGGGACGTTGCCCCCGAGGATAGAGACGAGGGAAAGAGTGAAGGTGGGTGCAGGGAGAGGAGTTTGCATCGTCTGTTCGGGATCAGCGCACAAACGCCACAGGATGCGCTGCCCCAAGAAAGAGAGAGGATAAAAGCGAATAGACCGAGGCGCCACCAGCAAGGACTTATGTCCACACACGTTTGACTTTGATTGCTTTGGTGATTTGCGCTTGTTTTGGTCGATTGTATATCGATTTAAGAATGGTTGATAATCTCCGAACATTGGAGACCGAGATTTGGGATTGTAGGAAATAGAATGAGATGCACAGGCGTATACGTATACAGCTTCCCTCCCTGATGTTATCCTGTAGACGCAATGCAGGGCTATGACGTCTGTCTGTTTTATAGTTGACTGATCCAGGGCTTTGGCTCGGCATCGATGCGAGTACGAGTATTATTTGATGAAAGTATAGAAAATAAGAAAGTGTGGAATGTCGAGTAGCTTTTTCGCATCTAGTCTACTGCTGTATCACTGCTGTATCTTAACAGTACAGTACAGCAGTATTGGATGATACATTTGGAATGAAACGGGCAAAGGTACTCATATAGGTTTAGTTGAGATACGTGCTAATGATGTGAGCTCAATGACTGCACGAAGCCCCTTCGCCCATGTGCACCTTTTTGAAGTCATTACGTGTCATATACAGTAAGAGGATTGATAGGTCCACCCTATTGCCGAGTTTGCTATTGCGTTAGTCTGGTGCTGGCAGAACCGAGCAAGTACAGCAGAAAGAGGTGTATGTGTTGCACCCTTGTGCCCAACTACAGCAACACGTCTGTTTGGGGTATTTCACACATTTACATATTTATGTGCGGGTAACTTGTTTTTAAGTTATTGGGTTGATGTGTAGCTGTGTAGCGCGACCCGTGCTACTTGTCACGTTCCAAAAGGCAAGATATTTGTGGACGGAGTAATATATTATACGAGTACAGCAGCAGACGTACCGTAGTATGGTCCTGTGAGAGCGCAATATCAGAGCATAAATTGCCCAGATTTGAGTAAAATACTGCGTGGACTGCAGAGTAGAGGAACACCCCCTCGTCCAACGTCTGTTGCCCCGGTACTACTGCTGATGATGGTAGAGTTATGGGTGTGAGCTGAGACGAAAGCAGTTTGCTTGGTACTGCTGTACATGTTCGCCAAGTACGTACTGCAGTATATAGTGGTCGAGGAATACATGGCTTTGATGTGAGACCAGGTGTTCTCCTTGACAGGTAAGTGTTTATTTGCAGTAGCATTTGAGACGTTGAACTATACCAAGGAGGAGTTTGCAAGCTGTGAATGCGTGATGAGAAGAAAACACCCAATGCAGACCCAAGCTTATCCTCTCAATGCTGCGGAGGTGACCTTTGATTTCACTTGGGAGGATAAGCTGGATGAATCGAGCTGCGGTGACGCCATGAGACCGGACGGAGAGTCAGCCGCGGCGGAGGCAGCCACAGCAGCAGAGTTCGGGGCGTTGGAGTGGTTTTCACGAAATGTGGTTTCCTGTTAATCTGGATGGAAAATTTCAATGTTTGTGTTTTTGAGTTGTGTTCTGGTCGATTTGGGTTGCGCCGAGAGTTTTTGTTTTTTTCGAGTAGTTTCAACGTCGAATAAAATTTCTGTGAAAAGAGATGTATGCTTGCTCGCATTATCGTCGCGATCTGTGCATCCATGGCGGGAGTAGGAGACAAGGAGAGACTCTTGTCCGGAGGAACGGGGTTCCTTGCGATCTCTAGCATTTTATTTTCTTGGCTATTTTTTGTATTTTGATGAGCATGACTACTGTGATATTATCCATTTTTTATTCGCATTAGATTTTTTTGAAGTAGAGGGAGACGTTTTTTTATAAGGATGGGGAGAAACTATGAAGCGCCTGGGGGCGTGTGCGGTCCATATTAAATGTTTTCTGACTTGAAAGGTTTGGGTAGTACGTCAGATTTTGAGAGTTTGATTTTTATTGTTTTTGGAAATTTGTGCCTTCGTTCTTCAGAGTCAGCGCTGACTGAGTGATCTAGCAGCTAGTGCTAGACAATTCCCTAGGGTGGGTCGGGGGTTAAAATCTCGCCGATTCCTAAGTTGTTCTTTTCGAGCGTGCGCGCTGGAGACAATATGAACGACTATGATAGTGTGCGCCTCTACACACCAGTAGCGTTTGGCGAGGGGAGGGCCCCCCGGAGGGCTCTGTTACTAAAGTCGACGAGATTCCACGAATGTCTTTCAACCATTTCCGCGGAAAATGTCATTTTACCTGACTGAATACGAGAAGAATGCCGTTTTACCTGGCAACAGATTTCGAGAGTTTTATGTGTTTCCAACAGAGAGGCTGTGGATTTGAGCATTTGAATACTGATTTGAGGATTGAAGTGTTGATTGAATAGTTTCAGTTTTTAGTTACAGACTGGATTTTTGAGTTTCTGGGTTTGATTTGAGTTGATTACAATATTAAGATGGGAGACTACTTCCAATGGCGTGGGGATGGAATGTAGATGCGGAGTAGGACGCAGGGCGTATAGATATATAGTCGGTGAAAATATATCGGTAAAAGGTAGTACGTATTCAATTGAGTATACACAAGGAAGGAGAAAAGGTTAGATAAAATCGAGGGTGTTGGACGAATTATGTTAATTTTTTCATCTTGAATGAATAACGCCCTGCACATTGTCAGAAGGCAAATAAATATATATATATATATTAAGATATATCAGACTTGCGATGTCGTACATTTTCATGTACAGAGCTGGGGGGAATATTGATATGGTCATGCACAGGAGCAGGGGGGATATTAGTATGGTCGTGTATATTGAGTAGGGTGGGTGTTGATGGTACTCAGAAAAACACAACGTATAAGATCCATCGCAAATTGGTGAGTTCCATGCTGAAAAGGGATTCTGCTAGTAGGGTATTGGGATATCGGGGTAATGTGCGCCCACCAATGCCACTTGTTAGATGTGGCTCCATATGAGGCGAGTCTACGCTTTAGCTCGGATGGCGTATAACAGGAGTTCCGTGTTGTGTCTGGAGTCAGCCACACGTTCCCGTGCCAGCTGTGTCTATACCCTTAGACATAAATCAACACACTAGTGATAACCGGTGATCTTCTGTTGGCAAGCGTAGCCAAGGCCAACCTAGAGAAGTGGGAATCTGCTTCCGGCATGCCTAGTTTAGAAGAAATCCCTAGTCAAGAAGTCTGCGTGGCTAATGCGAAGAAGACAAAAGAGATGAAGAAGAAGGTCGAGGTCCTGGAAAGGACGATGGAGGAGCAGAGGTTGCATGCGGAGAGGGACGCGCAGCGAGCAAGAACGGAGGTGGGGGGCGATGAGGGGACAAGAGGAGAAGCAGCCGCTAGACACCAAGCAACGTCGACTGCGCCGACACCTGGGCTGGAGGCCCAATCAGGCATGTCCTTACCTTCTTTCCATCGCCCAAGTTTAACCCAGTCGAGACCCCCAAAGTTTGACAATATAGAGGCCTACTTTAGTATGTGGCGTAGTAAGTTTTTCGCTTACATATCATCGCTCGGGTGGCTGCATGTACTCATCAACACAGTGAACCCAGTTTATGGTAGGTGATATGAGGGTTTAGACGGAGGAACTAGCCTCCAGGCATTCCCTTCAAACGATAAGAGATGCGCGAGTGGTATACGGATTGATGATGGAGTCAATGACAGGGTACGATATGTATGAATTTCGGGTGCTGAAGGCACTGTTTCCGAGTGGGGCTTGAAAAGAGTTAGTGGACCAATATATGCCAAAGACGATATCTGCGACACATAGGTTGAGGAGAGAGTTTGATACCATCCGCATGACCGAGGACGAGAACCGCCTGCTGTTTCTAGGAAGGGTAGACAAGGCAGCAGATGAGCTGGCAATGCTGAGTTGTGGCAAGAGTGTAGAGGAAATGACTAGCCACGTAGTCACCAACCTCTCGTCCTTCTACACTATACAAAGCAAGTCAATTATTTCCCGCCCTTCCATCCCCCGTTCCGAGATCGATGAGATCATCCATGACGCGTATGCCAACGACAAGGTGGAGCAGCAGATGGTTCCGAAGGCGTTGGGCGTGCAAGGAGTGGTAGATCGGCATGCCCTGTACGCCGGAGGTGCGCAGCCTGCCAATGGTGGAGGTGCGGATTCAGGAGGAAGAAGGAGGAACAAGAGAGGCGGGAGGTACAAGGATGGGCAGCAGCAGCAACAGCGGCAGTATCAGTAGCAGCAGCAGTAGCAGCAGCAGCAGCAGCAGCAGCAGCAGCCCCAGCTGCAGCACCAGCTCCAGCGACAGTATCAGAATCATCATCATCAGCAGCAGCACTATCAGCAGCGGCAGCCACAGCAGCAGCAGCTCCAGCCACAGCAGCAACATCAGCAACAGTACCGTCCCCATCAGCAAGGTGGCACCAGCTCCAGCGACAGTATCAGAATCAGCAGCAGCAGCAGCAGCACTATCAGCAGCGGCAGCCCCAGCAGCAGCAGCTCCAGCCACAGCAGCAACATCAGCAACAGTAACGTCCCCATCAGCAAGGTGGCAACCGGGGAGGAGCTTCGTCGGGGGGAATAACCGGCCCCAGATGGCGTTGAGATACCGTGGCCTGCCGGTACCGTGGGGATGACTCTGGCCCAGACCCCTTCGGTACGGGTGGAGTAGTCCCCTCCATGGGTTGGATACCTACCGACCCACCACCAAGGACGTTGCCGCCGATGCCCCTGCCGCTTGTAACGACTTCGGCAGGTTGGGCCCCCCTACCGAACAACACGCCATGGCGGCGCAAGGGGTTCTGCTTCCGGTGCGGCAGACCGGGCCACCACGTCGCGGAATGCCATGTAGCTCCCGCGCAGATGAACGTCGCCATCCCGGGCGTTGCCGCTCCTCAACCCCCTCAATCGATGTACTACGGAGGTGAATGGCTGCTGGAGACACCCTACGGCAGTGGTGGGTATACCTCGGCCGGAGCTTCCCCGTCACAACACCCCTCCTGGAGCACTTCCTCCTCCCCTGGTCTCGCGAACAACGGCGACCCTACGCCTACGTTCGACCCGCACCTCCTCCCCTCGCAGTTTGCGCACCAAGGCAAGGCGACTGATGGTTTGTTTTGGGTTAGCGAGAGAGAAGCGTGGGTAGCGGATTCGGGATCCACTTTTCATGTGACTGGTAGCCCCTTTCGTATAGTAGACCGTGCTCCCCCTCCCCCCGAAAATATCAGTTTGGTGGTCGGTGACATGAGGTCAGAGTACTTTGACCGGATTCCAATGGTGATGCACAGCTCTCAGTATGACGTTCAAGTGTTACAGCAGGGTACCGCTCTCAGACCGTAAAAAGGACCTGCGTTCGTTAGATCTCTGAGGCCGGCTCACCTGTTGTTTGGGAGTTCGAGGAAGTGCCTTCAAGCAGTAATGATCGGGTCATGCAGAACGTGGATCGATGCAATGCGATAGATGCAAGCAGTCAGCGTGAACACTCAACGAAGCACCACAGACACGATGACGGGCACGAGGGGCACGGCAGGGCCCAAGGGGCTGGGGGGTCGATAGGACAGGTATCACAGATCACTTGGCTTTGACTTTCTTTCTTCACTTTTGGTGGTGTTTAGTAAACACCGGGTGGTCCCGGAACCTCGTTACTGGCTCTGTACCCGAGACCGAAGGCGTTCCCACACCGGGGATCCTCCCTGCCCCTATAAGATCCGCCCAGAGGATGCTAACCAAAGCTTGCCCTCTGCCTATCGAATAGACCCGACGCGTGACCCTGATCAGGACAGTGGTCTCGCGCCGTATTATCCTCCCCATAGCGCTGGTCACGACAGTCACAGCGCTATGAACCTCCCTCCCTGGCGCCACCCGCTGTAACACCCCCCCTGCCCGACACATAACCATTGTCGGCACAAAGCCGGCGCCCCGGTGCTAGCCCGGCGACAGCGTGTGCGCTTTCCTGTCTTTTCCGCGGTGTTGCCCTTGGACGGTGGTAAGAAGAACGGCGGTCCTGACCTTCGTCCAGATGTTCTTCAGCCTTCCTCCCCCGTCTATCGCCGTCGGCCCAATGTTGCAGCGCCTCTTGTTCCCGCGGTGCTGACTTTGGACGGTGCTGAGAAGAGCGGCGGACCTGACCCTCGTACAGTCTTCACTTGCAACTGCCTGCGCCACATCTGTCTAACACGCTCGGAGCATGTACTCGTCTGCGAAAAAAAACATGTTTTCTTCCTGGCTTACCTGCATCTGAGGTGGGGGTTCCTCTCGAAGGCCTACGTCTGCACTTTGACAATATATATATCTGCGGGCTTGACTTGTCAAACGTGTTATAACGGTTCACCGATCAGTATTCCAATATACTCACGTACTTGTTTGTATCGATGTGGCAAAACTTCACGCTTCCTTGCGAATGTGGAGGTCGTTTTATGTGTACGTTCATCACGGGCTGTAGGAAGTTCATGGGTTCTTTCTACTCCGGGCCAAAATTATTGTTCGAGTGACTTAGGTCGTTTCAAGGTACTGACGTTCACCCCACATCGACTTGCTGGCACTAGCCAAGGTAAATATTTGATTCCGAGTTAAGTAAGTGTTTGTGAAGCTACTGGCGTTTGCGCCACCTTTATTCGAGTGACCTAGGTCGTTTCAAGGTACTCCACATCGACTTACTGGCGCTAGCCAAGGTAAATATTTGATTCCGAGTTAAAAAGTGTTTGAAGGTACTGACGTTTACGCCACCCCCCCCAGCACGGACACTGTCCACTCGTGAAACTTGTTCGTGCTAAAATCAATCACGCGTCTTAAAACGACATTCGTGCAGACCTACTTCCAAATCGTACGCCTCGTATGCTTTTTGTGCAAGTAGTTGCAGCAAGGTGAAGAACAAACACCCCCCCAGAACAGAAACTGCCCACCACCTACTGGCATTCCAATCACACCTGTCGATTCGTTCCTTCAACCCTCGACCACTATGCTTGGAGCGACAAACAGTATAATGTTAGGTTGCGCAGATCATACCAAAGGTCGTCACGTTCCATCTCGGTTACGCCTTCTCATGTACCTCCTGTGCGCGTGACGTCGAGTATCTGTATATAAACTGAATCTGTGTGAACAACCCCAAAGCCTAGGTATAATCACGAAAACGTATAGCAAAACACTGATGGTCTGTATCCCCCTGATATTGGGTTAAGGAGCCTGGTCGGTCTTAATAGATGCTTGGCTGTATCCAGCTATACCACTCTCTTAGCTGGGGTTTTGTGTCGACTTGCCTCTTATTCGACTGTCACTGTTGTTGTGCCATCGTGGCGATCAAAGATAAGTCACCTGGGGAGCAGCAGTCAAGCAGCGAATGAGTATATGCGTCCTGGGGAGGGTTTTTACTATCGGAAAATGCCAGGGTTTCTCTGCCCAGTTTGGTTTGCATAGTGTATCTATCAGTTCTCGGAGAGCAGTCGCAATTCCTGCAGGCAAAGCACTCATGATCGGAGCCAACGCTCCGGGGTCCTTTCGGCACGATGTAACAAAGACCAGTTTTCACATCAAGGTTTATATTCTTTTCTAAAGTTCTAGCCCGCTCTATGCTGGGTGTACATGCCACGCTCACTCTCTGCTCTAGTTCATGCACAGACTATTATTTCTTTGTCTTTTTGTTTTTAGCTCTATTAATAGGGTGTAAATGTAACAGCATGGACACGTTCATGGTGTCATTCATTTGCGATTGGTACGGGATGATATGCACCATATCGAATAGCTCGTTAATACGTTTCTCTCACCTACCGGTACGGCACTATTTCGTACTTGTTTGTTTGCTCCACTCGCGATGTATTTTAGTTTTACAGCCTGTTCTGTGACCACCGGTGGGATTTCAGGAGTTTGAGCTACTATTGTTATTGTGTGACAGCATCACACGAAATGCGTACTACAATAGTATGTATTTGACCACCCCACATTCTTGGAGTTACAGCGTTTACCTGCTGGTCAGATTCGATCTCGGATAACCCAATCTTCAGATGATACTTACGCAAGGGGTGGACCTAACAACAGGCAGTGTATTCTTCAAACCAAACCGATCTTGAAACCCCTCTACGCCCACCGACCATGCAGCGTTTCTTCGTACGCGTTTGCTGATTTTTCACACCAGGTACCTTATATTTTTTTTCGTTACGTAGTTATGTATCTTTACGATACAGATATATCATTGATTTCCATCCCATTTGTTATCTTCGCCCTTTTTTCTCTATCCCTCCTACGTATAGACATCCGGTGTCACACAGCAAGCTCTTTATTCCTCTCCCCGATGTGGTCTGCCTTGGGTTTTATTGCGGAAATACTTCAGTTCTTCGTTGCGCCTACACTCGTTAGGCGATCTCAGCAGTTGATTCCACACCTTTTTGTTGTATATATTGCGCGAATCCCCGCCTCATCCGTCTTGAGATTCGAGCTCCATGGTTCAATGCTAAAAACAGAAGCGATACTCTAGACCACGCGGGCCTTTAGATGAAAATAATAGGCCAACCATATCAAAACCAACGAAACTCTTTCAGGGCACGACCCAGATCGGGTATACGTATGTATATATAAGGTCGAACCCTAATAAATACCATGGTATCATCTTTGTGTTTCTGTGCGGGCATTATTAAAAAAGTCAGGGAAATGCCAGCGTACCAGTGAATACCGGGTAAAGCAAGTGAATTGCCAACGTACCGGGTACGAGAATACCGTAACGGGTAGAACAAGTGAAATGCCAACGTACCGCGTGCGAGAAGACCACAACACCAGCTATGTTGTGAACACATGAGTCGTTGTATAGTTCTGAGTTTCAACGTGTAGCTTTCATGCGGTACTCTCACCCCGAATAAAAACCTGATTGCTATACTGGACAGCTGACCGGTTTCACTGCAGTACTTCATGCCGGGAGGCAGCAGTGTTGATACTTTGCTGCGGCAGCAGCATGGGACACTATTTTAGGGCCCAGGATCGAGGGAGATCTTGCCGTACGACCTATAGTATCATCAACTGTTACAGTTAATTTCTTTATAGTATGAATACCATATAGAACAGCTTCACAACAGTACTTTATGCCGAGAGGCAGTGGTGTTGATGCTTTGCTGCGGTAGAAAGGGACAACTATAGTAAGGCCCAAGGATCGAGGGAGATCTTGCCGTACGACCAATAGTATTACCCATATATTTATATACATCCTCCAGGTTGTTTTCTTGAGTTTTTAGACCAACGTCTTTTCTGCTCACGTCTTCTACCCAGCTTCACTCTGTTCATCCAGCTTCAAGTATGCCCCGTGTGAATATGGCGTATGTGTGTGTTTTTCACATTAAACCGTTCTTCTACTCGTCGACATCCAGCAATAGTGTCCGTGCTGATTCTTCACCCTAGATATATACATACGGGTGTTGTGTAGTGCATCCAGCACATACTGCTGTGTAGGTACTGTTTCAACGAGTCAACATGATAACTCGTCAAGATAGGAAGAGAGATAGGCTCAAGGGTCCCTCGGGATCTTGCCATACAATTTTAGTATCATGGATATATTGTATACGTCCTCTATGTACGTTTGTGCAAAAAGCAGATGTACTGCGAGCCAAAGGGTCCCTCGGGATCTAGCCGTACAGCAGTTTTAGTATTATGGACATATTGTATACGTCCTCTATGTACGTACGTGTCAAAAGCGTGCTGCGAGCCACCTGCGAGCCAAAGGGTCCTTCGGGATCTTGCCGTACAGTTTTTGTATTATGGGTATATTGTATACGTCCTTTATGTACGTATGTATGTGTAAAAAGCATACTGCGAGCCACCCCCCCTGTACGCTTGTGGTTTAGTATTCGCCAACCCCGGATATCGATGAAACAACCTTGTTCGGGAAATAAATAAACAAAAACTGCAGGTACAGCGTACAGCAGCAGTATGGTTCCTGTATTTTCTTCCAAATTACATGCACTTAGACTGATATTAATACCAATAGTGCACGGCAGTGCAGGTCGTCAGCAATGATCTTTTAATCTTTTTGAGCATCGTGCGTAGTGTTTAGACTACTGATAGCATTGTAGAGACGGAGATACGGCTCTTCTGTGTAATTCCGAGTTGAGGCGCCTTTGCTCCGGGCGGCGGTAGGCAAGGTTTCGTGGCATGGTAGGCTCATCAGTAACTACGTCCAGCTTCACACTTAGAACCATCTATGGGAGGCGCTCATCCCGCAATGATATTCAAAAGTACTCCCTACTACTGCTGTTTCGATACCAGCAGCGAGATATTCTTCAACACCAGTACATGTGATATGTGACAACGAAAATACTGACGGTTGATCAGGTTGGGCTGACTAATTGAGTCGTACATATGTTGACAGCCCACAGCAATACTTTCCATGGTAGTCTAAATTAATACAGCACATCAATCAATTTACTACTCGGATTCCATGCCTTTCGGAACACACCGGGCAGCTCGTCACTGGTATGCGCTGTGTCATGCTTGCTACCGGCATCTCATTGGGTCCATGTCTCTGGTCTTACATCGGTGGTCCCGCATATTACGGCATGCGCTGCGCGAGTTTTCTAGCTTTGGTGCGTGACTTGAAGTCTAAGTCAATCAGGGCGACACAGCAGCCTACCCCCCCCCGATTTTTTTTTTTTTTTTTTTTTTGCGCTCGAGGAAAAACGTACAGCAAGAATAATACGTATGGCATTTTCGACTGTGGATACGACATCAGAAAAAGAGAAGGATCACCACGGTTGTGTTTCACCCGCTCCATACCTGTTGGCCTGGTACTACTCAGGTTGGGCTGCATCTATATATCTAGCCCGAGCCCTCTGGACACAGCAAGCCACACCTTCCTCCGTTGTGTGCAAGCTCATCATCGTCCAGCTGAAACTATGTCACCCCGTGTGACCCGTGCCCCCCGAGGGCTTGCGTAGCTGATCTTCATCTGCTCCAGCTTTTCTTGTCCTTTCCTCTCGTACTTGGCTTTCAGTCCTCCAGGTGTTGTACCTGATACTCGAGCGCAACGCTCGGTTGGTATACAACACAGAAAATGGTACGACCGGAGACATCGAAGAGGGTCAAACGTGCATCGGACTTTCCATTTGGTGTGCATAATACGACGATTGGTCTATTACTACTGACGTAGTCTACAAGCATCGCGGCAAGAATACTAGTGTCCAAAGTATACGTGGTTTTCTCGAAAGTTCTATGTTTGCCAGCCGACAATGCGCGGTGTTGTCCAGGGGTTCATGGTTCTATAGGGTTACGTACGCCCAAACGGCGTAAGGCTCAACGTTGATAGTTTCCGGTATCACCTAACCAGGCAAACGGTACACGAGAGTATGCGTGCATTATTACGTACGGCACCTTTGGCTTGTATCGATACATGTCGATTGCATTCGGTTTTGAAGACAATAAGTGCTCAATAGCATGCAGTCATTTATTAACGAACATGCATGTGTGTGCAATCGTGAACAACGAGCGAACAGACGAGCACGAGCAACAGGCAAACGGAGCACGAGCAACGAGTATGCCTGCATGCATTGACCAGATAAATATCTTCAAAGCCTCACGAAACAAACAAGCAGAGCACCATTGGCAGCGTGAATACATAACAGCATATTGCACGTATCACCATCATACAAGGCAGGCAACAACGAAAACATGTCGATGTATGCATATACCAAGTAACTGGTATGCAAATAAAGTATTATGCAAGATCAAACGTGGGATTATACAAAGAACACGATGACATTATTTTACACGTTTGCAAATGCTCCGATCTCTTGCAAACGTTTTGCGAACACTCCGATCTCCTGCAATGCACTTCGATCAGCCTGGGTTCAGCATGTTACAGCAGGGTACCGCTCTCAGACCGTAAAAAGGACCTGCGTTCGTTAGATCTCTGAGGCCGGCTCACCTGTTGTTTGGGAGTTCGAGGAAGTGCCTTCAAGCAGTAATGATCGGGTCATGCAGAACGTGGATCGATGCAATGCGATAGATGCAAGCAGTCAGCGTGAACACTCAACGAAGCACCACAGACACGATGACGGGCACGAGGGGCACGGCAGGGCCCAAGGGGCTGGGGGTCGATAGGACAGGTATCACAGATCACTTGGCTTTGACTTTCTTTCTTCACTCTTGGTGGTGTTTAGTAAACACCGGGTGGTCCCGGAACCTCGTTACTGGCTCTGTACCCGAGACCGAAGGCGTTCCCACACCGGGGATCCTCCCTGCCCCTATAAGATCCGCCCAGAGGATGCTAACCAAAGCTTGCCCTCTGCCTATCGAATAGACCCGACGCGTGACCCTGATCAGGACAGTGGTCTCGCGCCGTATTATCCTCCCCATAGCGCTGGTCACGACAGTCACAGCGCTATGAACCTCCCTCCCTGGCGCCACCCGCTGTAACACAAGTTAAGCTGTTTGACGTAGCACACGGAACCGGTGTTCTCTTCAACCTGTTCTCGCTTCATGCAGTAATGTTGAAATGCCCGGTGACACTTAATGCTGAGGGAGCTCACATGTTGAATGAGCAATTGTCCTTCATGCGTAGGGGCGCGGGTTCATACATAGACGCCACGCGGGTTGTAGAGACCCCGATTGCTGCCGCCGTTTTGGCCCCTGGATAAAATCCGGAGGAATGACATTAACGATCTTCACGCAAGTTAGGCTGTTTGACGTAGCACACGGAACCGGTGTTCTCTTCAACCTGTTCTCGCTTCATGCAGTAATGTTGAAATGCCCGGTGACACTTGATGCTGAGGGAGCTCACATGTTGAATGAGCAATTGTCCTTCATGCGTAGGGGCGCGGGTTCATACATAGACGCCACGCGGGTTGTAGAGACCCCGATTGCTGCCGCCGTTTTGGCCCCTGGATAAAATCCGGAGGAATGACATTAACGATCTTCACGTTTCCCTTGCCCACTCCAATGCTGACACTCTCCGTGAGACGGCACACCAGACGGGCATTAAGGTTTTTGGGGAGGTGGTTCCGTGTGCTGGGTGTTCTGAGGCGAAAGGAAGGAGGATGGCGGTGCCGTGGACGACCTAGTGGCGTTCCGCCAGGTCTCTGGAGCGTCTGTTTGTGGATCTGTCGGGACAACAGCCTGCGTCTGCTGGCAGTGCGCAGTAGCAGTACTGGATGATAATGGTCGACGACTACTTGCGACTGGGGAGGCCGTATTTCTTGAAGCGGAAGTCCGACGCCCCGAAGGTCTTCGCTGGTTTTCTGGCCGACATCAATGCAGAGGGTGTGCCGTCCATTGTGGAGTGCCTTCGATAAGGGGGAGTTCATGGCACCGAGTTCAATAAGGGGGAGTTCTTGGAGTTGCTCAACCATCACGGCCTCCACGCCCGTCGATTCTCCACCCGCCATTTCGGCGACGCAAGGATGCCGGCGACGCAGTCCCTCTGGGCTGAATCATGCGTGTACGCGAGCGATGTGATCAACATGACGGTGAGGGTAAGGGGCAAGCCGGAAATGCACTCGCCGCACCGTAAATTCTAGGGGAAACCACAGTTTGTGCGTTTGTGCTCCCGTTTCTGAAACCGGGCTTCCACCACGTTAAGCGGACCCTGAAGACCAAGACGAAGTCAGAGACTTGCTTCTACCTCAACGGCGGCAACCACTACACAGCGGACTGCAGCAAGGTTGCCTGGCCGGAGGCCGTTCTCCAGCGACGTCACACGAGAACATCCGAGGAAACCGTTTGTGAGGTTACTGCCTTCGGAGGAGGAGGAGAGCTCCCCGCCGCCGCCGTCGCCGTCGCCGCCGCCACCGCTGCCGCCGTCATCGTCACCGCCGCCGCTACAGCCACCGTTACCGCGGTCGCTGTCGCCACCACCGCCGCCACTGTCATCACCGTCATCGCCGCCGCAGCAGTCACCGCAGCCGCAGCTTTCGCAAGCGTACTTCCCGGGAACTGGGTTCTTATATCCCGGACCCGGAGGATGGCGAAGTGCTGAGGGGGCGGACAAAGGGAGAAATTGCACGACACCAGCAGAGTGGTGGCGCTGCGCAGAGAGGGCGGACAAGCGGGGAGACCGCACGACACCAGGAGGGTGGTGGCGGTGTACAGGGTGGTCGCAGCAAGGGGGAAGTTGGGCGGCACCCGGAAGAAGGGGATGTGTTGAAGGGGCGGACAAGAGGGGGGACTGCGCGGAACCACGAGGCTACGGAGCATGGGCTGCTGTCATTGATGGTAGCGCCGGAACGTATAGGCCATGTACGTTTCCACCAAGTCTCTCCGCGCGAGAGTCCCCGCCTTTCCACACGCCTGGCGAGCGAGCTTTCGACGCCGAACTCGTATGTTGAAGCTTGTGCGGAGGGTATTCGGCCATCTGGAGGCAGGCGATGCACAAAGAATATTATGCTGGCGGACGTGGGGAAGTTTGGAGCGACGTAGCAACCAGGGGAGCTCAACGATATCTCGGCGAAGTGGGTGCTCGCCTGGAAGTCCAACGAGCATGGTATTGTGTCGGGCGAACGCAAGGCTGGTGACACGAGGTTGCAAACAGCGTGAGGGTAATAATTTTTTTTTAGGCTTTTGCTCCGACGCCAGCGGCGTCTTGATTTCGTTTGTTGGGTGCTATTGCATGCTAGTAGGGTTTGGATTGGTGTCATGTTGATGCTCTGCAGGCGTTCGTGCAGTCGAGTTTGGGCGAGGATTTATTCATGCGACTGCCCCCTGGCTGCGGCGAAATGTCTGGTAAAGTAGCCAGGTTGAATTGCAGTGTCTACGGGTGAAGCAAGCGTCGAGGTCGTGGCACAACTACCTTCTCGCTCACATGAAGAGTCTAGGATTTGAGCAGAGCCGCGCTGATGCGTGTGTCATGAGGTTGGTCGAGTCGGGCTCTGTCTCCATGGTAACGGTAGTTCATGTGGATGATATTTTTGCTGTAGAACTTAAGCTAGATGTGATCAATTATGTAACGACCTGAACAACCTTGTTCCGATCAACAATCTGGGCGAGTTGAGGTGCCTCATCCAGCTCGGGTGTATTGTGATTTTGCGTGTCCGAGGGCTTGGTTCCCTACCCCCCCACGTTCAGACGGGACAACAGTTTCACAGACGACCGCCGCTCGAGTGCGAGGGCTGGATTCATCAGAGCTAAGTTGTGAGAAACTCATTTAGCCTACGTGGGCCATTTTTCCCCGAGCTGGTTTCCCTCCATTCCCTTTTCAGACGGGACAACAGTTCACACCGTGTCGGTGCTCGAATGCGTGGGCTAGGTTCCTCAGGGCTACGTTTCGCCTCCCGCGAGCGTCGACCGTCCCGGCATCGCGCATAGCGCAATCAGATTTTGTGGTGTGTGTGTTCCGAGGGCTGGGTTCCCTCTTTTGCATGTGTCGGTCGTACCGAGCCGCGGAAGTTCACACAGCCGTCGCCAGCGCACACGGGTTAGGTTTCCCCGAGGCTTCGTTTCCCGTACTGTTAACAGAAATATGTCTCATCCTGCAGCCGTCAGAGTGCGAGGGCTCGGTTCCCCTGGGCTAGGTGCCCTCTCCCGCGAGCGTAGGTGGTGCCGAGATCGCTCGATGCTCAAGCAGCGCTGGGCCGTTTCCGTTCTTTTTTGTATTCGAGGGCTGGGTTCCGCCCCGCCCCCTTCCCTCCCCCCCCCCCCCGCCCCCAGCGGTGCGGACTGGACAACGGTTCACAACCGGCAGCCGTTCGAGTGCTAGGGCTAGGTTCCCCAGGTCTAGGCTGCGATAGACTCGTTAGCCTAGGTGCGCTCGCTTTCCGAGGGCTGGATTTCCTCCTGTCCTCTGTCAGACGGGACAACAGTTCACAACTCGTAGCTGCTTGAGTGTGGGGGCTAGGTTCCCTAGGTTCCCCCTCCCGCGAGCGTCGGTCGGGCCGACTTCGCGCGAGGCGCAGTCAGCTTTGAGTGGGTTTCGGTTCCGAGGACTGGGTTCCATCTTTTCCCGGCGTGACGGGTCAACAATTCATGGCCCGCAGCTCTTCGAGTACGAGAATCGGGTCCCTTAGGGGGGGGTTGACTTGTTGAGGCGTTTGTTCCGAGGGCCGGGTTGCTTCTTTTTCTTTTCAGACGGGACAATCAGTTCACCGCCCGTAACTGCTCGAGCGCGAGAACCCGGTCCCCAGGGCTATGTTTTTCCCTCCCGCCAGCGTCGACTGGGCCGACATCGCACGAGGGGCAGGCAACGGTGGTGGGTTGATGCCCGGGGGCTGGATCCCCCCCGACCTTCTCTTTAGGTTGTTGTTCCTTTTCGGACTGGACAACAGGTCACAGCCCAAGGGTGCCCAAGAGCCAGGGCTAGGTCACCAGCGCTAGGTTCCCCCTCCCGCGTGCGTCGGTTGTGCCGACATAGCGCGAGGCCCACTCAGTTTGGGCGGTTTGCCTTTCGTTTGTCAAGGACGAGTTTTTTTTCCCCTTTTGTCCCTTTCCGACGGGGCCGGTAGCGGGGCCGGTTACACCTCACGGCACCGCGGGCGTACCCCGAACCAACACGCACCAGAACACAAGAAAGAAAACCGGAAACGAAAACTTTCACACAGAAGGTACGGCAGCGGTCTCTCAAACGTATCGCACCCGGAGCCGGAGGGCCGTAGTCGACGTTTCACGCGGGCTCACCGTACGGACCCGACGTACGGACCGCGCAACAGTGACAGGTCGCGCCGTACTTCGTTCATACGAAACGTGCAATGCCAACAAAACCCGTACGCTCTCGTAAACATGCACATGGCAGGATCGAAACAGTGACCGTCAGAGCCGCGGCAGGGCGAAATGCGCCGGCCACGAGTAGCCAAGTACACGTTTAATCCGGTCGAGTCGCGGACAGGTAGAGGGTCAGCACGCTCGCGGCTTCCCGAGGAGGAGTAAAATCGTCGGCCGCGGACCGAACTCATGGTGATGACCTGGCATACGGAAAAAAACAAGATTTGGTAATAAAAGCTTCAATGCACGCGCCAAGCAGGACCTGCTGTGCAAGCTTGCCGACATTTGCACGGACCTGACTAAACACTACCGCTCTAATATTATTTGTGGTCATCGATGTCCGTTTTGACGTTCGGTTGGTCAGGGTCTCCCGGATTTCGGGGCGTGATGTCAGTAAGCGCCGAACATGCTCATCGTAACACCAAGGTGGCATCAACCAAGATACTGTAAGAAGGGACATAAATTATGGCGTACGTGAAGATGGTAGACCGTTAGGACGAAGGAAACCCAACGACTGTACCCACAGACGCAAGAATTCATGCGAACCGTGGGGGGGGGGGCAGTCGGACCCCTTCTTCGTTACCGTATACGTGGACAATTACTTGCTAAGGTGCAGCATTCTGACGTAGACTCGTCCGCGTTAGGCGCCTCAGCCTCGTTAGCCTCCAATCACGTGCGTTTGTTCGGGCCAGGCGAGGCAGGCGCCACGCCGATCTCAGCACCCAAAAAAAATACAAATTGGGATTCCAAGATTGATGCCCTGGGATTCACCGTACACTCGCAAAAAATTAAAATCTCCTTGACACGTGAAAAAGCAGAAGCGGACAGAATCCTTTAGGACGATCACTGGCCTACGCACAGATGACACGCTAAAGCCAGGAACGTCCGCAGTACGGCAGGGAAGCTTTGGAACCTGACATACGTAGTACGCGCCGGCAGGTATTTCGTGTGGAGACTGCTGAGGCTCACTGGGTTGCATGATGAACTAAACCCTAGGAATCACCACCGTGTGAGACTAGGCAGAGAGCTCCACGCCGACCTCTTCTTTTGGAAGTAGGCGATAAATCGTAGACTTCTGCCAAAAGGGGAGACGATTAGTGCGCCCTGCTACACCGAGCTCAAACGACCGGCTAAACGGCACTATCTATCCGATGCCCGTTTCGCGGCGGTCGATGGGTGCTGCGTCGAAAAGACGGTCTTCTGGAGATACGATATACCACCGGCACTACCGACAGAACCGAAACAGAAGGCCGAACTTCGTGAAACTTGTACCATCACGATCAACTTGCTACAGTTACTGGGGATGGTAGTGACAACGTGAGTGATGCTCGAATTGACAGGTGACAGACCGGTGTCGAAAGGAGATCCGATCGCGGTGCGGGGAAACAACGTGGTCGCCATCACATGGGTTAATAAGTACCGCGGCGCGAAAGACAGGAGGGCGTGTATTCTTATGAGAATGCTCGGCCGCCTTGAAATCATGGGCGGATGGAGTCACGCTGCCAAGTACATACCTGGCGTACACGGCATATTGCGCTGGCCCCGAGCCAAGCTGGCAGAACAAGTTAGGGAAGCGACGTGTAGCAACGACTGGGTGGAGCAGGATATCGGCCGCCAGGGGTCAAGATTTGTTTTCATCGTACTGGAAACCAAAAACGTTTCTAACCGGCATGACGATCGGTTGTGGGACATCGTGGCCAACGGACGGGACTCGTTTTGATTTTGTGTGAACGGCGCCCCCCGGGGACCATACTGCACCCTCTCCCATTTTAGTTCCCCCAGTTCACACTACGTTCAACCGGTTGTGCCTACAGAAGCAGGGCTAAGAAAGATGGACGATAAGGAGGGGGTGGCGCGTCTGGTGGGGACGCTGACGCTCGGATCGGTGGGAGAAAGTACCCATAAAAGTTACCCAAGTAAGTGGAAGGTCTGGGTCACAGAAAGGGCGGCGCAGGGAAAGCAGCCCTGGCTGCAACGTCATTCCGACAACCCTACCCTGGTGCGTTCGGAGTTGATGGAAGTCACGGCGAATCGGTGCTACGTGCACATTAACCAGCAGTCTACGGTGAGGGGGTATCTTGCCGCTATCAATTTTTTCCACAAGATGTATGCAGGGTGGGAAGTCCCTACCTCGCACTACATGATTGTTGCCGTGGAACAAGGGATTGACCACGCGCACGATGCCGAGCAAAACCCCGCGCAGGTTAGGTTGCCACTGAACTGGGCCATTCTAGCTCACCGTAAGCATGTAGTCAGAGGGGGGGAAGGTCATGTGGTTGAGGCTTGCGTTGTCGCACTTCCTGCTGTGCTGTGCGTCGGAGTTATGGGCATACGCGAACTGAAAGGTGTATCCCGACTTTTGTCTGACGCGAAACCGTCTCACCTTATTTCGAGAGGAAGTTTAGGTCTCGATGGAAACAGATCAACCGCGGACTCGGTAAAGGTACGATTCGTGGCGTCGAACACCGACCAGGAGAGGGCGGGGTGCACCATTACGCGAATGCGCGTAGCAAACGCGGGCGACTGCGGGGATCCAGTGGGCGCTTTCGATGTGCTCCTGGACCTCCTCGCCGTTCACCCGCTGCTTCCGGAAGGGTCACCTTTGACGGTTAGGTGTACGTCACACGGGTGGAGGCCGTCCACGACGGAGGCTGTAGCAGCGTTGAGGTTCATGATCAGGAGTAGCGGGAGACACCCGGCGCGGCACGCGCTACACTCGGGAAGAATCAGGGATGTAACTCAGTTTTCTGCGCGAGGGGTGCCTAAGCTGCAAATTCAGCGCGCAGGCAGATGGAAGTCGCGAGCGTTCGTGACATATGTGCGGGGGGGAAGGAAGAGGCACAATTTTTCTCCGTCGCACTCGCGCAATCGGGGTAGATCGGATAGCAGGGTAGGGTACGAGTAGCAAGATACGTATAATTAGTCGTCAGGCTGGCCTTTTGGTGTGATATGTCACTTAGCCCCGCCGAGGAAGACGCGGGGCACAAGCTGCGAGTTAGCCGGTCTCATTAATCATCGTGGGGTTGTCGTAGTGGGTAAAATAAACGGGGACCCCACGAAGGGTCCAGGGGTTTATCGGCGATTTCTGCCACACCGCTGGCAGGCTGTTTAAACACGGCGCCGAACGTGCCTTGCCTGCAGTAGAAACAACTAATGCGATATTTCTTGAGCTATGGCAACATGTAGTTTTTCGTAAGAAACTGGCGTTTAAGAAGCGGGTTGAGTTCGAGGAGTGGAATAGTTTGAATTTGGTTGACGTGGAAGGGTGCGACGCGCTTGTCCAGTCTCCAGTCGGCGTAAGACAGCGGAGGCAATGAGCTACGAGCACGTCGGAGCGGACGAAGGAGAGAGCTGGCTCGTTCTGTCGCAGCTGGTGGTATCGTGCTATCACAACCTTCGCGTGGTAGAAGACACCGATATCAATAGGATCGATCGACGTTCCCACCCGCCCACCCTGTCGCTCGCGCGAGGGAGAGAATCAGGTTTAAACAAGTCGGTGTGATTGTTGGGCTGTATATAGCTGCAGGAGGTAATACGTAGGACGGAGTGTTGGTGTGAGATGTTACTTTGCCCCGCAGGAGAAGACGCGAGGCATACGCTGCGGGTTAGCCGGTCTCATTAATCTACGTGAGATTTTCGTAGGGTAAAATTAACGGGGACCCCACGACGGGTCCCGCGGTTTGGTGGCGGGTTTTGCCACACAAATGGAAGGTCTTTTTAGCATATCGGCGAACGTGCCTTGCCTGCAGTAGGAAAAACTAATACGAGAATTCTTGAGCTACAACAAATGATCAGACTAAAACAAATAAAGGACAACGCCCAAAACGCGTACCTGATCTGGCGAGAAAACACATGTATGCATACATGAATAGGTAAAAACATGTACTACATGTATATCCTCAATGACACATCTGTCCATACATGATATATGTCATAGTTAAATATATACACTATGGTTATTCATAAAAAAGCTCTTCTCGGCCCACTGATTTTTTTCCCGAAAAACAACAAAGGGATCCTGGGTCCAGCTCCAATTCATCTGAATCCGAGGAGTGTTTTCAAATCCATCGTGCCAGATTTACGCCAACATCTCCGCAGCTGGGGTCGGGAAAAAATTACATGTTTTACCTACGATGCCTCGCTTAAAAACAGATGAAACAAATTCATCATCCAAGGCAATTTGCCCCTGGACAATATACTTTCAAAACCGGTGTCAAATAACAAAAAACGACGACTGTGTCGGCCTCCATAATATCAACAACGTTTTGCCGGAAGAACGGATTACTCCGACGCCACGACGAAAACAACAGATCTGACAGGATGGTTCCATCCGCCAGAAACAGAGCTTTCCGACAATATATTTTATGTCGTCTGAAAATATGTGACCACCGCAAAACAATTCAATATGTTAAATCTCGATTTGCTGGAATACTTGTTCCGCCTGGACTATGCTCACTCGTATGAATCCAGAGGAGTGACCTACAAACTTAGCAAAATATTGTCAAAGTCAAAGAAAAAAACAAGCCGCGGTGTAATTACCAGCGATGTATACTGTAGAAAGTGAAGCGCTAACCAGTCTGTTGTGAGTTCAACGCGTCCGCTGAATTGAAACCTAGAGCAACATGAAATCGAAGAAGTAGAGAACCGTGGACGCTCGTCCAGTCAAGCGAAGAGATTCGTACATGTACGAGCGTACTCGAAAGAAGTACAGATAGTACGGCGATAGACTACGATGTTCACAATCCTGTCACAAAACGATACTCGTGGTGATGTTTCGTTGACTAGCGCGTTGTATCCTAGAAAAGAAAGCGTAAGAAAGTATCTGTTTTGTACATGTTAATCGCCCCTCAATGGATCCAAGGACAAATATATATATATTACGTTGCAGACATGTCGTAAGAATTTAAACGAAAATCGAAGAGAAACTATACACGTGTACGTACTGAAATGTGCGTGTAGTACATTCAGCATGTTTCGGACGTGTATGTATTACACGTACTCGAACGAAAGCCATACAAATGTGTACCTTGCCCAAAAAAACATACTAAGAAGGGATTTGCAAAAAATATATAGCGCGTATTGTTGGAGGCTCTTCTGCTTCCTGGCGCAGTTTTGCGTCGTTTTGGGTGTTGTTGCGGCTCGTGATGATTTTCGTTTCAGGAAGGAATATAAGAGAGTAAATCGAAGTCGCTTAGAGAAGCAGTTGTGAAGTTATGCTGCCGCTGATCGCTTCCGTGTTTATTCAGAATACGCCTCAACTATACCACTTACTATTGGTATTACGTTCAAAGCCGAATACTATACCATCAACAAGCCTGTCTGTTTAGAAGGCAGGGGTCTAGAAAACTAACGGACAACGCAGCAGTTCCCCCCAAGCGTCCGCTTACTGTTGCGACTACGTACAGCGTCGCCAAAAACACACACCCAGATACATACAATCAGGTAGACCAGGTATACGCGATAACGGACCCTCCGTGCGCGCAGTGCATAGCGAGTAGGTAGAGCGTCGCCAAAAAACACGCCGAGACATACGATGGGGTACATACGCGATACCGGGCTCTCATGAGCGATGTATTTCGCCCTCAAATTACGTATGCACAAACGCGGGATGACTACGTACAGCCCAGAAATACCCTTATCAACTATACACAAGTACGACTGGCATGCTGGCCCTATGCATTCGTTGATCCTAGAGGGCTTGCATGTCTCACACGCATGTTTACCCATATCGAAACGAAAACATATTGGACGAACGAAGCGGTCGTTCTTAGCACGTAGTCCAGCAAATGAATCCCACAGAAGATTCACGCCAGACCCACGACCTGGCCCCGAGAACGCTGTGACAAAGCCTAAAACGCTGGGATCCTGACCGTCCGTGAATCCATGGGGAAATGGGCGCGCACAAAGACTGGAGCGATTCGAGCCCATCAAACAGCCCGGCGGACAGTGTGTTGAGACCGTTGGTATCCACCTCCCTGCAGCCGAAACACGGGAAAACATTCAGCGTAGAGGGAGATTAAGACGTAGACAACATCGTGCCTGACAGCTTCACGCTCAGGCGGACTGCGTGGCAGGACGAGAATATCAGACGCTTGACACGAATAACTTTGGCATTCATTCAGTACCCAGCGTCGCCTGTCGCCGTGTTACGTTGGACAGGTATCAATACGTCCGCTTGAGAGAACAATATTTGCAATCGGAGTATGCCTCGGCTGGCGCAAAAGGAGACAGCATATGAAACTAGAAAAGTATTGCAAATATGAGCACACGTGGCTGAGATAAAAACAGGGGTTTTTCTTAGGATATGCGTGAGTGACAATGCGTTAACAATGACCTGGGTGTGATAATGACGAGTTGGCTCGGCTCGACTTGTTGTCTCGATGCCGTGATGCCCCTTGAGCATGCCGCAAGAAGATTTCCGAGATTTTGTTGCATGAAATTTTGCGGCGCAATGATGTGTTTGAGTTCCCAACAATATATTGCAAGAAAACTCACGTGGAACTGACTCCCTTGAACTCCGAACTGGAGCTTAGATTGAGAAAGTGGTGTGAATGTATTAACGGGTAGCTCGCGAGGCACAAAGCAGGTCCATGCCTCGGCTGCGATCTTTGCGGCAAGGTGCTTGATGTCGGTAGTGGTAATGTGGATCTTGCTTCTGCCAAACGCGTAGGCAGCGATAGTGTGGTGTCAAGTCCTGTGCTGATGCGGTTTGAAAAGTATAAGTTGAAGAAGTTGCTGTCGGAAAGCCTCGATCTCTGGTCCCTCCGTACGTTCGTTGATTGATAAGCGGGCGTTAGTTTGATCATAGAGACGTTGTCTTGCGCATTGGTTAAACCACGTCGATGCTGTCAGATGTTTGCTGCGGGTAGTATTGTTGTAGTACAGGAGTAGATGTTGCAGGTGCTGCTGTAGAAGCGGCAGGAATTGTAGTAGTAGCACCAGGCTCTAGTGGCTTCTGCAGGTGCGTAAGAAATAATGATGTCTTAGTTGCTGCGATGCAACACGCACAGACGAAGCGGTAATGGTCGTACGATTAGTAGACATATATCGCGAAGTAGCCGTGGTAGTCACAGCCCTAGTCGATGAAGCTGATGAAGCAGACGCAGCTGGGCGGCGTTCCTCCATCGCTGTTGATGACTTGTAGTCTGCGACGTTGAATATACCGTTTTGTTGACCGTAGCTGAAGTGATGACTTGTGCCATATATGTTCCCCAGCTGTTGAACGATGTACGCACTATTGTCGTGTGGATTCGTCCGGTACAGGGTATACTAAGAGTGCTTGTGGGCAAGGCGAAACATTTTATTCATCAAGTTCATGCGCGCCAAGCAATTTTGTACTCGACAATCTGGCTGTGTAGAGTGTGAGCAGAACACTATTTCTACTCGTACACACATGCATACACGCCATTTCGCTATGAGTGAAAACCCGCTTTGCTGGAGTAACGTCAGAGCATAAATTCGTGCCTCCCGCTTGAAGCGTGAAAGCCGTTGCTGGAAAAGGATGCCCCGTATAGCCATGAAAGCCCCGTATAGGCAGGAAATGGTTCTCCCGATACCAGGCTGGCTTAAAACAAACTTTGGATATGATTGCGTCGAACCAGTCTTGTAACGTTCTTCGTACTTCACAGCGTAGAAGTAATGCGGAACCTAGCTTCGCGTGTGATGAGCCGAAATAGTTGTGTGACAGTGTTCGCGGTTACAGCGCCAAAGCAGTATTGAAAACAACGTTTTGCGTGTGCTGGCACAAAAATGGTCGTGTGACGTATTTTGCGCTTACAGCGTGAACACAATGTTGTACGTACGAATACGAGTTTCGCCCGTGGAAGCGTGAAACCGGACTCTTTACTCGTACTAGCTAGCCACGTTAATGCGCCCCCGTAGTCTATTTACCTGCTCCGCGCATCGGAGCGTGAAATCTGTCCTCCTTGTAGTAACCCTCTCGAACAAACATGATGAAATTCTATGTTGATGTCGTCCGGTCGACGCTGATCTTCTGACGGTTAGGGAAAAACCTTTATTCCTCCACACTTGAAAACCTGATGGCCGGTCTTCGGGATTCTTGTCGAACAAGACGATCTCATGGAGACGTCCCTCCGTGGTGCCTATCAATGTGTAGACCATTGCGACGGTCGTAACCTGATATATTGATCCATGTGTCGAGGTTCTGTCTCTGTGAAGGGAGATGGCTTAGGCGGCACCTTTTCTTCTGTTAAGATAACTTGTGAAGAAGAATATATGAGATGGTTTCAATTTGTGCGTATGCGGCCAATATGGAAAGAACAATGATCTCGGAGATCAAAAGAAGAGAAGTGGAAAGAAGAGAAAAGGAAAAGAGAAAAAGTTGAGGAGGAGAGCAGGAGTGGAAAGAAGGAGAAAAAGGAGGAGAGGAGGAGTACGAGGAGGAGTGATCGAGGTAGGCTGTCCTTCGCCTGATCATCAGGTACCATGCCCATGCTACGGGCAGATAAGCTAATCTAATGACCATTCTACTCACTGACAGTCTGTTTTATCGCAACATTCATGGTAGTGAGGGCAACGCCTCCAATGGTAAGGTAGCTTCGCGCTATACGTATGGTCCACGTCTCGACAGAGGTAAGCTGAACGTACAATATACCGTACTACGAGTGAGACAGATTGTTAGTTTATTCGCATTTTTTCTTTTACTCGAATATCTAAACTCAGATACTCGTATTCTCGTATCAGTGCGTATTGACTGCACATCACCCTAGATACGTATGGAACGCAACATCCATAAGCTGACGGTCGTTACCGTCACTCCTTTCTCTACTCTAAATTGGATTTGTTGGTAATGTAGCCGCCTACCGTGACCCAAGCCTGGATCCTCCCGCCCCCTCTATCTTTCACCAAACCTATCCTCGCCCTAGGGGAAGCGTTCCACTCACCCAAACGTGGCCGAGAACGCTCCCTGCACCATGTCTGGTGCCCACTCCCCCGACAACCACCCGCCCCCGCGAGGCGAGGTATGCAGCAAGGTCCTCCCGCGCCACGAACGTCAACACCCCCGGCTTCGAAATCCTTCGGAGAGATCTTACGCTGCACCCCACAACAGCGGAAGCCTGCCAACTGGGAGCAAGCACGCCCAGTGGCGGCCTGCCGAAAAACTGGAAGCCTCCCCACAGGAAACTGCCACCCCTGTTCCCAATCCGAGGCACTATCAACGCGATCCCACGGCCCTCCGTGAGCGCCGCGCGGCCCTCAAAGCCCACCGCGAGCAGCTTTTCCTTCTCGCGAAAGAAAGCGTTAACCTGCCTCTCCCACCCTTTTATCGAACCCGTTCGACCACACCTATGAGACTACAGCTGCGACCGCGACCAATACGGCCTAGTCTTAGTCGTCAGTTACGCATCATAGGCCACCTTTTACGTCAGCCGCGATGTCTAGGACAACCATTTCCCAGCCTCCCCACATTCAAACTATGACCACAATGTCCAAGCCACCACTACCGGCCCAAACCGTGCCAGCCCCTATACCCACGAGCACCGGCAACCGCAGACGGGCGGTTTCGAACCCGATGATTGGATCTTCCTCGCCGCCAAACTCCGCTGGATGCAGAGTACACGGGACGCGACAGCCTCAGATGTCTCGCTAGCGGCACATCGCTTATGGCGCACCCGACTGCGACACGTCGATCACCTTCGTTCCAGCCCACGACGCCACTGAGAGTGTTTCTTCCGAGTTCATCGGGGCCGCCCATACCCGTTTACTCAAGCCACGGTATTTTCACTCCAACGCCGACACCTCGGCTACGGGTGAAACCCAACCGAGTCTCGACCCGCTCCCCCAACACCCCCAACCACCCGCCCCAAAACGGACACGACGCCGAAACCACCCCTTTCCACCTTGACAGGCCCCCCCTGCACACAAGCGCCCAACCCGATGACGGGAGCCGTTACGGAGCCAATGTCAGAGACCGAACGTCGCGATGTCCCACGCCGAAGCCGTACATGCTCACAGTGGTCATTGTGTCTCAACTGTAATGGCACGGACTATAGCATGAAGACCCACTCCGAGAGCTTTCTCAACACGTCCGTCATCTTCAACCCGGTACTCCGACAGTTAGACGACGGTGGACATGCCTACCGGCAATGACAACACAGGAAGCTCTATTAACGCCGAGGATACTACGAGCACAACCCGGAGCGCAATTCCAGCTGCCACAACAACAACAACCGTCGACGAAACCACCACAACAACCGCAGTGGCAACTGCAACAACAATCGCTCCGACCAAAACCACCCCCGCAACTACCGCGACATCAACGGGCGCTCCGACAACTAGCGCCCTATCAACGGCCGTTCAAACGACGATAACAACCGACAGTCGCCAGGGCAATAGTTCCAACAACAACCCATCGAGCCCGCCTCCTCGTTGTCAGCTTAGACAGTGCATCTCCCTGCAACCAAGCCCCTGCACCTGCCGCCTCCGCGAACATGCGGATGAGCAGCAACAACAGGACTATCCACCCGAACCAACGGCAACCGGGGTACCTTCCGCACCAACTGACACGCCGATGGTGAAGCAACGTCCGCATCTCCACCAGCAGCATCTACTGCGCTCACCCGAGCTTCCAAGACGTATCAGTAAGTCACGCGCGCCACACCTCCTCGCTTCTGCCCCCCATGCCCCACCCCTACCCCAACCTCTTTCTGAACTACTGGTTCAAGCTCTCATTATCTTGCCCAAGTGATTGCCTTGAGGTGTGGGCGGAAGGAGGCCAATACGCTAAGACCCACCAGGATGCTCCGCCCGATGTCTTCCGGCTGTGAGCAACGCTGGTTGCCGACCATTTGACGAGACCCGACACATTGCTACCCTGGAAGACGTTACGGCTACCAGAGGTTCCGGTTCACACGGAAGTACTGTTTCGTCTACCGGGTCATCACCCCCCAAAGCCTCTCTCAACCCCTAATGGGCCGCTCCACACGCGCTTGTTTCAGCATGCGCGCTTTTCTTGTGACAGCGTTGAACCCGCGAACGACGGGCTTCCACCTACTGCCACGGTGTTGACACCATCGCTGTCCCTGAGTTCGAGGGACCGTTCTGTTTTTTAAACGGAAGACTAGCGACCACCGTCGACCAGAACATGCCCTGAGCCCCCTGGCCCGTTCTCCTCGCCTGCCTCGCGTAGCGCGTGGATACGGACCCCAGGTGTGCCATACGTTAGCGAGTGTTCCCTCGTCTTGCAAACATCAGAAGATTGAGCCCTTCAGGGTCGCCTCGCCCGGCGTATACAGGTCCCCGCGTGGACCCCCCCGCTACCTCGCCTTTGCCGAGCATCTTCCCCGCGAACACGAGGGCCCCCCAACTCTACCGAACAACAAGCCATCGACACTACACATCACCGCAGAGCCCCCCTCATCTTTCCACTTCGTCTGGCACTCCTTTTCCGTATTTTGGCAGTGGTCCCTGCGTGACATCAACAACTTGGGCGACGTGCGCTGCGAATTCCAGGACGTCTTCTTTACCTCAAAGACGGACGGCTCGTGCTCGCTCATGCCGTTCAAGATCACCGTACCCCGGGACAGCGCACAGGTTACTTTTAGCCCCTACAGGATCAACCCCATTCTCGCCAAGCAAGCCGACGTCGTATGAGACCAGTACCTGGCCACTGTCCTCGTCTAGCATTCCACGTCACTATACTCCAGCCCTATGGCGGCCATCTTCGAAAAGGATGGAGGTGTCCGCATCACAATCAACTACAAGAACCTCAACGCCATCAGCTCCTTCGGACAACGCCCCATCCCCCGCGTCGACAAAGTCCTCGATTCCTTGTCAAAAGTCGCATCTTTTCTCTCTTTGACCTGATCGCCGCGTTTCACTAAATCACTATCATTGAGAACACCATCCCCTTGACAGAGTTACGCACCCCGAACCGGCTATTCGAGTGGCTTGTTGTGCCGCAAAGCAGCAGCGCCTCCCCCAGCTGGTTCGTCAAGATCATCAATGAGGTCATTAAAGGCCTGGAACGCGTCGCTGCGTACCTCGACGACATCATCGTCTTCAACTCCCACCCCATCGACCACGTCGCCAACATCAGAGCCTTCTTCAGACGCCTCCGGAAACACCACCTTAAAGCCCTTACCAGCATGCCGAGGCCGACCGGCAAGAAACAAGTGCGTTTGCTTAACAAAGCTATCAAGTAGTACGGCACGTTCCTACCAAACATTCCCGACGTCTGCGCTCCATCAACTCTTTACTCAAGCAAGGCATCACGTACGATTTCATCGCCGCCATAAAAACAATCGTACCCGCCATGCTACAGAACTTTGCTGAACAGCCTATCCCCGCGTACCGCGACTGGGTCGCCGTCGCCTACAACTCCCCCCCCCCTTCCGCCTCTACTGCGCCTCTAGCATCGACGGCTTTGGAGCAAACCTTGGGCAAGAACAACCCGACGGCTCAGTCTGCCCCATCCTATTCACCAGCCGTGCCCCCTGGACCCCAAACGATCATGGGCACCTCTCGACCTCGAGGCCGGCAACATCGTGTGGCGGATCAAACGCCTTCGCGGACATTTATGGTCCACCCGGTTTTAGATCTACCCTGACAACAAAGCGCTCGAGAACATCGCTAAGGCCGGATAATCAAACGCCCGTATCCGCCGCTGGCTCGAGTTTCTTCCGGCGTACACCTACACGATGAGGTACTTGAAGGACACGGCCAACCGCAACGCTGACGTCCTCTCCACGCTTCCCCAACCAGCCACCGACGCCGACCGTATCGGACGTAACCGCCTCGCTGGCCCCGACACCATCAGCATCTACATCATCCGCTCCTGCGGCGTTGGGCCGAAGGACCCTCCCGCCCAGAGTATCGGCTTGAGTGGGCTCGTATCCCCCCCTTCACGACCCATCCCAACCATCCAGCCGCTCCCCTTTATCGACGACGATATCCGCGACGTTCGCTTACTGGGACCACGTATGGAGAACCACACCCTTTCCCCGCACCCCACACCTTCGTCGGGCCTATCGCGACCCACGATTCCGCGACCGGACAGCTTGCTGGCATCGCGAAAGGCACCGTGAACACCGGAGCTCCTCTAGGCTCGGCTTCCAGGGCGTCCGACATCTCTCCGCTTCTACCATAGACACCACGACACCAGCCCTTCCAGGCCTAATATCTTCTCTGACCCGCCATCGCATCGCCGCTGCGGCAAGAACCCCTCGGCCTACAGCCGACTATTGTTTCGGACGTCGACCACCACCGGCGTTCGCAACCGATCTATACCCGCCTACCGTGCGACTACGCCCTCGACCGGCGTTCAACCAAGACTTCCTCAAACCATGACGCCTCCAGTTACAGCCCCCGCGCCACCAAGATCACCTACGCCACCCGAGCCATTGGCGCCCACTTCACCAAGACCTTCCCCTTCCTACATCGCCCTCTCCGCCGGCACCAACACCACCGTCACTGCCCATTCTGGAGCCCGTCGCCGAACCCGATGACGACCCCCACCAACTCGCCTGCGTCGAGCGCTACACCTACAACGACTTCGCGCGAGAACAACGCGACAGCCCCTTTACTGCGCCACCATTCGTCCGGTCGTTGGACTACCCCGCCCCCAGCCTGAACTATCTCCTGGATTTGATCTCCTCGACCCGGCGCCCACAACGTCCGGACGTCCTCACTCTTGCATCCAAAAGCAAGCTGCACGGTACCGACGAAGAGGCCACCCTCTTGGTCTGACGACCACCGACAACCCCACCCGGGAACAGCCTACCACCACCCGTCCTCCTCACCCCTCGCATCTACGTGCTAACGTTAATGCGCCCCTGGGTACTGAACACATGGCGCGCCACCATACCTCTACACGTGGGAGTTACCCAAACAGTCAGCATGTTGGCACGTTTTGGTGGATTAGCATTGACGCTCGTGTCCACTGGTGGATCTGCCGCTGCTTTGAGTGCCAGGCGCAGAGGACTTCCCGGCGCACTATTCGTTGGCCCGTGTTTTTCTTCATTTGCCGAACGGGCATGGCATCACCGTAAGCGACGACTACTTTGGGCCTCTGTCGCTCACACCGCACGACAACGTCCACATCCTCCTCTTCACCGACCGCTTCAGCCGCCGTGCCAATGTTTGCAGTTTCAGCGGCGCAATATAGGCCGCCGGCACCATCGACATCTTCCTGAACGAGTACATCCCTGTCTGGCGGTGCCCGGTTACACTCCTCTCCGACAATGGACTGTACATTACCTCCAAGCTTGTGAACATCGCGTTCGACCACCTTGGTATCCAGAAGGCCGACACCCGCGGCTACCTCGCCTGCACCAACGGTGGCGTCGAACGCGTCAACCATATGTTGGCCCAAACGATTTTTTATGGTCGGCAACGAACAGCAGACCGACTGGGACGTGCTGCTCCCACATGTGTCGTCGGCCTGCAACAACTCCGTGCATGCCGCTACAGGGCTTGCGCCTAACGAAATCCACAAGGGTCGCCTTCCTCGCCTCTCGCTCTCGGTCCTCGAACTCGATATCATCATTGGTCACCAAAGCTTGGACCGAGATCACCTGGTCTGCATCAACCTCGCCAACAACCGGCAACGACGGGTCTCCTCGAACTACACCGACTCATAGTCTCGCGTCTCTAGCGCCGCAACGCGCCCATCATGGCCGCCCCGATAGAATACCCCCCCTTCACTGTAGGCGGCTGGTTTTGGGTGTACAACTCCGCCTCAACCATTCGCCAAGGCTTAAGAAAAGGTACCGACGCAAACTTTACCGGAACACCGACGACACCAGCGATATCCCCACGCATCTGCCCGCGGACCTCACTGCATATGTGTGTGGACAACTTCTGCCACCAAGTCCCCACCTTACGACGAAATCACTCCTCCACCGGAACGTCTCGAGGTCGAGCAGATCACTGGCCATCAACTCGTACGCGACCGCGGCGGGGTCATCACCGTTCTGCACGAGACCCACCAGACGTCTCAGTCCCTCCTGGGAACGCGAACTAGACCTTGGATACTTCCGGCGCCACACCCTACTCTACTGGTCAGGAGAGCACCGATACCGCCAAGCTCCACGTACGTTCGTCGATGATGACCCCTGTGGTGCTTTGGACAAACAACAATCACGCCGTTTTACTGATGGTACACCGTCGTCTTCGTGGTCTACTATAGTTGTATCGCCTCCCATCCAGCGGTATAGACACGACGCGTATAGACTCACGATTTCAACGCTTAGGGGGGCTTTATGGTCCGGCCCTCCTCCCGATATTTCTGCTGCTTGTTCAAAGGTCACCGTGCACACCTAGCTACCTGAAAATTGGAAACGATGCACCAGAAATACGAAGCTATTACATTACAGCCGCGCTAAGACAGCTGATAAAATATCCCCGGCCGAAATCAACTACTGCACTGCAACACACACTATCGATGTTACCGTTACTTTATACGCAGCACGTGTACCACTGTTGTTTGTCCGTATCACGCGCACCATGGTTGTTTGCTGCGACTCCCTTACTTGTGCGCCAAAACCTGTATTGATGTACATAGCCTATAGATTAATAGATACTTCTGTATGTATGACAGTTTCAAGCTGCGCGCATATATGTTTACTCTTCGTTGGTAATGTTTTCCACCGCGATGCTGTCGTCAACAAATTGCCGGAGTAGGTAATGCTGGCCATGCAGTCGTGGTCCCAACGTAGAGAGGGTGTGCATAGCAGACCGCCCTGGATACGTAGCTGTTCGAGGATTGCCCCGTTAACACCTCGACCCGATAAAGCGATCACTCCGCTTTGTTGGATCATTCTCGAACTGGTGGTCCTCGCGGCCGGAAAAGAGGCGTATTATGGCCGGGAAAACACTAAGCAGCAAGTACTTGAACAATAACTATATCAACGTGATCTGCTGTATTTCTCCGTCGCTGTCATTCTTTGAATCGCATGCTACGCGTGTCCCGATGAATAAGACTCCTCCTGCACTGCTGAGTGCGTTCCACTAGTAGTACAGCATCCGTACGATCGCTCGATCGCTCGCTCGGCCAATCGTGCTGCCCCTCGCTCACCGCTGCCCTTGGAATCATGTAGTACAACGTTTGTATTGTTCTAACAACCACAACATAGCTCATATGACTCTATTAAAGAGTACCTGGTAGTTTAATGAATTAACCGCTGTTGTTCACGAGAACGACGCCTTTCCAAGTATGGTACAGCGGGTGACACCGCGACTGAGGCTTCCCAATGAGCGGTGACGCCCGCTATATCGGAATAACCAGGGTGCCCTCATCAGCGATTGCCACTTCGTTTGCCACTACTATACCACGCCAGGACTACGAAACACGCGTAAGGCGGTCTCAGTCACTCAACCATGCATAGGTGTGGTATCGATAAACAATGACGGTAACAACAGTAATGCGCAACACGTGTAGAAAGAACAGGTAGAATCGATGCTGCAAATTGCAGCAATTGGTTTGGGCCGGGTATTTTGCGATTGTCTTGTCGTGCCCCGGCTTGACAAGATTCGTCTTTCTTTTGTATTGTACATAACCTTATACCTAGCTAGCTGCGCAACCCAATACCGCGAGCAACCAGCAAACGGATGAAGAGGGGGTCGGACGATGAAAACGCCCCTTTAGCTTTGTAATGATGAGACTATTCGCGTCGTCTGTATACCTCTGTACCATTCTGAAACACCACAGAGACGGCATTAGTCTTTATACTTATTGCTACTCGGTGGTGATGATGGTGATTGTGTTCAATACCATCTGTGAAACGAGATGATGTTTGTTTGTAAAAATTAAATCCGGCATTTCATCACCGACGAACATACGTTTAGTTCGGCGGCGGCGACACCACCACCATCGTAGGGGTCATATTGTGTGGCATGGGCAAGCGATGAAGTCCTCCTTCCCGTGGTCATGGGGCGACCCTCCGGTTCAAGTTTGCTACTGTAAAAACGACACTCGGCACGAAACACCGGCGTGTTGATATCGAACACTACTGGAGAATCGAAAATATCGTTCGTGTGTATTGCGCGGTTGATGATAGGCTTTCCATCGAGGATGCGATTACATCCTTCAGAAATACACTACGAAGCCTCTCTCTTCCGGTTATGAGCCTGTTTGATAAGAGTCACCATATTGACGACAGCCAGGGTGGATTTCATGAAGAAATACAAAATTTCGTGAGTGTGGACTGAAAAAAAAAGCAGATTGCCTGGCCGTCCAGTTTATTTTCTGGCCCGCGCTGTCTCCGGCATAAGCTGCGTTCGGAGTGTTTTCTACCATATTCGAGCGTTCGTGTCAACAGGTAAGATCACATGTTTCGCAATCTTATTGCCGTCTTGTGGTGTCCACGCCCGCCCGTATTTCAGTTGCTAGAACATGTTTCGGCCGAGCCATTGATGATGCAGTGAAGGGACGCAGAAACAACGGAAAGTACGACAAATCGAGGCATGCAGTCAATTCGTTTAGCGCAGAGTAGAGGCGGATTACTTTGCTGGTGTGGAATTGTTGTTTTGTTCGGCAGACGGTTCAGGCTGCTGAAGGCAAAGCGGCTGACCAAAGTGTACAGCGCATGCAGCGCGCGGGCCAACACCGTGTGTTTTCAGAGGCTACTAGGCAAGGAGGAAAAAACGTTATGAACACAACAAGTTAACGAAAGGGCTAAGTAAATTCTAAAATACTAAACCGATTGTGAGCTCGCAAAAATACATCGTTCCTTTGACCTCGAGCTTAATCAAGTATCTGCATCGCCCGTAACCAAGGCGTTTGGTCATGGCTTGTTTTCTTTCCCCTTGAGCGGAGCACTGGAGCCACTTTCATTGCCAATGGGTCCAACGTACGAACGCACAAGGCAAATCAGGTGAATATTGACGACTCAAGACGGAGAGTTTTCCGTAACAAGATGAACCAAGACATATCGAGACAAGCAGGATCAGGAAGCCGTGATAGGGTTGCGAACACTGTGCAGACCGGAAAAAAGTCCCACGAGCATCAGCTGCTCCAGACCTGGAGTCCGCAACACCGGGATTCGGCAAACTGATAGAACCTGATCCTGTTTTGTGGTGTTGGGGGCTTGATATTTTCTGATAATGCATTTTTAGTCTGCTGAAGCCTTAGTCTGTTCAACTGGTGGGATTTGATGAAAAGTTGTAAGAAAGGCGAAGGTGAGCGCCCGCCAGCAACATATGAAGGGTCGCGGGGATGGCGTCTCTTGGGGGATGTGCTCGGCGTGATGGTCAGCACTGACAGGTCGACATCTTAAGGGGTCACTATCATGTCGCTCTCTGCACTACATATCACATGCCGTCAATGACGACTTGCAGTCGGTATACTATGATGTAGTACAAAAATGGAAGTCAGCTAACGTGACTGGGTCGTGAATGGTATTGTGAGAGGTTAATGTTGGGGCAGGAATTGCCGTTGGGAAAAAAAAAAACGAATGGACCCACGCGGAGACCGCGCGTAACTCGACTGTTTGCCGTGTTGTGCTGCCGGATGTGTCAACGAAGCAACTAACTGGTGATGACAAGGCAATGAGTTGTGCCACTTGAATAGGCGCAAAATTATCGTACTCGGAGTCAATGCCAGCGAAAAGACAATATACTATACCAGGTATAATATATGTTGACCATCAAAAAAAATATACCACTACTGCAATAGTACATGCGACATCACTTATCAATCTCGAAAGGCCAAGCAAAAAAACGAAAAGTTGAAAACTGCTTGGAGACCCACAATGCGGTACACATTGAATATTGCAAGGTTTATCACAGTGACTGAGAATCGTGACGGGACGGGACGAGAAATGTTTCACTTGTTTAGCGGGAAATAAAATCAAAACGGGACGAGACAGTAAAATGAGGACATGAAAAGTTGTAGGGACGGGACAACGGGTGCATTAAATCTAGACGGGACGAGGCGGTGACACTCAACGGGGCAGATTTACACGACGGGACGGGACGGTAAATATTCGTTTCTCGGCGGGACGGGCCGGGACAAAACGGTATGTTGCCACGGCGGGACGAACGGAATTGTTTTTTCCTTAAGCGGGGCGGGACGGCGAATATTGTTTCCGCGGCGGAACAGGCCGGTAAATGCATTTTTCCTCTTTCCCGCTGCAAGGTCGACGCGGTTACACGTGACTAATTAACCACACTGCTGGTTGCGCGAAGGGAGCCGCCCCGACGCCGACGGTTTCTTCTCGACCGGCTGCTCAAACTCCGAGAACTGTTGCTACTACACTTTCACCCCTCCTTGATAGGGGGCAACTTCGCGTTGACATGCTTTAACTGACACCGAACTACTGGGTGTCAGTTTGGTGCACTCACTCCTACATCTATGACAGCGCACGTTTTGGACCACCATTAGTACCAGTGTGGCCGTTAGTTGAGTTGTCTATGTGCTGTTTGTGTGCGGTGGCGACCTTGCGGCTGCAGCAGGTGTTGGGCGTGGAAATATGATTTCGATTGATCTCTAAAGGTATAGGCACAGCTGGCGCGGGAACGCGTGGTTAAATCCAGACAGTAACACGGAACTCCTGTTATATTGTATCCGTGCTGTCCAGTTGATTCGCCTCATATGCAGTATAGAGTTACATCTGAAGAGCGGCATTGGTGGGCACACATTACCCCGATATCCCAATACCCTACTGCCAGAATCCCTTTCCAGGATGGAACTCCCCAATCTACCATGGATCTTGTATGTCGTGTTTCTGAGTACAATCAACATCCCCCCTACTCATTATACACGACCATACTAATATCCCACCTGCTTCGGTGCATCATCAATATCCCCCCCAGCTCCGTACTTGAAAATGTACGTGTTAAGATCCAGGGTTGCGGGACACTTTGTATCCCTGGACAGGTCTGCCTTTCAAGTTGGTAAACATGTACTCGCATGTGTTGTTTGCTTAGATATAGAAGAAAAGCAGTTTTATTCCTTTCGTGCACGCGGAGACTGAGACCAAGCTCGTGCTCCTCTGGAAAACCCCTGGTTTTCTACCTAAGATACCCCTTCCAAATACTACAAATATGTTCCCAGTGACTGAACCCACGTAGTTACCGGGCTTTCAATCTCATACAAGACCATATCTTAACACTAGCCAACTCTGATGAGCCGTATATGCAGAATTATGGGAAATTCGTGGAAACCCCGATTCCACGAACTAGAACATGAGTCGAAGATGCTGCTCCTCAAAACCCACTCCCACACCTCTGAACGGCGAGGCAACGAAGCCGGAAAAGTACGTAAAATAAAGGGAAGAGTCTAACCTTAAGGGGCAGGAACAAATCGTCGATGAAAGCCATCGCCATACCGCCCGCACGGGGGGGGGCGAGGAAGATGCACGGAAAAGCGAGAAGCGCATACGGGATTAAAAAGAAAAATAACACGGAGGACGACAAGAACCATCTATACCCAGTCCACCACTCTGGAAGCGCGTCCCAACACCGAGCGGGGGGGGGCAGGACAGAAGACGTAAAAACACATCCCCGACCCAGTTCAAAAATAAAAAAAAAAAACGAAACACACCAGAAAGATATCGGGGAGACAAAAAATCATCCCCCAAGGCCCAGGAAGACGACAAACAATACCTAAATAACGAGTGCAGTCATGACGCGAAATTCAGCTATCCACTGCGGCACCTCGAGATTCATCTACGTTACGCTGGACCCCCCGTGTAAACGCGCTAGCCAAGTGAATTTGCAGACACCAAGAACCTCGTACAGCTCTCGTCGAAGTCGTGTAGCGCGCCGGAGAAAGAAGAAGCTTGATTGGTCCCGGGTCGTCCAAAAATCGAACCAAATATACTCCATCCGTCGGTGTAGTTTCGCTATTTTCCCGAGCCACCACAGACCGTCGTCGCCCTTGTACCAAACGTGGGCCCCGTTGGGAAGTACAGTGTTGCTGTATCGGCGGAGCCAATCGCCGTGCGATACGCAACCATAGCCGGGTGCTAGAAACCGCTCGCCGTTACTCCGGGAAAGCTCCCGTTGTGCCGCGCCAATCCTCATTCGGCGATACAGGCGATTGGTTTGGCGGTGTTGGTTCGGCGTGCCGGCCCAGTAGCGCAAAATTGCGTGTCGAGAAAGCCGAAGGTCAATTTCCCGTTCCCAGGACGGCCGGGAAAATCCCTTCCAGTGCGTCTCGTACATCACCGCGATGACGCCACCTCAACCTCTAACCGATTGATGTCCAGTGATCTTTTCCACTTCGAGTCGTTCAAGAGGGGTCGAAACGTCGTCCTCGGTGACGTGGTACGTAGGGGATTTCTTGGAGAAATTGTTGAGCACGTATTGCGTCAACCCCGCCGGCAGATACTTGGGCATGTCGCCACGGTCGTGGGGGTTGGCACAGGGCTTGCGGCGTTGAACAGATACGCGCCGGCGAGCCTCGGCGCCGGGCATATCGGAAGGAAGATCCAAATACAGGAGCTTTGCTCCGAGAGGAGATCCATCCGGGGTGTCTGCAGAGGAGCAGGGGCCAACTGCGAGAACTTTGTAGGGGCCCGGCCAGTTGAGGGAGAGTTCGGCCTTGAGGACCTTGGCGTCCGTGTCTGGTTTCGCGCCCTGGAGGATGGTGGCCGCCGTATTGTACACCCACACCCAACCACCAACGTCAAATTTGGGGACCGGACGCAGAGCGTCGGAGAGGGCGGAGTTGCGGCGGTTCACGCGAGCGACAGTGAGGGCGTGGTGTTCTCGAACGATGTCGTACTCGCGCTGCTGGCGGTCCGTCGCCAAGTCGCAGTAGCCGAGATGGTCGCGGGCCAAGCTCTGGTGGCCGGGGACTCCTGCACGTTCGAAAATCGTGAGTGGGAGGCGTGGGAGCCGACCCATATGTACCTCATTGGGAGCCAGACCCGTGGCGGCACTGACGGAATTGTTGTACGCAAATTCGACGTGAGGGAGCTGTTCATCCCAGTTGTTTTGGAGCTCGTTGACGACCGTTGCCAACATCTGGGCCATCGTGTGGTTTACATGTTCCACCCCACCGTTGCCGTTTGGGTGGTAGGAGCTGGTGGCAATTTTTCGAACCCCGAGAAGCTGATATACGGCGTGCGAAAGCTGGGAGCAGAACTGGAGGCCGTTGTCCGAGAGGATGCTGCGCGGGCACACCCAAAGAGGGATATACCGGTTGATGAGAATGTTAGTCGTGCCCTCAGCGGTGAACGCTGCCGCAGTGACGGCGTACATGTCAGCTCGGCGGCTGAAACGATCAGTGAAAAGCACGATGTAGGTATTACCTCGAGGCGTCACCGGGAGGGGGCCGAAATAGTCGATGCGGACGGCGATGCCGGGCCCTTCTGGCAAGGGCAACGTGATGGAGGGCCACCGGACCGTCTGCCGCGACGTTTTCCGTGCCTGGCACTTTAAGCAGTTGCGTAGCCATCACCGGGTGCAGATGCTCATGCCGATCTACCAATAGAAACGTTCGAGCGGCGTGGGTGGTTACAGCAGCGGGCGAAAAGACGCAATACTGAAATCCAGTGTGCCATCTTGTGGGCGAGGAGCGGGAAAAAAATTGCGAGCGGCCGTGGTGCTCCCGCTATCAGCAGCATGAAAACTCGAACCAGCCCTGTAATTTCCAGGGTCTCTGTTTGTAGCTCCTAATAGAGCAGCGCGGGAAGCAGGCTCAACATAGAAATCCAGTGTGCCATCGTGTGGCCGCGGCATGGAAAAAAACAAATCAGGAGTGGCAACATCACGCGTGGTCATCCTACGAGTACGAACAGAGTCGAACAACAGTGGAATGCGAGGCGGAAAATCAGTCTTAAAATTCTCTCATCTGGCCCAGAAGCAGGTAGATCCAGCGGCGCAGAGCGCAATTGGGATGCCTCCAGGTCGCTGCGTCCAGGTTTGTCTGACTTTCTCCGGCCGGAGCAGAGACGTAGCTGGCTCCACGGGCTGGCTGGGTACGCGCTCAGCGGAGCGTGGCTTCCAGGTGGCTTGTACAGCAGAAAGCACTGGTGGGGAGACAATGCTGCAAGACCCAAGGCCTGGCTGGTGGCGCGCGTCGCGCTCTCGAAGGAGCGGGGCGTCCAGTTGTCATTTGGACGGCAGAGCTCGCTCAGCCGAGCGAGGCACAGAAGAGGTCTTGGATGAGGTCCGTCTAGCGGAGGCTGCTCGGGCCCCGTCAGGGGGCTCCGGTCGAAGCTCTTTCTCCTCACGGTTTGTTGTACAAGGCGCTCGATCCACGTCGTTCTGATGGGGCTCCTGCCTAGACTCGTGCTCCACTTGTTGGTCTGTTGTACAAGGCGCTCGATCCACATCGACGGGCCTTGGGCGGTGGGGCACTGAGGGGCCCTGGGCCTCAGCGGCTCGGCCACCGTAGGGGAAGCAGACCCGTCCACCTCTTTAGTCTCCATCATGCAGTGGCCGGAACAAACTTACTCAACAACAATAGGAAATCAAACAAATAAAAACAGTGACAAACAACGCAAACCGACAAAAAAGCGGAAAGTCCTAAGCCGAAGACGCCACCTGTTAAGATCCAGCGTTGCGGGACACTTTGTATCCCTGGACAGGTCTGCCTTTTAAGTCGGTAAACATTGTACTCATATGTGTTGTTTGCTTAGCTATAGAAGAAGAGCAGTTTTATTCCTTTCGTGCACGCGGAGACTGAGACCAAGCTCGTGCTCCTCTGGAAACCCCTGGTTTTCGATCTAAGATACGCCTTCCAAGTACTACAAATACGTTCCCAGTGACTGAACCCAGGTAGTTACCGGGCTTTCAATCTCATACAAGACCATATCTTAACATCCGACATGGCAGGGCTGATAAATCTCAATATTATTATTTACTCGAATCAAACTCAGAAAGTCCAAAATCCAATACGTAACTCAAAAATCAGATTCTTGGATCAACACTGAAATCCTCAAATCAGTGCTCAAATGCTCAAATCCACAGCATTTTTGTCGCAAACACATATAATTCTCGAAACCCAATGCCAGGTAAAACGGCATCTTTGTCGGATTCAGTCATGTAAAAGGTATTTTTCTGCGGAATTGGTCCAAAGATATTCAGTGGAATCTCGTCGACTTAATAACAGTTATCTCCGGGGTCCTCCCCTCGCCAACCCCTACTGTTGTCTACAGGCACAATATCATAATCGTTCGGATTGTCTCCACCGCGCACGCTCGAAAAGAACAACTTACGAATTCGGCGAGACTTGAACCCCCGACCCACCCTAGGGAATTATATAGCACTACTTGCTAGACTACTCAGTCAGTACTGACTTTGAACAAAAGCACAATTTTTCAACAGCCAAAACAATTAAACTCTCAATTTCCGAAGTACTGGTACTACCCAAACCTTCCAAGTCAGAAAACATTTTATTTATGGACCGCACACGCCCCCAGGCGCTTCATAGTCTCTTTTCAGCCTCGTCAAAACCTCTCCCTCTATTTTATAGGAAATATATGAAAATCATGGAAAAAAACACAAAGAGTAGTCATGCTCATCAAAACAACAATTGAGCCATGAAGTAAAATGCCAGAGATCGCAAGTAACGCCGTTCTCCCGGACAAGAGTCCCCCCTTGTCCCCTAATCCCGCCATAGATACACCGGTCGCCACGGTAATGCGAGATAGCATATATTCCTTCACTTCAATTGTTTTTGGCGTCAAAACTACTCGAAAACATCAATAATTCTTGGGAAATCCAAATCGACCAGAAACACTATTCCAAATTACAAACAATGAAAATACTCATCCAGATTCACAGGCAACCATATTTCAACAAGAATCACCCCGATACCCCGGACACTACTGCTGTTGCCTTCGCCGCGGCTGCCTATCCGTCCAGTCTCATGGCGTCACCGCAGCTCGGGTCATCCAGCCATTCTCCTGGGTGAAAGCAAACGTCGCCTCCGCAGCATGGAACCCGCACACACAAGGGATGGGACGTGCATTCCACCGATTAGGTCTGCATTGGGTGTTTTGCTCTTTTCACGCCTTCACTGCTTGCAAACTCCTCTTCGGTATAGTTCAACTTCTGAAATGCTACTGCAAATAAACAGTCGTCAACGAGAATATCTGGTCCCACGTCAAACTCATGCATTCCTCGACCACAATATACTACAGTACATACTTGATGAACATACACAGTAATACTAAGTAAACTGTTTTCGTCTAAGCTCAGACCCATAACTCTACGATCATCAGCAGTAGTACCGGGGCAACAGACGCTGGACGAGGCGGTGTTCCTCTACTCTGCAGTTCAGTCAGTACTTTACGCAAATCTGTGTTATGTGTACTCTGATGTTTCGCTCTCAGTACCATATACTACTTCTGCTGCTGTGTTCGTACAATATATACATATTACTCCTTGCACATATATCTTGCCTCTTGGCACGTAACAAATAGCACGGGTCGTACTACTCGTACACAGCAGCTGCTACACATCAACCCGATAACTAAGAAACGAGTTACCCGCATGCAAAGATGTAAATATTTGAAACGCCGCAAACAGACGTGTTGCTGTAGTGGAGCACAAGGGCTCAACACATACACCTCTTTCTGCTGTACTTACTCGGTTCTGCAAGCTTGAGACCAACGCAATGCCGAACTCAGCAATGGGGTGGGCTCATCAATTTTCCAAATGTACCTTGTATGTGTATGTGATACGTAATGACTTCAAAAAGGTGCACAAGGGCGAAGGGTGATTGTGCAGTCATATAGCTCACATCATTCGCACGTATCCCAACTAAATTCTAGAGTACCTTTACCCTTTTCATTTCATAGTCGTACGCGTATCGATGCCTAACCAGATCCCTCGACCAGTCAACCATAAAAAAACAGACAGACGTCATAGTCCTGCAGTGCGTCTACGGGGTAACTTCAGTGAGGGAAGCAATATACGTATACGTCTGCTGTGCATCTCATTTCATATATAAAATTATGAAATAGGTCAGCTGTGAGTTCCACTTGCAACATTCCCAAATCTCGATGTCCAACGTTTGGATATTATCTATTATACCATTCTTAAATCGATACACAATCAGTTTAAAAACGGAAATCACCACAGCAATCAATCAACAAAGTCAAACGTGCCTGGTGCGAAGATAAGTCCTTGCTGGTGGCGCCTCGGTCCCTTCCCTTCCATCCTCTCTCTCTTGGGGCAGCGCATTCCGAACAGATGATGCAGACTCCTCCCCCTGCGCCCATCGTCACTCTATTCCTCGTCTCCTTCTTCGGGGGCAACGTCCCCCCCATCAACCACCTGCGGGCGTGGTGCTTCAGCAGTCCAGGCAGATGATTCTGCCAGAACACTTTCAGCATCGCTCCCGCGAATTCCACTTTCCCTCCTGGCTCCTGCCGGCCAAAGTCCCTCTTTCGTATAATAGTATACGTTCTACATCTACGTCGCCAGCGCGCAGCGAACCCACAGATTCAGGCAGATGTCTGGCTATCCCGAGGTGTTGCAGCAGCGACAGTTACGCGGCGATCAAAACGACAGCGGCGGCAGGGGCAGTAGCGAATACGGCGGTTGCCGCGGTGGTAACATGATTACTGCATGCGCTTCATCGTCGCAACAAAAGGGCCGCAATCCTCTGACTGCTGAAGCTGCTGACGGTGCTGCTTGAGCTGCTGCTGCCCCGGAAATTGCTACTCTCCAACTCCTTCGCCGCAAGTGCCAATCGAATCTACCAGATCCGGCTCAAACTTGGCCCTGCTGGGATCGCTGCTGCTTCTGGTGCGGCATCTCCTGACTCTCCTCCTTACACACACGTACTCTCCTCTAGGACCTCGATCTCGTCTTCAAAATACACACACTGGCTCCCTAACGATGCACACCATCTAAAAAGATTAGACATGCTGCAAGCAGATTCCCACCTCTCTTAGTTGGCCTGGGCTACGCTTGCCCATAGAAGATCACGGGCATTACCAAGTGTGTTGATTGATCTCTGAAGGTATAGGCGCAGCTGGCACGGGAACGCGTGGTTCACTCATGACAGTAACACGGAACTCCTCTTAAACTATATCCGAGCTGTCGAGTTGTCTAGTCTCATATACAGTATAGAGTTACACCTGACGAGTGGCATTGGTGGGCACACATTACCCCGATATCCCAATACCCTACTGCCAGAATCCCTTTCTAGCATGGAACTCCCCAATCTACCATGTATCTTGTATGTCGTTTCCTGGAGTACAATCAACAGTGACGTATGAAGATTCATATAAAATGAACACACAAAGCAACAGCACCAGGTACACCACTAATTTTATTCTTGGTGTTACGGGGAACCATTGTAAACAGGACCAAATAATGTTCGTAAAAATAGGGAAATATGTACCTGGTAGGTGTTTGTAAGAAATAATAGCAGAAAAAAATCACACTTCGAAATATTTTGTACGTACTTTCATTTTCATATGTGGGTTCCAGGTTCTCGACCAGACCGTCGCATGCGTATTGTCCCGCGGAGGTCCCACCATTCGCCGAGGTCGTGGATATCCGTATATCTTATTGTACGACTGTGGTCATCCATATTCCATGACTATTTGTTGTCGTCAGCAGAGATGTCGTCAGCAGTGACATTGTCCCGTGACAAGTAGTCACTGCGGATTGGAATGCAAGGCCCGTGCCTCGCACACACTCTCTCTTCCTCTTCCATCATCGTTGATGGTTGTTCGTGAGATCGTCCGTACCGATCCTATACCAAAACCTGGCGTGTCCTACACGCTACACCCTCTAAGAAAGGGAAGTGCCACAGATGTCGAGTCGAACCTGGGGGTCCTCCCCACATTTGGCGTCGACGAAGGCTCGCGCCTGTGGCAGTTCTTGTTTTCTCGTGAAAACACACAAGAGGTTCGGTATTTTTCTTCACATCGTACGAAGAAAAACACGAAAGAAAAAATCAAAGAGGACACGAGTCAGTGTTTCGTAGACTGAGTAAACTACCCCTTTCATCGTTGCGATCTATGGAAGGCGCCCTTCGCCACGCTCATCGTTGACAAGCGAAGAACGCTCTCCAATCGCTATGGGCCGTGGTTCTACCCGTCTTCTGGTATAAGATATGATCAAGCCGCGTTGGTAAGCCTTCGGTGGCGAGTAGATCTATCGTACCTACCGTCGTTTGTTTCTTCCGCTGTACGTATCAGTAAAACAGACACGTTCGTTATGTCTACCTGCGAGTAGATATTTTCGTTTTGTCGATTTCAGGTAGGTGTTTGTCTGCAGAGTCTTCTGTGAACCCACCTGGAGCGCTAACGCTACGTAGCATAAGCGCTGGTTCTTCGTATAACCACCGACGAAACACCGTCCTAGTTTCATCCACCAATAACCGCGCTCTGCCCTCGTTAGGCAGGTACATACCATTGGTTCGTTGGACTGGTAAAATCTCTTCTGTTCCTTCTTGTTGTTCTGTTGTGGTAATTTCGTAATTTTCCACTCATTGTATGCATCATACAAGGGAACACAACACACAAGACTTTGAAGCACAGGTAGAGTCGGTACAATCGTTACGTATCATTGTTTCGCGCTGCTGTCGCTGGGCCGCAGCAGCGCAGTGGTTGTATTCGTCACCGTGAGTACAACTGCCGACGTGCTCTCTCCCCTTCGTACGGGGGGGGCAGCACGGGTAATCGCCACTTCTTTGGCAGATCTGCGTGGGGTGTCTAGCTGTTTGTACCCTTTTCTATCCCATGCAGAAGTCATATTTCGTACGTTGACCTGTCTGGCCAAAGTTGAGCAAACAACTCTTATTCTGCTAGTTGGAGAGTTCGTGGTTGTTGCACACATAAACGACTAAATAAAAATAAAACAGAATGCCGCGAAGAGGAGCTTGTCGCGTATGCGCGACCGAACGTACAAGGTCAGTACGAAATATCAGGCAGCCGTCTTGCTTGATAAATGGTATTCGTGTGTACCATTCAGCTCGACTCGGTCCCCATGCAACAGCATGATGTGATAGGCGCATTCCGTACTCGGCACCATCGCTATTAATTGACTCTTGTTCAGGTACTCGTACGTACTCGTGTACGCGTCGTACTCGTACAGTCAGTCTGCCTGGTGGTCGATTTATGTTTTTATTTTTTCCGTTTCGTCTCGTATTTTTACGATTTTCTTTGGTTCTTTGGAAAATAATTGCGCCATTCAATTGCTTATCGCATAAATATGTTCGCGGATTTCCGTCCTGTTCGATTTGGTCGACAGAAAGAGCAAAGAAACCCTCATACAGCAGTCCAAAAAGCAGTACCGCAGAACGATATTGTATGTCGCAATCTCACCGCATTTTGGCAATCGTATTGTCACTACAGAGTACTACGTAGTACTTACACTACTGCTGTATGGATTGAGGGACCACTACCACTAGTTCGACAGTGAGTTAATACAGCAGTATAAAACTCGTCGTTGGCCGAATATAGGAGGTAGTGTATCAGACTGACTCACAGTCATATTTACCTGTACAACAGTACTCGCACGTACAAGTAAGTAGCTTGTGCGGTACACGTTGGATGCATGACATAAAGGCTCCGTGGCCCACCAATGTGCACTTCGTTGCGTGCCGTAAATCGTTGGACGCTTGAAGTCGTGGCATATTATGTCACTATCCGTTACATTAGGCGATATTCCTCGCCGTACAGCACCAGTCGTCTCACGTTCAGCAGCGCATGGAAACACGTGCTGAAGTATGTACAACATGCCGAAAGTTTGCGAAATTATGATGATTTGTGGCGCAGCCATCGTTGGCACGTTACATATATATGTAAAACCGTTACAGGTATCATGATGTGGTCATTTAACTGTGAGTGCTATCAGAAAATGAGATGTTCTGCGAAGAGCGAGCTATATCGTAACTCGCACCGTTTTCACATGGCTAGCAATAATTATAGATGGTTTGGTTGCTATATCAATAGCTAATCCATCTTCCGAGTATCTTACCCTGTACATACGTGTATAGGTGCAGAGATTGTCAAATTCGTCGTCAAGTGTTTCGGTAGCGTCTCCAGCTCAACTGCACGTGCAGACTGTCATAGCAGCAGAATCATCCGTAACACCGACCGGCATAATTGCAGCTGTGTGTGCTGAAATCGTAGCACCGTTGTCTAAAGTACTTGTTGACTCCACGTTCGTGATGATCAATAGTCAGCAACTAACTTAAGATATCTGCGCAACTATTATCTCGTTTTCTTTTCGTTGTCTCGAGCGGAGTTTGGCAAGTGTGTCACGGCCGGAACAGTGTTCCCTTTCCCCCGTTTTCTCGAGTACAGCATTGCCATGGTCGGCGGTGCCCAGTTCCATCAGCGCGACTGTTGTACAGAGCGCTTACTGGCACGTTGTCGTTCCCCCCGATCACAGCTATTCTACCACATTTTTGTGGCAAGCACTCTCCTACACATTTACACCGTGTGGTGTTCGTAGTACTGAATGATCTGTGAGTCTTCACAAAATGGCACAAATATCGTTGAGCCATACGTATTGTCGAGGTGGTAATTGTCGTGGGCAGCTCCCGTGTTTGTCCACAACTCGAAAGTTTCAATCTTTGACGACCGTGTTCGTAGCTCGGCAAACAACTAGTAGCCGTCGAAATTAGCGGATGGTCCTAAATCGGTCGTATATTTAGGCCACGTAAATTCTGCTCGATGAGTATACCAGTTGGGGGAATCGTGGCAAGCCCTCGAAAAGCTGTCAAACCCCATTTGCACCAAAGATTGTCGTTTTGTTTTTATGTGTGGTTAATGTCTCACGGCGGTTCGTTGTCAAAGTTCGCCGAAGTAACCGCACCGCTCGCTGAACTCGCCGGTACATAAGGATGTTGCTGCCCGGACACATATTACAAAGCCTGGACAACGCGCAAAATACGCGTTTGCCCACATCAAGCGTTTACTGATGGTGGCTTCCGTGTTCAAGATCCTTAGTATTACTAGAGTCAGGTATCGTAAATACATGTAGTGATATGAAACCGTTGTCGCACTTGCTTATTATTAATGGCGAGCGTACTCTATTGAGAAGGACGTTGCGATGAATGTTGATCATCAACCTCCTGACCCGTCCATATCACAATTAGACATGTATATTTTTAGTATGCTAAATCGTTGGAGTATCGTTCTTCAGACTTCCAACTTTACCGTTCAGCATATAAAAGGGAATCTTGTTTTTTTTTGTTTCCCTATACATAATACCGAGCGTTTGACGTAGTGGAGAATTAACGTTTGCTCGGAGTGGTGGCCGTAAGTTATATTCCCGCAGCGTCTGAGGGAAAGACTACCGTTTGGCTAGTCACGCACCATTCAGGGCTCCTCTAAATCCTCGTAGAGCGAAATATTCGCTGATACAGCGTCGTCGCTGCTTCTCAAACAGTGTTGTCGCTGTTCTTCTTACAGCATCGTTGCTGTTCCTCAAACAGCGTTGTCGCTGTTGCTCATACAGCGTTGTCGCTGTTCCTCTTTTTTATTACAGCATTGTTGCTGTTCCTCAAACAGCGTTGTCGCTGTTCCGCATACAGCGTTGTCGCTGTTAATCTTACAGCATCGTTGCTGTTCCTCAAACAGCGTTGTCGCTGTTCCGCATACAGCGTTGTCGCTGTTAATCTTACAGCATCGTTGCTGTTCCTCCAACAGCGTTGTCGCTGTTTATCATACAGCGTTGTCGCTGTTAATCTTACAGCATCGTTGCTGTTCCTCCAACAGCGTTGTCGCTGTTCATCATACAGCGTTGTCGCTGTTACGCATTCAGCGTTGTCGCTGTTTCCGTGGTTTCAAATACAGCGTTGTCGCTGTTACGCATTCAGCGTTGTCGCTGTTTCCGTGTTTTCGTTGATGAACCCAGAAAATTTCTGGAAGAACAATGTGTTGAGTTCGATCCGTACTTCGAATAGGTGAAAACAGTTGTTACCGTCCTTTTCCAACGATTAAATCTAGTACTCGATGAGCCACAAACCGTTTGAACGAAACCGCACTATTCCAATCGTTATATGCGTATATATCTGCAAGAGAGCAGTTCGTTCGGTGACCAAATCGTGCACCCCACCACTCTCCGGGAATAACCCGTACCGTGATCTACCAGCGTTCGGTGGTCATCTAGCTTCGAAAGCTACGCTCATTAAACCCGAGACCGTGGTTCAGTGGCTGTCTATGTACAAAGATGAAACCACGCAATTCGATGCGATTTTTAGAACCAACATTGCAAGACGTATTACTGTCCTCTGACGTACATGTTGAGCATCGTCTTTTTTCCGTCCGTTTCATGTGTACACCCTGGCCAGGTCGAGTAAAATCGTCGTCGAATTACTCGAAGTACATCATGTCCGTGATTGACCACACGACTCATTTTCTCGTGATGGTCGCGATTAGTGACTAATCAACCGCCACAATCGCCCGAGTTCTTCGAGAACACATGTTCTCCGTTGTCTCTGCTCCGGAAACTTTGCATTCGGACCAAGGTAGCGAGTTTGAGAACGAACTTGTCAAGGAGTTGCAAGCCGTATACAGGTATGGGTTCAAAAAAGACGCGCACGTCAGCGTACCGCCCACAAAGCAACCCCGTCTTAGAGCGTGTGCGTATTACCTTGCACAACATGTTGGCGATGTACGTAAACGTTAAATACGACAATTGGGCAGAATTACTACCGTTTATTCAGCTCGCGCACAACACAGCCTATAACAAAACGCTCGAAGATACCCCACATTTTTTAATGTTCGGCCGTAGAGCTTCGTTACCCGTTGACATTATTCTCGGCGTCCCGTGCACGTCTGGTTCTGGAACACGATTGGAATACTCCCGTCGTACCATTGAAAACCTGCAACTCGCTTACGAAATTGCTCGTCGCAATTTACAGGAACGTACCGACAAGCAGACAGAAACTAACGAGAAATTGTCCTTTCCGCAATATCAGCAGGGAGATCAGGTGTTCGTGCACCGCCCCTATACCGTTGCTGATGGACCGAACCCCAAACTTATTAGTCCCTGGCGTGGTCCATTTACTGTTCGTTCCCAACTATCACCCGTAATTTATCGTGTTGCGAGAGATGGCGAACTTGCGGAAACATCAGTTCATTTTGGTCGTATGAAGGCATACCATAATGACGCGTCTAACTCAGTACCGGATTTTACAGCACTGGACGAGTTCCTTGTGAGAACAACGTTGCCGCTACCTGACTTAGACGGCTCTGTGCTCACCGTGCACATCGGCCCGTATGCTATTGAAGCGATTGAAAGTCATAAGCGTGGCCTTGGTAAAGCCTCGCCGACTAATTTCCAATACCACTTTCTCGTGAAAGATAAACCGTCTAGTTTTGGTATTTGGAGACGTGGCAACATCGTGCCACAAGATGATCAGAGCGTATCGTACGAGGATCCTAGCTGAAGATCCGCATGCATTTGATCGTCCCAAACGTAAGCGAGACGCCGTCGCCTCGTAACCCTGACCCAAGCCCCAGTATCGTTCGTTGTCGACGTCGCTATAGCCCTGGGAGTACTTGCAGTCAGCACCGTCGCACCACACCCCACTACCATATAAATATCTGGCCAGATATCGTTTGTTCCTTAGTGGGTCGTTTAACACGTGATTCGCAACCTCACGTGCAGTTGTCTTGTGGATGCTTGGGAGATATCGTTTGTGGAGTAGTGCCCACGAACCAAGTCATGGTCAGACACCTAAATGCTGAACCCCAACAGCCAGTGTCCCGGTATATCGTTGAGATACCAGTGTGGATTGTGTTTTGTTACTTCGTGTGAATGTGCCCCACGCGAAATGATAGCATTTTAATCGTGGTAATTTGCTATAGAGTTTGAGACGTACAAGTGGGAATAAAGCGTTCAACTAGTAGTTATGCAGGGGTGTGCATATACCAAGAGTATACACTTGTGCGTTATTATTGGGTTATTTGACTACAATAGCCGCGCACAGTGCTCATATACTTTAAAGTATGCACGTGTGTGTGGTTATTCAATCAAATAATGAACGTTTTCTTAATCGTTTTAGGTGGAAGAGACACGGTGTTCTTTCCATCAGTCTCTTTGTGCGAGACACTAGGGATTCCTGGATACATGGATAATGTATTCTCTAGTGTCGGAACCGTTCCGTTGGATTTGACCGAGGAGAGGCAACCGTGCGCGTGAGTTGCACAATCCAAAGTCATATATCCTCGGGCACATTATGAGTCCCCGCTTGTTTTACTGCATTTTCGTGAGTGCTCTGTCTGCAGTCAATCGTCAATGACTGTCCGAATGTCTCTTGTACAGATCGTCAACTGTATAGATAGTTCGTGCTATCAACTCGTTATAAGTCGATTCCAGTGTTTTCACTGAATCGCAAACATGTACTTGCTCAAAAAGTCGATGATGCCTTGTCTGACTGAGGAGACATGTTGTCGTCGTATCGTTCACCATGCACCTGCAGTCCGTTATACTGCACCGTTATTGTCACAACCACACCGTTGTCAAGACATGCAGATTTTATTGTTTATTTTTTTTTATCGTTTAAAAAAATTGGTTGATCAACCTAAACGTTCGTATCGTTTCGTTTGTGCGCACCCTGCATGCAAAGCCCTCTGACAAAATTGTCATTCAGTACATTTAATTCTCTTCAGTTTGTGTGTACCAAAGCTTGCAAGCAATCGTTCCATATACACACTGTGAAACGTCGAGAAAAGCTGGAATGTCGTCAAAGGCACATATCATTGTTCGATATGAATGGTTTCGTATACCATTAAAAAGGCACCATACCATCGTTGGGTATGAATGGTTTTGTATACCATTGTTAGTGATGCAAGATTATATACAATGGTTAAGTATACCATCAATCATTCAAAGTACATGGTTTGGTATATCATTGTATAGATGGTTCCGTATATACCATCATTATGTTTTCATGGTTTCGTACACCATACAACATACATCCAGAAAATAGAATGATTGAGTTCGTATATCATCACTACGTACACATGGTTCCGTATACCATAACACACATACATGGGTCAGTATACCATGGTATGAATGGTTTCGTATACCATATCATGAATGGTTTTGTATATCATTACGTATACATGGTTCCGTACACCATAGTATACACAGTTTTGAGTACCATTTTAGGTACACATGGTTCCGTACACCATAGTATACATGGTTTTGTATACCATCATTAATATACATGGTTCTGTACACCATAGTATACATGGTTTTTATACCATCGTAAGTGTACATGGTTCCGTACACCATAGTGCACATGGTTTTGCATACCATCGTAAGTATACGTGGTTCCGTACACCATAGTATACATGGTTTTGTATACCATCGTAAGTATACATGATTCCGTACATCATAGTGTACATGGTTTTGTATACCATCACTTGTTATACATGGTTTCGTATACCATTGTATTAGTCATGGTTTTGTATACCATAACTCACTCGTCATACGTGGTTTCGTATACCATTGTATGCCTGATACATGAATTTGTATCCCATCGTTCGTTACACGTGGTTTCGTATGCCATCGTGCGTTATAAAAGGTTTAATTTTCGTTGTGTATGTTAATCCTGAACCATGCAAGCGCGCATGCGAAGGACATAAACATATCCCACTAGTAGTTGATATTTCGTAGTATATGACTGACACACTAGCAAGTCAAATCATGATCATACAAGCCCGTGGTTTTTACTACGCAAGGGGTGACATGACTAGATGAAAAAGTGCAAAGCTTATACATCAACTACTGCTGTACAATGCCTTGAATGGTAGAAAGCCATAAACCTGTCACTCTTCATAAATGTTCAAAAGCGGGACTGGGTTCTCCAGTATTACGCGTTCAAACATTGGGGGGCGATGTGGGTTCCAGGTTCTCGACCAGACCGTCGCATGCGTATTGTCCCGCGGAGGTCCCACCATTCGCCGAGGTCGTGGATATCCGTATATCTTATTGTACGACTGTGGTCATCCATATTCCATGACTATTTGTTGTCGTCAGCAGAGATGTCGTCAGCAGTGACATTGTCCCGTGACAAGTAGTCACTGCGGATTGGAATGCAAGGCCCGTGCCTCGCACACACTCTCTCTTCCTCTTCCATCATCGTTGATGGTTGTTCGTGAGATCGTCCGTACCGATCCTATACCAAAACCTGGCGTGTCCTACACGCTACACCCTCTAAGAAAGGGAAGTGCCACAGATGTCGAGTCGAACCTGGGGGTCCTCCCCACACATATAGATACAACTATAATTACGATTTTTGAGGTCGTTGTCACTTGCTAGCTCTTGGCAGACAGACCGACTGATAGACAGCTCTTCGCGAACAGCCCTTCTTCTTTGAAACAGCCGAACAGCCAAACAGCCAAACAACCTTTCTTCTTTCTTCTTCGCAAACTGCAACCAATAGACAGCTCTTCGCACAACGCCTAGAAGAGGCTTCTCGCCTTCGACGAACGGCATCTAGATGCAGCTGTAGGCGGCCAAGCTGCTTGCTGCTGTCTGCTGGTGCTGCAACCCCCGCCTCTCTCTTCTCCACGCCCCCTAAGCTCACCTCCCCCTCGTCGAGAGGCGCGTGGTCCTCGCCCTCTGGCAAGAGAGCGGCAACGACAAAGACCGACCTGGTGCCGACTGTTGTTTGCGACCGGTGCACGGACCAGCACTTACTTACTTGCCCAAGAACTCCGCGCCTGGTGGCAAAAACGTGGCCTTCGCCACCTGCGAGGATCTAATGTGCGATGGTGGCGGGATCATCCTGTATTGGGCAACCAACTGCGAGTTATGTGCTCGCCCGATCAAGGAAGGGACTGTCTCGTACCCCCTCGAGCCTGCTGACAGTGGTGAGTGTCTTGGGTCTATTGTTGAATGCTGTATGTTGCCAGTACGTTTTTTTTGGGGTTTTCAATTGCCTTTTTGCATACAAACCTACCTCAAAGCGTTTATTATTTTTTTTGGACTCATCCATGCTCGTTCTTTCCCCTTCGTGCGTTGCGTCGGCTCCTCTTACACAGTGCACGCGAACGCGCACATGCACAACTGTTTGCGGGACGTGAACGAAGGAACGGAGGATTCAGCTGTCGCCGTCACCGCACCGAACGATGTGAGTGCTGCTGCTACTGTTGTGCATTTTCGGTGCACGCGATTTCTGTGTGTACATGTTTTGGTGACCCTACGTACCCCCTTTGCTCGTTTTCGGCTGCTGCTGCTGCTGCTGCTGCTGTCAGCGCCACGCCATGAGTGCTGCTGCTGTGCACCTGCTGCTCCTGTGCACTTGCTGCTGCTGTGCACTAGCTGCTGCTGTAGTGCTGCTGCGTTGTTGCCGTGCATCATGCTGGAAGTGTACATATTTTCGGATCGTCAATAAAATTCCGTAGGTTTCGCGATGGCGGCATACTAGGGTACATCATGCTTTTTTTCTTCCATATTTTCATATCGTTGCTATGCTGCTGCTGCTGCTGCTGCCAACGCTGCTGCTGCCAACGCTGCTGCTGCCAACGCTGCGGCGATTCATTGCAGCTTCTGCTGCTGCTAATGCTGTACCAGGTAGCTGCTTCTGCTGCTGCTAATGCTGCCGCAATATCCACTGACTGCTGAATGTTCGTATGTACTCGGATTATTGTTTTTATTGGTCGTTTTTGTACCCAAATTTTTCTTTTGATACGTGAAAAATATTTTTGTCGTTTTGCTCCTGCATTTTGCGTACGTACTGCTTTTTCTCGTTTTTGGCTTGATTTTTTTTCCTATCGTTGCTACGTTGCTATGCTGCTGCTTGCTGCTGCTGTGGTGCTGCTGCGTGGTTGCCGTACATCATGCTGCACTTGTGTGTGTACATATTTCTGTATCGTCACTGAATTTCCGTAGGTTTTGCGATCGCGGCATACCAGGGTACATAGTTTTCTTCTTCCTTATTTTCATGTCGTTGCTATGTTGCTGCTGCCAACGCGGATTATTGTTTTTGTTGGCCGTTTTTATACGCAAATGTTTTTTTTTATACGTAAAAAAAAAATTTTGGTCGTTTTGCTCCTGCATTTTGCGTACGAACTACTTTTTCTCGTATTTTAGCTTGGTTCTTTTCGTATTGTTGCTTCGTATGCTGCTGCTGCGTTGTTGCCGTACAGCATGGGTCTATCTTTAGTGAGGTACCAAAAATACTTTTCGGACGGATTCGGGGTACATACTTTTTTTCTTCCTTCTATTCATATCGTTGCTATGCTGCTGCTGCTGCCAACGCTGTGGCGATCCGTTGCTGCTTCTGCTGCTGCTGCTGCTGCTGCTGCTGCTGCTGCTGCTGCTGCTGCTGTTATTAATAGTGGTGCCGCAATATTCACTGAATTGAATGTTCGTATGTACTCGGATAATTGTGTTTCTTGGTCGTTTTGTCGTTTTGTGGCGCTGCTGCGTTGTTCCCGTACACATCATGCTGGACATGATTTGTGTGCCTATTACACTTGTGCGTGTGTACGTATTTCTCTATCGTCAACGATTTTTTTTTGTGGTGTTGCTGCGTTGTTGCCGTACACCATGCTGGACGTGATTTGTGTGTGTATTACACTCGTGTGTGTGTACATATTTCTGTATCGTCAATAATTACCGTACGTTTTGCGATTGCGGCAGACCAGGGTACATAGTTTTTTTCTTCCTTCTTTTCACATCGTTGCTATGCTGCTGCTGCAGCCAACGTTGCGGCGATCCGTTGCTGTTGCTGCTGCTGCTGCTGCTGCTAATGCTAATAATAATGCTGCCGCAATATTCACTGGATGTTCGCATGTACTCGGATTATTGTTTTTCTTGATCGTTTTTGTACCTAAATGGTCGTTTGAGTACCTGGAAAAAATATTTTGGTCTTTTTGCAGCTGCATTTTGCGTACGTACTGCTTTTTCTCGTTTTGGGCTTCGTTCTTTCCATATCGCTGCTACGCTGCTGTGGTGCTACTGCTGCGTTGTACATCATGTTGGTCATTTGTGTGTAAATATTTTTGTTTCGCCAATGAAATTCCGTAGTTTTTGCGGTCGCGGCATACCAGGGTACATACTTTGTTTCCTCTTTTTTATCATATATTTGCTATGCCGCTACTGCTGCCAACGCTGCGGCGATCCATTGCTGCTTCTGCTGCTGCTAATGTTGCTAATGCTGCCGCAACCACTGCTCGAAGCCGTTGCTACTGCTGCTGCTGCTGCGCTGCTGCTGCGGCTGATACTGCTAATGCTGGCTCAATGTCCACTGATTGTTCTTATGTATTCGGATTACTGTTTTTCTTGGTCGTTTTTGCACCCAAATGGTCGTTTTGGTACGTTAAAAAAAATATTTTGGCCGTTTTCCTGCTGCGTTCTACGCATGTACTTGCTGCTTCTGCTGCTGCTGCTGCTGCCGTCGTATAGCAAGCGATTACGTACTGCTGTTGTGCCGCTGTAGAGCAGTACAAATAATGAACTCTGCCCCCCTTCCCCCTCCCCCGCCATTCCCTGCACGCCACTCCCGCCCCGCGCACCCTGTTTACTTCGATCAGGTCGGTGGCAAGTGCTACAACTGCCGCCTGACGGACTCCACCATCAAAGACGGAGACATCATCATCAAGCGCAAAAAGACTCCCTTCCATTTCGCCTGCTCCAGGGCTTCGCGGAATTCCGAAGCAGTACGCCAAGCAGATTGTCTCCATCCAGGACGAATGAGAGGCAACAAATTGTTCCCACATTTCCCAAAATCACGATTATTTCTCCCTACACATACCCAACGGGTTCAACAGCGGACAGATCCACATTCTGGGCCTCCCGCCTCGTTACTACAGCAGCCTGGAAGACTATTTACGTATCATGTCTCATCCAAACTCCTATGCTGGCTAAATCGAAATCGCGGCCGCCCAGCAACTATACAACATTTCCATAACCGTTGTCGTCGCCGGCACTGCTGCTTTCCCCTCTGTCCCGAACCTTCCTTGAAACAACAGCATGTATGTTGTATATCATCCACATGCCATGCACTACTCCACTCTCTCCCCGCACTGATGAAAGATGTTATCCTTATTGTTAGACGAATGTCATTCTTACTCTTGCGTCACCCGATCTTACGTTTCACATTACATTCACAAATAAACGCGATTATTACATCCTTCACCATTTCTTACACAAATACATTTAGTTTGGTTGGCTTTGGGTATTGCCCCAATTGCAATATAACTGCAATTGGCGTCATAACATTTAGTTTGGTTGGCTTTGGGCTATTAACCCAATTGCAATGTAACTGCAATTGGCGTCAAAGCCCAAAGCCAACCAAAACTGCAATTGGCGTCATAGCCCAAAGCCAACCAAACTAAATGCATTTGTACAAGAAACGACGGAATACCCACTCCGAAGGAAAGCCTTGTATCTTTTATAAATTTTGAAATTGTTGTTGCTGTTGTTGTTTTCTTCACACACATAAACCGTTCTTTCTACCCGTCGACATCCAGCACAACCAGTGTTCGTGCCGATTCTTCGATCTTTGAGAGATGCAAGGTCTGTGGTCACAAAGCGACGCCACAGAGATACTACGTTGCCACGAATGCAATGCAATACCATGTCATCATACTGCGTACGACGGGCGCGACATACACATTCCATGGCCTAGAGAAACGAAACGAAACAAAGAGAAAAAAATTCAAAAACATAGAAGACAATTCGAAAGAGAAAAATAAAAATAAACAAGAAATATATATATATATATATTTATAAAGAAACACACCATCGTGCCCCCCCCGCAGGGGGTCTGGCAGACACTTGAAAAGAACGAACTGAATAAAAAGGAAAGATGAGGAAACACCAGTATTATAGTCGTCGTCAACAGAGCAAGACTAAGAACCAAGGGAAAATAACAGGCAAACCAAACAAAGCAAAAAACATCCTCCAGGTAGCCGCAGCAGTTTATGGTACGAGTAGCACAGCCAGGGTCTCCCTGCTGGTCCGCCTGGTACCGTGCTGCCCTGTCTGCCACCTCCGTCCAGCGTTCGTCAACTATGCCCAGCCCCTCGGCGTCAGACAATACGAAACAAGCAAAGCAAGCCCGTCATCCACCCACGCCACACGACTCCTTCAATAAGGCTTATCAATCGGAGAAAGGAAGACAAAGAAAATGAAAATGAAAACACATAGGGTTAGCGCAAAAAGAAGAAAATTAAATTACACAAAAAACAAAAGGAAGACAAAGGAAGACCACGTACAAACCAGCCGCACCAGATGGTGGTACGAGTAGTATAGTCATGTTCTACTTCTTAGTCTGCCCGGTGCCTTGCTACCTTATCTGCCATCTCTGTCCTACTTTCGTCCACTGCAGTTTCTCTTCTACTCCTATCTCACACCTCTCCGCATTCCCTTAGTCGGATTTTCTGCTACTCCTCTTGTTGCCTCTCCTCCCGCCATTCCCTTGCACATCACCCACGTTTGATGCGCAGCGCTGCCTACTTAGCTCAGCCTCAGCCTCGTGTCACCTCACCATGAACCGTTCGGCTGCTTTGAGGATCCCTCGGTGCCACCTCCCCGCATTTTGTGCAGCAGTGGGCCACAGTGCGGTCTCAACTCCAAACACCAAGGGGGCAAGTTCCGTTGACCCCTCGGTGGTTCGAAAGTCCCTAAGGTCTTCGACTATGCATCTATGCCAGGTCTTGAGCTGTCCGCCAGGTCTCGGGTTCTCCCCACCAGCCGTCGTCCCGAACATTACCCGACTGGGTACGCGATCCTTGCTTTGCCGTGCCACCCCCCCCCGCGACGAAGAGACGCCGTTTGCGGATGGTCGTTTCGATACTCTCGCAACGTGTCATCTTGTGGACCTTCGCGTACGAGAGGATGGTATGGTGAGTACGAAGTCGGCGCTGGAAGCCAATGACTCGCAACAGGACTTGGTTGTGAGCCGTTCGAAGCTCGGCAAAGTGTTCCGCTCTGAGGGTCGACGTCACACACCCGTACAACAGGGTCTCAATCACCTCGGAGCATTCGAACTTTCAGGCTAAGGGGGCGGTTGTCCTATCATGCAGCTCCAGGCCGAACCGTTGGAGGCATGCTCGCATGAGACGGATCCGTCAGTCGATTTCGAGCGAGAGATCAGCGTTTTCGTGGATAATGCCGCCTAGGTATAAGAACTGGGCCGCCTGCTTAATCCTCTGGCCTGCTGCTTCGATGAGGAGCGGTGGTGCAAGGGTGTTTTGGTCTGGCGTTTGTAGAAGCGTTGTCTCTGTCTTAGTTTCCGACACCGTAAGTCCTGCTGCTTCGAAGACTGTCACAATGACCGTCATCATTTTCGTGAGCCCTTCAGCCGACTTCGGGACAATCCCTGCGTCATCGGCGTACAACATGCCCCACACAGCCCTTCGCACGCACGCCAACGGCTCCTGCTCCTCCGTCCCGACTACTCCAGCATCACTGAGTTGGACCAAATCCCTTAAGATGGCTTCGTCATGGCTAAAGCGTACTTGTACGACGTGTAACGCAGCAGCGAAGAATACGTTGAACAGTAACGGTGATACACACAGCCTTGCCACAGCCCCTGCGTGACATCGAACTATTCCGAGTGCTCGCCGTCATTCGTACGCACTCGAGAGCCCGCATGCCATCGTGGAAATTACGGATAATTCTCAGCATCTTGGTTGCTACGTCACCACGTGTAAGTACTTCCCGTAGCAGCTCTTGGTCGACAGAGTCGTACGCTTTCTGCAGATCGATGAAGCATAAGTACAGGGGGATTTTCCTCTGTCTTCCAAGCTCTTGCAACCGGCGCACGACGAACAACATATCCATCGTTGATCGTGCGGGGCGGAAGCTGCACTGTTCCCCCAGGAGTAATTCCTCGGTCTCGCAGTTGTTGCTGAGGCGGGACGCGACGATTTTCAAAAATAACTTTGCCTTCGCGGGTAACAAGCGAATTTCCCCTGTAGCTGTTGCAATCACTTCGGTACTTCGTTTTGTGAAGGACCTTGGTGCTCGCATCTCTCCATTGCTGGGGAATTTCTCCTGTTACCCAAACATTGAGAAGGATGCTGTGAAAGCACTGGGGGAATGCGGCGTGGCCGACTTTCAGCAGTTCGGCCGGGAGAACCATTTAACCCGACATCTTTCCAAATTGACATCCCTATAAGTGCTTCCGTCATCTCGTCCATACATGGTTCATCTACGAGCGACAGTTTGAGCGGTCGTGGTGGCAAGAGGTCGATGATCGCGGAATCGAGTTTAGGCGAGGTCGTGTTCAAGAGTTAGTGGTAACCCCCCCCCCCATCGTTCACGAAATCGCACTATATCCCGCAACAGCGTGCCATCTTCGTTCCTAATGAACTGTTCGCTTCTTGCTTTAGTCCCTTCCAATCCTGCCGTACTCTTAAGGTGCTTGTAAAAGCCTCTCTGGTGGTTCTTCGCTAGGAGTGGTTCGGTTTCAGCGAGGTACGCTTCGACGTACGCATGCAGTCCTGCGATAATTACCTTCTGCAGGTTCGCACACGCACATCTCAGTGTCTTCTACGCGATTCTATCCCGTGGGTGGGCACGCATGAATTTCCGTGCATCCTCCCTGGCTGCCCATGCTGATATGAATGCGAATGCGGCCAAAGTTTCGGCAGACTCACACCATCCATGTCTGCGGTGGCGACGTGGAGGGGGTGGTACCTCTTTTTCGATCGCATCAATAATAGCCGCAGTGAAAACCTCAACCATGCCAGACGTATTACGGGGCTGGTTAAGCTGGTTGAGAGTGGAGATGACCCTCGCGACTACTCGTTCACGACACTTTTCATCGGACATAAAAAGCTTCCTGTATAACTCTCGGCGTTTTATCGGTCTATGTATTTGTCTGTTGGACGCAAAGTGACCACAAAGTCGGACTTTGATATACCAGATGTTGTGGTCTGAGTCAGCCTTAGCTGGGGCAGGAGGCTGTGGGACAACATTAACATCTTGTACACTAGGTCGATGGGCTTGACGGGTTAGGATGTAGTCGATCTGCTTACGGTCATGCGGGCTGATGCCATTGTGTGTATGCCAAATCCCACCGTTGCGCGCGCTGAACAACGTGTTGATGAGAGCTAATTTGCAATTGGTGGCGAACGACAGGAGTTGTCTGCCGTTGTTGTTTCGAACATCACGTCCATATGCTCCAAACACTCTACTTTTCATCATCATCACACCCTTCGATCTTCTGTCCAGTTCGCGCGTTGGCATCCATCAGTACAAACAGACACTCTTTCGTTGGGATCTTTTCCACCAAGTCCTCCCGCGGTCTGCCAGATATACGTTTCAGTTGACGTCCTTGGTACAATCAGTTGGAGCATGCGCAACGACGAAATTAACTGCCTCGCATTTGCTAGCCAGCTCAAAGCGCATAGACATAAGCCACTCGTCAATTAACTGATGAGTGTACACAGCCTTACTGCACAACGATTCGTTTACAGCTAGACCTACTCCGTACAGCCCTTCCATGGCAGCTGTTTTTTCCTGACCTGAACAGAAAACCCGATACCCCGCCGCAAGGAACGCCGTGCTACCGGACCTCCGAGTTTTCTGCAGGCCAATGAAGTCACAGCCGAGTTGCCGTCCCTTCGCCAGTACAAACTCGTCATGTCCGTACCCGTTCTTCCCGTTTACAGCCAGGGTGCGCACATTGTAGGTCGCTACCGCCAACAGTGCCGCCGTCTGTCTCTTAATAGGTATGATGTCTAGTTGATCTGACGGGAGGCCGTGGAGTCACCACTGGTTCGACGTACAGTAACAGGTTTATTCTGTTCCACTGCAGTCGAAAGAGCGCTGCGCTCGTAGAGTGGCATGCGCGAAGACCAAATACAGCCTACAGACCCCGCAGACGGCTTCTAAACGGTGCTCGGTTGGGGAGCAACAAAGGGTCACCCGGAGAAGGCTTCCGTCCTGCAGACCTGCTGGGGAAGGGAGGCGAGGTAGGTAATTATGTCGACTCCTACACGATAGGAAAAAACGGCAGAGCGGCCACTGTTATTGCGAGCAAACGCCGTATTAAGCTTCAACCGAGATCTCGGGGTTTTTGTGTTTGCCCTCCCGCACCTCGAACCGACCGCCACCGCATGCCCGGGGGGTGGAGGAGGAGGGGGAAACCCTCGCTGAAACAAACGACGTGCCGGCGGGACACTCGTCGTGCTGCGCGGTGCGTGATTCGGGAGAGCGGCGTTTAACGCGCCTGCTCTGGTGCCCAGGTTTAGGGGAACGGCATTTGAGGCGTGGGCCCCCGATGTCAGGGAAGACGCTCGGGGGCTCTCTTTTAAAAATAGTGGAGCTGAGTCGCTGCGCCGGTCCAGAGTACGGAATAAAGCGCGGGACGGGAGCGAAGCAGGTCGGCACTGCGTGCTGAGCGAGCCTGGGACGCGAGCATCTTGTGGAGTCAATGTTTGTTTCTCCCGACAGTGCTGGCGGCGGGCGGGGTAGGAGGAACCGAACTGCCGTTGACCTGTCGGTCACCGGCGCGGAAGGTACCTAGCTATCGTCCGTTCGGGTTTCCGCCCGAGTTTTGTGAGGCACAGTAGCGAACCCCCGAGGCGGGAGCTGGGGCGGACGAAGCAGGGTCGGTCGACCCATCACGTTGGTAGCCGGAGTTTGACTGCTGGTGTCCTCATTCCGCGTGTGTATTGTAGCCGTCACCTTGTCTGTTCGTCTGACCCTGGCCGTGATGTTGCCTAAGCTAGTAGCACCGACGACGCCTGTCTTTCTTTTGGGCGTGTTTGTTCGGTCTTGAAATATTCTCGCGGCGGTGTTGGATCATGCGTTCTGGCCAACGATGGAACGCCTCGCCGTCGTCGCCGATCGTTCCGAGGTCGGGGTTTAAAATACCACTAAGGTTTGGAAAGGGGTGTTTCACTGTCGGAGAAATTGTGTGTCTTCGTGACAGTTCAAATAGTGCCCTTGGTTTTCGCTGAGGGCGATCGCGCGAGCGGACGATGAAAATGAACCTCTCCAAACTGAGGGTCCTCGGTCTGGAAGGACATGGAAACAGCGTGAACTTCAGCAAAGTGGGTTCTTCGAGGGGCCAGAAGTTGGAGGTGTCAAGCCACGAGTCGAGGCAGTCGGGGATGGATTTGTTGACATTCATCCCAAGCGAAATATAGCACGATCCCGTTTGCCATTAAGGCTACAGGGGAAGAGTCCGACATTGGCCGCGACCATTATGGGCGGGACGGGGCCCCGATGGGGCGGATGTCCGCACACCCGTCGAAGAAGCAGGCAAGGATAACATGTTTCGCCGTCGATGGCAGGTGTCTTAGTATTCGCGAAAGTCTATAAAGCCAACCACATGGCGTCCAATATGCCGAACGGCCTCGATACCATAGCCAAACCTCCCGGGTACAGCGTGGGCACTAAGCTGGGATACAGCTCGTCCACTGATATCCGAACAACCTCTAAACTCCACTCCTAGTGCCAAACCACGGTCTGTCCCCGTCGCTGCCGACACCATCCCTCGAAATTCACCGCTCAAATCGCAAACGGGAGTCTCGTTCGGCACGTCTAAACAACGCAACTCGCTGTAGCTGCCCCCCGTGTCGGTGAGGTCGACGTGATTGCTCAGTAACGTCAGGAGCAGCGTGAACGCCTCCGGTGCCGTCGATCCGGCCGCGACGGCGCGCGACATCTGTCCGAAACACTCATCCATCAAGGTAGTGAGGGAGGCGATTGTTGGCTTGTCAGCCGCGACTGCGCGCGCGAAGGATCTCTTGAGGGGGTACTCACAACCGGGGATCGAAGCAGTTGAGCTAAGACCTTCGTGGCCGCCATCGTTGCGCATCATGAAGATATCAGACGCGGAGGCCTTGACCGAGCGAATAAGTTGGTGCGCGGCATCGGAAGGGTTTAGCAAAGAGGAAAAATGTAGGACAATAATGCGAGAGATATCCTTTAGTCCCAAGTGTTTGGTACGACCGTTGTACATCGGTGGTGTGTTTTTTTTTCCCGGCGGCTACGGCGGCGGAGTTGATCGCCGATGTTCGGGCGTGAGCAAGGTTAGATTCCAAGGGCATGGCGCGGTCATCAGACACGTTCAGACGACCAAGAAGAACGGCGGAAGAGGCAAAATCAGTCAGAGAGGGAACCCCTGGCCTCTTGCTGGTAGCGCCCGTAACCTCGGCGACGGAATCTCTTTTGTCATCGTCCGAGGAGGAACTGGGACAACTGGCTCGAGAAGAGTTTCCCCGTGAGCGGTAGCGCCTGTCACTCGAGCTCTTATTCCCCTTGCCTCGGATTCTCCTACGTCCAGCCCTATTTCGCCGTGACATGCCTCTGCTGTTGTCCGCGCCAGAGCTTGGACCGACCGAATCCCCTCCAACGCTCGGGCGCCGGCGGTTCTGGTCGCCAGCGCGACAGCGAAAGCGGTCCCGGGCCACAGAGATGGCTTCAACAACCGAGTGCTGGTGAACCCGGTTGTCCGAGGGACCGCTGAAGGAGGCGTGGTGTTGTCCAGCACCCAAGCCCTTGTCGCGGAGGTGGCGTCCCTGGTGGGCGGCGTGTGCTATCCTTTTGCAGTGGAGGAGATAGATGACAGGTTTTGGCCAAGAAACGGTGGTGGACTAAGCGTCGTTCGCCTTCGGGACGCTGACCAACAGAGCCATGGTGTAAGCCCGGCTTTGCTGGGCCTCCCGGGAACCATCCGTCATCACGGTCCAAACGTCGTAGACAGAGAGGTCGTCTGGGGGTATCTCGTGTCAGAGTCGGCGAGCGGCCGAGACTACCAGAGTCGTCGCCTTAGGGGGGAACCACGAGTTGGGCTCGGTCGCCATGCAGGCGACACTCCCCTGCAGGAAGGCCAGGCCCCCGGTACGCCTGGTCCGGGCGTCGACCACATTCGCACTGCGGAGAAGCGGGTCCGAGGGGCCAAGTCCGGGGGCTGACGTGGAGACTGTAGTGACTATAGTCGTGGCCGCAGCGAGGGGGGGGGCTCTCAGCTGAGGACCTTGCCTCGGCGGCACGATGGGTCTTGGAGGTGCTGTTCGCCCGGGCAGCCCGCAGAGCTTTACTGGAGAGGGAAATTGAATGCTGCGCACAGGAGGTGGAACGCGCGCCGTCCTCGGGGGCCACAACGGCAGCCTTCGATGCGCGGTTGGGCGGTCACAGAGGCTCTAGAGGCAGCTGCTGCCTCTTGCTCGGCCCCCGTGCGCTCTAGCGCCCGGCCTCTGCTGTTGTCAACGAGGCAGTCCCGAAGGCATCGGCGACGACTGAAGCCCTCTTACCTCCAACGACGTCGGATTGGTCGTCAGCGACCGCAGAAGTCCGCTCGGCCGCGACAGCGTCCGCCCGATCGGGCACCGGGCGTTTTGCCGTGGTCCCCGCGTCGAGGCCCGAAAGGGCAAACCAATGATGCAAAGCTGCCTGGTCCTGCGACGAGAGAGAGGTTCATGCTCCCGGTAGTCGGGGGGGCGAGCTTTGGCACTGTCCCGTTCCTCGACCGCCAGTCTTGCGTTTTTCGCGGTAGCCAACTGCTCGTCCTTTAAGCCAGGGGGGTCGGAGTCCACGGCGTTGTCTAGAGTTGTGGGCCCCGGAAGCTAGAGTGTCCTCTCTCCCGACTCTCCCGACGAGGGAGAGGAGCCGTAAGTCCTCACGCCGCTGGTAAACCTGATGGGGCTGGGTGACTCTTCCCGTGCTTTTGCTGTCCTTGACATGCTGAGGCGGGGGCGAGCGAAACCCACCGGGGTAGTGGAGGACACAGTGGCAGGGGGGGGACACCGGCGCAGGTGGGGGTGGGATTCGGCGGTGCTCAGGTTCGAATCAGCACCAGAATTATGACCAGAAGCAGCGTGGGTGGCTACAGCAGCGGGAAAGGTGGGCGCAATACTGCAATCCAGTGTGCCGCCGTGTGTTCGAGCCGCAGAAACAAATCACGAGCGGCCGTATCGCTCTCTCCAACAGCAGCTTTAAAACTCGCGGTAGTAGTGGAATTTTCAGGGCAATCGGCGTGGGTGGCTACAGCAGCGGGACAAGAAGGCGCAATAGTGATATCCAGTGTGCCGTCTGGTCTGTGAGGCGCGGAACAAGTTTTCGAGCGACCGTAGCGCTCCGTCTAACAGCCTCAATAGAAGTCGCAGCAGCAGTGGAATTTCCAGCGGAATCGCATGGGTGGCTACAGCAGCGGGAAAGGCAGGCCCAATACTGAAATGCAGTCTGCGGTCTTATGAGGCGGCGGAAAAATGTCACAAGCGGATGTAACGCTCCCTCTAACAGCAGCATTAAAACTAGCAGCAGTAGTGGAATTTCCATCTCAGTCGGCGTGGGTGGGTATAGCAGCGGGCGAAGCAGCCTCAACACTGGTGTCCAGTGTGCCATCGTGTGGCCGCAGCACAGAAAAAAACCACGAGTTGCGACATCGTTCGTGGACATCCTACGAGTACGAGCAGAGTCGGACAGCAGTGGAATACCAAAAGGAAAAACAGTGTGAAATTATATCTCCTCTGGCCCAGAAGCAGCTAGACCCGACGGCGAAGAGCGCAGCTAGGTGGCATGGAGAGCGCTGCGTCCAGGTTTGTATGACGTGCTCCGGCCCGGAGCAGGTGCATCGGGCTCCACGGGCCGGCCGGGTACGCGCTCAGCGGAGCGGGGGCTTCAAGGTGGCTTGGAAAGCAGAGGGCACGAGTGGGTAGGCTGCAAGACCCAAGGCACCGTTGGTTACGAGCGACAAAATCTCCAAGGAGCAGCAGCGTCCAGTAGAAGTGGACGGCAGTACTCGCTCAGTCGAGCGAGAAGGCACGGAAGAGGTCTTGAACGAGGTCCGTCTGACGGAGCCTGCTCGGTCTTCGTCGCGTGGCTCCGGTCTAGGCTCTTGCTCCCCATGTAGATCTGTTGTAGAACATGCTCGATCCCCGTCGTCTACACGGGGCTCCCGCCTACACCCATGCACCGCTTGTTGGTTGTACAAGGCGCTCCATCCCCATCGACGAGCCTTGGATGGTGGGGCAATAAGGGGCTCCGGGTGTCAGTGGCTCGGCCACCGTGAGGGGAAGCAGACACTGCCACCTCATGAGTTTGCATCGTGCGGTGTGCGGAGGAACCTTACTCTAGGAATGCACAGCGAATAATGTTAGTGCCAAGACTACCAACAAAAAGAAGAAAAGTCCTAAGCCGAAGACGCCACTTGTTAAGATCATGCAGGAGGGACACTTTGTATTTCTGGACAGGTTTGCCTAATAAGTTAGTACTCGTTGGTAGTGACGGATCTTGATTGCTTAGAGATCAAAGAAGAGCGGCCTTATTCTTTTTGCGCACACGCAGACTGAGACCAAGTTCGTTCCCCTCCGGAAATCCTCTGGGTTTCCACCCAAGATACGCCTTTCAAGTACTACAAATACGATCTCAGTGCCTGAACCCAGGTAATTACCGGGCTTTCAACCTTATTGAAGGCAGCATCTCAACAATTTCCTGTTTTTGATAGTTTTTTGTCCCTACACTCTTCTATTATTCTTGCCTTCCATCTGGTTCTTTGGTAAAACCCATATGTTGGTCCATCAGCTGGCTATATCAACGAACTTATGGTGCCAGCAAACAGCAACCTTGCCCTCGGGACTCAGCATGTATGCGCTCTGAGCCCATGTTTGCTTGTTTTTCTTGCATTTGTTTTTTCTCGTTTTTCTTTGTTTGTATTCCCTCTCAGTGTTTGTCTTTTTCTGTCTCCTTTTCTGTTTATCGAGTGTACATATAATACCATGGATATATCCGTTATGTTGCTGGAATGATTAGGTTGCAACTGATACGAGATGCTATAACACAGCTCGTCGATACCGTTTTCTTTTTGGACCGGTATGATACTGCTGTGGCAACCTATTCGTACCTGTTTGATTTCTGCCATCGATATGCATTTTGTTACACCTTTTTTGTAAGCACAGACAGGATTTCGGGGAAATGGCCTAATGTGAGAACATGATCACCATCGCTATCCTCATATTTATCGTTTCACCGGGTATACTTTTACAGCACGTACCGACACGTACTGAACCACCGAGCTACAGTAGGACTGAGCACAAGAAGTCAACGAGATATACAGTGTGGTAGGAGCACATAGCACATAGCATGCCAGGAGGGCGAGTTGTCAGGGCGGGTTCTAAAACGTCTATGCCGGACAATCTTGAAATATGCAAGAGCGAGTGAAAACAGAATGTCTGGAAACCTTTAGTATATACCAGTAGGATGTTAACGCTGACTGGCAGCACGTGGATTACGAGCCTGTTTTGTTGGCTTGGCGCTGCTTGAGGCATCCTTTGCGGCTGTTGGGCATGGCTGACGAAAGGTGGGGAGAGGCGGCAGATAAGATATCTAGGTATACCAAACAGACTATTAACAGAAGGGATAACTTGTCTACGCTACTCGCGCCACAAATTGCTGCAGCTGTCTAGAGGGTGCCTTCAGTTCTGCTTTTTTGTTTTGCTTCGGTTTACCCGTTCGTTCCATACGTTCTTAGTGTTAGTACGTATTCGTGTGGTAGTATTGTATGATATTTTGATGGTGTCGTGTTGTCTGCCACATCTCCTATCACAGGGGGCACGGCAGACAAAATGTTATTTTTTTCGTGCCGCCAACAAAATAAATGAGGACAATCATGTATTTTCAAATGCGCACATAAATCAGTAAGGTACTGATAGTAATGCGTAATCTCAGTTTGACCTCTTCGGTTAACAAAACCATTATTTGAAAATCGTTTGAATCAAAGTATCCAAACTCAACTATACGGTTGAGTTCAGGAATAAAGGGGGCCCAAACAAGTAAATTCTCCATTAACCGTCTTGAAACACTGCAGTTCCGTTTCGGAGACAACACTTTTACAATTTGATTGGTTTTTCCCGAACCCCGGACTGCCGTCCGTCTTAAAAGGGTAGTGCGGCATGTAATCACCAAGCGTACACCGTATATGGTAGACGGCTACAAACAAGAGAGCCTATATATGTCGTCCTCGGCGTGTCATAGTACCAAAAAGAAAGAGGTAAGGTGGATGGACTGATTAATGTGGGCGTGTATGAGCTACACTTAATTGAATATGTGTGCGGAGGACCCCCAGGTTCGACTCGACATCTATGGCAAATCCCTTTCGTATAGGGTAGCCTGTAGGACACGTCAGGTTTTGGTTTAGGATCGGTACGAACGATTCCTCGAAACGACCATCAACGATGATGGAGTGGAAGAGTGTGCGTGAGGCACGGGCCTCGCATTCCAATCTGCAGTGATTACTTGTAACGGGACAATGTCACTGCTGACGACATCTCTCCTGACGACAACGAGTAGTCCAGGCATGTGGGTGACCACAGTCGTACAATAAGATACGGATATCCACGACCTCAGTGAATGGTGGGAGCTCCACGGGACAATACCAATGCGACGGTCTGGTCGAGAACCTGGAACCCACATGTGTGAGAAAATAATATTGTACTGAGTGCTGGATTGTGTGCAAAGGTAGCGACAGCGATGTACAAAAACGAGTACTGGTACGCTGCAACCTGAAAAACTCAAAATACAAAAAGTAGCCATAAATAGCCGGAAAAAAACTGATTCACAGGCGGGAAAAAAAGTGCTTCGCACCACATACAGGTTGTGTTTTTTTGTTCATATTTCGGCCGTCAAATAGAACAGGGTAGTACCAGGTACCAGGAATATTTATAGACCCGGCATGACCGTCACAACCGATGAAACCTAAAGTATCACGCGTACCAGTACAGGCCGGTCGGGAAAAAAATATATACTTGTACTGTTTTATAGGCAGTACAGGCCGGTCGGGAAAAAATATATATACTTGTACTGTTTTATAGTTCTCGAGTAGAGAGTATATCTGCATGGTTTGATATTCGCCAGGTTAACCCACAACATACATGCGGCCAAGAACTAGTGAAAGCTGCTTCGTTCCAATGTATCGGAAACAAAAGCGCTTTGTGAAGGTAATACAGAGGGAGCATCCAGTATTTGGAACATCGTACTAATAATAGGGTCTTGCGGAAGCATTAGGGTGTGTCCGTGAATGGGTGTCTACAGTTACAATGTGCGACGTGCAGCGACGATTCTAGAACCTCATACAGCAGCACGAGAGTAGCAGTCACACAATCCTTGTGAAACGCATGTATGTACGTAACGTAGGACTTTATTTTTTGAGAATATATCACGTGTGTTTGTTAATACGCGGAGGGCCACAGCAGCAGTACACTGAGTAGTCATTTTGTGTGTATGTAAATGTTATGGAGTGTCGTCAGGATGCGCTTGCGGATAATTATACTGTAGTCTCAAAAGTAGATTGTCACGATGTGAGATATGAGATAACAACAACATAGATATGAGGTCCGGTACAGTCGACGTCATAAGGGCAGTTTTGCTTATTCTGTTATATGCGCTTGTTCAGCACGGCATACATTTTGCCACCAGTTATGACTCTTGTTCATAATCCACACACCGGGTGTTATTAGGACCTTCTGTGTGGCCATTATTCTCACCAAGAAAATAACGTTCTGGTGTTGCGTCGCAGTAGTATTAATACTGCAAAGTAGAGTATCAACTATTTAATCAGTCGAACTCACAGCTGACGTACTTAAAAAAACAATAAAACGTACCAACCGCATCTTCTTAATACCACTGTATGAAGTAGACTGATCATCAGTGGGCCGTAGGTTGGCCCTTGTACACAAATTATTCACCATACTGTACAGAACAAGCAGGTATATACTACAGGGCGTATACGAGCACGATTTTGATAACTTTGATCACGTACTCGTACCTCGAACCAGTATGTAAGTATCATTCTCTAAACTTGAAGAAGACGCTCCCGTAAGTTCGACTGTAGAAGAACCCGCTTACCTGAAGACGCACTCGGTACGCGGACGATATACCAAGCGAATACCGCCGTTTGTTGGGAATTTTACCTGGAAAACAATATGTTCGATTAGTTGAATCAAGACGGCAGTTGACGCACGAAGTGTGTGTGTGTGTTCTTCACATTAAATCGTTCTTCTATTCGCCGATATCCAACAAACCCAGTGTCCGTGCTGATTCTTCACCCTAGAAAGATTCGAGCTCTGTGGTCACAGACTACGACACAGAGATACACACCGTAATGCATTGAGTACAGTAGTAGTGCACCAAAAAAATAGCTGCACAATCTTGAGGTTATCGGAGAGGACGATACACAGTACAGGGCACGTGCAGCAATAATAGTGCAATCGAAAACAGGTAAACTGGCCCATACTGTATTCCTGGTTCGATAATGGGCGCGTTCGCAATAGTTTCAACTTTCTTCCTAGATATATTTCATGGAGCAAGTGCATATTCTACTAAAGGAAGAATAGGAAGTAAATTGTTTTGAAAGTTGGGATTTTAAGAGAGTGCAAAATATGACGCACGCTTGGTGTTCCAATAATGAAAAGGAAATAAAAACACATCCGGAAATAATTAGCATTGCGCGGAAGCCAATTGTGAAAAGTTTCCAACCTTGAGGCTAAACGTCCTTCGATATCAACAACAAACAGAAAACTTGCCCTAACATCAGTAAAACGAGACCCAAAGTTCAAAATTGCTTGCAAGTAGTTGCAGATGTCCGCCTGGCGTTCTTGATGCTAAGTAAGACTCTTGTACTGTATCCATTCGGTGTTGTGAAAACCTAATACAATATATAATTCGGTCGGTTCATCGTTTTTTCATAGATAAATCTGTCGGTTGAGGTCCGGTTGAGTTTACGGGTTATCGACAAACCGAAAACAAAAACACTGATGAAAATCCGAGAAAACCGAGAATAGAAAAGAAAGAAAAAGTCGGTGGGTTTCTTCTGTCGATTTTATTTTTAGTAAAAAATGCAACATAAGGGTTGGGGTTAGGGTTAGACCAACCGCCGGCTTTCAGTAGGGCAGTCACGAAAAACGAAAGTGAAAAACGTTAATGGTTGTGTGTCAAAGCGTACGTACAGAACGATACCCTGACTCCTACTTACCCAAGCATTCCTACCGTGGTATGGGTACTCGTTTGACGTGGGAGACTCTTACGATGTATAGTTGGTCGAGGAGGGTACACCTGTGTGCCGAAGCGGAAGACGGCTAGAGGCGACGATCACGTACTGGCGGAGCGGTGGCTACGTGAGCGGTGGCCTATCGCGGCGTTGGGTGTGATCATCGGTGCCCAGGATAATAGTGACCAGTGAGGTGAGGTGTTATTGGCATACGAGTACACTGTGTGTGTTTGTAGAAAGCCCTGACGTTCGTATCTAGTGCGTATGATACAGTTGCTGATATCTAATTCGTTTTCATCAACACTACCCAACGCAAGTCATTTTGGCAAGGTTGTTACCTGGCTGCTGCGTGAGTTCTTCTCGACAGCTGTACAACATTTACCCATATCATTATACTGTTCTCATCTCCCTGTCGGCCTCACCTTCTACGTCCATCGCCCCTCCCCCAGCCCACACTCCCGGACGCAGAGGCGCTGGGCAACGCATTGACGCCATAGTCGGGTATGTGCGGCGTGTCACCAGAGGACCACATCCATCCCCGTGCATTGCCGGAGTCGCTTGGCGAGGCATTGGCGCCGGGCAACACAAATCGGGCACGCAGGCATGCTGTGCCCGCCCTGTTTGAGGCCGCATGGAGGCGCCCTACCCCGGTGGCCGGGTGATTTCAGCGAAAGCACTACTAGCTGTGTGCGACAATCGTCCATTACGTTCTGATAGGGGAGGGGGTCACCCTGTACTGGCAGGGCACGACCAGAAGGCTGCTTACGCGCCTATGTGTCAGAGGAACCGGAGGCGAACATTCCGGTACCACATGTCGGCCCTTGCCCTGTCGAACACGAAGGTCCATCTCGTCGTTGAGACGTATGGTGTTACCGCCGACGGGCAGGGCAGGGGCGAAAGACCAAAGAAGGCTGTTCGACGAACGTCTGGTGCCGGATGTGACGGCGGGGGTCATCCACGCCTCATAGAGCTCGAAGCGCTAGGCCACGCTATGCACTTTGGTTTGACAATACTTCTTATATGCTTGGAATGGAAGGGCGGAGATTCAGAGTCGACGTTAGGTAAGTCTTCAAGCCAGTCGATACTAGTAGTGCAACACCGCTACTTACCGTCCCACCGTCGATGTTCCGACGGTTCAAATTCTCGAACCAATGCCGAATGCATGTGTGGGGTACGTGTAACTATGCCCGTGGTGTCCCCGGCGTGCCTGTGTTATTTCTCATTACAGACATGTGAACGCCTTTAACGCCTAACCGACATTCGTGATGATATCGATGTCGTGCGCCCTCTTCATGAAAGTATGCATCGGCACGTCGCGCAGAGGTAGGAGGGGAGGGGGTATACTCATTAATCATGCATGGCCAAAGTCTTATGTACATACACCTTCGCATCCCCCCAATGCCGGGAGAGAACACATCGGGGTTGCGCCGACCAGGCAGACATTGCTTGCACCAAGCGTGAAGCGCGGGGGGGCATATAATATATATATTTTATGCCAAGCATGGCCGTAGTCGTATTTCCGTGCACCCTGGCATTCTTCCTTCATATGGACGTGGCACGATGTGTGTCTACCGACCAGACAGGGATTACTTGCGACAAGCACAGAGCGCCGTGAGGTGGGGGGCGCGTCTTATACGCGTGGGATGCATCCTACCAAGCCCCGCCGAAGCATTCCTACAGTAGAGGTGCGCCCGTCTTTTTCTGAGCCCCTTCAGATGAGGAGCTCCATACCTGACCCGAACACTGACTTCAGACAAACTCGAGTTGCACCCCGATTAGTTGTCCTATGGCCCCAGTAAACCAACAAGTTATTAGTCCGAACAAGATCGGCATTCACACGATTTTGGGTTGAAAAGCCCCGTCATTCAGGAAATAGGATAGCGGAAATGTGCTACCTCTATCGTAGAACGCGTGTGACTTTGGGGCGTACTTGGATATGGATGACAACTTCGAATACACCAATTATTGTCCTGTTGTGGCCTCTTCCAGAAACAGCAATGGGTGTACCATACATTTTCACCTTACAGGTGGACAATGCTTGCACCTGTCGGGGGTAATTCAGGGCGCAGGGGGGTGGGGGCTGGGGGAGGGTGGCAGATGGAGATGCCGTTGAAGACGTATTACAGCAAGGTTGGCTTTGAATCCCCTGCCGTGTTTGAGGCGTTTTTAAACGTAGAAAAGGGGATTCTCCGACGTGCCCTCTCCATTCGCCATCAGGGGGGTGGAATTGTCTGACAACGTCCCTGCCCCTTCCACAGTATGCGAAGCCGTAGGTGCGTTGGAGGTACTCAGTGAGACGCGTTTGGCGCGGGGACACCGAATGCCCATTAAGGCGGGCATTTAAAAGAGCCCGCGCGGCCATACAAGTGTGAACAGCGCGCCGATCTTTCGCTTGCTCGTTGACAGTGGCACAACCACGGCGGTAACACCTTTCCTTGCCGAACAAAAAACACGCCGAAAGTGAGATAGCAGTCTCACGTCAGACATCAATGCCGCGGGAGTGTATATTGCTGAACAATGTCGACACTAGGACAGCCCTCTTTCAAATACAACGTCGACCAACGCGTAACACACACGCTCGATTGTTCGCATGGCGACCAGGGTGTGCTCGGTGGCGACACAGCAGATGCCGTTCCCTTACCCGTACGTCATTAAACAATGACCGGAAGAAGGCTTGTTCGCGGGGTTGCAATTCTCGTGGTTGACGCCGGAAATCTTACTGCCAAATGTGTTTCGGGTTTCTCAGGCCTCATGCAGCATTGTGTCACGTACAGCTCTAGCAATCAAGAGCAAGAATTGAAGCAGTATTCCAACAAGCGCTCAAAAGTAAGGACATTATGATCTAATCCTTCGCTACAAGCATTTGACTTTTTCTGCAACGACACAACGGCATCTCAATCCGTTTCGCCGCTTCTCTCGATACCCAAAGTGCCCAACGTTGTCGGAGTCGCTGGCCAGACGTTGCGTGAGGACGTCCTTGTTGCAAATGCGGTTATGGTCGCATTGATAATTTATCACCGATACACGATCAGCACGGGTAGGAGCATACTGCGGGTAAGTCGTCACTGTTTGCAACTTAATCGTGCCTACTCGTTAGCCAACGTTCAGGCGATTCTGTAAGCGCAGAGTTGCTGAAATCAACCTGGTAAAGCTCTTTCAAGCAACGATATATATAGGGCGCTGACAGGTCGGTCTCCTGTCCGTTTGATCTCTATAGCGAAATATCCCTTGACGGAAGCAAATACAAGCTTCCACGGAAGCCGTGGAAGCTTCTAAAATCTCCCATGTGTGCATGAATGTCTTGGGAACGTCCACAAGCTTGCATGGAAGCTTTGGAAGTCGTATAAACTTAAATGGGACTCGTGGAACTCTCCATGGAAAAAGTAGGAACTTCCATGCAATTCGTCAACGCTTCCATGGAAGTAGTGGAAGCTTGCTCCCATGGAAGTCGCAGGACGTTACTGGAACAGAATCGTTCGCTACGTTCATGGAGTCCATGGAATCTTCCACGAAATCGATGGAAGCTTCCACGACGTCCATGAACGTAGGGCATTGAACGTTCAATGGTAATGATTGCTGGAGATTCCTCGGAAACATCGCGACCTTCCAGGAACCTGCATTCGTGTAAGTACTCACGACTACCCGTGGAAGCTTCTGCAACGCCCGTGGAAGCTTCCATGAAATAATCCACGGACGTGCTCGATGGCCATGGAAGCGGTGACCATGACGTCCATGAACGTAGGCCATTGAATTTTCAATGATTACTGGAGATGCCTTGGAAGCAGCGCGACCCTCCAGGAAGTTGTACATGTGGAAGTGCTTACGACTTCCCGTGGACGCCTCTACAACGTTCGTGGAAGCTTCCATGAAATAGTGGACGGACGTACTCGGAGGCTTCCATGGAAGCTTCCACCACTTCCCCGGAGGCTTCCATGGCTTCTATGCAAGCGGGTTCAATCTTCCATGAAAGTAGTGGAAGCTTCCATGAAAGCGGTGGAAGATTTCATGAACTTTTCCCCCTACTTTCGTTGTAATAGTCCAATAATGCAGGGGACCATGTCAATGTCGGTCATTATCTTGGAGCCCCTACGCGGGTTGTTCGCAGGCCGGAATTACATATTCGTCGCCTGTTATCCGCCTGCACAAGGCCCGCCGAGATGGGCAACCCAGTGTCGTCTAGTCGAACGACGTGTACGCGCAAACAGGAACCCGGCGATTCCAGCTGAGGGAGGGATTCGGCCGTTTGTTTTCAAGAGGCAGGTGCAACTTACAGGTCTGGAAATCGCCAGACGTCGCACGCGAAGAGGCAAAGCCCCCCCGCGAGCGGCGTTAAAGATGTATTGTTTTTTACATCGGACAGTCTCCCCGAAGACGAACACCGACAGGAACACCAAGGTTTGTAAGCCTTCGATGCAGCGTGTCTGTTGAGGCTATCATCATCTGCGCGTGGTATAGCGAGACCGATGTTAAGGTGACGGGAGAATACAACTAGTGTGTGAAGAACAAGGCTACGCTGAAGTAGGCGTTTTTGAGCACGGACGCGGTTTTCGTGAAAACGTGAGCGCTGGGCAAGAAATGAATCGGTGTGGCGATTACTGTTTGTATAACGTTTTGAACCGAAATCGCATTTTGTTCCAGCAGAGGGTATGTTGGTTTCACGTAAATTATCAAAACCGAAACACCCATGTCGGTCACAAGTTTTCGCTCACCCACAGTTCAATATATTACTATCGGTCATAGGTTTTTGTAAACTGAGTGTTCGATGTAGTGATCGTTGTTGAGGACATTCCACACGGAGAGTTTGTCGACATAGCATCCCCACAGCCCGACTGCCTTGCTCCCCACCGACTCATCCAACGGTAGGGGTTTCAAACTCTGACTCAATATTTTATGATTGCTTGAACTCCTCAAGTGAGCAACTACAGGTTATTATGGCAAGTTTACGACTCTTCTTCGAAGTACTTGATTTGGGATTAGCGCGTAAAACTCCTGGTCAGGTTGGCCGTACCAACACTTTCAAAGTCACGTTTGATAGACTTTTCGAGCTTCCTATGTTGGAAGCTCATACAATCAGGGACCGCCATTACCGTGGCAGTTGCTCCCCCGTTTGCTTGGCTTGAAAAAACGTTCGGTTAAATGATAAAGCATCATGGCGAAGTGATCACCCCCCCGCCCCCCTCCCCTCCGCGGTTAGTATCTCTTTCTTTGTGGTGGAATTCAGGATGTAGTCAGACGGCGAAACGAAAGACTGCAGGTAAATCCGACCCCTCTCTCTTCATTTGTTTCTCTAGTTTCTATGTATTGTGCAGGGGAGTGTTGAGCGCCCAAAGCAAATGTACTGCCGTCCCATCCGTTTGTTGTTCTGGCAGTGCTCGACGCTTTCGTTGGGGGGACTATGCGGAAAACCATTCGATGAATGTACCAAACGGTCACCACCGTAGTCGTTGCAGCTCAAGAAACGTTCTTCGATATCTGGCCTACGGCTGTCGATTTACGACCAATGCCACGCACGGTGGGGGAAACACAACAGTGGTGGCCTCAGGTTCTCATTTGGGGAGCTCAGTACTTACCCAAAACGTGACAATGATAATCCTGTATGAGCACCTCTTTAAACGTTCCGATAGCTTCCGTGGCAAGGGATTTTGTGACGATGTAAAAATCTCAGTGACTCGCCGAGCCTGTGAGTTTGAGACACCTGTACGAGCACCCATATGAACGTTCCAATGCATTTGGAGGCCAGGTACGCGGCCAAACGAAGCTTAAAGCGTCCATGGGACGCATGCTGTTCGTTGATACATGTTATTTCAACAGCCTTGCCAGCCAAATGGGTTTGGGGCGTGGGTTCTCCCCTACCTTGCCATATACTCGTGGAAGGCTACTGATTTGTATATACCCTGTGTCCCCCAATCAAGGAATCACCCAGCACCTTGATCAGGCACCTTTTACTGTCCGATCAATGTTTATCGACCGATAGCATGACTGCCGGAGCTGGGGCTACAACATTAGACTGCGAGTGTCCCCTGAAGACGACAAGTGAGCGACCCAGCGGTAGCGGGGCGGGGGGTGGAACTCGAGACCCCCTCAGCACCCAGGGTACCGAAAGCTCCGAAACTGCGAGGGCAAGCTTTAGCGGCTGAAACCGCGGCGCACGAACCACATAGGCGCCAACGTAAGGGCAACAAGACCCTAAATAGCAAACGGGAGTCGTGCATGAGACAGCGTGGTGATTATAGCACTCAGATTGTTGCCAATGAGAGGAAAAAGCTGCGACGGTCAAACCCCTCCCCTCGAGATGCTGGCGCGGGATGGTTCAAAAGCAGAAACTATGTGGGAGCTGCATAAAAGGTAGAGGGAATCGGCCCCGTCACCTAGTACGCCAAGCGAGAGGCGTTCAAAGGGAACATCACTATCACGACACTCACCAATCTTGCTACGGATCGCGATATCGGGGGGGAAAGACTGTATCCACCCGTGATAGTGCCAGGCTGGCACAAAGGGCGTGACAACCAGATCTCAGTACCAAGGGCCCATAGACGCACGCGCGGAGACTGCGCCAAGACGATTCCGTACACTGGCACGTCACGGGTGGGGCCCAGGTACCACGACGGGACGACGTTGTCACACTTTGAAACCTAGTGCGCCACGAGGGAGGCGCTTACGTTACGTCGAAAGAGTCAGAACACATCGGACGCCGTTCGAAAGAGGCAAAGAGTGTGGCCAAAGGGCCCTACCACCCAGTATAGTGACAAACAAGAGAAGCGGCAGTGGCCATATCCCCCCCCCATCCTCCATCGAAAAACGACGCCGGCGGTGCGGAGCTTACACCGTTGCGCCGTAACCCTGACATGGGATGGTGCCAGAAGGAAAAGGTAGAGGCCGGGGCGGAACGACCTCGCAATTCTACTCACTGAAAGGGAGGTACAAAATGACTGTTGAAAGACGCCTGTTACGTTTCTGAGACTCCTCCTTTGAAGAGGTTTATACCATGAATGATTTTGTACTAGCACGAAGTAGACATAATACTTGTTTCGAGAAACGCTAGTAAAACCTATATTATATCACGAAATTACAGTAAAACAACTACTTAGTGGTCTTCCAACGATAATGGGTAAAAGTGGCTATTAATAGTTATTCAGGAATATGTTGGCATAAATTTTTCACGGAGTGTTAGAGTGAAACAGCATTAAGGCAATGTTGGCATTCCGGGAATAAGGCCATATATAAATGCAGGACCTAGCGTAGAACGCGTCCAGCGCAGGGGATGCGGAGCCCAAAGGCAGTGGCCGCACCACCCAGCTACCCAGAACGCCGAGAGCGAGGCGTACTGGAGTCGGCGTTTATGACCCAGACACTAGCAATGCGGACAGGAAGCGGCAGGGGTGGGGGTCGGAAGAGCCCATATAAACTAGGGGGTGAGGCAACCAAAAACTCGGAAGAAGATCTTGCCACCCAGAACACCTGCTGTAAAGTACAAACGACGGACCAGAAGGATCGCGATATCCACGACACCGACGGGGAGGCGTCAACTCGTCGACGGTAAAGCCTTGCGGTCGGGAACGCCCAACGAGAGATACAGAGGCCCCAGCTGGATGACCCTTCGACCGAGCGCGCACGGCGTGAGGCGCGAATACGTGGGTGGGAAGGCCAAGAGATCCACGATGCCTAGAGTATGTTGGAAAGGAGGCGGCGGGACCACCCCTGCACTCTTTTATTGACAGGGAGTCACGGAGGAGGCGTCAGGAATACCCCGCCACCAGGAAGACTAAAACGAATCGAAGTTATGAACCCCTGGACGGGTGCGCAACGGAAGCAAAGGGAGGACCCCGACACGCAAGACACCGAGTGAAACAGGCAAAAGAGTTGGACGATCTACGCTGGCAGCTAGGATGCCGTACGGTGGGCGCAGAAGCCGCGGGAGGCGAAAACCTGCTTCTGGACCCGTTCCCATATGTTGGGCTACTCTCAACACCGCAAAAACGCGCAGTTCACAACCAACGGATAGCTTGTCACAACGTTCCCGCCGTCAGGTAAATATTGAAGGGATGGTGAACACAGAGACAGCCTTTGTTGCCAGACCATGTGTACCAAGGTGATCCTGGCAGATCGGTTGGCAGTATCTGAATTGTTCACCTCAGCGATCGTCAGCAGGCTCATTTTTTGCAGAATGTAAGTTGCCACTTCCAATGCCCATAGGAGTGATATGATTATATGATAGGAAAAAAAACGATATAGAACTTTCATCGACGCACCACGATAAGCAACGGTGCGTGTGTTGGCAGTGGGGGGCAGAGCCGCGGCTGGAATAGATGGTGTCGGCATATGTATAGTTTTAGAGTGTATGTGGTCGTGTGTGCTCTATCGTCTAGAACACCGACTGCGATTGTAAATCAAGCGCCCAAAACAGCTATTTCGGGTTTCTTTGCAAACGCACGAGACAAGGCACCATGGCATGTTAGAGACTTCGGAAGTGCACCACATCCAGAAGAAACCTCGACACCACGATGCCTACGTTAGCGGTAAATTCGTAAACGAATGTATTTGTTCGCGACATGCAAACAAACATATGTCGCGATAACATATAGCATGGGTCTCCATGACGACGAGGATACGAAGACGGGGGGGGGCGATCATTCCCTGCAGATCCAGATCCGAAGCGACTCTAAGAGATCCCATTTCCTGTTCACCTCTCAGCAACGCGCTCTCCACATATGTTGCCATGCCTACATGGCAAGAGTTCAAATATGTGTTTTCATGGTTGCTAACACGTCAAGCGCAGTACGTGGCCCGCGGGCAAGCTACGTCAACACACCTTGAAAAGTGGCTGAGAGCACAGTGACACCACCCGCGTCGTCACACGCCAACTGCAGCACCACATATGCCCAACATATTCAGCGACAACGCACCCGTTATCTATTTCAGCTGTCAGGAAACAAATTGCGTCATGCAGCAGTGTGAATACGTCGATACTGCAGGGACCCACAGTTCCCAATACTAAACGACAGGGAGTCTGCCGCGTAATGGGGTCTTCCATGTCCTGAACATCACGAATACTGCTCCCCACACACATGGCAGGCGACTACATCATGCGCGTGTCCATAATTATGGACTAAAAATGTTGCGACATGCGAATACAACGTATATTGTTTGAAAGTGGCCGTCACCCTGTTTACCGCGAAGCATAGGGCGTCCAGACGCGGGCCCTCCTATCCCCCCGCTAACTACGAGTGCCGATTGAGTCTCAAACGGGACATCGTTTGTGTGAAATCCCAATACACACAAAACACTAAAATACTGACACGCGGAGAATCCGTTCAATCCCAGATACCATCGTAGCCTTAACGGGGTTAATATCATGCTAATACCGCGATCTTGCGCGTACATTGCTCTCCCCTCATCTACCCCATCACAAGGGTGAAGAACACGTGCCTGAAATACGTTATAAAAAGTGAAATGAAGGCACCCTACAGGTGTGCCCATACAGCATGAATTTTCGAATTAGTCCTTTTCAGGCTTCGGAGTATATTTTACGCTTGGGAGTCTCTCGCTAAACCTGTGCCCTGATTGCATTGGCTCTGTAGCCATGTCTGCTACTTGAAGAAGTATAGTATCACCACCGGATCGTAGGGACAAGCAACACTGGATGTGGGAGGGAGGGACACGTTGACCTGCCACCGTAAGGGTTCAAGTCTAACTCCCGCGTCTGTCATCGCTAACCCAAACGCCCTTCTAGACTCCTCGCCCTCCCCGGAGCACAATCAAACCGAAACTATATATATGAATTTCAGTGAAGCAACGCATCAACCGCGTAATTACTGAAGGACACATGCGAGATCGCCTGGGCTGAGAACAGGGGGTGAAACTTCGTCTGGTTCATCCCGTACACTTGCAACTGATCACTGCTTGTGTGTAAGGGCAAAGTCTGTGTCGAAGGAGCCGGACACGCGGTAGTTGTGAACAATCCCCAGTTCCCAACACTAAACGACAGAGAATCTGCCGCGTAATGGGGTCTTCCATGTCCTAAATATCACGAATACTGCTCCCCACACAAATGGCAGGCGACTACATAATGCGCGTGTCCATAATTATTGGAGCAAAGATGTTGGGACACGCGAATACAACGTCTATTGTTTGAAAGCGGCCGTCACCCTGTTCACAGCGAAGCATAGGGCGTCCATAAAACGAACGACTGAATTCTGTATACAGCGTGCAGACGCGGGCCCTCCTATCCCCCCGCTAACTTCGAGTGCCGATTGAGTATCAAACGGGACATCGTTTGTATGAAATCCCAAAACATGTAAACCACTAAAATACTGACACGCGGAGAATCCGTGTAATCCCAGATACCATCGTAGCCTTAACGGGCTTAATATCATGCTAATACCGCGATCTTGCGCGTACATTGCTCTCCCATCAAGGGTAAAGCACACGTGCCTGAAATACATTAATAAACGTGAAATGAAGGCATCCTACAGGTGTGCCCATACAATATGAATTTTCGAATTAGTCCTTTTCAGGCTTCGGAGTATCATTTACGCTTGGGAGTCTCTCGCTAAACCCGTGGGCTGATTGCATCGGCTCTGCAGCCACGTCTGCTACTTGAAGTAGTATAGTATTACCACTGGATCGCAGGGTTACAAGCAACACTGGATGTGGGAGGGAGCGACACCTTGGCCCGCCACCGTAACGGTTCAAGTCTAACACCGCGTCTGTCATCGCTAACCCAAACGCCCTTCTAGACTCCTCACCCTCCCCGGGCATAAAGCGAAATCAAGCCGAAAAGCTATATATGAATTACAGTGAAGGCGTACAGGCCGTCCGACAACTCATCAACCGCGTAATTACTGAAGGAGACATGCGAGATCGCATGGGCTGGGAACAGGGGGTGAAACGTCGTCTGGTTCATCCCGTACACTTGCAACTTCTCAGTGCTTGTGGAAAAGGGCGAAGTCCGTGCCGAGGGGGCCGGACACGCGGTAGTCTTCAACTGTCCCACGGAACGCTTCATATCCTTCCATGATGGGGCGGCCGTCCTTGCCAAGCACCGGGCGGGCGGTCTCACCCAGAATTCCGGAAAGCGATTGGCTCTCGAGAGACAGGCCGTCTAACCCCACGTCCATCTGCCAGAACTCCATGTCGGGAAGGACACGTCCATCCCAGTCTAGCTCACCGCCGCCTTGGTAGTTTGTGCCCACGTTGAGGCGCACGGTGGCAGAGGAAGTAACGACCTTGAAGATGGCATGGTTGGATTGCACTTGATCGAGACCGTGCTGTGCGATGTATTCCCTGCACCAGCCGGGGGCTGCCATGTGATCGAAACGTAGGATCCAGTCTTCGAAGCGTTCTTCCACGGCCAACACCCGCTTGCCCTGCAGCATTTCGTCGTACATACGAGCCCATATCCTGTCGCCGCCAAACTGCCGGCACTCGACTGGCAGATTGGATGCCGACACAGTAATACCATCTACCACGTACTCGTCTCTGGAGAACCGAAGAAGACCGTCTACCTCCTCCCCGTCAACGATAGCACGAAGTCCACCGTTCGCAAGGCAGGGCGACATCCCGCTTGGGCAGTCGTTGGTCTTGACATCGTACGGATTCTGTACCTCGATTACAAGAGAGTGTCCCTCAGAGATGATGCTGAGGCCCGTGATTAGCTGGCGGTCGGGGAAGTCCTCAGGCAGAGGGGCGGTGAGTCGGACATTGACACGAAGATCGGGGTCGGCATCCGTGATCATGCAATACCAGCCGCCGTCGACACCTGACCAATCGATCTTTTGGCCCCGTAGGCCTTCCATATGGGGGTCGCCGCAAACGTTAGTTCCAGTTTCACACCCTGCGGTATAGGCGTTTGAGTCGGGGACAAAGGGCATGATCCGAACGATGCAAACATTCAATTTGCTACATCATCGAGCAGTCCAACTGCACGAATTTTCGAAACTGATATTATCTGACCTAAATAATTTGGGTGTGGTGTCAAGGTGCGGGGCAACCATGCACGCCTTAGAGAACATGTCCTTTCTCCTGGGAACGCTCTGTGATGTCTCGGGTGGGAAACAATAGCATCCCTGTCCGTATCTCGATACCCGACTGTGTGTGCTTATTTGGAGATATTGGTACTTCGTTGGGTGGCACGGGCGTAAAAAAATTATATATATACAACCTACCGTAGCTAAAATAAGGCCGACACGAGGCGTTTTCCGTATATTTTGAAAACTAATTCCGGAACAAGTTCCTGGTCGAAGGGAAGGAGGCGCTCTCTAGCATTATCTAACATTGTTCTTATGAGCACAAGTTGTGAATCGGCATAGTCCAACATTCCAGTTTTCTCGTACCTGTAGGAGTAGGTGCAGGTACCGGTTCGGCTGGTTCAGTGAGAAAAACAAAACGGCCGTCGGGTGCAAGGGGAAAGTGTCAAGTGCAATATCGCAGCGTCAATGGTAGCAAAAACATTAACATATCTCCAGCTACGTGGCGGGTTTGGATAGCTTGGCGAACAAAGGGTACTTCAACGAATCCCTCTGTTAATCACTTCTGCTCTTTGTCAACCCCCCGCGCAGGAAACATTTCCCCTTGTATGATATACCCCAAGCACTTTTCAGGCACAAACAGTAGGCAGAAGGCGATGTGGCGATAATCGTGAGAACGTTCTCCGGACCCGTGCTGCAATCATAGGTTCCGGACCCACTCGACGTTGACCATCAATCAGGCACCGCCGCAGACGAACTTGCCTTGTTGGGGTGGAGGCTTTACTGTAACTAGCTCAGGCTGCAGGCATATACTCTGTTGAGAGCGGCTGGCGTCCTTGCGGTCTAGAGCGGCTAATACTAAAACCCAGCTTGCACCGCCAGCGTCGCCGTGGTACGGTATGGATGCGGTTACGAACTTGTTACCACAATCAACCATAACAACTCGAGGAAGCTTATTCTTCGCCCCTGCTGCTCACTATCAATCGTGTACAATACCGGCTTAGATCCCATCGCATCTTCGTGTTTGTTTTAAGTATTGCTCTTTGAGCGTGGCATCGTTTATCGCGCAGCGAGCATACCACGACGAACAGACCAGCGAGTACGGCGGCGATGGAAGGCGTATTAAAACGCATGTTACTGCGTGTGTTTGCACGTGGTGTACGTACAACAAATGGTATGAGCGAATTATTCACTACTTTTGTCGTGCCTGATGAACCCCACCCCAACAACGGGTGCGCGTGCCTGCAGACAGAGCGAACCAAGTCTACGGCACTCCAGTACCTCCAACATTGTTGTACCCCAGCTACTGGGTCTCATTCAATATAATTACTCAGTCTCATAGAACATAATGACACGGTAATTTGTTTCTCCTTGATGTTACGCCTATCCTCCGTTCAACGCAGACGTTGACAATAGACAGAACCACTTCGCCATAATAGCGCGGAGTAGGGTGCTTGGTGTAGGAGTATGCCAGCGAAACCTTTTAAATACATTGCCATCACTACTCCGAACGTAATTATAAACGAATACTCATATAGTTCTGACACGTAAATAGCACGACCACCGTGGTATTCACACAAGGCAGCCTCCTATTCGCCGTAGGCTGTGCGCGTTGAAAGTATATATAAGCAAAAAAATGAACAACCGTCGCAATTGAACATCTAGCGGTACGCACCACAAAACAACTGTATTACGGCGACCGCAGCGAACTCGGGATAGCCCGCGGGAACCTCTACTCTGCGATTTAGCGCAAGCTTGTCCGTGTAAGTGGCCGCCGTGGTGGTTGATGAAGGTTATCTACAGAATGCACGTTTACTGCTGCCTCCGACTCGATGTAGGGCACCAGACGAAAATAATTGCAGGCAGAAAAAATGGTGATGGAAGCTACATTGGAAAGCACCCCACTTCTGTTTTCGGCGGCTCATAACATATGGGTCTCATATCTATGTGTACAACAGTAGTACGCTTAACCAATCAAAACACTACATGGACTACGAAGGTATTGGGAATGTGGTGGGTTAACCTTCTGTTGAGTGTCTCCGCCAGTAATGTAGTTGTTGGGCCAAACGCACTACATGGTTCCCCCGTGGCCTATTCCATATCAGGTACGTCGCAGTATGTGCAAACAAAATAATCGTATATATTAGCAATCGATACTTCTGCAAGGGATTGCACCTCACCTGCACAACAACTGCCGTCTTCGCACAACCCAACCATGCAGTCGCACCCGTCCAACGTGTTGCATTCATTGTCCGCGGGAATTGTGCCTTTCGCTGCGAAGAGAAACGAAAGCAGGGTGGTCTGTGTATAACGCTGTGACTATTCTTGTCAGAGCCAACAGGGCGAAAACGTCGTTGCTGGTTGAAATCCACCTCATTTTTCACTCGGAGGGACAGCAAACCATATGCTATACTACTACATCAATGAATTATTACACATTCGCATAGTGCAATATCTCACGACAGAATACCGCGATGGATTTGGCACCAGCAACGGGCTTCGGGGTACCACCATACTATAAAAGCATCGGGCATGACAATTATTGCCAACGGTACGAGTGTTCCGTTCGACGCGTGGCTCCAAGTGTTTTAGGGTCTTCTCTTTTACTTACGAACACATACTGGGTTGTCGAGCTCGGTCGCACAGCATCCCGACTCGCAGTCAGTGCCCTCATCGCACACTGTTGCACACACAGCAGAACGCGGTTTCAGAGACGAAGACAACGAGAGTACGCAGACCAAACAGGAAGTCGGTGGATGTCAGTGAAAGTTCCTTCTGCTAGGGTCGTCTTGACAATGAGCCAGACAACGTTTAGAGGCCATGCGTTGGGAAACGAAAGTACCTGGTGTAGGTTCTAAGGGTGGAGCATTGTAGTACGAGTATACATTGCGTGTTAAGGTTAGAGAGAGGATGTAAACATCTACACGGAGCCAAATCTCCTGTGCACCCCAATTCTGACACATGGCCAACTGAATGTCTGCTGGTGCGATAATTCCATGAGACGAGGGACTCTACACTACCCTCGCCGTGCGGTTGGGTGGGTTGATACTTGCAGAGAGTGGTTTATAATTTACTTCACCTCAGTGTGTCTTGAATCCATCTTTGTTGCTACGGCGTGTACACAGTTACCGGGAAACGACAAACACAAAAAAGTAAAAGATACCTGATACAAATATCAAACAAAATGACCACGGTACTACGGTAGTACTGTACATTGGGGGTAGTTGGGTAGGAGGGCTTGCCCCCGTTGATATCATCTAATATAAGGCTTGGCCTCACTCTGTTTGCAATCGTATTCGTGTGCGTATGTGTTCATTCGTCGCTTCATTGGTTGCCAACATTTTCTTACCAGGTACAGTATTATCAATTACGCTTTTCTCCCAAACCAGTAAAGATTGAACACCGCCTTTCACGACAAACATTGCCGACGTGTCTATAAACCACCACTGCGTGCAGCAGCTCAAGCACGGGTTCGAACATGTGGGGACACGACTGTTCGCATTGGGCCTGGATCCACCTTCGTGTTTCTCGCTATTGGGTTGCGTCAGACATCGTACAGCTGCTACATACGCAGGACAGGACGAAGGTAGGAGACGCAGGACCGTAGTAGCATACACTTCAAGCACGGTAGTTTTCGCACACCCCGCAATGTGTATATGTAAGGTAACTGTGCCCCTAAAGAACGTTGCAGAAGGGGCTGATACGAAACGTACCAAGCAAATGAACAGTATATACAGCAGATACAGTAGCTATAGCCTGTTCAGGGTACCCAACAGCATGACGCTTAGGATCCATCGTAGTTTGGGTAGTTCCTTACTGGCTTGGGATTCTGGTACAGTGGGATAGTGGGATATCGAGACAATATGCGATTAGCTCGATGTCACCGATATTTAGCTCCTCCTGAGACCGAGTCACCTCAACAGATCCCCTTCGAGTGTAATACAAGTAATACTCTGTGCTACTGCTGTTTTGAGTCGTCACTGCGCGATGCCGAGGCTGCTGCGTATAAACCTTCAGAGATACATCAATGCAGTCGTTGTCGTACCTGTTTCTGAAGGTGTAGGTGCGGGGGCACCTGTAATTTGAAGAAAACAAACACCCGGCGAGCACGACAAGGACGTCTTTTCAGGAGCGGTTAGGAACACGTACGTACGTAACTGTTCATGTGTGCATAGGTGTTTCCAGTAGACTGAGGAAAGACTAAGGCCGCGCGGCAGGTCCGCGCCTTGAACAGTTGCGTGGCATGAAAGGGAACGTTCGTCGTGGATTTTGATACACATTACCTGGAATATATTACACTAATTCTAGGTGGCGATGATACTACTACGAGACCTCTCTCGGACTGCAGACCAGCGCCAAACAAAGATAGCAACGAGCATATAGTATTTACCTCTCACTCTAGACGGGTACAAAACAGTGCCCAAGGAATTTCCCATATTCCTAAGAAGAAAGCCAACATTGCTGGAGTAATCATTTCTATGGCATATTTAGCATGGAAACATCAGAGACAACAAGACCAGTTCTCACACACTACGAGCGTGGGTGTGTACACATTACGCCAACCCACTACGCTGCTACGCTATACGAGTTGCTATTTCTTGCACCGAAACAGTATACCACTCGGTCCAATTCCATAGGGACCGTTGGGACATTCCCGTTGGCATCTTGGAGAACAAAGGAACCATCTGGATTTTGTACTTCTTGCGATGCGCCAGCGCTCTAGAGCAACCCAACGAACGTCCAGAATGATCCTTTAATGATCTTCGTCCAGTCTCAATAAAGCAAGGACTCTCGGAGCCGGACTCGCGTTTGCTGTCATTCAAAGTCCTTCCGTGTATTTTGAAATATTTGTTTACGTTGAATTGGAAATTTCCTCCATAATCCAAACTATCAACACCAAAAGTCAATACCAAAAAACTGCTGCGATCACCACTGGTCATCTACAATGTTCAGTTCTTCTTTATCGAAGCGAGTTTGAGGTCGCCCAGCAATTTTTCTGAGCGCGGTCAAAGCTTGCGCTATTCTGTCTATTGCGATGCCCATTTTGACTGCAGGAATCTCGTTTTTTTTGTTCTTGGAAAAGTTCAGAAATCGAGAATCGAACGAAAAACGATAAAACCCTGGGGATTTCATGTATATTTTTCCTCTGCGCAACCTCCACTATGCTCGATTATACTTACATGAAACAATCGATATCAATGGCTCGCGGGACGTAACCTGCGTGGTCTGAAACACAATAAGAAATGGTCACTAGAGTATGGAACAAACCCCACGGTTCCTATAGAAGGGGAGTCATACCTGTTACGCAGAGGAGATTAGTGCACAGACCAATCTCGCAGTCGCACCCGTCTTGCGTTTGACAGGCAGCTCCTGGCTGCAGCAATCCTTTTTCTGTCGGATTGAATCATTCAAGGGGTCAAGAGATGCCTCACCGAATAACAACAGAGAGTACGTAGGCGAAACCCGTACAATCATGAATGGTTGCAACGGGATATATTTATCTGGTACTGCAACTGCGGTGCCTGTGGTGTGGTCAGCGATTAAAGTAAGTGCATTCCACAAGTCTAAAGATCCGGTGACACGAGATACAAGTCGACACCTCTGTATGGTCCCATTTGAGGTCTTCGGCAGAGTTTCTAGTTGTGGGTCAACCCCGGTTCGACTGCGTGTACAGTGGCATCAGCGGACTATGGTTTCGACTGCTACGGGTAAGTGTGCATTCTTGAATTTGACGTAGTGTGTTTGTATCCTTACCAAATTCTCACGAGGGGTTGCACTGTAGATACATTGGATCTAGCGAGAATATTTGCATGGCAACCAGGCCGGTTTGAGTACTTGCATCGAACAGCTTTAGTTCAACGTTAGTTCCAAACAATGTTCGTAAGGTTACTGAAATACATCCGCGTTGTGCTTGGTTTCTCACTTCTGGACCAAGCTTCATCATTGCATGGAACACTCAACACCCGTTGCTGCTGCTGTACTTCGGGTGGCTCCCAAGCTGTTTCGTTGAGAGCCGTAGTGTTCTGCAATGCCATCGGCAAGTTATGTAGACTAAGGTCGATGGAGTCAGATATTCGGCTCAGGATGGGGTGCAGTATCCACCATTTCCACTCTGGCATATAGTATTGTATTCTTAAATGCAGTGTTCGCTCTCACACGGTAGGTCAACGTACATACCTAGGCACACTGGAGTCGTCATCTGGGATCCGCAGCACCCCACTATGCAGTCGGTGTCAACGGAACATTGCTCCCCTACTGCTCGACAAGTACGGTTCGCGGAAATCGAAAGGGACAAGGGTGCATTGTTAAAGAACGAGCGGAAGTCAGTGTGCTGAGTATGTAACGCGGAATAAAACGGTGGAAGTCGTTACTGTAGGAGAGCAAGAATTATAAAATATATCTACTGCCAAAATATCTAACAGCATCGCTGAGCGTTCCCCTCGCACCCTTTCATCAGAGCTTCAAGGCCGTGCCTAGACAGCTGGCACCAGATACCCGCATGTTGATGCTGTTGGCTTCGCAAACGTTTCGTCTGGGGTTGTTCAACAAGGGCAGTGATCGGTCGCGAGGATGCGGTTGCCGCTTGTATAGCGATGCAGTGGTCGCTAGTACGGACGACTACGGAGGCGTTCTACAACAGGGGTTCACCCTGGTTTGTCTGATGCTCCTCACTTGAGGAGCTCCACACCTCACCCGAAAACTGACTTAATCAAATATCAAATTGCATCCCGATGAATAATCTCTTGGCCCAAGCACGCAACTATGTAATTATTGGAAATAAGATTGGCATCCGGACGATTTTGGGTTAAGGAGCCCATTTATCATAGTCGTTTAGCCGAAGTGTGCTATATCTATCGTAAAACGTGTCTACGGCAGATACAAGCAGTTAAGGTCCGGCTACTCAACGTCGCTACCAGGTGGGTTGCAGGGCTGGGGGGGCACGGCGACTCTTACATTGTACGCGTACCGCAACTGTCCCTACCGTTTACCTGGCAAATCAAAGGGCGATTCGCGCAATATGTCTCCTGCCGTGCAGGTGTAAAACCGCGCCCACACGTGAGCACGCGACCTTGTATGTGTCTTGAGATCACAGCTGGCGTGTCCAAAATTATTGAATGTAGCCGCACCCCCAAAAAATGTAGCCGCTCCCGCCGCATATTGTCCGCGCACAGAATTGAGAATCCATTAGTTGCAAAACCCGTCGAAAATTCCCAACTCACCCTTGTTTTGTGCATAGATGGGGAACGCCAGGACGAGGGCGGCACCCGCAAACATGGCGTAATCGGCCATACGCATCTTGGAGACCTATCGACGGAGTAAACACCGTTGAACAAGTTAGGCGATGAAAAGATGAGAGAACGTTGCAAGACAATACGCCGCCTGGTGAAAAAACGAAATCATTGTACGACTTCGAAAGTGATCGCTTCGAAGAAATGATAGGGTGAACAAGCTCTGTAACGTCTCACGTCGTGTTCTGGTTTGCTGTGCTACTGGCTTGATTGCCGCGACAAACGCATAAAATAATCATCAGCTGCAACAATTTAGGTATAGAAAGGGTCGCCAAATATCAGGCGCCTACAATGAGCAGCAACCAATAACGGCAGCAGTAGCGACGACACGGATACACGTAATTCGTCAGGAAGACTGCCCTCCTTCGCATGCCATGCAACTTTGTTGACCCACTAATATCGGTCCCCGTTGACTCCAATATGGCCCCCGAGAATCAGGCTAGCCTGGACCAACTAGGGGCTTGCCGCACACGGCACGCGAACGAGTGGTTCTTTCGGTTACTCGATTGGAGGGGCCGTGTAGTCAATCCCTGAACGTTTGTTTTCCTGGCCATATTTGTTTCTCCTGACATCTGACATCGACGGGCCACAATGCGGAATATTGAAATGCTGCTCTACGGACCAGGCGCCCAACATGCATGAAAATATATGTTCATAAAACTGTGCATGTTCTATGTCTGATTTGTCCGGCCTACATACTCCAACGAACAATATTATTGTAGTTGGGCCGTTCATCGACGGGCCCATGAACGGCGCCATGGTCGATCATGAACGCCTCCATGGTCGACCACGTGTCGCTCTTGTCTTCGTGCATGGAAAGGCCTATGGACGCATCGGACTCATGGACATATCCATGACGACGTTGTATGGGTCTTGGGTTTGTGCTGTTAGAGTCAGGGTCGGTCACAGCTCGTCCATAGGCGGGCCCATGAACGCCGCCATTGATGCGTTCATGGGCCCGTCAATGGGCGAAGCCTTGATCGATCGTGACCATGGGGTCGTCTATGGTGTTGTCCACGGACCGAGGGTACCGGTCATCGCGTACGTCATGGTCGACCATTGTCGCCCTCCGACCCGGTCATAGCCGGCCATGAATCCGTCCTTGTTCGACCATGGCAACCCATGACCTATCTATCAAATATAGCTGTCCACATACTCCGGAAAATATTCAAGGCGCTATTGGTCACTGGCGAGATATCGCCGTCACTTTCTCCTTTTTGTTTATGTGCATGCAACCTGGAGTATATGAACGTTTGGGCGTTGAAGGCAGCGACAAGAGTTGCAAAGTCGACGGAGACATTGCAGTTGGAGCGGTCGACTCTATAACGTCTTACTGGATGCCTCTGCCAAACGCAGACTTTGCCGTGAATAATGACGGCAACAAACAAGTGTGTGCGGTTTGGAATGTATGTACAGGACCTGGTGGGGAGTGGTTTCGCCAGCAAACGTTCTCCGAGAAGGGGCGAATGAGACATCATAAACGGGGAAAGGGAACAGGGAAGATATTGAGAAATACCGCTATGGGAAATTTTGAATACAGCAGCAGTACATACCGTAGCCGTTTGGGGAATGCCTGCTTGCTTAAACAGTAGTAGTAGAACGATTGAGCACATAGTCAAATGTTGGAGGACTCGATACATCCGTTGGGGGAAGACGCACGATTGAGTGCCTTTCCAGTGCATTAGGTAGAGAGGCCCAGTTTTGGTTAGGACTGCTACTGCCACGTTACTGCAACAGGCCAACATTTCGTTGGGCTCTATGTGTGGATGTGTGCTTGCCGTCGTCTGATGATGTAGCTGCTCCTGCTGCTGATGTTGTCATGGCATCTCTGCTATATCATACGCGCACTGTTGGTATTATTTTAGGTGCTTTTCGAACACCTCGAGTACACAACTCATCAACAGTATGTTGCTTCGACAATGGATGAGTTGGACAACCTATCCCTTTCCATTGTCGTCGGTCACAATACCGGTGAACCGTCGCGCATATGGGTAGATGATGCCGGCGACACTAGACTTCGAATCTGGGCGGCAACACATTCATGTACAGTAATCGATTATAGTGCCTAATAGCAACAGTATCCCGTCAATCGACGACATTCAGCTGCAAAACAAGCAAAAAAAAGATAGAACTCGGAAACAGACACACGCGGTATGTGAAACTTTGCGAGCGTTTGGTCGTATGGGAAATGACAGCCATTACATCAGTGGATGGTATCATCTACAGTAGTCGCCTCTTCGTAACACAAGAGTCATCGGATATAGGTAGCTCGTACTACATCAGCACGCAGATAGTACGCTGATCGAACACTGTGGTGCTTATCTGTTCGACATCACGTTTTTGCGTGATACGGCGCCAGTACGTAGCAGCAGGAGTTTACCTTGTGTAAGCCTCTGGTAGCCTACCAAAGCTGCAATACCAGTATATCGTAGACACACGAGCCTAGCACAGAATAACGTACAAGCTTGCATGTCGCGTGGCCTAGGCTCTGTCATGAGTATCATGGAAGTATGTACGCACAGACGTGTCGGATATACCCACGAGACTGTCATGATACGGAAAAATAGAGCACCCCGAAAGAAAGTTCGGGGAAAAAACAGCTTACAGGGATATAATTTCGGGTGACATATTTTCTATTTCCAAGTAGTTTATTTTTCAAACTACGATCGCAAACGAGCCCTACCAGCTCACTCCTTCATTTCCGCAACAACACTCTCCGACAGCATGCTCTTCAAAAGTTCTGTCCCCTAGACATACTAAACAGGGTGGCTTCGATGCACCACACCATCTAGTCGTGTTCTCTCTTGAGGTTTTTGTACAAGTTCGCCTAACCGTGACGTCGCGCTTACCTCAATATATTGACTGTTTATTGCCCGGTTATCGGCAGTCGGCTCTAAGGGTAGACAGTAGCCACGATATGGTACCAACGCGAATGGCTTATCCTTATTGTGGGGTTCATCGACGTTGCTAGCCTTTTCGGAATATAATGTGCATCAGGAATCTTCATCTCTCGCGCGACAATCGCCCTCGAATGTGAGTATGATGCTACGGCGCAACGAAAATCTGAGAATTCAGGCGAAAAAGACAATTTGACGGTCAAATTAGGTCGTACGTTGGGAGCACGTCACAACCATTCAGATCTACATTTCGAGACCTGTGCTTTGAAGATCGTTAGAAATAGGTATCCTGAGGTGTGTTTCTATCAACAGCGGCGGGACGTTGCTCAGTAAGGAAGAGGGATCCACACGTTGAGCATCCAGTTGTCCACCGGAACTGCAATTCTTGCAACTTCGCAGTTACATAATTGAGATCGTGCCCATCGGCTACTCTCGAAGCTATTCAACGTTCGTTTACACGCCGAAAAGCACTCAAACACGAGAAAACTTCTCGACGTCCTGCAGGCTACATGCGCCAAGCATAGTCGCCCAAAGGCACCACGAGGCCCGATGTTTCGACACAGAGAAGAAACATCCTAGAACTTCCGCTACCATCCAACTGAGTCATGTGGACGTGTAGATCTGGTTATGCCTCATATCGGAAAGCTTTAGGTCCCTGTTGATTTGGCTTCGGTTTGTGGCAGAAGTGTTGATATATACATCGCGAGAAAGCCTTCCATCAGACCATCTGCACACGTGGCCGTGCCTACCCCAACAAATGGTTCTACACAAGAAAACACCCTGTACAGGGCGATCTAACCCTCCAGAGCGAGGGCGACACCGGAGGTCGTGGAAGAGGTCGTGGTGAAGCCGGTGTTGGAAGGTCGTTGTGGGGCGCGACGGCAGGCTCGGGGGAATGGGGTCTAGGTGGAGAAGGAGACGGTGCCGAAGGCGATCTTGAGCCCATGGACGCTCGCAGCGCGGGCTGCGCTAGTTTCGTGCGCGGCACGGCCTGAGGGGGTTGGTTCGGAAGTACTCGGTAGTCCCTTGTACGTGGGCGCGGGTGCGCGGGGGTGCGCCGGCGCTGACCTTGGAGGTACGGCCACCGTTGCTCGGCGACCGAAACGGTAGTCGGCGGTGGGGCGGGGAAACTGGTACTAGCACATGTAAAAACCAAATTGACTCGGAACTAAAAAATAGTATGTCGCTCATGATGATTCAGATGCTCACAGGGTAACAGGGGTCGGGGAGGGTAGAAGCAGCCTGTGAGAAGCAGGTGCGTCTATCTCAGCGGTGACCAGTCTTGCCGACGTCGCAAAGCGTGAAATGGGGGCAGAGATATAAGCTGGAAAAAGGCACAGGAATGTCAGTGCTGGGTAGAGCACGCTGCTGGTAGTTCAAGGACTTCTTACTAATGCTCCTCAAGGGAGTTGAGAGAAAAGGAGAGAACTCGAGTGAACGATAGTGGGGTTCGCCAGGAACGCAACTAAGCCCACACGTCGACCCAAACCAACCTGCATGCAGATACAGTCTATCGGGACGTTGTCATACAGAAGATTCCCAACTACAACAGAATGTTCTTTACCGGGACCTTGTCATACAAAAGGTCCCCAGACTTACTACATAATATTCTGCGGGCAAGGGGCATGTCTGAGCTGCTCCACCGAATATTCCCTAAGAGCTACGTGTAACCCATAAGATTCGCCTGCAGATACATTCCTACGTGTCTACATACAACCATATCATATTCGTCTACAGGTATGCGTGGTATCTGCAAAGGGCTATGTGCAACCATGCAAGGTTTACATATGGGTATATGCGTTCGTATACAGTGAATGTGTTACTCCATCACAGACGTGAGAGCCTGACACATTTCTGGCCGGGTTTCTTTTACACGAAACTGGGGCCCAGTTTCGTCTGGAAACAAACGGGCCAGAAACGGGTCAGGTTCCGATGTCTCGAGCGATACCTCCGGCCACACAGCTTCAACGACCCTCAAATGTGGTAGCAAGCACTGTCAGAGCAGCGGGGCATACGGTCTCGAAGGTTTGACGTCATCTCGTTCCCTGTGAGGCGAGAAATCGGCGACGGCGACGGGTGCTGTGTGTTGAAAACACAGGTTTTCACGTTCGGGCAGTGATCGGAAATGGCTCATGTCTACCAACGGCACTACCCTGGGGTTTCTACACGATGAAGGGATTTCTGTTTTGTTTTCTGGTTTCGGGTTCCCATAAGTTTCAGCCTACACAACTCAAAAAAGGGCTTGCTTTGAGTGTTGCTTTTTTGGAGGGTATATATGTATTTTAATCAAGTTCTGTGATTAATCAAGTCCTGGGATAATCCAAGTTCACAGGCATAGGTTTCGTAGTTAACCCGTTCAAACCTGTTCCCGTTTCGGAGACAAACCATTAAGAATTGTACTGGTTTGTCCGCAAGACGCGGCTGCAGTCCTAAAAGGGTTAATCATGCTTATTTTACTGTGAAACGTAGTAATTCATAGTGAAATGGGAGGCGTTTTTGCGACGGGTTGGGCACACGACCGCCACACACAGCTCGCACATAGTGAACCACCGGACAGCCGTAACACAGCACAGCTCACAGGAAACAAAATCACAGGTACCGGACCACGCGTAACAACGATTTACTCTAATACTTACCTGGTACGTGTCTTATGTCGTTCATTTTCATGCGAGACGTTACTTGCTATTTCTGGGCAAACGACTTACCACGCAGCTTCCGAACTTGAGTACGAACACTCATTGGGTCGAACTCAAGCGGACGTATTTATTCGGAATTGTTTGTGAGCACATCAAGCACGACGAAGCTTGCAAAACATGTATCGACCGTTCCCCTGGCGGTACCCACAGCTGCCAGATTTGAGAAAAACTTGAAAAAAATACATATAATAGGATCATCCACCACACCCCGTATGTTTCTTCTCTTCTGCGCATCTACACGCCATCCACCATACATAAATTCCTTCCGTCATGTTCGTACATAACAACATGGTACCCGAGAGAAGAAGAATTATGCGTTTGACGAATAGAATAAGCCCACACCATTAGCAATTTTTCGAGATTTTGGAACAAAGGTTTCTTTAGAGGTTTTCTGTCTGATCACAAGTGATCGCGGTCTGACTGCAGTTCCTAAAACAATACGTTATTTTATATTAAAAAATCAGGTCATTCTTCGGTGAGGTAAGTCGTTAAGACTCCAACTACTTGGTGCTGACAGACGAAAATGCCCAGAAAACTTTCTAGCCGATTGTTTTTTTAATGTCCAGAATTAATAAAGAAAAAGTCATGAAGAACCCACGCCGACATCGATCAAGTAACATTTGAAATTGTCGATCATCGGTTCCAAAATCACCATACGAGTATTGCTCTAGTCTTCTGGGGTGAGTGAATTCTAGACAAGTGGCCAAAATCGGGTATACCCGATGACTTTGGGGCCGAAATCGGGTACCTTTCTGTATGGGAAAGTGCCAACATCAGGTACATTTACCTGATCCGTTTGAGCCACAATCAGGTACATCCATAACGAAGTAAAAAACGCGCGCCACGAGCGGTGTAATGTCCATGAAAATCCGATATAAAAATAATGCTGTGATATGAGTAGAGCACTCATGGGCTATAGATATAGATAATACGTTGCAGTCTTGTAGTCTCGCGAATACGAGAATAATCCAAAGAATGGATTAACCCGGCGGATATTCCGTTAGTTGAGAGTAACGTTCTCTTAGGAATGTTCCCTAGGGCAGACAACCCCTTGGACGAGAGTAATGTTCCTTAGCGCAGATAGGACCACGAAGTGAGATATTCTTATATTAGCAGAAGAACGATCGGTAGCCACAGGAAAGTTCTGTAGGCGTACATCAGATAAGAGGAATTTAGGAGAGCTTGTGGCGTGGGGTGGGACGAGTATATCTGGGCGTCGAGTCCCGCCCCCCTACCTCTCACTTCTCTACCAGAGCACCTCCTCAGCTCTCGCCATCCATAAGAAGATCTATATCAGAAGAAGCGAAGCACTGCTTTCCAGCTGCCAGAACAACCTGCGTCCCTTACCACTACCCTTAGAGCGGTCCCCGCATCACATCTGACGTCGTCGCATCCAACGAATGTTCTGGCCAAGCTTGGGACTGCAGCGCTTCTTCTAGATCTTCTCACGATCATGTGAGCCATCCCTATCCGGGAGGCATTTGGTTTTGAAGTCAACTTTTTATTTATCTATTTTTGTTTATGTTCCCTGTTTCTCGTTTCTTTCGTTCTTCTTGCTCTCTCTTTTCTTTCGTTTTTTCTTCTTTATGTTTTACAAACCGGCGTTACTGAGTGCGTTTATAGTGTAGAGCGTGACAAGCTGCCTAGTGGCATAAGTAGACGCTTCTCCCCCCCCAGTATACCAGTATAGGTGAGTAGACGCTTCTTCCCTCTTATCAGGCACCGTCAAATCGCACGTGCAAGTACGTACAACAAGCTCTGTTGTTCGTAAGTATTGATTGGTGCTATTAACAGTGCTATTAGCAGTATGATCGAGGTTTGTTTTTCCGCTCCCTATACCCCGTCTCCGCCGTGGAATGACGAGGTCGATATCCTCCACGATACGTGACACCACGTGGTTGAATGCACCTGGAGACCCCCCAAAATGACCTCGTGCTCATCGCACAAACCAAGCAGCGTTTTCCTTTGTACCCCTCCGCCTCGATATGCCCGCCCTTTCACAGGGAATGCACGTAGTAAGTACTACTGTAGGTGGAACTACTGGCACATTCTTGCCCGCAGACATTTTGTTTGCATCTTCCGGCTTATACCCGTGTTGTATGGGATTTGACCCTTACCACGACTACAAAGAAGCTGCTATCGTACTGATAGGACAAACACGCAGCAGTACCGACACCTTATTCTTTGGTACGTGATATGTATGCCGGTGGTGTGACTTACTACGCCATCGTTAGTATTCGCATCTGTATGCAGCGTACAAGCGGCTCGACCATAATTGCGAATTGTATCCGCTTGCATCCATCGCATGGAATATTCGCCTGCGAGTTCTTGAGAGGCCATTATTATTATTTATTTATTTTTACCTGATACGAGCAATGGTATACGTATTGACTGACCTTACTTGCGACCCCCTGATAGCGAGAAGAGCCACATTTATTGTTTTATTGTTTTTTTTCAAGCCCTTTTTTTCTCATGCCCTTTGGTTACTAGATTTCAAACCACATACTGGCCTAAAGAGACTGGTATACGAGCGAGGTACAAATAGTGAATAGTGGTACGATGGTACGTAGTACTGCTGTTGTGGGGAGGACCCCCAGGTTCGACTCGACATCTGTGGCACTTCCCTTTCTTAGAGGGTGTAGCGTGTAGGACACGCCAGGTTTTGGTATAGGATCGGTACGGACGATCTCACGAACAACCATCAACGATGATGGAAGAGGAAGAGAGAGTGTGTGCGAGGCACGGGCCTTGCATTCCAATCCGCAGTGACTACTTGTCACGGGACAATGTCACTGCTGACGACATATCTGCTGACGACAACAAATAGTCATGGAATATGGATGACCACAGTCGTACAATACGATATACGGATATCCACGACCTCGGCGAATGGTGGGACCTCCGCGGGACAATACCCATGCGACGGTCTGGTCGAGAACCTGGAACCAACACTATTACGAATATAGTACCAAAATTTCCCGTGACCCCCCCCCCCCTCGTTCCCTGCCATATATTTAGGTAGCCAAACCATACACAATTAGGTAGGTCCCCCCGTCTCGATGTGATGGAGTCGCACATCCATCGTATAGGAACGCATATACTCGCAGACGAATCTTATATGGTTGCACGTAGCTCTTTAGGGATATATCTGTAGGCGAATCTCACGTGGTTATACGTACCTCGTTTGGGACCAGCGTACATATCTGCACCCCTCTTCAGATTGGCCCATCGTTACGCTGCTTCTACCCTACGAGGTACAGAACAAGCGGCATGATGCACCTCCTGCGGAGCCTTTACTATATAAACAGGGCGCATGTTGCCGAAATTGACCAGATTTCTGCTACCTTTTTTGCCCCACCCCCACAGCCTGTAGGATACAAACAACGGCCATTATTTCCATTTTTTTGTTTTATTTTATTTTACTGCTGCTCTTTACGTGCACGTTTCCCAGCGTTAACGACATAACACAGCTTTATGATGCTGAACCTTGTCCCACGGCTGCCTGTGTGCGTCTAAATTTCTCAGTTTTACGCCAGAAATAAGGTATAAGCTGCCTACGTGCACGATCTTCAGCGTTAACGATACAACGAGGCTTTATGGCGCCCAACCTTGTCTGACTACTGCTGTTTACGTCTACCCCCCCCCAGCTGTACTACATTAACAGAATGTACGATACCTGATCTGGTCCGAATATTTTGTTTGGTCGTGTTTGTTTTCCCTCCCTTTCCCGTTTCGCTTTCGACTTTTGTTTTCTCTTTTTTTTATTCTTCCCCACTTTTTAGCCAAAGCAGGGTAGACACTGTTCAAGTTTGTTACAAGTGTTATTTTCCAGCGCATCCCATCCCCACCCGCTTTTACAAATATGCAGGGTACAGGCTGCCTAGAACTGTAACACTACAAAGGTACAAAGGTTACACAAACGAGTAACATATCATCTGGTTATCCCTTGTTTGTCCAGCTTCTCACAAAAACAGCAGCTGCCTGCTGCTCATATATGGAACATAATAACTGTGGCCCGGGCAGTGACCAGTTCCAAAGAGATGAACTAAATGCTGGCCAAATTAAACAAAATAATATACAATTTTTCGCGGCGGATTAGAGTATTGGACCTCCCCACAGGAGCCAAATGATACCCTTTTCCACATTTTTACGTACCGGGGTCTATTTATTTATTTTTTGTTTCCCACTTGTGCTACCTCTACGATACCCTACGTATCTCACATCGTGTCGGACCTCGCGACGCCCCGAAATGCACCGGTTACTGTCTGTTTTGCCACGGAACGACAAGCTGCCCACCGTTCAGGGAATCGCCCGATATTCTGTGCAGCTACTAAGTAGTGCCGGCATGCTGCATTTTTTTTTCCCGACTCGACCTGCACATTTTCTTTACGGGTACTCTTATTTGTATCCCAACGAAAGGTCTTGCACTGCCCACGCTCAGTAAGCGTCACGCCCTGTTATCATTACGAACATTGGGCATTTCAGACGGAATTCTGTTCAATTCTGTTCAACTGATATCACTTGAGTGACCCCGGCGCGACTACCGTCAATCAAACGCGAGGCGCCTGGCGCTAGTTAGATGCCCTCACCATGGGCACCCTATACGTCCGCCGCGATATCTAGGACCACCACCTCCCAGCCTCCCAAAAACCAAACTGGGACCACAATGTCCCAGGCACCACTACCGGCCCAACCCTTGCCAGCCCCCATACCCACTGGGCACCGGCACCCGCAGACGTTCGGCTTTGAGCCCAATGACTGGGTCTTCCTCGACGCTAAGCTCCGCTGGATGCAGAGTACACGCGACGCGACGGCCTCGGATGTCTCGCTAGAGGCACACCGTATATGGCGGCTCTTCACACCCGACTGTAACCCGTCGATCACCTTCGTTCTGGCCCGCGCCGCCACCGAGGGTGTTTCTTCCGAGTTCATCGGGGCCGCCCATACCCGTTTACTCGAGCCACGGTATTTTCACTCGGACGCCGGCCGCGGCTACGTGTGGAACCCAACCGTCTCGACCCGCTCCCCCGACACCCCCAACCACCCGTCCCACGACGGACACGCCATCGCCGGCGACACCGCCCCTTCCCACCTCGACAGCGCCCCCTACGACGACAGCGCCCCGCTCCTCACGAGCGCGCAGCCTGATGACGAGAGCCAACACGGAGCTCACGACGGAGGCGGAACGTCGTGGTATGCCACGCCCAAACCCTACGAGTTCACGGTGACCACTGCCCCAACTGCAATGGCACGGACATAGTATGAAGACCTGCCCCCTGCGCTTCGCAACACGTTCGGCATCCTCAGCCCGGTAGTCGGACACGCCTACACGCCTACCGCCAATGGCAGCAGAGGATGCTCTTATATCGCCGTGGACACTACGAGCACAACCTGAAGCGAAACTCCAACCGCTACGACAACAACAACCGTCGAGGCAACAACAACAACAACCGCAGCGGAAACTACAACAGCAACCGCTCCAACCAGAACCACTCCCGCAACTACCGCGGCAACAACGGGCGCTCCGACAACTGGCGCCACAACAACGGCCGGTCATACGACAACGGCAACCGACAGTCGCCAGGGCAACAGTTCCAACAACAACGCATCGAGCCTGCCCCCTCGTCTTCCGCGTTGACGGTGCATACCTCTGCGACCAATACTTCCGCACCTGCCGCCCCCGCGAACATGCGGGTGGACAGCACCAACTCGGGTACCCACCCGAACCAACGGCAGCCGGGAACCTTCCGCACCAACTGACAAGCCGATGGTGGAGCAACTGCCGCATCTCCACCAACAGCATCTACTGCGAGCACCCGAGGCTCCCAGGACGCACGAGTAAAACACGTGCATCACGCCTCCCCGACCCCTGCCCTCCAATGCCCCCCCCCTACCCCAGCCCATTTCACAGCCACTTGTTCAAGCACTGATCATCTTGCCCAAGTGATTGCCTTGAGGTGTGGGCGGGAGGAGGCCAAGACGCCGAGCCCCACCGGGATGCTCCACTCGACGTCTTCTGGCGGTGAGCAACGCTGCTTGCCGACTATTGCCGAGACCCCAGACATTGCTACCCTGGGAAACGTCTCGACGATTACGGCTACCAGCGGTTCCGGTTCACACGAAACTACTGTTTCGTCTACCGGGCCATCGCCCCCTGAGCCTGCCACAAATTGGCCGCTCCATACGCGCTTGTTCCAGCATGCGCACATTTCTTGTGACAGCGTTGAACCCGCGAACGACGGGCTTCCTCCGGCTGCCACGGTGTTGACACCACCGCTGTCCCTGAGCCTCGAGGGACAGTCCCGTTTTAAATACGGAAGACTCGCGACCAACGTCGACCAGGGTCTGCCCTGAGCCCCCTGACCCGTCCTCCTCGCCTGCTTCGCGCAAAGCGTGGACACGGACCCCAGGTGTGGCATCCCCTAGCGAGTATGCCCCTGTTCTCCAAACGTTGGACGATAGGGCGCTTAGGGGTCGTCCCGCCCGGCTTATAAGCCCCGGCGAGGACCGCCCCGGTACCTCGGCTTTGCCGAGCAATTCCCCCGCGAACACGAGGGTTCCGGCCAGCACCGCTCGATCGTTGCTGACTCTACCTCCGTCGACGCCAGGCGGCGATAGGAAAGATTATCGTCGCCCCCCACCCCCAACACAAAAGACGCCATCAACTGCACACGTCACCGCAGAGGCCGCCTCATCTTTCCACTTCTTCTGGGACTCCTCTTCGGTCTTTTCGCAGTGGTACCTGTGCGACATCGAACACGATGGCGTCACATACAACTGCGCTGAGCAGATGATGATGGCGCAGAAGGCCGCGCTCTTCGGGGACATCACAACTGAGAGCCGCATCAAAGCGACCCGCGACCCGGCCCGCCAAAAAGCACTTGGGCGAACCGTTTCCGACTTCGACGAAATGGTCTAGGAGCGACACCGCTACACCATCGTCCTCTACATTAACTTCTCCAAGTTCCGCCAACACCCGGTGCTACGGGAGGAGCTAATAGCAACCGGCGACAAGCACATCGCCGAGGCCAGCCCACACGACCTCATCTGGGGCATAGGCGTCCAGGCCGACCATCCGGACGCCTGTGACCCGACGCGTCGGCGTGGTCGGAATCTGCTGGGCAGGATACTGATGGACGTTCGAGAAAGCCTCGGCGCCAATCGCTCCGCCCAGCCTCCATTTCCTCCCCATCTTCACGACCCGGAGCCAACACCCGCCCCCACCGACTCCACCCGGGTCTCCCCCACAGCCGACGGCATCCACGAAACAAGCTCGATCCCTCCATGGCAACCGCCTACCTCTCCACTTGGGCCACTCCTACCGCCGTCCACCCCCGACGCCTACCCCAGCAGCCACTTTGCCCAAGTGTCCACCATCAACACCGCAACTCACAGCCACCTCCCTACCCGCCGCCCGCCGATACCGGAACACGGACCATGCCTTACAAGCGGCATCATTACCGTCGACGACGCGTCGTTCACGACGAAAGTACTCGTGCACAGCGGCCCCACCGCCACTACGCGCCGCGAACTCGTGGCACTGCTCGATACCGGCTCGCCCCAGTCGTTTATCACCGCAACCGCAGTGGAACAACTGAAGGCTTCCCAGGCAGCCACCGATGCGTGCGAACGGCACAGTTCCCCCCGTTCATGGGGAGGTTTCGGCACTTCAGCCCCCCTCTCCACCTCCGTCTCCATCCGCTTAAGCATCCAGTTTATGCGCCTCCAGTCCCCCACTGCTGCCCTGGCAGTATGGGCCTGCGTAGTTCCTGCAGGAACCACGCAGCACCCCCATCCTTCTGGGACGAGACAGCTGGATGCGCTTCGAGCAACGCTCGTATACCACGCTCCAGCAACAGCCCACCCCCCCCCACCAACCTCCCCGGCGAACCCGCGGTGAGCTCTCCTTGAACCACCATGACCCCAACGGAGCGTCAGCATTCATTCCCGACGACCGTTCCACTGACGACGTCTACCACCTCCGATTCGCCGGCAACAAAGCAAAATCGCTTTACTCCACCCCCAAGCTCGTTAAGGTCAACCTGGCGCGCCAGTCAGGCGCTCCAGCATTTACCGGGAACTACATGGTGAACATGCTCCCCCGCGAGAACCCACTTTCCGACACGGCCTTTTCGTCTCCGACGGATGCCAAACGGTCCCCCTATCTGGTTCTACCGATCTCGAGCCGGGCGACCTCCTCGGAACCTCCTACTCCCCACTGGTACAGGTACCACTTTCCACCCTTGGACACCCTTCCTTGGCCCTCCCCACCCCCCTCCGATTCCGGATGTACCTGCCCTCCACGACAACATTCCCGTGGCCGACCAGAGCCCATCGACAGATGACCCTCCTACCGCACCAAAAGCCCCGTGCCCACAACTCCTTGCACGCCTCAACACCGACCAACGGGACAGCTTCCTCGACCTCTGGGAACGTCTGCCGTTACACCTATGCGACGTCAACTTCGACCTGCACGGTTCTGGATGGACCCCGTCGGTGATCAACAACCTGGGAGACGTCCTCTGCGAGTTCCAGGACGTTTTCTCCACCTCAAAAACCGACTTGGGCTCGTGCTCGCTGATGCCGTTCAACATCACCGTACCCCCGGGCAGCGCACCGGTCACTTCCCGCCCCTACAGGATCAACCCCATCCTCGCCAAGAAGGCAGACGCGGTATTAGACCAGTACCTGGCCGCCGGCCTGATCCAACATTCTACGTCGCCATACTCAAGCCCTATGGTGGCCATCCCCAAAAAGGATGGAGGGGTCCGGATTACGATCAACTACAACAAGCTCAACGCCATCAGCTCCCTCGGGCAACTCCCCATCCCCCGCGTCGACGAAGTCATCGACTCATTGGGCAAAGGTCGCATCTTTTCTCTCTTCGACCTGGTCATCTCGTTCCACCAAATCACCATCGACGAGGACACCATCCCTTTGACGGCGTTTTGCACTTCCAACCGGCTGTTCGAATGGCTTGTTATGCCGCAAGGAAGCACCGCCTCCCCGGGCTGGTTCGTTAAGGTCATCAACGAGGTCATCAAGGGTCTGGAACGCGTCGCCGCGTACCTCGACGACATCATCATCTTCGACCCCGACCCCACCGACCACGTCGCCAACATGAGAGCCCTCTTCGCACGCCTCCGGAAGCACCACCTCAAACTCTCCCCCGCCAAGGCCAAAATTGGCGCCACCACCGCCGATTTCCTGGGACACACCATTTCCGCTGGCGGCTACAGCCCAAATTCCGACAAGGTCGCCGACCTCACCAGAATGCCCATGCCGACCGACAAGAAGCAAGTGCGCTCACTCCTTGGAGGCATCAACTACTACGGCAAGTTCCTGCCAAACCTTTCTCGACGTCTGCGCCCCATCAACGCTCTACTCAAGCAAGGCGCGACGTTCGACTTCCCCTCCATGGAAACCACCGTACGCGCCATTCTCCAAGAACTTGCCGAACCGCCTATCCTCGTCTACCCCGACTGGGACGCCGTCGCCGACAACTCCCGCCCCTTCCGCCTCTACTGCGACGCTAGCATCGACGGCTTCGGAGCGCGACGGCTCAGTCCGCCCCATCCTCTTCATCAGCCGTGCCACCCTGGACTCCGAACGTTCGTGGACACCCCTCGACCTCGAGGCCGGGAGCATCGTGTGGGCGATCAAACGCCTCCGCGGACACTTATGGTCCACCCGCTTCCAGATCTACTCGGACCACAAGGCGCTCGAGAACATCGCCAAGGTCGGAGAACATAACGCTCGTGTCCGGCGATGGCTCGAGTTCCTTTCAGCGTACACCTACACGCTGGAGTACCGGAAGGGCACGACCAACGGCAACGCCGACTTCCTCTCCCGGCTTCCCCAACCAGCCACCGACGCCGACCGCACCGGACGCAACCGCCTCACTGGCCCCGACACCGTCGGCATCTACCTCATCCACCCCTGCGGCTTCGCGCCGAACGACCCTTCCACCCCGGGTATCGGCTTGGGTGGGCTCGTGTCCCCCCCTTCCAGACCCATCCCGACCGTCCAGCCGCTCCCCTTCACTGACGACGACTTCCGCGACTTTCGCCTACTCGGACCACGTATGGAGCACCCCACCCTTTCCCCCGCAACCCACACCTTCAACGGGCCTATTGCGACCAGCGACTCCACCACCGGACAGCTTGCCGGCACCGAGAATGCCGCCGTGAACACCGGAGCTCCTCCAGGCTCGGCTTCCATGCCGTCCGTCGTCTCTCCGCCGCCCACCATTGGCGCCACGACACCAGCCCTTTCAGGTCTGATATCTTCTCGGACCCGCCATCGCTTTGCCGCTGCCGCGGGAACCCCTCGGCCCACAGCCGACTACCGGTTTGGACGCCGACCGTCGCCCAAGCCATCGGCGCCCACCACGCAAAGACCGACCCCTTTAACAACGCCCTCGCCGCCGGCACAAACACCACCGTCAGTGCCCCTTCCGGAGCCCGTCGTCGAACCCGATGATGACCCCTACCTCCTCGCCTGCGTCGAGCACTACACCTACAAAGACTGGGCGCGAGAACAACGCGCGGAGCCCCTGTGCTGCGCCACCATCCGCCTCCTGTCGTTGGACTCTCCCACCCCCACGCCGCACGACGTCCTGGACTTCATCCCCCCGGCCCGGCGCCCACAACTTTCGGACGTCCTCACTCTTGCCTCCAAAAGAAAGCTACACCGTACCGACGACGAAACCACCCTCCTGGTTCAACGACTACCCACAACCTCATCCGGGAACGGCCTACCACCACCCGCCCCCTCTACCCCACGCGTCTACGTGCCAATGTTAATGCGCCCTTGGGTGCTGAACACATGCCACGCCACCACCTCTCTACACCTGGGAGTCACCCGAACGGTCCGCATGTTGGCACGTTTCTTTTGGTGGATTGGCATGGACGCTTCCGTCCGCTGGTGGATCCGCCGTTGCCTTCAATGCCAGGCGCGGAAGACCTCCCGGCACACCATTAGTTGGCCCATCCTTTCTCTTCCTTTGCCCAACGGGCCTGGCATCACCGTCAGCGTCGACTACTTCGGGCCCCTGCCGCTCACGCCGCGCGGGAACGTCCACATCCTCCTCTTCACAGACCGCTTCAGCCGCCGCGCCGATATGTATGCCGTTTCAGCGGTGCAGTTCACGGCCGCCGGCACTGCCGACATCTTCCTGAACGAGTACATCCCTCTCTGGGGGTGCCCGGTTACACTTCTCTCCGACAACGGACTACACTTCACCTCCAAGCTTGCGAACATCGTCTACGAACGCCTTGGCATCCACAAGGTCAACACCAGCTCCTACCACCCCTGCACCAACGGCGGCGTCGAGCGCGTCAACCACGTACTGGCCCAAATGCTCTCTATGGTTGGCAACGAACAGCAGACCGACTGGGACGTGCTGCTCCCACGTGTCGTCGGCCTACAACAATTCCGTGAACGCCGCCACAGGGCTTGCACCTAACGAAATCCACATGGGCCGCCTTCCTCGCCTCCCGCTCTCGGTCTTCGAACCCGACAATATCGGCGGTCACCAAAGCCTGGACCGCGATCAGCTGGTTTACATCAACCTCGCCACCAACCGACAACGACGCGCCTATTCCCTCGTCCGCGAACTACACCGACTCACCGTCTCGCGTCTTCAGCGCCGCAATGCGCCCATCATGGCCGCCCTCCTAGCATCCCCCCCCCCCTTCACCGTAGGCGACTGGGTTTGGGTCTACAACTCCGCCTCAACCATCCGCCAAGGCGTCAAAAAGGGCACCGACGCAACCGTCCTCAAGACGAAGCTTTCCCTGAACTGGAATGACCCCTTCAAGGTCCTCGCCGTAGGGCCGACGCCCACAACAAACACCCCCGACAAGCGCCCCCTTCACGACAAGCTACTTTTCCTCGACCTTCCATCGGACCTTCCGGGACGGGACTCCAAGCCACGCGTCTCCGTCCAACGATGCAAACCTTGCCGGAACCCCGACGACACCAGCGACATCCCCAAGCATCTGCCCGCGGACCTTACTACATACGTGCTCACAGCTTCTGCCGCCAAGTCCCCCCCTTACCACGTCACCGTCGACGACGTCACTCCTCCACCGGAACGCCTCGAGGTCGAGCAGATCACTGGCCATCAACTCGTACGCGGCCGCGGCGGGGTCATCACCGTTCTGTACGAGACTCACTGGACTGGGATTCTCAGCCCCTCTTGGGAACGCGAGCTGGACCTTCAACACTTCCGGCGCCACATCGTACTGTACTGGTCACGATCACCAACCCAGCACCGCCAGATGAACCGACTCTACCACCAGATGCGCATCGGCGCCGCTCACCGCGAACTGGCACGATCTCAAGGACAAATCGTCCTCGTCCCAGGCTACACCTTGGTCTCCCGCAGCCTTTGGCTCCACAACTTCAGCACCACCATCCTACCCTCCGGAGCACACATATGGTACAAGGCGCGCGACGGCCTTTGGTGGCTGGGCAAGGTCGCTCACAGCTCACCCCCTGACGCCTCTTTGGGAACTCCGCCGGAGCCTTCACCGGGAGGCTCCTACATCGTCCGATTCCTGGACGACCCCGGCCCGATCAAGATCGACCTCCAACCCGCCCGCTACACTACAGCACGGAACGCCGTATACGGATCGTGGTGTCTTCAACGCCATGGGAATGGGAGCCTAGCACGTTGGGTGCTGCGGAACTCTGATGTGTCCCGCGGAACCCCCACCGTTTCCACTCCCCCCCCTGGTTAGCCTTAGTTTAGTCTTTTGTTAGTTCTGGGTATTTGGTTCTGGTTAGTCTGCAATATCTTAAGAGTAGTTCTTCAGGGCTAGTCTTCAATAGTCATCAGCAGTCATCTTCTTGGGAGTGTTTGTTTCCATCTACCGCCACCGGTATCGCTTGACCGACCCCGTGTTGGCTACCGATCCGAGGCCGTGTATGTTTCTTTTTTTGGGTGTGTTTGGGAGTATCAACGTCCCCCCCCCACCCCCCCCGTTTGTTTTTCTTCTTATCGCCTACGGCTCCGTGTAACCTTTTTACGTTCAGGCCACTGACTCGTAGCGATACCTTCATTTGCATTTGTGATTGTGCTCCACTAGCCTACAGCCAATTATCGGCGATATCACGCCGAGGTAAAATCGTGTTGTAGCCTGAGCTGTACTCTGACCTTAGTCGACTTCCGCCGACCCGTGTTTCAGACGGTCCTCGAGCTAAGACTATATCGAGCTTCCAGCTCACCCGTGTTTCTTCCATGTTTGACAAGTAGGGTCCCGATAGCATTGCCGCCCCGGAAGGCCGCTGAATTATCGGCCATACATATGCGGTTCGGACATGATCGACTTCTCCTGACCTGTGTCCAGCTTTTTGTCTGTTTTCTGGTCCCGATGGTATTTCGTTTTCTCTTTCCCTTTTCTTCTTCATTCTTTCTTGTCCGGTATTCCGCACACCCCTCTGTCCTCTGGCAAACGACACCACGTTTGATGTCGCCCCGGTTGACCGAGTTGCACACGTTAGTGTTTGGGCCCCGCGCTATCTACAACTTCGAACTGCACGCATTAGGCCGATTTTCTTGCGGATTTTCTTGCCGCCACCGTCTTTGAGTTTGTTTTTTTTGAGTTGGCTACCTTGCTACGTTTGCTGGTTTTGTTCACACCACGAACAGGTCTCCGAGACGCCGCGTAGTTTGTTGCGTCTATCGGTTTTAGTAGTCCCTAGTACACGCAGCCCTCATAGCACTCTAGCTGTGTCCCTTCTGTCTCGCGTTATGTCTACCATGTTAGGACCTTCGCCACAAGACAAGGCATGGGGCCTAGCGGATATATATGTATGTTTTTGAACTGTGATCACTGTCTCCTTTTTAGAGTTTCTTCGTTTTCCAACCCTGTTCAGCGAACAACCTTTTCGTACCTCCTTGGGCCCCAGACAATGGCTGTAGTAATACGCTTGTACGTCCTTCTTTTGCTTTCACTTCGGTCTTCGTTTTCTTCTTCAGCCTTCGCTTCGGTTTCTGTCTCCTTTTGCGTTCGTCTTTCTTTGTTTTCATTTTGGGTGATATCTCCTTTCGCCTTTGCTTTGAGTTCTGTCTCTCTCTCTCCTTTAGTCTCTCCCTTTCAGTGGTTGTTCTCAGCGAACACCCCCTCGTCGTAGTATTTGGGTCTTATTACGAGGTGTGGGGGGATCTATAGCCTCATTTATTTTGTTTCGAATAGCCGCATCTTCGACCACCTTTCCTGGCCGTTCGGGATGAACTTTGTCATCACCCTCCGACCATATTGTGGTCTGCATATACGACTATTCAGGGTGGTGGCTAATGTGATATGAGTAGAGCACTCATGGGCTATAGATATACATAATACGTTGCAGTCTTGTAGTCTCGCGAATACGAGTTTAATCCAAAGAATGGATTAACCCGGCGGATATTCCGTTAGTTGAGAGTAACGTTCTCTTAGGAATGTTCCCTAGGGCAGAAAACCCCTTAGACGAGAGTAATGTTCCTTAGCGCAGATAGGACCACGAAGTGAGATATTCTTATATTAGCAGAAGAACGATCGGTAGCCACAGGAAAGTTCTGTAGGCGTACATCAGATACGAGGAATTTAGGAGAGCTTGTGGCGTGGGGTGGGACGAGTATATCTGGGCGTCGAGTCCCGCCCCCCTACCTCTCACTTCTCTACCAGAGCACCTCCTCAGCTCTCGCCATCCATAAGAAGATCTAAATCAGAAGAAGCGAAGCACTGCTTTCCAGCTGCCAGAACAACCTGCGTCCCTTACCACTACCCTTAGAGCGGTCCCCGCATCACAATGCGCCTAAAGAATTCATCGTGCCACATGGCCTCCAAAATCTGAATTGTTTTGTTTTCTTGAAGGCGTAGGTACCACGGGCTCCATTTGGACATGCAGAGAGTCACTATTAATATGCTTCGTTTGTTTCGCCACGGCGGGAGCGCCAAGAGTATTTACTCTGCCCCTTCCCCCCCGTTGACAGCTTTAACGCCTCTAGACCGTCCTCGCGGAACCGCCCGCTCGGCACGAAATTATCTTACCGTACCAAACCTGAGACCACCTCAACGCGAGGTGGTGCAAACGAAATGCCGTGCGCCCATGGTGCTGTAGACTGCTGTGACTATGGAAAACAACGGAGTACACACAACAACTAAATAATAAATGAAGGACATCGCACACCCCTAAAGAGAAAAAGTGAAACCAGCGTACGCATGTATGCATGTATACAGGAAACGATTATCAGAGTTCGGGAACCGACATGATAATAATCTGCAGTTTGTTATTGTAGTGAGAATTAGGCGTTATGGTTCATATTATTTGGCTGGGTACGTATCAGTAGTACGTAGTCACTTCGACAGCAGCAGCAGGCACTGTTTGGTTCATCGCGCTTGTGGGAGCACCGAGTGGATACCGCACGCAACGGTGCTGGCAGACTGGTAGAACATACGAATAGACACGGTCTGTGGCTTGCACCTGGACAGCGGTCGCTCGCTGGGCCAGGAATTCGTGAATTCCTTCTGGATCAGGTATTTGGTGAATTCTGATTCAACATCGGAAGCGGAGCGGAGGTGGGGCGCTTCATACGTGGCACAGTGGGCACCGTGCATCGCAGCGACCGGTATGCTACTATGCGCAGAGACGGGTAATTATCTGTCTTCTTAACCCCCACGCTTACGGGCCGAGGGCGTGTGCGTTTGGAAATGGCTTGATCGAGTTGGATTGGATATATACGTGCGAAAACAAACAGCGGGGGAATAACAACGAGTGAACCTCCTGATCGAGCACATCCAAGTGAAAATCGCGGCAATGATATATCATCGGACCATCTTGAGCGAAGGCAGATGTATTATGATACTCGAGAGGAGATATTCTACGATACTCGTAATCGAGAGGGGGATCGCGTACGGGGAAACTCTGGGGCAGCCTGGGCGTAGATACACCACGATATTTCGAGTATTCATAGCGCAGCAAATGATGTTATTTGTATCACGTTGTTGTGCACTTCAACAGGTTTTGGCGTGAAAAAGATACGTGGTGATATCGTGCTTGGTATGTATCGGCCGCAAGGACCTGCAAGGACAGAAAAATGTGTTGATTCACCATGGGTGGACCGTGAGCGACACTGTCGCCATTTGATCACACGTTACGGCACGGGGGAAAATCAATCACAGCAGCAGGTGGTTAGTGTGTCAACTGAATATTCTTGCTGTGGTATAGATACCTATCGCCTACACGATGGGGCGCAGACTTTTTTTATATATTTTGTAGTTGACCACTAAAAATCGCTTCACCTTGCTGCTGTACGGTGAATAGTGATACCATACCTATACCGCAATTGGGTTCATACATTGCTGGAAGGCGACGCTCAAAATTGCTGGTGGAAGAATGTGAATCGTGATATCATACCTTTGTAATTGGGTTCCTAACGTTGCGGCAGGGCGACGTTAAATTTGCACGCTAACGACATCGCTCATCAATTGAAGATTCTTGCCGGTATCTATCGCGATTGGCGGTAGAGCTCAGAATGAATTCAGATTGACGTGGACATGCACGATATGACACTGTGACACGATGAACGAGTGATTCCCTACGCGGACTATTGGGTGAGAGATAATCTTCACAGCCGAACGAGCGTCTCGAGGGGGCACATGTTGCGCTTGGCGGTGGGGAGCATATCAAGTTCAGATTGGCGTGTACATACGCCATTATAATAGTATGGCATAAGGAATGAGTGACTCCCCATGCGGACTGCTGTGCGAGAGATAATCTTCACAGTAAAAGGATCGACTCGGTTCAGCGTTACAACAATGTAATATGGCACGTTGAACGAGTGATTCCCCACGCGGAATGCTGGGGGAGAGACAACCTTCACAGTCAAACGTTCGACCCGGTGCAGAGTAAATACAAGTATGTATGTAATATGGCACATTGAACGAGTGATTCCCCACGCGGAGCGCTGGGTGAGATCTAATCTTCACAGCCGAACGATCCACTCGGTTCAGCGTTAATACAAGTATGTAGTATGGCACATTGAATGTGTGATTCCCCACGCGGAATGCTGGGTGAGAGATGATCTTCCCAGCCAAACGATCGACCCGGTTCAGAGTATATTCAAGTATATAATATGGCACATATTGAGCGAGTGACCCCCCACGCGAAATGCTGGGTGAGAGATAATCTTGACAGCAAAACAAACGACTCGATTCAGCGAAAACACAAGTAATATGGCACATTGAATGAGTGACCCCCCAGACGAAGTATTGGGTGAGAGATAATCTTCACAGCCAAAACGCTCGAGATGTCTTGATCGCGGATACTTGCAGATAGTCGAGGCAACGCAGTAGATATTGAGCGCGAATACATGCATTTGAAATGGCGCAATGAATGAGTGACTCCCCAGACGAATTGTTGGGTGAGATATAATCTTCACAGCTAAAACGCTCGAGATGTCTTGAGCGCGGATACTTGTATGTAGTCGCCGCAATGCAGATATTGAGCACAAATACAGGTACCTGGTATGAAACAAATGGCGCAATGAATGAGTTACTCCCAAGACGAATTATTGGGTGAGAGATAATCTTCACAGCCAAATCGCTCGAGATGTCTTGAGCGCGGATGCTTGCAGGTAGTCGCCCCAAGGCAGATATTGAGCGCAATACAAGCAATGTTGAACGAGTGACTACCCAGACGATTTGTTGGGTGAGAGGTACTATTCACAGCCAAAACGCACGAGATGTCTTGAGCGCGGATACTTGCATATAGTCGCCGAGGGCAGATATTGTTATGTCTTGCTAGGTGGCAGCGAGTGGCACGATTTGCAATTTCGCTCACACGTCGCGGCAGGGCGACGATAATTTACAGCGTAAAAACGCCACAACTGTATACTCTGGCTGGTCACCTCGCGTGTGTACGCGATGGGACGCTGGGTATTTACAGGGTTCTACACGATTTGACCTTGTCGTGGGCATGCCGTGCCATTGCCATGGTACCGCCCATGGCATACCATGGCATCACCACGGCATCCCATGGGGTGCCATAGAATTCCATGGTACGCCGTGGGGGCTGCCGTGGCATGCCATGGGTGGTAGCATGGCAACCCCCGCGGCTACCACCACGGCACTCCATGGCAACCCCACGGCATGTCGTGGCAACCCCCGCGGCACCCCAATGTGTCCACGGCACGTAGGTTAGGGTTAGGGGTGTGGTTAGGGTTAGGGTTAGGGTTAGGTTGCATGGTATGCCGTGGAGGTCCGTGGAAGGTTCCGTGGTATGCCGTGGACGATGCCGTGGAAGGTTTTGCCGCACGTGGTGCCGTGTGACATGCCACGGCATGTCGCGATAAAAGACAACAACGTACATCCCCCGTACGTTTGGACATGGCTGAAGCGAGTTGTGTAGTACGTGCAAAAACAAAAGGCGAGGCGAACAGCAACGCGAACTTCGTGATCAAGCACAAGAGAAATCACAAATCGCAGCAACGAGATATCACCGGACTTTGGGCCTTGAGCGACGGCAGAGACACTACGATAATTGTAGTCGAGAATGTGATCGCCTCCGGTGATACTCTTGGCAGTCTGGGTGGGCCTCATATTTCGAGTATATTATGGCACAGTACTTGTGGATACGAGAGGTCTTGGGCGCGGATACTTGTAGATAGCGCGGATACTTGTAGAGTGTCAACTGCAAGGGCAGAAATTACTTCTTGTAGGGTGAAAGCGTGTGGCAGAATCCACAGGTTGCGGCAGGGCAACCAAAACTTACTGCGAGAGAATAAGAAAATAAATAAATGTATATATAAGTGCGGCTGTGGAGATAGTGCATTGTATATTCTTGCTGGTTAGCTCTCGCACGTTCGCGATGAAGCATACATACGTTCACATTGCCCCTAACTGAACAGCTCTTTAAAAAGGCATACGCCAGAAAATGTGATCATCAGTCAACCAGTGGAACTTCAGTCTGAATAACAGCGGAGCAGGTACATGCATATATATATGTGAGCTTGACGCCGTGGCAAGACGCCGATGAGATTTAGCAGTACGTTTGCCCTTTGGGAGATGATTGACCTGTGTCAGCAACAAATTCTTAATACTTTCACCTTGCCCCAAACTGAACAGCACTGTAAAAACATACGTCGGAAAATGTGCAATCAGTGAAACTTCAGTCTACAAGGCACACGTCAGAAAATGTGATCAGGCAATCAGTGAAACTTCAGTATGTATAGCAGCGGAGCAGGTACATGACATATGTGATCTTGACGTCGTGGCGAGACGACAATGAGATTCGTACTGCCGCAGTATCGAAGTTATCACAGCAGGAGGCGGTTGGTGCGTCAACTGAATATTCTTGCTATGTGTGGTATATATATACCCGTTGCGTCCACGATGGGGGCGCAGTCAAATAATATATCTGTGGTAGTTGGTCACTAAACTAAAGTCGTTGGACATTGCTGCTGTAAGGTGAATCGTGATATTACACTTATTTCTGCAATTGGGTTCACACGGTGCGGCATGGCGACGCAAGACAAATCATCAATGAAAATGTACGGGTAAGATGCCGCTCATGCAAACCAATTTAAGAGTCTTGCCAGTACCTATCGCGATGCTCGGTGGGGCGGAAATTAATCATTCATGTTGACGTGGACATACATGATACAGCAATGTGGGATAGTGAGCGAGTGGTTCCCCACGCGGATTGCTGGGTGAGAGATAGTCTTCACAACCTAACGATCGACTCGAAGGGACATATCGCGCTGCGCAGCGGGTCGCAGAATAAAACTTCATACTACCTGGTATTGAAGTCGATATTGCACGACATAAATAACAATGTGGCATAGTGAACGAGTGATTCCTCACGCGAACTGCTGGGTGAAAGAGAGTCATCACAGCCCAATGATCGACTCGAGGAGACACATCTCGCTTCGCGGTGGGGCGCAGATTTACTTCATACTGACGTGTACATGCAGGATATAAAAATGTGTAATAATGAACAAGTGAGACCACAATCTGCTGGGCGAGAGATAATCTTCACGGCCAAAACGATCGACTCTAAGCGTCTCGAGTGCAAATATAAGTATGTACGTAATAGGGCACACTGAATGAATGAGTCCCCGTGCGCATTGTTTGGTGAGAGATAATATTCACAGCCGAAGGCTCGAGAGGTCTAGAGCGCAGATACTTGTAGATAGTCGACCGCAAGGCGAGAAATTTCGTCTTGTCGGGTGAACGTGAGCGGCATAACCAACAGGTTGCGGCAGGGCGAAAATTATACCATAGCGCAAACATGTGGCTGGCTATAGTGCACTTTATGTTCTGGCTGGTTACCTCTCGTGCGGTCGCGATGGAGCGCAAAATGTTTGAGAAAGGCATGGTTTTTCCTGCTGTACAGCAATACGTTCAATTTCAACTGAAAACACAAAGCTGTGCAGCGTCACTGAATTTGCTGGTACCTCTCACGCGGTCGTGAAGGGGCGCGAATTATTATTACGTGCACATTGCTTCTTAACGAAACAGAACGATAAAAATTACCATCCGTCATAAAAAGTGATCCGGGATATAGTGAAATTCAGCCTGCATATGCATACATGTGATCTCGACGACGCGGTAAGAGGACGATGAGATGGAGCAGTACTATTGCGGTTTCACGAAATGGTGGAGCTGCGTCAGCAATTCTGTGAATAGGGTGAAAAACCAGCATTGTTGCGGATATCCCTTGCGTGGTTGCAATGGGAGCAATATGCATATATATATGTATATGATTTTTTTGAAACCAAATGACTTTCTCGCTGAAACACCAGCAGCTCGTGAACAATGCGGTGTTAACAATCGATCAACTCGACGGCGAAGCAAAGGAGTACATACACGACTATGATGTGCGTGGGTGCCCATGCTGGCTGATTAAGCCGAATTACCCAAGAAAGTATACGGCGCTGGCGTTCCACCCATTGGTTTCACGGGCGAAGTTGTGCCTCTATGAATTCTGGTTTCGCATCACGTTCCGCCAGATTCAACCGGCACGAGCCGCCGGGGATCAACGATTTGCTAGGACCGGTGCTTCCCACCTGGGCGAAGGTTGGCTCCTACATTAACGCCAGGCAGTAATCTGGCACACCGCTCAGCTGCCGGGATTCGGTTGGGTCTCACGGCGGGGAGGCTCTGCTACTGATTCAACTTTCATCTGGTCGACGCTGGCTGGTATCGAGCTGTCAATCCAGTCGCCGTTCATCAAGAGTGTATTGCAAGGTATCTCGCGATAGCTTAAACTAGCGAGAACACGCCCACGGGTTTGGCTACCTGTCCGTGGGATGTGTTGAACTCATATCTTCCTGAGGTGTGGGGGGGTAGAGTGCTTTGGCTATGGTTGGGGCATGAGGTATTTTCTTTCTTCGCCAGGTGTGGTGCACCCAGCACGTTGTTCCACATGAAGTGGTGTATTAATTTTCTGGCATCAGTCAGTCAAGGCGTCTTCAATGGAGTGGTGCCGACCGAGTTGAGCTGCGATTCTGTGGCCATAAAAGTGACCAGATACATGTTCGTAGCGGCGTTGTACGTACACGGAGCGAGGTTCGGTGCCCGTGTTCCGAGCTGGGTGAGGGTGGCGGAGCCGTTGCTCTTACGGTGGCACTACTGTTATGCCACGCAGCGCTACCTGAACACGCGCCGCTTGCCTCATACCATTCACGGGAGCAAGAAAGAGCGTGGGATAAAGTCAGGCATTTAGAGTGCTGAGAGAGGTATTACGGGGGTCCATAGTTAATAGGACCTGTGGTATACCTATATATTTACCTATTTTTACGAAACAATATTTGGTCCTATTTACTATGGACCCTCGAAATAGTTAAAATATCGGGTGTCACCCAAAGCGTACACCCTCCACTCGATCGAGGATAGGAAGTGCCTCGACGCTTGCTTGCGGCTTGAGGTGAATTGTTGGAAAATAAATCCGATGAATGTATAGTGTACACCAGGGATAATGCGGGACACGTGTCTCATAAACTAGTAACTGGCAAGGTTTCACAAAGACCGCCAGTTCAAGATATTGTACGGGGTAAACTGTAGAATTCTCCGAAGAATCTCGCTTGATGGAGGAGTACAATGCTGTTGTAGCATTGGGTGTCTCAGTCGGCCGATAATTCATACAGTATAACCGAGACAGCGAAGGGAGGGAGATGCGTTTATGAGCAAAGACATGTGGGCATGACACCGAGTTGAATAACGCGGTAGACATGTCAGCCACAGCTGCCGTCCCTTCCAAGCCACGAAAAAAAACAACGCAGTTCGAAACATATAGCTGGTATACAAAAAAGAAGAATATTTGGGATCGGGAACCGATATGATAGTGATCTGCAGTTCGTTGATGGAGAAAAAATTAGGCGCTATGGTTCATATTCTTTTGGCTGGGTACGTATCAGTAGTACATACGTAGTGACTTCGACAGCAGCAGCCGGAACTACTGTTGTTGGGTTGATCGCGCTTGTGAGAGTACCAGGTTGTACCGCACGGAACGGTGCTGGCAGACTCTGGTAGAACACGCGAACAGACAGGACCCGTGGCTTGCACCTGGACAGCGGTCGCTCGCTGGTCCAAGAATGGTGAATCCTCCCGCCCACCCACCCTTTTTCTTTCGATGGTGAGGGGATGGAGAAGTTTACGAGTGGAGTGTGTAAATAGGCAATGTCTCGGTTGATATCGTATAGCCGAGTGTATATCTACTTTCTACTTCCTTTTCTTTTTCAGTGGCATGCGGAGGTGTACACCCATGGTATATGACTTCTTGGGGTAGTACAATGGGGTTGGACCATTGGGTGTCTCAGTCGTCCAAGAATTCGTACAGTATAACCCAGACAGTGACGGCAGGGAGTTGCGTTCATCATGAGAAAAGACATGTGGGCATGACGCCGAGTTGGATAATGCGGTAGACACGTCAACCAGCTGCTCTCCCTTCCAAGCCACAGAAAATGAAAATAAACAACGCAATTCGAAAGACATGTCCAACAAAAGATACGAGTAAAATGCGTCGTATTCGCATCGTACGTGGTCGAGTAAATTGTCGTGGCGACAAAAATCGGTCATCATGAGATGACGCCTGGTTCAACAATGCGAAGCATCTTTCCCACGAGGCAACAGGTACTGAAATGTTGGACGATGATGGACGAACTGCTCGTTCTTGCGAGGGGTATGAGCTCTGAGTCAATTTGTTAGGAAGTTAACGTTTGTTGCGTATCGTCAACGATTTTGCAGTGTATACAGCGGAGTTGGTGTGAACACCAGGTCGGCTCGGATAGGCACAACTGCCAAGGTCGTACGAGTTCCACTACACGCCGAGTACCAGTCATTTCGGGTCCCGATACCCCTGGTATCGGCAGACACTATAAAATGTATAGTTTCTACTTCTAACTCCAGGTAACTGTGTTAGGTACACGGCAAAATAGTTGACGATGCGCAACACTAACTTCCTGTATTTAGTCGTACACGAATACGGTCCAGAGCTCCCAACAAAACCCGGCGCGTGCGTGTAAAAAAGATACAAATACCCGTCAAGGCTGAAAAAAAAATGTTCATGCTTGATCTCAGTATAACGTACGACACGCTCCCGAATTTCTGTGTCGTCGTGGTTTTGTGACTACAGAGCCTGCATCTCTCTTCGATTGATGAATTGGCACGGATACTGGTGGTGCTGGACGTCGACGGGTAGAAAAACGGTTCGACACACACTAGGCACCACATGCACATTCCGTGACACAGGGAGAAATCGAACAAAAAAACAAATCGAAAATGAAACAGAAAGAGCAATATAAACATAGCAAACAAAACGATACCACCACGCAAAAAAAAAAAAAACGTGGTAGGAGTAGAACAGACAGGTTTTACGTACTATTAAAATCGTTGGTCGGTGCGGTACGTTTCCACCCTCTCAGCCGTCTCATTCCAACTTTTGTAAACCGTGCCCCACCCCCGGAGAGCATGCGTCAGGCAATACAAAACAAACGCAAGACGGTCGTAGTAGTGGTCGTTGTTGTCTGGTCGACAGTGCCTAATCTGTTCCGCTGGCAAAACACAGATTGCTTGTTGGTTGTTGTCGTTAAGTCAGAAGACCGAAGAAATCGGACCAGGCTCCACTACTTCTACTACTTCTACTACTACTACTACTACTACTACTACTACTACTACTACTACTACTACTGCTACCGCTGCAATTATTAATACTATTACTACCTCTGTTTTACAGTAAAAAACACAAGAGAGAGGACATCCGGATCAGGGATCAGGCTCAACCACGCTATATTGGTGTGTAATGTAAGAGCAGTATACGACCTACACTCGTAGTGGTACACAGCGACAACTGCGTCACGGCTTGATCATGCTAGTATCCAGCAGTATGACATGCAGCCTGCTGCACGTCAGCTGCAGCAATGCTGCTCAGAGTTCGTTGGTAGACGTTGCTGTTCGCACCTTGAGAACTCCCACGAAACCCAGCAATATACCGCAGGGACCCCACAGCTATTAATAACATGATTCTGACCACGAAACTAAATGAACTTGGTCTGAGCGGCGGCTGTGCTGCCAGCAGCTGCGACTGCGATGGGATGCCGGAGTGGATCTGTAGATAGCACAACCTTGTATGTGCTGTTCTTCCGCTGCGGCTGCTGCGGCTCTCAACAGTTAGATGCTGTTGCTGTTTTCGCCTTGTTGAGGCGCTTTCGTTTGTCTCCGCGGAAACAGCATGACGTTGTCTCTGTTACACGTACGTGAAAACAATACTGAGAACGTAATGAAAAGTCCACGCAAAGTACAGAGACAGAAAAGTGCGGACAGAATCAACTGTTCAATCAAGTGAAAAAACGGCCTCGGCTCTCTGGTGAGGCACCCCTATCACGACCTAGCTAAATTATGAAGTCGGGTTCACACGTAAAAATTCACGGATAGTACCTGTCACTATTAAAACAAAGAAATAAACAAAGAAAATAAGTAAGGTAGGACAGAAAAAGAAAAGTAAAAGGCAAGAAGCGAACCCAACAAAAAAAGGCTTACATGTTTTAGCCCGCTATATATATACTGGCCCCATTCTGGCATAGTTCGCCGTACCACTACGGAGGCCCAAAAGTAGTAAAACCTTTCAAGATATCGGTTGGCGATTTAACCCCGCCAGCAAACGATAACGAGTTTTTTTAGCGCAACCTTAGGACCACAGTCCCGGTTTCGAGACAAACCAGTCAAACTCCTAGTAGTTTATCGACACGAGGCAGTGCGCCACAGCCCACCTGGTGCTACTTTTGAAACGCTTTCTTCCAGAAAAAACTATATATCAGATACGTTCCATTCGTTTTTCCCTATTACCAGGTATATTGGGCGGTTCGTTGTTGTGGACAAAATTTGACAAGTACGAAAAAAATCGGAAAACTCGATTCGCAGACCCTAGTAAGGTATCATTGTAACACTCCCGGAGGCGCAGTCTGAACACCTAACTCGCAAGAAAACTAAATGTGGCACATCTACTGCTGTGTAGCCGTCTTGGGTATTATTTCTAGTTTCTGAATTCCCATGTAAAAATATTATATACATACCTGGTCCACCCTAAGTATATTTCAGATTTTTCCCCGGCCGTACTCACTGCTGTACTACTTGGCATAGGATCAGACTGAATCACTGAGTGTCACGAGGAGCTCCCGAGCTTGCGATATATTCCATGTATTGATAGGGATCTGTCGGGAGCAGTTACACTAATTCTAAGTACAATTTGTATCACATTGGTATTTGTGCAAGTAAGTCCCCTGATATAACTATAATAGTGAAAATACAGCACACACAACCCCCAATTTTAAAAAGTCGACAGCTATGTAGGGTACACCACACACAGTAGTATGTCGACTACAGCAGTTAAGAGCATACTACCTGGTACAAATACTGAACTAGTAGCAGTATACAGAATACTGAGCACACTACACTAAAGTACTTTATTAGGCTCAAATAGACAGCGGTACTAAATGTACTTCCTCAGTTGAAAAATATGATGATTAGCGTCAAACCAGGAAATACTCGGCATGAAAGATAATATCTCTGAATCAATTCAATTGCAGCAGCAGCGCGCTCTGGGGACGCAGGGGCGCGTCTCGCATGCCCATCGTACCCCAGCTGGAGTGCAGTATGGGTTCGTTCATGCTGTCGCGCACACAGCAGCAGTAGGAGCACAGCAGGGGCATAGCAGGAGCGAGCGTAGCGGTCGCGCAACAATCTCAACAAAACGACGCAAGACGCTACACGCACGTAATTATCAAGATCTTCCCTAAATGTGAAGCTTCAAGTACTGCAAGTATGTTGTTGTTTTCTTCACATTAAACCGTTCTTTCTACGCGTCGACATCCAGCACAACCAGTGTTCATGCCGATTCTTCAAACCTAGAGAGGTACAAGTTCTGTGGTCACAAAGCTACGCCACAGAGATACTACGTTGCCACGTATGTAATGCAATGCCATGTCATCATACTGCGTACGACAGGCGCGACACACACATTCCATGACCTAGAGAAACAAAACGAATCAAAGAGAAAAAACAAAAACAAAAACAAAGACAATTCGAAAGAGAAAAGAAACAAACAAAAAAAGAAACTAAAATATACCCGGTATATGTATATACTTCAGTATAGCAACAAACCATCGTACCCTGAGTAGACAGCGCCGTGCATCCGCTGCAGGTAGTGTTAGAGGGAATGGGGGGAGGGGTAACAGCAGGAGGGGTAGAGGGAACACCGTACAAGTGTATAGGGGCAGGGGGGGGAACAGGAGGAGTAGAAGGGAAACCGCGGTAGAAGAGAGTAGCAGAGAGACCGCAGATAGGGTAGCAAGGTACCAGGCCGACTAATAAATAGGTTGGACGTTTCTTTGCTACTCGTACCGCCAACTGCTGCGGCCGTTCGGTATGCATTTTGATTTTTTTCCCTTCTTATCCTTATGAAAGAAGTACTACATAGTGGGTGGGTGACGAGCGTATTTTGGCCCACTCACTATTGCTCTTTTTACTTAGTTAAGTGTTCACCGGGATGCATAGTCCCCTTTTTCCTTCTCGTATCTTTCCCCTTGCACGTCCCTTTTGGCTCATGCTCGGGGTAAGTATGTATGTGTCTGAGCTTTGGCTTCCCATTTTATTTATTTATTTGGGATTCTTCTCCTTCTCTTTTTCTTTTTCTTGTTCTTTTTCGGTTTGGTTTTTTCGTTGCTTCTCTTTCTTTATGGTGTATTTTGGTTGCTGGCGTAGGTATGTATGTTGTGTCGGCCGCACCTAGTGCGAAGGCATGGTATTACGTAGGCTATTAATGCATGACGGTGTGTTATCTCTGTGTCGTAGTCTGTGACCACAGAGCTCGTATCTTTCTAGGGTGAAGAATCAGCACGGACACTGGGCTTGCTGGATGTCGACGAGTAGAAGAACGGTTTAATGTGAAGAACACACACACACACACACACCCACGTAGGGGACGTGGCAGACACTTGAAAAGAACGAGCTGGAAAAAGAAAAAGAAAAAGAAGAAAACACCACTATAGTCGTCAACAGAGTAAGACTAAGAACCAAGGTAAAAATAACAGTCAAACCAAACAAAGCACAAGGCATGCTCCAGGTAGCGGCAGCAGTTTATGGCACGAGTAGCACAGCCAGGGTCTCCCTGCTGGCCCGCCTGGTACCTTGCTACCCTGTCTGCCACCATCGTCCAGCGTTCGTCAACTATGCCCGGCCCCTCGGCGTCAGACAGTACGAATCAAGCAGAGCAGGCTCGTCATCCACCCACGCCACACGACTCCTTCAATAAGGCTTATCAATCGGAGAAAGGAAGAGAAATGAAAATCACATAGGGTCACCGCAAAGAAGACAATAAAATGAAATACAAACAAACAAAAACAACAGGAAGACAAAGGAAGACCACGTTCGAACCAGCTGCACCAGTTGGTGGTACGAGTAGTATAGGCATGTTCTACTTCTTAGTCTCCCCGGTACCTGGCTACCCTATCTGCCATCTCCTTCCTACTTTCGTCCACTGCAGTTTCCCTTCTACCCCTCTCCGCGTTCCCTTGGTCGGGTTTTCTGATACTCCTCTTGTTGCCCCTCCTCCCCCCATTCCCTTGGACACCAGCCACGGCGGATGCGCGGCGCTGCCTGCTCAGCTCAGCCTCAGCCTCGTGCCACCTCACCATGTATGCAAACTGGCTTAGACAAATATTTTTTGAATGCTATCCCGATGAGCGCAATCATTGACCTACTGAATGCCTCGAAGGCTTACATACGGCGAAGGCCAGGTGCCTGGCGCTCTTCCAGTTCCCTACCTAATAGAATACCTGACAAAGGATATAGTTCCTATCACAGTGACCGTTGTTGTTGGCGCCCCGTCAGTCAGAGATATGTTGCTCATAATATGCCCCCCCAATCGTGAAAGCAAAGCCACTCCATTCACGACTCACCATCATGATGATAGACATAACCACTTGCATTCCTAGTTGATTCATAGCACTGCTGCGACTCACCGCGGTTGCTTCGCTCTTTTGCTGCGATCACGCTCTCGATGGTGTGATTGGGTGGGTAGGGAGTACTTGGGGTGAAGATTCTGGCGACGTACGTGATGGGAGTAAAAGAAACAGATGCCTCCGTGTGGGCGTGTTCGGTCAGTGGTAATCGGTACTTTGTTGTGGGGGGTGACCACCAAGGCGACCGGCTTCCGGCTTCTGTCGTCACAAACGTTACGGCAAACGCCTGCGCTGACGTCCCATTCGTACACAAAGAGTGCCGAGATTATCCAGGAAAGCATGTCAACCATGATGATATAGTGCTTGTGAGAGTCAGCTGTAATCCGAAACAACTGACTTGAATTAGAGTGCCAGCAAAAACGTGACCAGATCGCCAAAAAGGTCGGCTTGCGTCGCGAATGGGGCATTTTATGTGCTTCGGTTTGTCTGTTTTATTTCCGTTGGCTCCTCGTCTTACTCTGTTTATATTTATTGTTATGGTGTGGTGGCGTTTCTTTAGGTTGTGTGTTTCGTGTTGTCTGTCACATCCCCTACGTGGCGAGCATAAACAATTTTTCCATCATACTGATTTTCTTTAGATGTGTTTTTTCGGTTCTTTTTTGTGTTCTTTCATGCATGCATGTCGTGTCTGTGTTGTCTATTCCGATAACGTGGCATTGCATTTTCACTTTGCTTAATTATTTCTGCGTAACCGTGTGATATATGAATAGAGTGTCTACGCAAAAGAAAAAATATTACGAATTTTGCTTATCTATTCCCCCGTTACCGACGACTAATCAAATATCCTAATCAAATTTGCATAAAAATGACGAAGTTATGCATTGTTGGATAGCATATTTTATAAATTTTGAAATACGTCAGCTGTGAGTTCGACTGATTAAATAGTTGATACTCAACGTTGCAAGCTGCGTAATACGCCTCGTCTATATTCCATTTTTACTAGAGCCTGGTATCAGTATAGGGCTACCCTATATATACCCCCTATACGACATGATATTTCCATAGTACTTAGTCATGTTTTTTTTTCGCCGGAACATGCGATGTATATCATATCGTATTACATCGCTATATATAGGGGCTTTCAGCACGATATGACTAAAATGTGATATGATATTTGGTATATGATATATACCTCCGCTATGAAGGGATATATCGGCCTACATAGGGCGATATGAAATGATATATCGGCCTATATATGAGGTGAAATGCGTGATACCAGGTATAGCTACGTGTCCGATACGTGGCATAACTTAGTGATGCTGGAGTAGTCGGGACGAAGGAGCAGGAGCCGTTGGCGTACGTGCGAAGGGCTGTATGGGGCATGTTGTACGCCGATGACGCAGGGATTGTCTCGAAGTCGGCTGAAGGGCTCGCGAAAATGATGACAGTCATCGTGACTGTCTTCGAAGCAGCAGGCCTTACGGTGTCGGAAAAGAAGACAGAGACTATGCTTCTACAAACGCCAGACCAGAAAACCCTTGCACCACCGCTCGTTATCGAAGCAGCAGGCCAGAGGTATAAGCAGACGGCCCAGTTCTTGTACCTAGGCGGCGTTATGCACGAAAATGCTGACCTCTCGCTCGAAATCGACCGACGGATCCGTCTCATGCGACCATGCCTCAAACGGTTCGGCCCGGAGCTGTATGATAGGACGACCGCCCCCCTTAGCCTGAAAGTCCGAATGCTGAAGGCCGAGGTGATTGAGACCCTGCTCTACGGGTGTGTGACGTGGACCCTCAGAGCGAAACACTTTGCCAAGCTTCGAACGGCTCACCACCAAGTCCTGTTGCGAGTCATTGGCTTCCAACGCCGACTTCGTACTGACCATGCCACCCTCTCGTACGCGAAGGCCCTCAAGATGACACGTTGCGAGAGCATCGAAACGACCATCCGCAAACGGCGTCTCTTCTTCGCGGGGGGGGGGTGGCACGGAAAAGCAAGGATCGATTACCCAGCCGGGTGATGTTCGGGACGATTGCTGGTGGGGAGAACCCGAGACCTGGCGGACAGGTTAAGACTTGGCATAGATGCGTAGTCAAAGACCTTAGGGAGTTCCGCGCCACCGAAGGGTCAACGGAACTTGCTCCCTTGGTGTTTGGAGTTGAGACCGCACTGTGGCCCACTGCCGCAAAAAAGGCGGGGAAGTGGTACCGGGGGATCCTGGAAGCAGCCGAACGGTTCATGGTGAGGTGGCACGAGGCTGAGGCTGAGCTGAGCAGGCAGCGCCGCGCATCCGCCGTGGGTGGTGTCCAAGGGAATGGGGGGAGGAGGGGCAACAAGAGGAGTATCAGAAAACCCGACCAAGGGAATGCGGAGAGGGGGGGGAAGAGGAGTAGCAGGGAAACTGCAGTGGACGAAAGTAGGAAGGAGATGGCAGATAGGGTAACCAGGTACCGGGGAGACTAAGAAGTAGAACATGCCTATACTACTCGTACCACCAACTGGTGCAGCTGGTTCGAACGTGGTCTTCCTTTGTCTTCCTGTTGTTTTTGTTTATTTTTATCTCATTTTATTGTCTTCTTTGCGGTGACCCTATGTGATTTTCATTTCTCTTCCTTTCTCCAATTGATAAGCCTTATTGAAGGAGTCGTGTGGCGTGGGTGGATGACGAGCCTGCTCTGCTTGTTTCGTACTGTCTGACGCCGAGGGGCCGGGCATAGTTGACGAACGCTGGACGATGGTGGCAGACAGGGTAGCAAGGTACCAGGCGGGCCAGCAGGGAGACCCTGGCTGTGCTACCGTACCATAAACTGCTGCCGCTACCTGGAGCATGCCTTGTGCTTTGTTTGGTTTGACTGTTATTTTTACCTTGGTTCTTAGTCTTACTCTGTTGAGGACTAGTGGTGTTTGCTTCTTTTTCTTTTTTTTTCCAGCTCGTTCTTTTCAAGTGTCTGCCACGTCCCCTACGTGGGGGTACGATGGTTTGCTGCTATCCTGAAGTATATACATATACCAGGTATATTTTTGTTTCTTTTTTTGTTTCTTTTCTCTTTCGAATTGTCTTTGTTTTTGTTTTTGTTTTTTCTCTTTGTTCCGTTTTTGTTTCTCTAGGTCATGGAATGTGTGTGTCGTGCCTGTCGTACGCAGTATGATGACATGGCATTGCATTACATACGTGGCAACGTAGTATCTCTGTGGCGTAGCTTTGTGACCACAGAACTTGTATCTCTCTAGGTTTGAAGAATCGGCACGGACACTGGTTGTGCTGGATGTCGACGCGTAGAAAGAACCGTTTAATGTGAAGAAAACAACAACAACAACATAATAAGCCGGCGTCCCCGGTGGCTTGGTAGGTGGTCCGCGTGTCTGTCAAGATCAATTTCGTGGGTTCAAGTCTCACCGAGCGCGAGAGCGTGAGTTAGCTACATTCGATGAAAATCGACGAGCAGTGGGAATGCTGAACCCTATGCGCGACAAAAAATAAAGGCAAGTGCCGGGGGGGAGAAGGGACGACACCTGTGACCACGGCTTGTCCAGAAGATCGTCGAGGGTTTAACCTCCTACGAGTGGGCTGGAAAGTAGAAGTGATTGATGAAAAAAAAAATAAAAAATAATAATAATAATAATAATAATATGACGACTTGCTGTCTTGACGGTATATCTTGCATCTTTCCGGCGTACATTTTGGGCGGAATATACGTATTACAAGGTTCCCCTCCGGGAGGTGTCGTATGAATAGGGGAGTGGCGCAAGAGCGAAAAAATATTCGTATGCACCCCTGCACACTTGTGTAGAAGTAGTACCTGCATCCACCCATCATTTTAACGTGAAGAACACACACTACATATTTTTGAGGACAGACTATTATACTGTTGGCGGAATTAGTGTGGGATAATTACTACAATAATAATATATAATAGGGTAGCGATAAGTGGATGATTGATCCAGCCGACTCGCGGCGATTAAGTTAATTCGTACAAAAAAGTTGCGCGAGGTCGAGGTCGCGCCATAATACTTTTGTGACCGGTTGAGTAAGGTATACAGCACATACATACTGCTACAATGTATATATATGTTCCCCCAAAATAAATGTTTCTTGGTGCTCAGGGTAACATCAAGGTTTTTCACAGATAAATGCTCGGCGAGAACAAATCGTAGTCCGAGCACTAAGAATATTGGAGTACTGGCGGCAAAAATACTGCCAGCACTGAGAAAAGGCCCAAATACTGAGAGTAATGAGAGTGTGAGCAGTACCGAACCCCGAGAATACAGGAAAATATGTACCCGCAGTAGTATCGAAACACGAAATACTTGGAGTAAAGGCAATATGCGCAGTACAGAACCTCGAGATACTGAGAGTATTCGCAGTACATGCATATATATTCCTCGCACATGCGCATCTTGAAATACTGCCAGACTGCTTCAAGACTCAATCAAGTTGTCTCCAGCGAAAGTGGTTTGCTCCAACTCCCACTCGTGTGGGAATATCTATTAATAGGTGTGTTTAGTGCCGAACGCTGGGCCTGAGAATTGTCGATGCGGTGCACAGACGGTTGAAGTTTAAATCTCACTCACTCGAAGTATACTGGGCATGTTGAGGGTATTTCATTACTGCGTGTACTGAGTCTCGCAGAAGTATAGCAGTACGAACACTACGAACGGACGAAATACTGCTACTGTAGACTAGAATACTTGTAGTACCCGCGGTACAGAACCCCGAGACACTTGAAGCACAACAGGGGGTATCCACGCCAGCAGCAGTAGCGAACCCAGCATTAGTGCGAGCCCGAAAGATCGTATACGAAGTAGTATCGACAGAACCTCAAAATACTGCGAGTACTCCCAGTATCTCGAGTGCAAAACCCCCGAAATACTGCGAGTGTACGGAGTACCTACGATAATAAGAGCAGTATTTTCTCGAACATACTTTGCTTTACTCCCAACTATTGGCAGTAGCTGTGAAAAATGTTGAGGTGTGAACGCACGCCACACGTAAGCGCGCCCAAACTCTTTACCTTATTGGGTAAAAACACACAAGTAACTACAATATCATATTATACGTTCAGAAAAGCAAGGTGGATGAATGTATGTACTGGTCGGTACGAAAAAAAACAGAAGTGGATAATAAAACACACACAACTTATTATATTACAATATACTTCGAGTATCATACTTCGTACTACCTATACGCTCAGAAAAGCAAGGTGTGGACGAATGTATCATTATTAATAGTTCTACGAGTGTAGTCTTGGTGCAAAAAAAGTAAAAAAAAAAATGATTTTGAAAAAAAAAAAAGTGGATGGTGCGAGTCGAACCTCGGAAACGAAAATTTTAGAGCGGGCAGTATAGACGTCTACGCTAGAACAGTGCTCGAACAACTGACACGTCCGGATTTTTACGCAATCTAAAACACTTTGCACGATCTCCTACAGCAGTAGAGTAGCTTGTACAGGTACGACTGCATGTACAGCAGTAGTGCTGGAGAATGCCACACGAGGAACGTACGTGTACTGACCCCCTTTCAGCTGGCTCTAGGATCTATCGGTCAGCAATGTAGGACACACAGCAATGAGAACTACTGCTGTATTACAACAGTATGTATGTTTTGTACGAACCCTGCTGTACGAATAATGTGTTGTACAGCACATGCGATTTGTTGTTGTTGTACTCGAGACGACGAGTATATCGATCCGGGGATAATGGGTCACACACTGCGGAAGGTACGTGCATCGGCCAATGCCGATGACAACAACAACGAACTACAGTAGTAGTACTGAGCTTACAGCGCGGATCTTCTATATGCGCATAGTACCCTGCCCGCTGCTGCTGTTCGCGCACTGTGCTGAGCACAGCTGGAGCAGTGGCAATGTTGGATCACACACAGCAAAATAAGCAGAAGACGAGGATTCTGAAGCAGGGAGGGAGGTGTGTGATGCTGGTTGGTGTGTTCGTGGCGTGGTCAAGTGATCGATCGAAAAACCCAACTGTGATAGCCGCAGTACGATCATCCATACGCGCAAGGTGTGCCCACTGCTGCTGCTGCTGTGGGGCAGCAGGGTCGTGGTGCTGTAGGAAGCTGGAGGTAAGCACGCTCTGTGCACTGCTGCTGTGGCTATTGTTCTCTAGGCTGTGGTCCGTGCTTCGTGCAACACAAAAAATATGTACAGGGATACAAGGCTTTCCTTCGGAGTGGGTATTCCGTCGTTTCTTGTACAAATACATTTAGTTTGGTTGGCTTTGGGCTATGACGCCAATTGCAGTTTTGGTTGGCTTTGGGCTTTGACGCCAATTGCAGTTATATTGCAATTGGGGTAATAGCCCAAGGCCAACCAAACTAAATGTTATGACGCCAATTGCAGTGATATTGCCAGTTATATTGCAATTGGGGCAATACCCAAAGCCAACCAAACTAAATGTATTTGTGTAAGAAACGGTGAAGGATGTAATAATCGCGTTTATTTGTGAATGTAATGTGAAACGTAAGATCGGGTGACGCAAGAGTAAGAATGGCATTCGTCTAACAATAAGGATAACATATTTCATCAGTGCGGGGAGAGAGTGGAGTAGTGCATGGCATGTGGATGATATACAACATACAGGCTGTTGTTTCAAGGAAGGTTCGGGACAGAGGGGAAAGCAGCAGTGCCGGCAACGACAACGGTTATGGAAATGTTGTATAGTTGCTGGGCGGCCGCGATTTCGATTTAGCCAGCATAGGAGTTTGGATGAGACATGGTATGTAAATAGTCTTCCCGGCTGCTGTAGTAACGAGGCGGGAGGCCCAGAATGTGGATCTGTCCGCTGTTGAACCCGTTGGGTATGTGTAGGGAGAAATAGTCGTGATTTTGGGAAATGTGGGAACAATTTGTTGCCTCTCATTCGTCCTGGATGGAGACAATCTGCTTGGCGTCCTGCTTCGGAATTCCGCGAAGCCCTGGAGCAGGCGAAATGGAAGGGAGTCTTCTTGCGCTTGATGATGATGTCTCCGTCTTTGATGGTGGAGTCCGTCAGGCGGCAGTTGTAGCACTTGCCACCGACCTGGTCGAAGTAAACAGGGTGCGCGGGGCGGGAGTGGCGTGCAGAAAATGGCGGGGGAGGGGGAAGGGGTGGGGGGGGGGGCAGAGTTCATTATTTGTACTGCTCTACAGCGGCACAACAGCAGTACGTAATCGCTTGCTATACGACGGCAGCAGCAGCAGCAGAAGCAGCAAGTACATGCGTAAAACGCAGCAGGAAAACGGCCAAAACATTTTTTAACGTACCAAAACGACCATTTGGGTGCAAAAACGACCAAGAAAAACAATAATCCGAATACATAAGAACAATCAGTGGATATTGAGCCAGCATTAGCAGTATCAGCAGCAGCAGCAGTAGCCGCAACGGCTTCGAGCAGTGGTTGCGGCAGCATTAGAAACATTAGCAGCAGCAGAAGCAGCAATGGATCGCCGCAGCGTTGGCAGCAGTAGCGGTATTGCAAAGATATGATAAAAAAGAAGAAACAAAGTATGTACCCTGGTATGCCGCGACCGCAAAAACTACGGAATTTCATTGGCGAAACAAAAATATGTACACACAAATGACCAGCATGATGTACAACGCAGCAGCACCACCACAGCAGCGTAGCAGCTATATGGAAAGAACGAAGCCCAAAACGAGAAAAAGCAGTACGTACGCAAAATGCAGCTGCAAAATGACCAAAATATTTTTTTCCAGGTACCCAAACGACCATTTAGGTATTCTAACGATCAAGAAAAACAATAATCCGAGTACATGCGAACATCCAGTGAATATTGCGGCAACATTATTATTAGCATTAGCAGCAGCAGCAGCAGCAGCAGCAACGGATCGCCGCAACGTTGGCTGCAGCAGCAGCAGCATAGCAACGATATGAAAAGGAGGAAGAAAAAAACTACGTACCCCCGCAATCGCAAAACGTACGGTAATTATTGACGATACAGAAATATGTACACACACACGAGTGTAATACACACACGAATCACGTCCAGCATGATGTACGGCAACAACGCAGCAACACTACAAAAAAAGTCGTTGACGATACAGAAATATGTACACACGCACAAGTGCACACAAATCATGTCCAGCGTGATGTGTACGGGAAACAACGCAGCAGCGCCACAAAACGACAAAACGACCAAGAAACACAATTATCCGAGTACATACGAGCATTCAGTGAATATTGCGGCACCACTAGCAGCAGCAGCCGCAGCAGCGGCAGCAGCAGCAGAAGCAGCAACGGATCGCCACAGCGTTGGCAGCAGCAGCAGCAGCATACCAACGATATGAATAGAAGGAAGAAAAAAAGTATGTACCCCGAGTCCGTCCGAAAAGTATTTTTGGTACCTCACTATAGATAGACCCACCCCCGCATGCTGTACGGCAACAACGCAGCAGCAGCATAGCAACAATACGAAAAGAACCAAGCTAAAATACGAGAAAAAGTAGTTCGTACGCAAAATGCAGGAGCAAAACGACCAAAATCTATTTTTTACGTATAAAAAAAAACATTTGGGTACAAAAACGGCCAACAAAAACAATAATCCGCGTTGGCAGCAGCAACATAGCAACGATATGAAAATAAGGAAGAAGAAAACTATGTACCCTGGTATGCCGCGATCGCAAAACCTACGGAAATTCAGTGACGATACAGAAATATGTACACACACAAGTGCAGCATGATGTACAGCAACAACGCAGCAGCACCACAGCAGCAGCAAGCAGCAGCATAGCAACGATAGGAAAAAAAATCAAGCCAAAAACGAGAAAAAGCAGTACGTACGCAAAATGCAGAAGCAAAACGACAAAAATATTTTTCACGTATCAAAAGAACCATTTGGGTACAAAAACGACCAATAAAAACAATAATCCGAGTACATACGAACATTCAGTGGATATTGCGGCAGCATTGGCAGCAGAAGCAGCTACAGCATTAGCAGCAGCAGAAGCTGCAATGAATCGCCGCAGCGTTGGCAGCAGCAGCGTTGGCAGCAGCAGCAGCACCAGCAGCAGCATAGCAACGATATGAAAATATGGAAGAAAAAAAGCATGATGTACCCTAGTATGCCGCCATCGCGAAACCTACGGAATTTTATTGACGATCCGAAAATATGTACACTTCCAGCATGACGCACGGCAACAACGCAGCAGCACTACAGCAGCAGCAAGTGCACAGCAGCAGCAAGTGCACAGGAGCAGCAGGTGCACAGCAGCAGCACTCATGGCGTGGCGCTGACAGCAGCAGCAGCAGCAGCAGCGGCAGCAGCAGCAGCAGCAGCAGCAGCAGCAGCCGAAACGAGCAAAGGGGGTACGTAGGGTCACCAAAACATGTACACATAGAAATCGTGCGCACCGAAAATGCACCACAGTAGCAGCAGCACTCACATCGTTCGGTGCAGCGGTGACGGCGACAGCTGAATCCTTCGTTCCTTCGTTCATGTCCCGCAAACAGTTGTGCATGTGCGCGTTCGCGTGCACTGTGTAAGAGGAGCCGACGCAACGCACGAAGGGGAAAGAACGAGCATGGATGAGTCCAAAAAATAATAAACGCTTTGAGGTAGGTTTGTATGCAAAAAGGCAATTGAAAACCCCAAAAAAACGTACTGGCAACAGACAGCATTCAACAATAGACCCAAGACACTCACCACTGTCAGCAGTCTCGAGGGAGTACGAGACAGTCCCTTCCTTGATCGGGCGAGCACATAACTCGCAGTTGGTTGCCCAATACAGGATGATCCCGCCACCATCGCACATGAGATCCTCGCAGGTGGCGAAGGCCACGTTTTTGCCACCAGGCGCGGAGTTCTCGGGCAAGTAAGTAAGTGCTGGTCCGTGTACCGGTCGCAAACACAACAGTCGGCACCAGGTCGGTCTTTGTCGTTGCCGCTCTCTTGCCAGAGGGCGAGGACCACGCGCCTCTCGACGAGGGGGAGGTGAGCTTAAGGGGCGTGGAGAAGGGAGAGGCGGGGGTTGCAGCACCAGCAGGTTCGCCACCGACAGCAGCAAGCAGCTTGGCCGCCTACAGCTGCATCTAGATGCCGTTCGTCGAAGGCGAGACGCCTCTTCTAGGAGTTGTGCGAAGAGCTGTCTATTGGTTGCAGTTTGCGAAGAAAGAAGAAAGGTTGTTTGGCTGTTTGACTGTTCGGCTGTTTCAAAGAAGAAGGGCTGTTTGCGAAGAGCTGTCTATCAGTCGCTCTGTCTGCCAAGAGCTAGCAAGTGACAACGACCTCAAAAATCGTAATTATAGCTGTATCTATATACGCCATCTTGGGTATATACGGATCAAAAATGCGGACTGCAGGCTCCGACAAACGCAACCAACCATAGCAACACTGCGCATAAGGGTGTGTCGCGCACGCACGGCGGGTGGGCGGCAGCGTTGGAACGTTGGGATCTGTGCATGTTGTCTGTTGTGTACCTGGCATATGTCTGAGCTGTGTGCTCATAGCTCGTGAGAGCCTGGGGGAGAAAACAGACAACATGATGACATGTCATGAATGTATGTACGGATACGTACGTACAAAGTAAGGCCTCTTACTGAAACCAGGGAAATCGTCGTATCCACTCCCGCCGGGAAAAAAACTTTGAGCGCCCGCCACGCGCTTCAGAGTGCACGGATCGCGCCGAGACCTAGACCAATGTGTCCCGCAGGGCTTCCCGTGTCCGTGTACTTAGTGTTTTGCCTAAAAAATTTGTGCGAAGAGAAAAGTTGGCAAAAATACGAAAATTTGACAAATATACGTGTACATATAGTATATACCTGGTACGTATGTACGAGTACGAGTACGAAGCGTGACGCACAGAGAAGGGGACGCACCAGGGGTCTGTGTCCGTTGCTGTCTTCCTGTCGTGCTGTTTTGATCCGCGATGAGCGAGGCGAGCACGTCGCAGCCTGTGGCCACAAGCGAGGCACAGCTACAGCAGTCGCCTTCGACATCGTCCAGCGCCGCCGGTAAGTCACAGCCGTCTTCCACCACAGCCAGCGCCGCCAGTGGCCCACCAAGAAACCAGGGGCGGCAAGACCCTATCAACCTCACGGACGATGTGTTGAGCAGTGATCCCGCCCTCGATCCCACGGGTTTTGATACCGCGGATATCGACAGAGGCCCGTGGCAGCCTAACTCAAGGGGCCAGGCGTTCTACTGGAGTTTCTTTTGGCAGGCGATCAAAGGCAAGCAAGCTCTGTGCCTGATATGCAAGAGGGTTGTGAGCGCGTCGTCTCCATCCAATCTCCTGCATCACCAGAACCAACATCATGCCAAGCACCCGGCTTACAAGGAGGCAAAGGCGAAGGACCTCAAGGAGAAGGAGAAGGCGGCAAAGAAGGGGGGCGGACCCATCGTGAGGTTTGTGGCGAAAGGTCTGTCTTTGGGCCAGAGGAACGACTTCATCTTAGCGTACATCGTGAAAGATCTCGAGGCCCTTAGCACTACCACGTCGACACACTTCAGGGCCATGATATGCGGGCTGACTGGAAAGTCAAATTTTCAGTGCCCTGGTGTGAAGACTATGGTGGAGTGTGTTGCGCAGAAGGCTCGCGAAGTGCATGATCTCGTGGCCATCAAGCTTCTAGGGCAAGATGTAGCCCTGACGGGAGATGGTTGGGAGTCTCTGGCCAGTCCTTCTACAGCCTCACAGCTCACGTAGGCGACCCGAACACGTACGAGCTCGAGCGTCACACTCTGGCGTGTAGGGCGATGCACGACAGGCACACAGGAGTCAAGTGAGTACGTACGAGTATGTTGCATTTAGTGTATAGAGTGAGCACACTATGTATGTGTGTTTTTTCTCTTTTGCTTCCAGAAATATAATGCACGGTTGTAAATTAATATATAATCCAAACTGTGACTATATTTCTTGGACAGAGTGATATACATCTACAGCAGCAGTGCGGGACTATGAACTGATGATCTACAGACAGTAATAAATCATGATCTGTCCGAGTTGTGATATACTCTTGAGTATTTATATTGGTATGTACTGCTGTGTTCGTAATGGCAATACTAATAGTCGTGTTAATAGGTCCATCCAAGTATCAAACTATCTTCTGCATCCTACTCATTTCCTTGTACACGTCTGGGTACAGAGTACTGCTGTGCAGTCAGTCACTATTAATACTGACCACCACTCCCTATTGTACAGTGTTTCTCGTTGCATTTTCTATTTTGTGTCCCTCTGCGGTGCCCGCAGCGTCTGCAATCTGAACCAAGAGCTTTTGAAGGAGTTCGGCGTGAGGAACGGCAGAATCACGTCTTTCACAAGCGACACCGCAGCGAACCAGAAGAAAGCAGTTCGTTTGATGGGCGTTCCTTTCATCGCTTGCGCCTGCCACGTATTGGAGCTTTCATGCGGCGTCGTCGCCGAGCTCAAGGAAGTGAAGGAGGTGCGTTCGTTTTACGGTGACACATACATGTAACGTTATATAGTTCATTGCGACTTGCCATAATCTACGTGTGAGCCCGCGGTCAGGAGGAAGCGGTCATGTCCTTATTCCTGAGATCTGACACAGAGCAGTACTCTGTAGTGCAGTGCTTTTGTTTCTGCAATTTTCTCTTTCGTCTCCTCTGTAATTTTCCTGCTTCGTGCCGTAGCTCTTTCGCCTGTTTCGAGTTTGCTTATCTTGAACGCGCGTGCGTATTCATAGTTAGCTCTCCCTGCCGATGGGCTGTGCGTTCGTTTTGTTGTGGATTTTGCGTCGCCACCCCCCCTCCGTCTACTTGCCTGCGAGTATGCAAGTTGTGTATATTTTCGCTGACGTTTTTCGCTGGCATGTTCTCAGCATTATCTCGTATATACGTATTGCTTTTCTCTCTGTCACCTTCCTTCTCTCTTTTCTTCTTTTTCCTTTTTCTTTTGCAACTCTGTACCCGGTAATGCTGTGTGCAGTGAGATTCATCAAGGTTTACACCAACGTCTCCTGCTTCACCGTTTCTTTCAGTTGGAAGTTCATGTCACAAAATGACGGTGTCAACCCCACGCCTTGTTTCTCCGCATCTTGTTCCCCTTCACCTTGTACGTTGAGCAGGTAGTCGAAAGAAGATTGCGGCTTTCGTGCACAAGTCTCCCCCCGCTGCGAGAGAGCTGGTTGCAGTGCAGAGGGTGTGGCACCTGGCCCCGAACAAGATCCCGACGCACTCCGAGACGAGATGGTGGAGCGTGACGAACTTGTTGGAGTCCGTGTTCATCAACAAGGAGGCGATCAGTTTGATGTGCAAGCGGATCCAGATGGCTGACCCCAAGACCAAGCTGACGAACCTGGAACCTAATCAGTACTACATCTGTGGGGACCTCGTGAAGATTCTGGCCCCGATGAGACAGCTGCAACTGACGCTTGAGGGCGAGGAATACGTCACCATCAGCCACGTGGACCTCGCCGTGTCTAACTCGCTTCAAGCCCTGACGTTGGCTCAGACAGATGGCACGATGTGTACGGAGGTGAGCCAGCTATGCACCACGTGCGGTAGTAGCAGTAAACATGACAGTAGGTTAGGGTTGAATACATGCTGCCCGTGTAGAGAAGCCTATATGACCAACGCTTTTCAATCCCGTACGCAGTCGTGGGTGCAGTATAGATTGCCTCGTTCGCCCGCGCAAATGCGGGACATGAGTAGTACCGGTATATATCACTGGTACGTCGGCAAAGCGACTCGCACACAATGCCATCACGATTATCCTTCAATTGGTTGCGGGTGCAGCACGTAGCGGAGGACGTGCAAGACGACATCATCACGCGGTGGTACCCGGGAGACGACATTCTGCACGAAAAGAGCAAGAAGACAATCGAGGAGCCTCTTCGTTTCGCGCGCATGGCTGCCGCCCTCGACCCCCGCACGAAGAAGCTCCCACACGTGGACGGCCCCGAGCGGAAGGCTAAGTGAGGTGTGCACGTGGTCTGTTACGGGTGCTGTTATTGCGCAGAAAGTACTGTAATAGAATATGATTCAAGTGTTGCAACTGTGAACATGTGTCGTTATTTCGCATGATATATCCATATATACTGCTGAACCAGGTACACCACAGGGCTTGGACTTTCGTCATTTTTCGAAGAAACCATGACTGCTGTACATTATATCTCCTAGTACGCAGAGTTTGTGCAGAAAATATGATTTTGTGGGATGTGCACTGGCAGTCACGAATCGAGGGGGGGGAATCCAAGTGTCGACCCAGCGGTATTTTACTGGACCCATATCTTGTCACGGAAGGAGGGGGGGGGGGGGGGGGGAGAAAGCGGGGGTTCACAGGTGGAGGGGCGGTTGCTGTCGGTCGCCCTTTGCGCTCGTGATGGCCCCGGGGTCATTGGAGATCTGTGCGATTGCAAAGTTTTCTATTTTAGTCGAGCTAAATTACCTTTCGTTATATTCCCGCTATATTTCGTGCTGTTCCACGGACCCGTCGCTCGTTCCGAAATTGCCAGGTATTGGGATCCGATCACAGAGCAGTTGATCCAGAGGGCAAAAGAACAGGCGGAGTTCGACCTGATGGGACAGGACCATGAGATGCGCTCAGGGGGCACCCTCTTTCCCGCCGACGACGAGGCGGGTGACGGCTCCAAAGAAGACCCCCAGGACCCTCTGGACGCTATGCTCCGCACCGCCGAGACATCGAGAGGCTGGCACCAACGTTCGTCCGCGTCGTCATCTTCGGACGACAACGACGAGGAAGAAGACGAAGATGACGACGAGGGTGGTGGCGGAGGCGGCGAGGGCGATGAGGGCGGAAGTGGTGGAAGAGGCGGGGAGAACGCCGCGGACAGCCTTCGTCGCCGTCTGCGACATGGACCCCTGCTGAAGCGCCGCAAGAAGACCCCGTTGTCGGGAGTGGTTCCAGGGTCTGAGAAGCTCGCGAACTTGTACCTCGCCGAACTGTTGCGGTACCGTGCGTTGGACGCTGTTCCGTGCAAGGTCGTCAAGAACCTAGGTGGTCCACTCATGTGGTGGAAGCAGAAGGAGGAGATGTATCCTACTTTGGCGCAGATGGCGAGGAAGTACCTAGCTATCCCGGCTTCCTCAGCAGCTTCGGAGCGCCTTTTCTCGGTGGCAGGGAACACCATAACCGAGAAACGTGCAAGTCTGACAGACGAGAACGCCGAAAATCTAATTTTCCTGCACTCTAACCAGCACCTGTGGTAGTTGTGTTGTCTGAGAATTGGTGCAGTAGCAGCAGTTACTATCGGAGCAGATTCGACACGTGCTTCTCGCAACGGGTGGGGCGTAGGAGGTAGCTAATGGATAGTGGGAGGTGCTTGTCTTTGTCACAGGATGTGTTGCGCATCCTTCCTGTTTTTGTCCGTTGTGCCTTGAGTTCCTGTTTAGTTTGAATCGCTGTATAGTTTCTTGCTTTTGTCTCTTCCTTAAACGTTCGTTTTAGCGTTATTTCGGTTGTAGTCGGCGGGAGGAGCATAATATCCTGGTGACCTATGACATGGATCGGAGGGGTCGCTTTATGGGCAGCAATAATATTAATTAAAAAAAAACGATATATGTACCTACCTTGTACCTGGTACCAGTACTACCGGCAGTGAATGTACACAATGTCGTGGTGCGTCATCGCACTATACTAACTGTTGTCTGCATTACACCACACATCTACATGCGATATAACCCCGCGGAGAAGGGGTTGCTGCATCATCATTCATGCATTATGTGTACCGGGTCGTACGTTGCGGGCACAGATCGCCAAGTACCGAGCCAGTGCTTTACCATCAGTGTGGCACAGGCCCCAACCACGAGCAAGTACCGATGTGACCGTCGGTGACGTACATATATAGGTGATAATATCACACGAAAGCACGATATATAGGGCAGATATGAAGTGATATATCACAATATACGGGGTATATGATATATAGCATTGTGTGTATATGATGTATCACAATATATATATGACATATCACACAATATATATATATGATATATCACACGATATATGACATGATATATTATATACCCTGCATATATCACATGTCATAGCGATATATTGAATAATGCCGTGATATGGACATGACTAAGAAATATCAACTTTTATGACTTACGCGTAGTCATGTTTTTTTGGGGGGTATATATAGATATCATATACCCCCCCGGATTTTAGGTGATACCAGGCTCTAATTTTTACCTAATTTTACAAGTATTGTGATAAACCATATTATACTACAAGAGCCATATTTGTGTGATATGAGATTCGACCGCTGCATTCTGTTGGCCGAAAATTCTCCGGACGCTTTGGATTGGCCAAGCTTGCCCCGAGAGTGGTCTCGGACACTCGGACCATGTCTGCTACCGGCGGAGTTTTGCGAGAAGAATTGCTGCCGCCGATGCTGCATGTCTTTGCTGTCTGCTGTTGCAGCAGCAGATAGGTAGCTAGCTGCTGCTCAGCTGCTGCTGCTGCTGCTGTACGTCACCGACTACTGCTACTACTACATGTAGTGTGCTGCTGCTCTGCTGCTGCTGCTGCTGCTGCTGCTGCTGCTGCTGCTGCTGCTGCTGCTGCTGCTGCTGCTGCAAGTAAATGCTGTTGTTGCTGGAAGCACTGCGGCAATAAGAAAGCACCGCGGTGCTGCTGCAAACAAAAGCGCTGCTGCAAGCGAGCGCTGCTGCACACGAGCAAGGTCTGCTGCAAGCAAGCGCTGCTGCAAGCGAGCGATGCTGCAAGCAAGCGCTGCTGGAGGCGAGAGAGCTGCCTCAGGCAAGCGCTGCTGCAAGAGCTGTCGCAGGCGCTGCTGCAAGAGCTGTCGCGGGCGCTGCTGGTGTGCTGCAAGCACGTGCACCCTTGCCGCCACGCCCCTGATCTTCACCGCCACGACCCCTTTTCCGGAAGAGAGGACGACGAAGAAGGAGGGTGATCTTCTCGTTTTGGCGGAGTTTCTCGCACAGCGAGTGTCGAGGAGCGTAAGATAGATCGCACTTCTGCCTGTTAGTGCTTGCTGCTGCTTACTGCTTCTGCAGCTGCTGCTGCTGTTGCTGCTGCTGCTGCTGCAGGTAGGTACTGCTGCTTGCACAACTTCTTGTGTTTGGCTCGTTTGGTGCAAAAGTGCTGCCGCTAGCGCAAGTGTTTTTTTTTTTTCAACACAAAAATCCAATATTTAGCTATTTTTCGTCTACGATTATGCGTATGCCGAAAGCCTTTCGATTATGATTACCTTTCCGACGGAAAAAGCAGAATATTCTCGGAAGAATGAGAGAATGTGAGTTTTGTACGTACGTAAGAAGTTCAAGCCAATCAGATGACTGCGGTGATTCATGGTAGCATGAATCGTAGCCCTTGGTAAACACACCTTGTCTGGTACGTAGCCGCAACCTACATGTATCAGCGCAGTGAAGCAGAGGTAGAGCTACCGGTCCAAGGTGTGAGACTAGTTTGAGTTCGAAGAGGGCTCTGTGTTGAGCGTTCGATCTGATCTGTTTAAACGCTGAACAGGCAGGGTTTTTTTTCGCCAGCCAGATATATATATATATATTTTCTTGATAGAGGGACCTTCCTTGGAGAGACTCGTTCGTGGTGTCTTGTGAGTGTACAAGAGGTGCTAGCTGGGAGTGTGGAGGGAAGACCTTAGGGACTATGTCGGAGGGCATGGCAAGCGTGGCCAGACAAGCCAGCACAGAAGCGAATCGGCAAGATCGGTACCTGTGGTATGTCGTAGCACAGTGAGACGTTACAGGGGATGTGTACTACTGTAGCACAGTGTGACGTTACCCGGGATGTTGCGCCCTTGGTGGTATCATTATATTCGCAACTTGCAAACACATGCGTACAGCATTGATGGGCCGTTAGTGTGTACTTGCGGGAATATTTTACCAGACGCGAGTATGCATTCTCTCGTACTTTTGCTTGGTACCAAACTCGAGGAAAGGCACGATTATTAATAGTAAATATGACGGGTTCAGCAGAAGTGCGGATATAGCAGCTGGGTTCGTGCAGCAGTGGTCGTACGTTCTTTCAAGTGCTCGTACTATTATTAATAATATGAATGCGAAATATCATGCCTGGTACCTCTCATGCGAGACTTTTATCGGTGGTACCAAACTCGAGAAAAGGTTATTGAAGTATGACTGGTACAGCCATGCGTATACAGCAGTGTTCGTGCAGCAGTGGTTGTAAGTACGATATGTCAAATGCTCGTACCGGGGTATACTACCAATGTATGGGATAGCGGCTTCCCGAAACTGGGGCCTGTGCAGTATTCTGGTAGAGCGTACTCTGAGCTATTGGTGCTCTGATTGTTTCTTGGCGGTATGAGATGATCAGAGCATACAGGCTGTGTAGCTGGTAGCGGTGGTAACTGGTATGTTATTGTCCTTCGCTACAATATTACGTGGATTGGGGTCTAACTGGTACCGGTTGCTCCACTGTAGCTTAACTACCTATGGTGGTACAAGTTGCTGGTCGCGAATCGGGGGGTCGCGTCGGCTTCCTCGTGCATATTACGTTGGTCGTTAATCCGGGAGAAGTTTTCATGAGCGGGTTCGTGACCTCCGTGGGTACACCGCGTATCGCCGCTGAAGCGGATATCGTCGGTTCTCGTTTCTTCGTCTGCGTAGCACCCGTCCACAGGGGGGTCGGGGGTGCTGTCGCAGTGTGTGCGCCTGCTTCAGCGAAACAGGTTGCATCTTGTTGACTTCCTCGTCCATGTTTCGCGTGCGGTTCATTCGGGGGAGCGTGTGCCACAAGTTGGACCATGTGCTATTGTAGTGCGCGCGTCTGTTTCAGCGAAGCAGGTGTCGCAACTCCTTGACTCCCGTGTCCGTGTCTCGTGTGCCGTTCATCCGGGGAAGCATGTGCCACAAGTTGGACTGTGTGCTGTTGAAGCATGTGCGTCTGCTTCAGCACTACAGGTGTCACGACTCGTCGGCTTTCTCGTGCATATCACCAATCGACAGGGGGACGGTGTGCTGTCGCAGTGTGTGCGCCTGCTTCAGCGAAGCAGGTGTCGTATCTTGTTGACTTCCTTGTCCATGTTTCGTGGTGCTATTGCAGTGCGTACGTCTGTTTCAGCGAAGCAGGTGTCCCTCTTTGGCTCCCCGTCCGTGTTTCGTGTCCCGTTCATCTGGGAATCCGGTGAAGCGTGTGTCACAGGTTGGACCGTGTGCTATTGCAGTGCGTACGTCTGTTTCAGCGAAGCAGGTGTCACCCTTTGGCTCCCCGTCCGTATTTCGTGTGCCGTTCATCCGGGTAAGCGTGTGCCACAAGTTGGACCGTGTGCGATCGCAGTGCGTACGTCTGTTTCAGCGAAACAGGTGTCACTCTTTGGCTCCCCGTCCGTATTTCGTGTGCCGTTTATCCGGGTAAGCGTGTGCCACAAGTTGGACCGTGTGCTATTGCAGTGCATACATATGTTTCAGCGAAGCACTTTTTGGCTCCCCATCCGTGTTTTCGTGTGCCGTTCATTCCGGGAATATCCGGTACGCGTGGTGCACAAGTAGGAAGAAAGAAAAAAAGGAAAAAAAAGATAAAAAAAGCAAAAAAAAAAAGAGAAAGGAGGATCAAAAAAAAAAAAAATAAAAAAGAAAAAAAAAAATAAAAGTCACCCCCAGGTGTCACTTTTTGGCTCCCCATCCGTGTTTCGTGTGCCGTTCATCCGGGAATCCGGGTACGCGTGTGCCACAAGTTGGACCGTGTGCTATTGCAGTGCGTACGTCTGTTTCAGCGAAGTAGTGGTCGCAACTCTTTGGCTCCCCCGTCCGTGTTTCGTGTGCAGTTCATCCGGGGAAGCATGTGTCACAAGTTGGACAGTGTGCTGATGCAGCATGTGCATGTGCTCCAGCGCTACGCGTCCATGTATCGTGTGGCGTTCGTCCAGGGGAGCGTGTGCCACAAGTTGGACCGTGTGCTATGGTAGTGCGTACGTCTGTTTCAGCGAAGCAGGTGTCACTCTTTGGCTCCCCATCCGTGTTTCGTGTGCAGTTCATCCGGGAATCCGGGTAAGCGTGTGCCACAAGTTGGACCGTGTGCGATCGCAGTGCGTACATCTGTTTCAGCGAAGCAGGGGTCACTCTTTGGCTCCCCGTCCGTGTTTCGTGTGCCGTTTTTATCCGGGTAAGCGTGTGCCACAAGTTGGACAGTGTGCTATTGCAGCGCATACATCTGTTTCAGCGAAGCAGGTGTCACTCTTTGGCTCCCCATCCGTGTTTCGTGTGCAGTTCATCCGGGAATCCGGGTAAGCGTGTGCCACAAGTTGGACCGTGTGCGATCGCAGTGCATACATCTGTTTCAGCGAAGCAGGTGTCACTCTTTGGCCCCCCGTCCGTGTTTCGTGTGCCGTTCATCCGGGAATCCGGGTAAGCGTGTGCCACAAGTTGGACAGTGTGCTATCGCAGTGCGTACATCTGTTTCAGCGAAGCAGGTGTCACTCTTTGGCTCCCCGTCCGTGTTTCGTGTGCCGTTTATCCGGGTAAGCGTGTGCCACAAGTTGGACCGTGTGCTATTGCAGTGCATATATCTGTTTCAGCGAAGCAGGTGTCACTCTTTGGCTCCCCATCCGTGTTTCGTGTGCCGTTCATCCGGGAATCCGGGTAAGCGTGTGCCACAAGTTGGACCGTGTGCGATCGCAGTGCATACATCTGTTTCAGCGAAGCAGGTGTCACTCTTTGGCCCCCCGTCCGTGTTTCGTGTGCCGTTCATCCGGGAATCCGGGTAAGCGTGTGCCACAAGTTGGACCGTGTGATATTGCAGTACGTACGTCTGTTTCAGCGAAGCAGTTGTCGCAACTCTTTGGCTCCCCCGTCCATGTTTCGTGTGCCGTTCATCCGGGGAAGCATGTGGCACAAGTTGGACTGTGTGCTGTTGCAGAATGTGCATCTGCTCCAGCGCTACAGGTGTCGCGGCTCGTCGGCTTCCTCGTGCATGTTTCGTTAGCTGTTCATCCGGGGGAAGTTTGTCGCGATATGTTTGGTGACCTCAGCGGGCACACCGCATATCGCCGCCAAAGTGAATTGCGTCGGTTCTCGTTTCTTCGTCTGCGTACCACCCGTCCACAGGGGGGACGGTGTGCTGTAGCAGCGTGTGCGCCTGCTTCAGCGATGCAGGCGTCGCGTTTGTTGGCGCCCTCGTCCTCCGTGTTTCATGTGGCATTCATTCGCGGAAGCGTTTGCCACAGGTTGGACCGGGTGCTGTTGCAGTGTGTGGGTGTGCTTCAGCGCTGCATGTCAGATATTTGCAGATGTCGCAACTCGTCGGCCTCCTCGTGCATGTTTTGTTTGCCGTTCGTCCGGAGAAGCATGTGTTACACGTTGGACTGTGTGCCATTGCAGTGTGTGCATCTGGTTCAGCGCCGTGCAGGCGTCGCAACTCGTCGGCTTCCTCGTGCATGTCCGTGTGCCGGTCATCTGGGGGGGTTCTTCACAACGCGCTTCGTGGTGTCCGTGAGTACACCGCGTATCTCCGCCGTCGCGGATTTCATGGGTACCTGTTTCTTCGTACGCGTAACAGCCACCTAGAAGGTGGGACGGTGTGCTGTTGCAGTGTGTGCGTCTGCTTCAGCGAAATATGTATCGCATCTTGGTGTTTCTTCGTATGCGTAACACACCCGTCCACAGGGGGAGGCAGTGCCCTGTTGCAGTGTATGCATCTGCTTCAGCGAAGCAAGTGTCGCAACTTGTTGACTTCGTCGCCCTTATTTCGTGTGTCGTTCATCTGGGGAAGTATGAGCCACACGTTGGTTTGTGTGCTGTTGCAGTGCGTGTGCGCAGCACCCGTCCATGGGCGGGGGAGGTGTGTTTTTCAGTCAGTCAGTGATTTTCTGTCCTGATCCGCGAGCATTCTTGGGCAATATTTTTTCCCAGGTGTTTTTTTTTTTTTCCCACCTGGTTACTTTTTTCCCTTGTGTTCTGGGAGTTGGGCTGTTTATCCCGTTCGTGTGCGACGGACTGATGTTGGCCTCAATCGCGAAACCGTTCAACTTGCCTTGTGTTCGGGTGTGGGTTCGTTGCGCACCTTCGCACGTTCGCGTGTATGTCTTGTTACTACCTTTGTTTTTCCTCGCCGGACCCCTCGTTACGTGCTGCGTCTGCAGCGGCGGATGCTCTATGCGGACTCCGCTTCAACGGCCGATAACCCAGCGACGAGTGGTTGCGTTGGCGAGGGTGTGCGCACGGAGGAGTACGCTCGGCACTCCCGAGGATTGGAGGCGCAACGGACTCGTCGAAAGGGGGAGCCGTACCAGAGGGGTTGCAGCCCGGCGGTCGATGGACGTGTTTCGCCACGGGGCAGGACGCCATCTGGATAGCAAACGGAGTGGCCTAGGAGGGTTGTGACAATGGGATCCTGCCGGAGCTGGGCGGGAGCGGGTTGATCCACCTAAGGTGTTGCAGCGTGAGGGCCGATGGGCGTCCGATGCGTACAAGGCGTATGTTCGCAGCCACGGAAAGGATGCCAGTTGGGTAGCAGACGTTATGGCCCAGGAAGGAATTAGCGGTGGGATCCAGCCGGGCCAGGGCACTGAGTGGGGGCGAGTTAATTCACTCTTAGAGGTGAATAGGCAGAAGTAAATAAAGGTGAAGCGTGTTAACACATGCGTTCCCTATGAGATTGCAAGTAGGAGGGGGAAGGGGTCGTAAGATACATCAGTAAATAGGGTCAACTCCCATGTGTGATGGAGGCTGGCGTCGAGAGTTCTGTGTCGCCAGTTGGGTTGGGAGTTGACTCAAGTATACGGATGTTAGCGTGGGGTTGCCGTTGGGGCAGCCCCGGGGTGGTCACCCCTTCTTAAACCCCCCTTTCCGGGCGGGGGGTTGCGCATTAATATAATACAACTTCGAGAGCAAAGTGCAAAGCAGAATATTCTCGGAAGAATGAGAGAATGTGAGTTTTGTACGTACGTAATAAGTTCAAGCCAATCAGACGACTGCGGTGATTCACGGTGGCATGAATCGTAGCCCTTGGTACACACACCTTGTCTGGTACATAGCCGCAACCTACACGTATCAGCGCAGTGAAGCAGAGGCAGAGCTACAGGTCCAAGGTGTGAGACTAGTTAGAGTTTCCACCCACCCGCCCGTGCTTTTGAGGGAGTCAGTGGAGGGGAGTTCAATAGTCGCAGTAACGTTTGCGTTTGTTGCTGTATGTTACACGTACCCGGTAATTTCGCTGATGGTGCGACTAGGTGTCGTAGATTGCGCCAGTGGTGGTGTGGGCTAGCCGCCTTCATTTGCGTTTGGTACTGGTTGATTCAAGTGGGGTTTCTTGATATCTTACTATTATAGTTGATAAAAGTAAACGTGGCGTTGACGTGGTGTTGCATCGGCTCGGATTTTGCGCGCAATCTGAAAGTATAGGAGAAGGGGGTTATCCGTATATTAACATTGAAGTACATTGTGAGTTTAATTGTTTTGGAACTTTCCGTTTAAAAAAACGTGTTCATAGCAAGCTGTACCTGAAAATTATGACGGGTATCTTTGGAATTCAAACTTTTACCGGGAACTTGCGTTTCTATGGGCATAGGTCTTAGTGGTACGTGTAGACAGCTATCTACGCTTTGGTCTGAAATTCGTACTTGCAACTATTAATGAATATGCTTTCCGACTACGTGCAAGGCATTGTTTATTCAGGAGAGAACTGATACGATAGTTTGTCGAATGTCATCAACGTCAAATGCCATGTTTCCTGTCCTGTCTGTTTCTTCTTGTCTTCATATTTGTGTGGGTTCGAAGGTCGTATGTACGACGTATGCGTAAGAGCATGTCGTAGATATATGGCAGCACCTGGTATTACGGGGGTCCATAGTTAATGATACCAAATTTTGTTAGTAAAAATAGGTAAATATATAGTTTATTATGTATACCATATGTCCTATTAACTATGGACCCCCGTAATAGTATATACCTTGCATTGTGGGGGACAGGGTACGTAGATACCGTCAATCTCCGATCACCAATGCCAACCATGAAGATACGTTAACCAACGTCCGGTCTATGAGATCCGCCATCACTGATGGACCTTCATAATGGTCGACGTTCGCGCCATGAAGTCCGAACGCGCCAGGGAGAAAAGGGTCCTTCACGAAAGGACCCGCACTCTCACAATTTCTATAACTTCTCTCCTTGCGAGACGCGAGGGAAGCTTGTGGAGGCACCTCCTTGCCACATATCACGAAAGAGAACGTGCACGTCAAGGCCTCGGCCAACCCCGTCAAAGACGAAGACAAGGCCGACACCGGCAACGGAGCCACCCTCCATATTGGCGTCGACGATGAGAGGCACGGAGCCACTCTCCATAGTATGAGTTATCTATAATTTCTGATATGCAGACGTCGGGTAGTACTTACTGGTGGGCAGTGATGGATACCGAAACCGTATCGTACCGGAAATACCGAAATACGGTATCGGTATAGGGATAGATAGCGATACCGGAACAAAAGGGGGACGGTATCAGTATAATACTAATACCGAAATACCGACACCGGAATACGGTATTCCGGTGTTTGTCATCCCCCCTGCGCTAAAGGCTGTGTACGACATAAGCAAACACTTATATCCTAACAGAGCACCCCAACGTGTCACAAACCACAACTTTTCGGTATTCGTTCCTCTCACATTCTTCCTAAAAAAAGCCTTTCAAATATTTAATAATAATATATACGTAGGATATAAGTTGTACCGGTAAAAAATAACGTTCGATCGTACACTGTTGTATACTTGCAGAAGGTGTTGTGCAGAAGGCCAGCAGAGATTCAGTCCAGGCCTGGTGCTCGCGCTGCTTCATTTGATGCACGTATAATATATATTGCTTTTTTTATTGATATTTCGTCTTTTAGGATAGAGAAGCAGCCCGTACACTGCGTGTGCTGGGTGCTGGGTATCGACGAGTGTAAAAACGGGTTTAATGTGAAGAACATACATCTGTACACAGCTGTACAACGGTGGAGCGGACGCGATTGCTCTGCGTACGGAAAGAATGCCGAGAAAACTCCGGTATCTAGTACCAGGTGTACTAGTATCGTACCGGTATCGATGTTTTGGAAAACCCGAGAAATACCGAACCTAAATGACGGCATTAGATTTGGTGCAATACCGGAAAATACCGGGAAAAATACCGTACCAGGTACTTGTTCTTGATCAACAGTATTTTTCGAAAATACCGACCGGCTGTTTTTCGAAGCCCGTATCCAACATTGCGTGGTGGGACCTTATTCGAAGAATTCTCCAGCAAGAAGTCATAGTGGTTCAGAGGCACATCTGCTTTCGATACATGTTCACCCGCTCCCCGGCTGGATGGCGTTACTGCAGACCAACCATCGTCCCGAAACCTGAACTGACAATCCTGGGATACCAATGACTGACTGTTTGAGTGGACGGAAGAAAAAAAAAATGGTGCGCATCAGGCCATGGGCACTAAATGTTTTGCAATGAACGAAGCCGAAATCGAAAGGGGTCATGCAGTGCGGGGTGATCGATGGTGGCCGGATGACGATACTCGAGCACTGCACTGCCGGCTTGAGGCTTTATGGAGTCATGTCCAGACTGCCTGATGGATCTGCGCCGGGTGTGTCCATGGCACCCGCCAATCGGATGTTCAATTGCCATGGGTGGAAGCGGTGGATTAAGCAGGGCAGGCACCGTACAGGCATTCCCAACGACGCAAATCCATCCGCATGAGACCATTTCTGCTATCAGTGCACAGCAATGTAGCTTCCGGCTGGTGGCTTTGGGCGGGTTGCCGCCTCGTCCAGGCGTCTTCCCCGGCCGGTGGGGGGCGGTGCAAGTGCAGAGGGCGAAGTTGCAACACGGAGTGGTGGTACTTCATCGTCAAGCCACCCTCCAAGGTCACAATCGTCACGTCCCGAGCGTGGAGGTGGTACGTTACCGAGTGATTGCTGTACGGACGCGGATGAGGACATAGACGTAGCGGAAGAGGGCAAAGAGGAAGCGCCTGAGGAGGAAGAGCCTGTGGAGGTAGAGGTTGGCGGGGGGGGACCTGAGGAGGAAGAACCGGGGGAGGAAGAACCTGGGGAGGAAGAGCCTGAGGAGGGAGAGGACAAGGAGGACGGCCCACGTCGTTGGAGCAGCAGAGCGCTACAAGTGGCGATGTCGCGCTTAGGCCGGGCGGTAGTGGATTTTCTTCCAACTATAGCAGCAAACGGCAGCTTATCGCCGCCGAAGAAGGCAGCGGGGGGCAAGGGCAAGAGGAAGGATATCGCTGAGTCGACGCCCCGTGATGTAGCTGTAGCATTTCGGAAGCGATTTCCTCAAGCACCCATATGCCATCCCGTGGAAAGCGTAGAGACTCAGGCGATTGAAGCGATGCAATCCAACGCAGCTACTCTCGACATGAAGAAGCGGGCGGGGTAAGGAGCCGATATGGGACGCCTGTTAAGATTGTCGGCGATGTCCTTGTTCGCCACAATTCACGTGGTGGTTGCTCTTTACGTGCACGACGTGGTGTTCTTCGAGGAGCTGGTCGGCTTGACGCCCTTCCAGGCAAGTGAATCAAGCCGGTGATACACTACAAGTTGTTCGTGAGCTTGACACATGTAGTCGCGGACTTCAAGTTGTAGTAGGCTGTATTGCTCTTGTGTTTGAGGTATACAGCAGTAGACGATACTTTTACTGATTTTGCTACGTTTGATACGGCATGAAATGGCTTAATAATGAACCTTGGTCTGTGTCACACCTCAGGTGCAGACTAGCAACGGCATGGGAGTAAGGATGATATGTCGGGGTTGCCGATCTTACAAGTTTGTGAAAACTCCAGGGGCATCGAGGCACGGTTTCCCTCCCCTGTCCTGGCAAAGGGTGAGTGCGCAATTTAAGGCGCCCCCTGGTAATTTTAGCCTGTTTGTCACAGACCTGGGTCTTGACACCGATGTCATCGTGGCGTTCTTGCAAGTATTTTGGAAAAGAACTAAGTTGTGTATCTCCCGGTGTGCTCATGTGATGGCAGGTGCGAGTGGCGCACGACGTAGACAGGGTGGTGATAAGTTTCAGGCAAGTATTCCAGCAAGAATCCTAAATGACCGATAGTAATCGCGAGTGCTCAGAAGGCAGCGGAGGCGGATCTGAAGGCACCGATTGGTATCGACTGGGAGAACGAAGATACTGTCAAATACTACTGCAAAGGCGGGGTATCGTTCAACACAATGGATGAAAGGTATTGGTATTGCGGGCGGCGTTGCATAGTCTAGGGGTACACCGCTAACAATAGACTCGCGGCGAGACGTTGAATATAAAGGATATGTGACATATGCGGTGGTACTGTCGTGTATCGTGGAGTACAACGGTGAAGCTTCGCCACGGCCTGTTTGTAGGGATGGAGGTGACCAGATCAAGTGTCTCGACCGTGTTAACCATGCGTTGTTTACAGTTTGTGGCAACCACTATGAATAGCACAGTGCACGACATTTGCATGCAAATACCCAGGTACATGAAGTTGCTTGCTGAGGCGATTGTTGCCAAACTCCCCTTCCGCTTCTTCAAGCAGAATGGCGCATCGGAGGGGCTCATTGACAGAGTTAGGGCTACGGGGGTAACACGCAAGTGCTACTGTAAGGCGACGAAGTTTGCTCCTTTCTTACTTTTTCAGTGCTCTCAAGTTTTCCCTGTGTCGAACTTGCTTCAGGATCACAGTGGGTTGGGAGTTATTTTGAAGCTACGACGAACTGGGGAGTTTCTCTTGCGGTTCTTCCCCCCTCGGCCCCCCTGTATTTTCCCCTTCTCAGAGCTGTTTTTTTTTACGATACGCTATGTTATTGCGACGACCGTCAGAATTTCCACAGGGTTATGTCTGCGGGAAAGCAGGGTCAAGAGATCAGAGACATGAGGAGGTATATTCGGTTCGTCGAGGCCAGCAGACTGCCGAGCGCAAGAGGCGAGTCGACGGCAAGTGTACTCTTTGGCCAGGGTGAAAGTTCGACCGTGGAACCCTGATATCTACTCCTTCCGTCCCCGTGTTAGATACCATCTTCAAGGCCGGGCACGAAGAGGTGACAACTACCGTACTGTTTTAGGGTGTCCGTCAACCAGCAGCGCAGATAAAAGCTGGCTTCCATTGTACATTGCGAGCAGTTGGCTGTTTTTCTCGCCGCTATTCGATTCTGGTTTGACCTTTCTGTTAATCTCCGCAGTAGCTCGTCTTCGTCTATCTCATCAGTTGGTATTTGAAGACGGAAACATTAACAACCGCGTCATGCGCACTTAGTTTGGCCTTTCGTCATCGCTACACAGGACAAGGACCATATGCGGGCGGAGTTGGAGTCGGAGGCTTCTGGAAGTTTTCTCAACTGGGACGGTACGTTCCGTGTTGCTGCAAGGACTGCGGATGAGGCCAGGTGTCTGTTCTTCGCAATGGGAGAGGACGCCAATGTTCACACGTTCGGAGCTTTGCGGTCAGAGAGCCAGGCTGAGATCGTTCCCCTCTTGAGGTGTGCTTCGTTCCGCCATGATATTGACGCTAGCTGGTGATGGCTTCATCGAGCCTTGCTGCCTTCTGGCATGGAGTACATCTTCCTTTCGGCTTGTTGATTTTGTACGAAGTTGCTGATAAGTGTGTATTTTTTCTAGGAATATCTATGGCAAGTATGGTCTGACGTTGCCTTGTGTCCGTTGTCAACAACGTTGAAATTCGAAATACCGCTCGGAGATACAGGGATAGACGGGAGAGGAGCGGTACACTGTACGATCTGAAGTACGTGTACGACGACCGCTGTTGCCAACAGCTTCGCAATACGGCACGGCACTTCGTGACCGGAGTGTTCTTAAGTGCGATGCGTGTGCCCTTCGGGGATGCGTTCCACATGATACAGGTGCAGTGGGTATGTCCGCGTTGGCTCGGCTTGCTGGTGAGACTAAGCATTAGGGGCATGCAGAACGTATTCCCCAGTTATTAGTACATGCAAACGCAGTTTGACATTGTGTGCACGTGGAGTACCCATTGCCCAAAGCGTGTCTGGGCAATACACCCATTTTCATTGTAATCGCTCGCTCATCGCACGCCCTTTGCACGCCAACATTTTCCTCGCGACGGACTTGCTTAAAGAACGTTTCGGGTTCGACCACTTCGAAGGACCACTCACGACGAGTTCAATTTGCGAAGGAAATAGGGCAGGCTGTCCGCTCCAAGCACGAGCTTGATGTGGAGGCCGTGACGCAGTATCTTCAAGGTTGCGGACTGGACAAGACAACGGCGGAGGCAAGGGGTAAATCCAAGAGCATGGCGATGTACGTACGGACGAAGTCTCGCCCGGTGCTTGATATGGTAGGTGAAGTGAGGAGCGTGGTGAATTTTCACCAGGAGCTGGATGCGAAATGTCTGGAGCAGGGTGAGCTCCCGCTGCTGAGCCCACCGAAACGAAAGGGTAAGGCAGGGCCCGCGGGCACTGCTGCAGTGGCGAACAATCTCATCAAGTGCCTCGAGAATGGATGTGGGTCTGATCCACTGCCGGTGGAGGAAATGTATGTGTGCCGTGGGCTGGGTACACGTCCCAGCCAATGTTGTATGGTTAATGACTTCTCGCACATGTTCAACGTTCTCTCTTGCAATGTATTTATCCCACTTACTCGTATATTGTACGCCCTTGTCACTTGTCACTTATATTGAATTTCCGCCACGTGCTTTGGCCTAGCTAGGTACATGAAGGTTGGTAGGGAGCCGAATATGAACCTTATGTCGTATTCGAAGAAAGGAGGCACGGGCAAGAACGAAGCGTTCCACAGCAGAATTAACCGTTCGGTTGATGGCACGTCTCACATCAGCGCTGAAGCAATTGGCATGAAGCTGCTAGATCGGGTTCACCGTCAACTACGAGATGAACCGCGCACATGGCTGCACGAGTAAGGAATTGACTGGGTGCGTTTGGATTGAGCGGGACGCCAACGACGCAGCGAAGCTCTGCCTTACTACGGAACCTTTCCCTAAAGCGGGTCCCCGCCCTCAGGTGAGACCCGAGAGTTGGCCATGTTCGTACAGATGTGCAGAATTACTATTTACGGAGAACGCAGCTGAAATGGTGGCAAGGGGGCACCAGTAGGTGTTTATGTTCTTTTTTATGTTGTTCGTTTGTGTCTACTATGTTTATCAATTTGTTATGAGGTGCGAGCTACGTCTACGGTCGACGCACATCTTTGGTGGTCCTGTACGATCTAACGTTTTTCTTGTTCGGTGTGTCATACTTCGGATCGTCCTTGTCGTCGTTTTCCTCACAAACAAAATTCTAATCATTGTCCAGCTTCCATACTGCTGTAGTTTCTTCTATTCAGTTGATATCCGCAGGTTTCGTGCACGCTTAGCTTCGATAAGTGAGCGCACGTTATTATTAGGATCGTCATCTATTCAGAACCACCCACCTCCACTGTTACACCCACCACTGTCACACCCACCTCCCGTTTGTTTTGCAACAACTTGTTACCAGTATGTGCCATTCGTCTCTTTTTATTCCGCGTTTGCGATTGTGCTCTAATGAGTATTCTGCTCCGCTGTTCCCGGCAATTCTCCAAATTCATACAGGTGTCGAAGGATGGCTTCGAGTCGATGGGGTTCGAGCATGCCCAACGCATGAGGCGGGACGAGCTGGCAAAATGTCGAGGGCTAAGGAGTGCCTGTGCAAGTAGGGTGGCGCAACGGAGTACGGTCGAGAGTTCACGCGGCGACTCTGGAATCGACCGTCATCCTCCTCAACGCTTGGCGAGGGTCGGAGGCCCTGCTGGGGCTGCGGGGGTGAAAGAAAAGGCAGGTGGCCTCCCACAACCCCTTCAGCAAGACCGCCTAGCGGTTGCCGAAACGAGCAGGACAAGTTACAGTGCGGTTGGAGGGGCCGATAGTGCGGTTGGGGGGGGCGACTGTGCGGTTAGAGGGGCCGACAGTGCGATTGGGGGAGCCGACAGTGCGGTTGGGGGGGCGACTGTGCGGTTGGAGGGGCCGACAGTGCGATTGGGGGGGCCCACTGTGCTGTTGGAGTGGCCGACGTCGGAGAAGCCTCTCGTACGGTCAACTTTGGTGGGTCACGGGTTAAGCATGTGAGACGGCCCACCGTCGAATCCCAGCGCCCCCTCACCCCTCGAAGCCCCGAAGAGATCGTCTTGCTGAGTCAACCGTTAGCGAAAGCGCAGAGGCAGAACAAAACGGACGTGCCCGCAGCGGCGGTAGAGCTGTACGACACGGAGTTATTTAAAGAGTAGTTCTCGGAGGTGTCCACGCCGACGATCCGAGCGCCCACTTCAATGGGAAAGTGAAAAAGAGATCGATCGAAGTGGCCGCGCAGAACGCCTCGAAGAATGTCGAAAAGCTCGCCACAGCCTTGAGCAAGGGTCAATCCACAGCGAGGGAGCCCACTGCGAGTGAGCCCACCGCGAGTGAGCCGCCCGTTCAGCCCAAGAGAAAGCGCAAACGCTGGGATGTACATGCTGCTAGACTCACTGTTGCGAACGGCACTCCTCAGGAGGTTGGACAGATCAGCACGCGCCCACACACGTTGACCAACATGTACTTGCGGTCTCTGCACCTGTCAGCCAGTGGCAACAGGGACGCCAAGCGCCAGCGCCTGCAGGACTACTTCGGAGCTGAAAACCTGACGTCACACTCCCCTCCGGTCGATCCGGGTAGGGGCAAAGCGGCGTCGGGGGCGGAAGAGGGAGCGGAGACTATGACGGGGTTGGACGCGGGGGCGGGAGCTGTCACAGGGGCGGGAGCAGGGACCGGGACGGGGGCGGGAGCGGGGTTTGGGACGGGAGCGGGAACGGGGGCGGGGGCGCGGGCGGGGGCGGAGGTGGCTGTTTTCCAGCCGATCCAAACCGCGGCATGTGATATCGGGGGAAGCGCGGCGGGGGCGGGGGCGAGAGCGGGGGCGGCTGTTTTCCTGCCGATCCAAACCGTTGCACGTGATATGGGGGTAAGCGCGGCGGGGGGGGGGGTAGGAGCGGTGGCGGTAGCCGGGGTGGCTGGTTTTGCAGTTATGGATAGTAAAGAGGAAATTAATTTAGAGGGTTTGAGGTCCATCTGAACCGTGCAGGCGATGTCGGTTTGTTGTTGGTCGTTTGTACGCCGTGTAGATAGATGTACATACGGTAGATATATACCGGCCATACTATAGATACATACCGGCACCATTTGTCGAATGCTGGATGGACCTTTTCTTAAGTGTTTTGATTGGTTTGTGATGTATCGGAAGGGGCACGGCATGTTTCCATGAATTCGTGTTGGCGTTTATTTTTAGGACGTTAGTTTGTATCGTTTCGTCGGTGCGTCATCGTTACGTTTTTTTGTTGTTTGCGAGTGTTGGGTTTTATTCGTTGTACTGGATGTTTGGCGTATCGCGACGCTTTATTTTTTCGTCTATTATGCCGTGCTGCTCGTTGTGGGGGGGTATTGTGTGCAGTATTTCTCTTGTGACGTCACGATACAATCTCGTACGGCTAAATCAACATTATCGATGATGTTGCGCTAGAATTTTACTTGTTTTATGGCTGAAGCATGATCTGCATGTGCTCGGACGGCATTACATATATAAACTATTCCTATACTGCTATTGTGATGTATGACGAAGCAGGAGAGCGCATTGATAGGGGCTGTTTTCAACCCTGAGTATCTTTCAGTTGAGAATGGATGTGCTCATCTTCAAGAGCGTCATATTATACTGCTTCTGCTGTGTACGTACTCCCACTCTGTACCCAAATGTAACGGCCAATACCGAATTATAGTGGGTACTTGGTTTAACTATTTATACCTAAATGTTCCTTATATTTCGGGACAGTATGGTATTTCTCGTTCTCTGTACGAGTACTTACGACGCCGCCTTGCATACCAGGTCTAATCATATTCAATACTGGTATCAGTCCATCCAGCCAGTAGCCGGTAAACAGCAGTACAAGACACAGATATATATTTATATATGTAGGGCAGGGCAAGGGTTGCCCTGCTGTTCCCTAGGTGTTACCATATAATAAAAAAAAAGGTTGGACGGAGGTATGAAAATTCTCTCGCGACGTCGAAATTTGCCACGTAGAATATTACTTGTTTGATATGCTGCAGTTGCCGCTATTTCGAAGCAAAAAAACAAAACATTACTTCACAGTCGCATCGCGCAGATGACTATGACCTCGATGTGTCGCGAACACAGCCATACCAAATAAAACGCGGCAGTGAAAATCCAAGATGACAAAAGGCACACAAGTTTACTTTTCGCCAATGATCGTTACGTACATGCACCCCGTAAACAACACTCTGTCGGCCGAACAGTTACCATAAATATAGCTGCGCAGAACTCGAAAGGCTGGACGCGCCGTGCAACATTTCTGCAAAACGCGTTATAGCAAAAAGACGGAAACAACAAGGCAGGCAGTCCGAATCGAGAAGCAATATCACCCCAAAAATCAAAACGTTTCAACACACATGTGAGGAACACGTGAGACGCTCAAGGCGGCGGTACGTCGGAGTCGAGTCGGCAAGGCACAGCTGCGCTCCCCAGGTCGTAGTGGCCAGGACTTCGGTAAGGCGGAGGCGTGATGGGTCCTTGTCTAGTCGCCTCGATTATCTCCGCCCGTTCTTGGCTTGCGCGCTGTCGTTTGTGCCTGGGGAACAGGCAAGGTCATACACTTTCGAAGGTAGACATACATATGCTGGAAACCATGATACCAGTCGTAGTCGAAATTGTCGCAAGACATGGTACTCCCCCCGAGTATACAATCGTACTTCAACCGCCGCCCTCTCGAACGCAACTGGGTCACGAAATGGTTCGGAATGGAGTAGATGACAGCTACGAGGCAGTACCCCACGCCTAGCATCAAAATGGGTGACGGTGCGGGCGGCTCTCTGGCGTCCTCGTAGATGTCTACACGCGCAGACGCGAAGAAAATGCGATCTGGGGCGTTGTCCGCACTCCAAGGAAGAATCGACTATATGGATGTGCTGATGCGCCGGGCGCAGCTTCTCGTCGCAGGGGGGGCACGGAGCGGGTCCAGGAAATGAGAAGTCGGAGGCGGCCCCGGTCAGGAACAAGGCATTTACTGCATCTTGGAGTGACTGGGGTGGTCCGTGCGGAATCAAGACTGGTGCGGTATCTCGCCATCGTGCACATTGGGATGCGGCTATCTCGATATGACCATGGTCTTCGACATGGCAATCGGTAGTGTAGTTGCCAGTTGAATCCGAGAGCCGTCCGAGTGTACATGATACTAGCATGCCGTTCCACGACGTCACCTGGCCACCCGCTGTTGGGGTGGAGTTGATCATCAGGTCGAAGGGTGATACAGAGAGGTCCGATCGAGACCCCGGCCGCTAAGCGGCAGCACCGTTGTTGACGTGGGCTGTTGTCGTTCTAATGATAATGTGAGTATCAAGAAAAGTACGTAGGAGGCACGTATTCGTACCATAGGCACGTATTCGTACCATAGAATTTCCGCTTTTTTCTTGTGGTTTTGGTACTATAAAATTTGGTTTTGGCACTATAAGAAGTGGGTACCGTAGGTTGCAGGTATCGAGAAGTCAGTATCACTGCAGTCTTGTTTCGACCAGCTGTGTAGGGTGTCAGAAGGGTAGGTTGTCTGTCGTCCAACGATTTTGAGGCGTTTCAGTCGATTTTCGTCCGCCTCAATGCCGGTCGAGAAACGTTGTGGCACAGCAAGATATAGGCGGTGTGCATGGTGTGGAGGCAGAGGACGACCGCAGGAACTATACTGCTACTACTACTGCTGCGCTCTCAAGTGGTTGCAGGGGGCACCCTGCTACTACTGTGACGCAGCTTTTGGGTGCACTATATACGTCAATGAAATTATGACGAGCTTGTCGATCCAAAATACCAACCGCGCAGCTCGAACAACAGCAGAGACGGCGGTGCGTGGTGGTGGCGCAGGCAAACGGTGGCGACAGCAGGCACATGTCCTCTCGATTGGCTGTGAGAATTGCAGTGCTGCTCAGAACAACAGCAGAGGAGTACAGCAGTTTTTTTTCTGGTGGCGGTTGTTGATCGTTGTGGTCGGTGTGGGTTGGAGTTGGGATGTCATTCATGCTGTACATGCGCCCGTGCCCCCAGCTCTGCCTACTATCTGTCCTCGGTGCTGCAACGTAGGCTCCGATACATGCAACAATTAATAGTAATAAATTACACCCCGCATATGCCAACGTGCGCGCATGGTTTTGCCTGCTGCTGGTGTGCTGCTGGGCGCCTGCTGTTGCTGGAGGACGGGTAGTTTTGTCTGGTGGCAGTTGGTCGTTGATCGTTGTGGTGGGCGTGGTCGGGAGTCAAGATACACACATGGGTACATAAATAGATACATACATACGCCCGCAACCCAAGCCCTTCCAATTTATCCTCGATGATGCATCGTAGGCTCCGACACTTGCAACTACCACAGGTACAACAGTAGCCAAGAGTACTTCCTGGATGTGTCACCTCACGCAGTTTTGCCTGGTGGCAGTTAGTTGGTTGTTGACGGGTGGGCGCGTTCGGGAGTCGGGTTACACACATGCCCCCGCACACCAAGCTCTGCCTATCTATCTTCGATGACGCGTCGTAGGCTCCAACACTTGCAACTACAGGTAGGTACAGTAGCCAAGAATACACTGCGGATGTGCCACCTCACGCGCATGGTTTGCCTGCTGCTGCTGCTGCTGCTGGGCGGCATGGCCGCAGCGATGTACAGCAGCCTGCTTGTTGTACTCGTAGCACGGGTGGACAGACCTTGATAGTAGATCTTTATGGGGGTTTTGTGTTGGGCGCCTGAAGCCGACCCTCCGACCCAAACCCTAACCCTAACCCTAACCCGAGCCTATGCCAGTGGTCAGTGCTGGGATGCTGTGCCTCTTAAGACTCTAGGTTGGCTCGGCCGGCGTGGATGCTGAGCTTGGGAAAACTCTAGGTTGACTCGGGATGACTCGGGATGCTGTGGCTGGGAGATACTCGAAAGTTGATTGAGCCGCGTAAAACATACCTCTAGCCAATCAGAGTGCCTAATTAGCTACCCCAGGAAGATCTACTACTATCAAGGTTTGTCCACTACTGCGCTCAATACGATATCTGTGCTCAGCAGCAGTTGTAACGGCACTGTTGGCCAATCACGGCCATTTTGCAGGTCATACGGTAAGTCTTTGCTCTGCTTTGATTGGTACAAGCTCGAAAAGTCTAGTCTGTTTTTACGTTGTTTTATATTGTAAAATATCCCTTGGCGCAGTGCCTGTCTCCTCTCATGTAATAATTTTCTGCCTGATTGGAACACGTTGCCACCGGTTAGAAAGAAAAAAAACGAACAGCAGAGCTTCCCTCTTAGCCTTGTACGCCGCCCGCCCGCCTCGCGACCACCTCACCACCGATTGGGTCAGGATAAAGTTTTCCTCCCTCTCTGCCACAGTGAGCGTCGTCGCCCGCCTCGCGTGAAGCCCGGTGTTCACCGTGGCCCTTCTTCGCAACTTCGACAAAGTTGGTGCTCAAACTGCATTAAAGTGCCTTTGAAGTTTAGTTTGGTCGCAAAAATAAGCACTGCTTAAATATTATTTCGCATATCAAAACGACCCTTATATCTCGTATATGGTGCAAGTGGAGCCTCACAAGGAGGCCAGACAGAGCCCACTCGTGCTTCCTGCGTGTCTCGAGACACACGCGACGCCCAGCCATGCAAACGGCGACGGCGCTCCTTACAACACCCCCTCTACCTGCTAGCACCCGCTGACACCCGCCGCGGCGCCGGGCTCGCCCGCGGTACCGTGTTTTGACTACACGCACGTGCACGAAACGAAATAAAATAAATTGGCTTCAGATTATATATAAGCAACGCTTGACTCGTACCTGGTACGTTCGTTTGAACACGAGTACACAGCAGTACAAGAAGGCGCTTCTATTGACGAACGTAGTGTTTGTTCGAAAATATAAGCTGTACCGGGACATTGATTGTTTGCCAGAAAACGGTATACCTTGACAGAAACTATCATATGACTTGGGTTTGGTGTACCCTGATCACCTCGTTTTACTATTCGTACCGTAAACTGACAAAAATATGATGTTGTACCGTTTTTTGGCATTTTTGCAAGTGACACCGACGGACGTGGATGTTTCGCCAAAAAACGGTATAGCTTGACAGAAAATTTCATCTTACTTGGGTTGGGTGTACCCTGATGGCTTGGTTTGAGTTTTTCGTACCGTAAAATGTAAAAAAATCGCTGGTGTACCGTTTTTTTGTCATTTTGTCTGTTAGGACATGAAATTAATTTTGCCTTTAGATTATCCTAGGGTAAACCCTAGGGAATATTGCCTCGTGCCTTGTCGTGCCAGGTAATTGGTATGTGTACAGGGTATATATTAAGAAAACGAGCTCAGATTCACACGGAAGTAAGAAGTTCGGGAGTCGTCTACCACTCGTACTCGTACACGACGTACAGAAGTTAGGGTAGAAATCCTGTTTCTGGTATATACTACTTCCAGCGGGCGCTACTACAAAGCCAGAGACAGCCGGCCATGCTCCGTGTCAGCCGCAGGCCTGTCTAGGGCGGCTGGATGGTAGCCGATGGTAGGACATACAGGTTTGAACACGGACATACACGGTAATTACTGGGCACACGGGACACGACCAAAGGGCCGTATCCAGCCCACGAAATTTGGCAGTTAAGTTATTTTTCGGGCCCTGTATCACATAACGATTTTTTGTTTTCATCATCACTTTTGCTTTCCAGCCCACTCATAGGAGGTTTTACCCTCGACGATCTTCTGGACAAGCCGTGGTCACAGGTGTCGTCCCTTCTCCCCCCCGGTACGTGCCCTTTTAGTTTCTATCGCGCATAGGGTTCAGCATTCCCACTGCTCGTCGACTTTCATCGAATGTACAGCTAACTCACGCTCTCGCGCTTTCCGCTAATCAATTTGATGCAAGAAAAAGTCCCTACGAGCATGCACTCGGTGAGACTCGAACTTACCAAATTGATCTTGATAGGCTCGCGGACCATCTACCAAGCCACCGGGGACGCCGGCTCCCTGCCTGTGATAAGTATTTAGTAATTTAAATAACATTCAGCGATTAAAAAAAGATAATCGCTGCAGGGATCGTAAGTGTCATATAAAACAAAAGGGGCAAAATGGGTACATGCCCATCGGTGCCCATCGAATGCCCATTGCCCATTTTTTACTTGAAAACTCGACATTTTTATTTTTTTAGTGACCCAAATACGCAAGGCTTATCACGGTAATTTCGGCGGGACGGTAACGGCGGTAACGGCGGGACGGGACGGCAAAACTGCCGTCAAAATGGTCCCGCCGTCCCGTCCCGTCCCGGCCCGCCGACAAAATCCCTGACCGTCGTCACTTACCGTCCCGTCCCGCCTATAAAATCTCTCCCGTTGGACATTACCGTCCCGTCCCGCCGTGACACCGAACAATTACCGTCCCGTCCCGCCGTGGCACCGAAAAATTACCGTCCCGTCCCGCCGATAAAATCTCTCCTGTAGGAAATTATCGTTCCGTCCCGTCGTGGCACCTCTTCCGGCGGACATAACTTGCCTCTTCCCCTACAAGAAACATTCGTGGTCGTCTGTTCCCATCCATTTCCACCACGAATTACGAAATTAATCAAGAAATTTCGAGGTGTGCCAAGCTTCAATAGTAGTTCCTATATAAATACATATATGTTATCATAAATTGTGCACAACTCCCATCTATCAATGAAATACGTATAGAATAGTAGTAGGCGCATTACCCAGCTTGCAAAATTGGGTATCAACTGTTCAATTATTTATCAGTCGAACTCACAGATAGATGACGTATTTTCATCTTCTTTCTTATTATATAATACCTCTGGTCTCGTCAGTGGTATGAAATTGCTGGGCACCACATTTACTTCAGCTAGAAAAAGCTGTGCTGATAGTGTTGATCAGCAGCTGGTTGATGATTTGTTTTTATATACTTTTAAATAAGGTAGGTACAAATATGACCATCTATGAAAAAGAATGAAAATTACTATTACGGAGGACCATAGTTAATAGGACCTATGGTGCACACAAAAAGCTAAATATTTCCTATGTTCACGAACAAAACTTGGTCCCATTTACTATGGTCCTCCGTAATACCAAGTAGTAAGTGTATACCTGGTGTTGCTTTTTCTTTTCATTTTTTTTAAAGAATCTTCATACTTGATATTTCCACTCGCAACTGAAAGCAAAGTGTCATAACACAACACCTGCCACAGGCTCGCCACCACACACAAACAGCAGAGACCACTCAACTCACGATCACACCAGTAGTGTGTGGCCCAAAAGGATTTCAGGAGACATGCCATCAAGCGGGACGCAAAACGTGCGCTGCAAGGATGTAGGGCCGAGTATTACCAATTGAAACCTAGTAATTTGGTGTCAGTCAAAGCATGTCAATGTCCAATGACATGGATGGAACGTCGATGAGGAATAGAATATATTATACTGGTAGCTAAAATGAAATGTTGTGGGGAATGGGAATTAAGAAACGACAGGGAGAGAAGTGTATGAGGGATACTACTGATTTAAGGAAGCAGATTTGGTTTACATAGGAACGGCATCTACGCTATTTTGTCAGAAGGCAAGCATAATAATAATAATGTCAATCCAAATTTGCTGTCTTTCAAGGGGTGAAAGTGCTGTCTCCCAATATCTTTGGTGTGACCGGCACGGACGCCATGGATGCCTATCTCATGGGTGGGGTCGATCGACCAGCAGCGGCACTAGAATCACCACCGCCGCCGCCACCACCTCCACCTCCACGACCACCAGTAACACAGCGCAAGCACAACCATCTGTCAGAACATCCCACATGAGCTGGCAACCTAACAACGGCAGTGCTTGAGGCAGAGGTGGAAGAAATCAGAAGACGTCGTCCGTGTAGTGGCAGCACTTCTCGGGTCTCGGGCTGCGCGGGTCGAGAAGAAAACGTCTGCGTCGGGACGGCTCCCTTCGCGGAACCAGCAGTGTGCGGGAAATTTTTCACGTATGATACAACCGCGCCGACCGTGCGGTGAGAAAGAAAAAAAAAGTATTTACCGTCCCGCTTCGCCGAAGAAAAAGAAAATTACCGCCCCGTCCCGCCGTGGGAAAAAATAATTACCGTCCCGTCCCGCCGAGAAAAAAAAATATTTACCGTCCCGTCCCGCCGAGGAAAAAAATATGTACAGTCCCGTCCCGCCGAGGGGAAAAATATTTACCGTCCCGTCCCGTCGAGAAATTTGGCACCCGATGTCCCGTTCCATCCCGTCCCGCCAAATTTTATGTCCCCATTTTGCCGTCCCGTCCCGTCCCGTTTTCATTTTTTTCCCCGCCAAACGAGTCAAACCTGTCCCGTCCCGTCCCGTCACGATTCTCAATCACTGTGATGAGCCTTGCAAATACCCTCTCCCCTATCAATAATTGCCGTTTCCATCGTACGAGTACCAGTACCACCGTGCTCTACTTGAAACCCACATGCGAACCTATCTTGGTAAGATTAGCTCCGCAGTTACACGTCATCGGGGCCTTATCCGTCAGATGATGTTGCAAACTGCTTGGTACCTCCCCTATGACGTGCGTACCCGCCTTCTCCCGTATCCCGATTCTCCATGGTGCCCCACATATAAATTGACTCACGCATGCGGCCGACCTGCCCGCGCCTACCCCAAACCCTTCTTTTACGTTCTCCCCTTACTCAACCTTGTCAGTTCGTACCTGCAGGTCGTGACTCGTCAGAAGAACTGGCTCCCTTCAGCTGCAGGGAACGCCAACTTCGCCGCCATGTTGCTCCCGACCGGTGTGCTCCCACAGGTTTCGCCGCTGGCCAGCACAACAACTGCACTTCGCGATTACTTGGCGAAAAATTACACCAATGCCAACCCCTGGCCGGCAGGTGAGATATAGCGTTGTGGGCCCCTGCTGTGCTAATTCTGCTAGCTCCTGCGAGAGCCGGTGATCCTGTTCGTGGTCCACAAATTGAACCCTCCCCGCCTTCCTCTGAGAACCTCAGAAAGGAGCAAATTATTTTGTAGACATGCTACAAGCATTTTTGTGAAAACCGAATATTCCGTTTTGTAACTGAAACCGTTACTTTACAATGAAACCATACTTAACGTCAATAAGTTTTTACATAACACGTTGCGACATCATATCATTATCCCTTGTTCGGGTTATATAGTATCAGTGCGCAGAATGATTATTTAAAATTGTCCTGCTGACCCGGGCAGAATCCAGGGGAGCCGCTGGCCTATATCTTTGACAAGGAATTACATGTAGAATACGCGCGTTCGGTTTATCACAATACTTGTAAAATTCGGGAAAAATGGAATATAGACGAGACGTATTACGCAGCTTGCAAAGTTGAGTATCAACTTTTTAATCAGTCCAACTCACAGCTGACGTATTTCAAATTTATAAAAAAAACTAAGAAAGCACGTCAGCTGTGAGTTTAACCGATCGGCAGATCGGTCGATACTCAACTTTGCAAGCTGCGTGAACCGCGCGAGTTTTCCATTATTTCCCTCGCGGTTGACTACTGGCCAGTGACTCCCCTGGATGCCATCAGGGTCGACGAGAAGATAATACTTGCAGCTGGTTCGATTTCCAATTGATTTCGGCCAGTACCATTTCGCGCACTGAAACAGCAGATCGACAAGAAAGGGCCGGGGTACACAAGACAATCGAAAGTTGGTTTACAGCAGTTCACCCGTGACATGCTCACCAAGACACTGGAAATTTTAAATACTCCCTGTAACTGTTGCAGCAGGTCTTGACGTACAAGTATAGGTTAAAAAAACACACATACATAAAACGACCTAACACCAGAAATAAATATTACCAGGTAAAAAGTAATGATGTACACAATTTATTTATTATACTTGATTCCACACCTTAACATGTAGAGTTCAGCAACTCATATATAGTTTCGGGAACACCGGTGCGTGATTTAGGTGCCACCTCGAGCCGTATGAAATAAATCTAGGCATCAAAGCAGCAGCAACAACAGCAGCAGCTCATCCCAGAAAAACCACTCACATTTAGAACCATACGATAATAAAATTCAACAACAATCAATCAATATATAAATGTTTTTAAAAAGAAAAGGTTTTTCGACATGTTGCAACGTTATATCATTCTCCGTTGTCCGGGTTATATAGTATCAGTGCGCAGAATGATTATTTAAATTGTCCTGTTGACCCGGGCAGCATCCAGGGGAGCCACTGGCCTATATCCTTGACAAGCAGTTACGTATAGAATACGCGCGTTCGGCTTATCATAACCCTTGTAAAAATTCAGTAAGAATGGAATATAGACGAGACGTATTACGCAGCTGGCAAAGTTGAGTATCAACTAAAATACTTAATCAGTCGAACTCACAGATGACATATTTCTTTGTTTTATCAAATGAAATTATTAAACATCACACCATCACATGCCGGCAGCCCGGCCGTACGAAGTGTCAATCACGTCGAATGTAATAACTCCTTCACATTTACCACCCCGTACTTACGAATAACACCCCTCACAGTCTCTTCTTGACGTCTATCATCCCGCACCAGCTATTGCAGTAGATCGTGTCATTCACTTGGAACATAAGAACTCTTCAAGTAGTAGCTTCATACCTCATGCCAACGAGTAACACCACTCACTCACGCAGTTATGAGTAACGAACGCGATCATTCACGATGAATATGTAGTCATAAAACTGATTCATTTGTACCCAAACTATGTCGTACTCATGTTTTGCTGGCAGATTTTTTTTCGCGTAACCTGTACATACGCCAATGGACACGTAAGTTTCCCGAAAAAAGTTCACACCTTGGATAACTAAGCACCCAACATTTTGGCGTCAGGGACAAAACCCCGTAACATTGCGTTGCCACGTCAACTACGTTCTGGATTTTGTGATGACATACTTGTGGTGTTATTAATAGTGTGCTATGATATTGGCGGGCGATCGCGTAACATTATTTTAGAGTGTTGCCTTGATCCCGTACTGACCGCAGTATCTGTGTTACGGTGTTAGGGTATAAAGCCCGTAGCGAGTAACACTGTGTTGGCGTGTTACCGGAATTCCTTGTGGCTATCGTAACACACGTATGCAATGTATCCGTAACACAAGTTAGCAGATAACGTACACCCCCAAATTAACATCGACAATATGTGCCGTGTTAGCTCGCACGTGCGAGTGGGCAGAATACGTTGTAGATGGATAACGTACTGTGATAGGTGGATAACGTAATGCCGGGGTTTCCAGAAAGAAAATGAGCCGATTTTTGCGGGGATCCCTCCTATGTATCCCCTGTTTTGGGGTATAACAACGTGGAGGCGTTTTTTTACAAGTGATGCCATGCTATCGTCGCCCCCGCGGGGATATTTTTGTAGGTATCCCCTACTGGGATGTCGGCGAAATTGGATGACACTGCTGAAGGAATGATGCGTGTCGAGGCTCTGTCTTCTATGAGAAGAGATGCAGAGGCGGCACCGAAGTGTCTGTGAAGATCACTTGTGATGAAGAAAAGAGAATGTTTGGAAAAGGCGCTTATGTGGCCAAATGTGGAAAGAAAGAAGAGTGAGCAAGGTGGGGCATGCCATCACCTGATCACGAGACAATGCCCATGCTACGGGCAGGTGTATTCTACAGCAGCCCGTCAAGGTTCCCTGAACCGTTCCTAGCAATGTCCCTGCAACGTTCTGCATAGCAAACTCGTAACGTTCTATGCAACGTTACCTAATACTTATGGTGGTATAAGCTAGGCTACCCTGCATTACGATCAGTATGATAGAGGTAAGTTGAATACAGTGCGTCGGCAAGAAGGAACAAACTCAAGTCTCGCCGCATATCGTATTTCTCCGCATCTATCATAAGATACATTGTATGCTCGTGTGAAGTGACTGCACATCAACATAGATATGGATCTCAACGTCCATATTTCAATACGCCCCCATGATGAAAGTCAGTAGCTTAGAGGAACGCCTACAATATTGAAACCTGATTAAAAAAAAATCAAAATGCAAAAATATAGAACAACGTATTCAGTCCGGTGTATGAACCGCGGTGATATGGCACACAATACTCGTGGTGTAATTACCAGCAAAAAATGCTCTAGAAAAGAAAACGCAAACCGCTGTGGGTTTTAACACGCCCCCATTAATTTGTACTTAGAGCTACATGAAACCGAGTTATATCCTAGAAAAGAAAGCGTAGGAAAGTATCTGATGTACGTGTACCCGCCCCCTCAATGGAATCTTAGGATATCTAAGAATTCAAAGAATATTAAAAAATTTTAATTAAACTGTCCGGTGCTACTACAATCGTAGACCACACGTGAACGTGTATACTATGACAGTTTGTAAGCTTGTGCTCATACTATTACGAACTAATACTTGCTTGCATGGATGTTCGTACAACACAGCAGCTACTTTACTGCTGTACGTCAAAGCAGTGGATTAAGTCCACAGGACACAAAGTTGTACTACTAATACGCATGTGTAAGCAGTTCGTATTCAGGAATTAAATAATCAACCGTATATTTAGTTCAGGATACTTCTAAGAACATTCCTGACTTCCCCCCAATACAAAATACACAACATAACCCGAGACAACGTTAACCTACTGTAGTAAGTCACGTCCATATTTGCTCGCTCGATGGGGAACACACATGTATGATATGCTTGCTAATTTTTCGGTAATATCGTTGTAGAAACGATTTGCCAGCAGGAAATCATACCCGTCTGAAATGTGATCTAGAATCCATGCGCGCACCAAGAACCCAAACACCCTGCTGTCCATGTAGAACAGTAGGTCGTCGCGATTGTGTAGATGTTTCAGCGACTTGATGAACATCTTCACGGAAGCGTACTCGCTCCTGTCGAAGAGTCCGTGTGATCTGAGTTTGAAGGCCATTTCCTTCCGCTCCCTCCTGGACTGTCCTGCAATCTTCAGCTCTTTGAAGATGTTGATGCGAGACCCCCAAAACACGTCCTGCTCATCGAAACCTTGACGCACAGCAGGCCTCGGGAAGCCGATGTACCTTCTGCTGTTGCTGTTCCTTGGTTGCGGCACGTCGCGCAGACGTCTCGCTTCCAGTGCCTGTCCCCGATTGTTGATGGGGATGCTTCTGTTGGGATAGAAGTTGTTGCTGGAGTTGCTGTTGCTCCTCATTGTGTTGTTGTTGTTGTTGTTGTTGTTGTTGTTCATGATGATGATGGTAGTAGTTTGATGTGACGAAGAAGCTTAGAAGAGGATGATGGGTCGAAGATGGTTGTGATGGTGGTGGGTGTGTTGACCTGTCCTCTCAAGCAATCGGCCCAGAAGCCAGGTGTTGGAATTCCCGATGCCCGATCCTCGTACTGTTTCTTGTCAAGATCCTTGTTTCCGGCGTGAGCTCTGGTTCTCGCGTCGTTCGTAGTTATTTTCCTGGAATTTTATGTAACGCGGCGGAATAGGAGCTCAATTTCTCCCTTAAATGCAACGCCACAAAATTCGATGGAACTCCCAAAATCAGAAGATTGTGGCTCAAGCTCAGATTGTCCATGTAGTAGTCATCCCTGAAAACCATGTTGCGGACCGGAGCTTCAGCTGAGACTTCGAGGAGTTGGGGCCTGACTGGATGGCTGCGAGCCTTGTTCGCGAACTTTGGTGCAGATGTTGCTGAAGGTGAGCTTTTCGCAGAATTTGGTCAAGACATCACTTATTTGATCTTTCGAAGAAACAAAGTCGATGATGATCCTTTTTTCTTTGATCCAGTCTCTGAGTGCCGCATAGCGGATGGCGATATGCTTGCTGCGATTTGAGTAGTTTCCATTAGCAGCAAGGTGGAGAGCGCCTCTGTTGTCCGATAAAATCTTAAAGATCCTGAAGATGCTTCTTGATCAGCTGAAGTAGATGACCTTAGCCGCGTTGAAATCGGCTTGAAGCGTGATGTGTTGTTGACCTTACCGCCAGTGGTGTTCGTGAAGTCGTTCGCTTCCCGAGATGTGATGCCGTTGTCGATGTTGTGGTAGTCATCCACGAAATCGGTGTCCTTGTCCGACTCGAAGTTGGAAATCTCTGTTTCTATTCCCCCCGAGGCGTCTGTCGTTGGGAAAACGGCAGGCGGCTCAGGCTGATCCGTGTACTTTGCCATGTAGCTGTGCCCCCCAATAGCTTTGGGTGTGACTGGCCCTAGCAGATCTGTACTGAATAATTTCAGAAGTTCACTGGTTGGGTCAGGGCGCGCTGTAGGGTGATTTTGTTGAGTGCTTTTGTTGATTTTACACGTATCACACGCCGAGAGAGAGTCGGTAAAGTTAACCCCACTATCCGCGATGTTTTTCACCTTAGCCATAACTTGCCCGTTAGGATGTCCTAGCCCCTTATGCCAGATGTTAGTTCCAACTGTTGCAGAGAGAGCAGTAGGAGCTACTTGAGCAGCCATAACAGTTTCCGGCTTGAAGTTGTTGCCCGACACGGTCGGAAAAGCCGTCTCAGTTGCTTGGCTTACCGCTGCTGTGGTAAGATCAAGATGATCCAGAGTAGAGCAGTGGCTGTCCTTGCGTAGTGGCACGGTGAAGTCGCCCAGGTCCAGATAAGAATGCTTGGCGATGACCATTTTGACTCCCTTCGCCGCTGCTGTTCCCCCCGAAAATAGGTGCCGGCCCAGCCCGGGTACGATCGTGACAGGAAGCTGCACGGAGTGATTGGAGCCTAGATGGTCCAATACGTTGACTACCAGAACCCCTTTGCCAATACCGAGAAGGCGGTGGTTTCCCGCGACATTAATTGTCACAGGAGGGTCAAGGTGTACGTACTCTACCATTTTACTTTCGATGCCTTCTAAAAGCTGGTTATCGATGAAGTGGCTGGAGGCGCCGCTGTCAGCAGTCATGGAGAAGTCGATGGACTTGGTAGTGATGTCGGTTGAAGGTGCTGCTATGAAAGAGTAGCCGATGCCGTCAGGAGGTGTTGATGGCGTAGATGAAGAGGAAGGAGTCGTGGTAGACGTAGAAGTAGCTGTAGTTGTTGCAGCAGTAGTAGTAGCAGATGGAGCATATGTAGCGGGGCTATAAGCTGCCACTTGCGTTGTTGAACTTGGAGTGATGGCGGTGTTGGCGTGAGAGCCACTGTTGCTGCGTTGGCCGTTTTGTTGACTAGGGCGAAAGCTACGGCTTCTGTTGCCGCTTTCACGCTCCCGCTGTTGCACTAAACAGTCGCTATTATCATGGCGATCCGTGTGATGCAGGCTACACCAAGAATGTTTTCGTGGTGTATGGGCAGGTTTTTTTCCATTCATCGATTTTTTGCGTGCAAAACAATTTTGAAACCGATGGCCTGCCTTTTTGCAGTGTGAACAGGTCACTACTGCTGACGACGTCGTTGTAGTTATCATTGCTGATTCACGCCCCTTCGCTTTGCGCGAAGGCCCGTGGCGCATAACTTGATTAGCGTACATGTTACGCATGGTAATCACTGCTTGATCAAGAGAGAAGTCATTGTCTGCTTCAGCGCTGTACTTGATTTGTGCAAAATCATCCGTGAGGCCCTCTAATACTATATCCAGTATGCTGTCATCATTTATCACCTCGCCCATGTATACCAGCTCATCTCTTAAATGGTTTACTTCATTAATGAATATGTCCGGGTCTTGCCCCTCTGACATAACCATTTTTGAGAGTTGAGATTTTAGTATGCGCTTGCGTTGGCGAGTAGAATTTTGGTACTTATTTACCAAACCATCCCAAGCGGCCTTTCCATTCGCGAGTTCACCTTGTTTTGGCTTAAATTGAAGAAGAAAGCTCGCCGCTGCTCCCGAAGTGCTCAGAAACAGGAAGTCGTAAAGAAGTCGATTGTCACGGTGCCAGGTTTGGATATCTTCGATATTGGAGATGTTGTCATGCGTAGACCACAGAACTGATGTCGAGGCTGGAATCGATGAAACTGAATACGATGATGGTGCCGCAGGCTGTATGTCGGCTCCTTGTACAGTTGGTATATGTGGAGATGATGCTCCTGTATCTGCATGAGGTGTGGCTCCCGTTCCAGATGGTGTACCGACGGGAGATGTTTCCCCCGTGGTGTGCTGAGTAGATTCATCAACGGCCTGGCTGCGTGTCACAGCACGTGAAGGTCTTCTCGTCGTAGATGACGGATGAGGATGAATATAATCGGGTTCGGGGCACGGACGTCCTTCCAGGATGTCCGAGATGCCCGAATGACGCATGCTTATGACGGACTGGGCCGTGCGCTTCCATACGTCGTACTTGAGTCCCGTGAATTTGCCGCCGACCGCTCGTACGAGCTTGTCCACCGCATCAGCTGCTTTCGTTGACTCTCCCATGATGATGTTGATGCTGATGCTGTAGTCGGGGCTTGATTGTTATTTGTTTTTGGAAACAATTCCTCCGCAATGGAGAAAGTGAGATCTTTTCTTGAGCTTCTTGGAAGAACTTGACGAACTCAGCGGGACGTCGAAGCGTGGTGCCAGTCGATGCGTTGCAGGTAGACTAGAAGTCGAGGCTCATAACCTGAAGGAATGATGCGTGTCGAGGCTCTGTCTTCTATGAGAAGAGATGCAGAGGCGGCACCGAAGTGTCTGTGAAGATCACTTGTGATGAAGAAAAGAGAATGTTTGGAAAAGGCGCTTATGTGGCCAAATGTGGAAAGAAAGAAGAGTGAGCAAGGTGGGGCATGCCATCACCTGATCACGAGACAATGCCCATGCTACGGGCAGGTGTATTCTACAGCAGCCCGTCAAGGTTCCCTGAACCGTTCCTAGCAATGTCCCTGCAACGTTCTGCATAGCAAACTCGTAACGTTCTATGCAACGTTACCTAATACTTATGGTGGTATAAGCTAGGCTACCCTGCATTACGATCAGTATGATAGAGGTAAGTTGAATACAGTGCGTCGGCAAGAAGGAACAAACTCAAGTCTCGCCGCATATCGTATTTCTCCGCATCTATCATAAGATACATTGTATGCTCGTGTGAAGTGACTGCACATCAACATAGATATGGATCTCAACGTCCATATTTCAATAACTGCTACGTCATGTTACTCTCACAAGCCGCTTTACCACTAGAACAGGTAACACATGTCAGATCTGGGGAAGATCCAAAGGGTAACGTAGTAGCATTACGTTAGAATGACTGCGGCCCCAACGGCAACTCAGCAATACAATGTTAGACTCGGATTGATTTTTATGCACGCGGTAACGGAATTTTACCATCGGATCTTTACTGACAGCAACAGCGTAACATAATGTTGCAGAGACCTCCGCATTTAGGCTATCATCCTTACATACTGTTACGTATGGGCCGGCTAAGACTGTAGCGTATCTAACATACGTTAAGTGCTACGTTCTCCAAGCCTAAAGCAATCAGATGGGGGGTCCAGATGACAGAGTGTTTGTAGTGCTGGCCACCGCGTTATGTTACGTGAGCGTTACTTGTAACACAATGTTATGTGTTATTAAAAGTTGTGCTGTCGAACATGGGACTGTAATGTTAGGGTGTTATGTGTAACACTCCTGCTAAGGGTAACACTATGCTAGTGTGTTATGTCTAACGCTGCGTCGACAGCAACATCATGTTATCGTGTTAGGAAATATGCGGATATCGGTCTGGGCGTGTTAGGGTGATAACGTACGTATTTGGTCAAACCCTAACACTGTGCTAGCTCAAGGACTGATCACGGCATTACACAATGTTACTGTACCAGAGCTGGACGAGATCGAGCAGCAACATAACGGTAAGGCGTGTGCCCGTTTGTGTTTGTTTCAACACTGTGTTACCGCATTACCGTGATCGTTCCTCCAGTGCTAACCCTATGTTAGTTAGTTACCACGTCCCTGTGTTAGGCCCCATAACGAAGATAAGCGTCATCCGAGTGTTACGTTATCCGAGGCGGGAAAAAGTTTGAATTCCAAAGATACTCGTAAGAATTTTCAGGTAAACAGCTTGATATGAGAAGGATTATTAAAACGGAGAGTTCCAAATTTTTGGAAAACCCCAAACAAAAAATCTGGGGGCAATGTTGGGCCAAGGTCGGCTTCGAAAAACCCAGGCGGATGTTTAGCTAGAAGTGGTGAGATTCTTGGAGTCCTCGACAGGCATTGATCGACAAAACCAACGACTGCGTCATGAATTTTGAACGGAGTGCGTCAGGGGCTCCGACCCACCCTAGGGTCACCGTGTTCACACAATGGCCGGTGACATGTGGCGGTCGCTCGCCAGGCATACCATAAGAACACAATTGGCCGCTGGTGTGCACAAAAGAGATGCCAAAATTTCTCGATCCGTCTCGAATGGCAAAGCATATATGTATATATATATTTTCTGGTTTGGGAGGATACTGTAGGACGCCGTCGGCAAGCTCTCTCCCCTAGAGCATGGATCCACCTGATATCTTCGATGCCGTCATCTATACTCCTTGGCATTGCCCGTCACCAAGCACGTTGGACGTGGGCTGAGTCTATGTCGATATCGAGCGCCTATCGTCACACAAGCTGATTTTGATTAGCGTGTTGACAAAATGCAACGATAAAAAACAGATTGCGCCGCCTGCAGCCGTGAGGGGAAAAATGACTAAAAGATGAGCATTGTGTCCCTTTTTTTTCCAAAGTGGCGGTCCGAAGATATTTTCGTCCGTCCTTTGACATTGTTTTTTTTTTTTTTTCATGCCCCCGCGGATTGCAGCAAATAAAGCTTAAGCTCACCACACCTCCACGTTCAAAATTCGTGTCGTGTGTCAATTTAACCCATAGTTCCTGTTGCCACATCAAAACAGTCTGCTGTTGCCCCTGGGGCTAGGGCACGTTGACCCGATCTGACGCACGAGAAGGGCAGGTGCGGTGGAGATAGCCACCCGGGAGAGTCATCTCCTCCGGGTAGTGTGGGACTTGCGCGAGCTCACCCACTAAACAAAACCGAGGCTATGAGACCTTCCCGCGAACCTGGTCTCGTTACGGTCCACCCTACCCGTTGGGGCGTTGGTCTTCAGTGGAAGGCGGACATGTTGTCATAGCCCTGATGATGGGGTCTCGCAACCCGACCATACATTGTAGGAACGCCGCTGTGCGCAACGCTCCTGATCCCATCACCCTTTTGTTTAGTGCTAGAGAGAATAGTACGCCATCCTGTACCTGCGGTTCAACTCCCCCCCCCTCTCCCGCGTGGGTATCGGCTGCCCGTCGGTGTGGGATGGTGTCCCAGTTCTCAGGTTGCTTGCCTTTGTACTCTCCACCCAAGAGCATGGCCACCTTTTTTCGACCTCGTCGCACATCCATCCCCGATGTCAGGCTATTCGCTTCTCGAATCATTGTTCCCAACATCTCCTGTCTTGTCCTCCACCTGCGGCACCGTAGCATGATGTGCTTCACTGACTCGGGCATCTTCTCACAGCACGGGCAGCACCTCTTGTACTTCTCCGCTATCAGTCCTCTTCGCACCTACTATGCAGAGGTGCGGGCCCCTCCAACCCGCAACCTTGCCACTTCGCGCAACCCCGGGTCTAACTCCGCCCACCCCGCATGTCTGGCCCCCGACAGGGGGTGTTGCAAATACTTGACTTGGCTGTATAGCCTCGCCGTTGCTCTCGTCTCCGGTCAAAGTTCTTCCCGCGCCCACAAAGCTTTGGTAACGATCGTGTTAGTGCGCTTCGGTCCCAATTTCTTCCATCCACCACTCTTCCTGACCGCCTTGGGTATTCCGCTGACCTCGAGAGGAAGCTCACTAAGCGATGCATGCGGGAATTCATCCAGGAAACTGTCCCGGAGAGCCACGTCCTCTTACCGCACCCAGGTGTTGAGGATGTCTTGCCTTTGGTATGCTCGGGCCGTTCTTCCAGTCGTGGTTGCGGTCAGTGGTGGCACCCCCCTTTCCCTCCATACTGCCACATTGGATACCATGAAGTTCGACGACAGTCCCACTACTCTCCGTAGCGACCAGTTTACCATTGTGTGCATGCTGTCCGTAATCGTTTTGCTCATGCCGTACACATCTGCCCCGAACAGTAGTCGGGACATTTCCACTCCCTTCATAACCGGCATCTTCATCAGAATCGGCATCTCCTTCAAGAATCGGTGCACGGTGGCTAGACGTTTCCGCGTGCTGTCTTGCCGCCCCTGCATTTTCCGCGATAGATCCAGGTTGGGTGTGATGTCTACTCCCAGGTACTTGTAGCTCTGTACTACAGGTACCCGCTCACCGTTGATCTCCCAAGTGTTCTCTCTTTCGGCAAGGGGGGGGGGCGTTTCCGCCTACGACCATCACCCCACACTTCAGGATTCCCACTGCTATCTCGTTTGCCGTCGTCCAATCTGAGAGGTGATCTGCCACCCTACTCATATTGGCGCCGTCCACCGACAGCGTCACCAGATCGTCGCCAAACATGAGCCCCGGGATTTTCTCGTTAGTTATCACCCCGGGCACCTTTACCCCTAGATTCTCGGTCCCATCCAATATGTCCTTGGTAAAAATATTTAGCAGTACCGGCGATAGGGGGCATCCTTGTGGTACTCCCCGTTCCAGGCGCACCGACTCTGAAAGCCGGATTCCCCTCCGAACTGTTATCATGCTTTTACCATACGGTTCCCTTATAAATCGTAGCATCCTTCCCCTCACTCCGTAGTGGCCTAGCTTCGCCATGAGCGCTTGTTGCGGCACAGTGTCGTAAGCCTTCTCGAGAGATCCACGAAAAACAGATACGTTTCCAAACCCTTGAGCTCCCTTCTCCGCGCCACCTCTAGCAGGCATCCTGTCTGCGTCATGCACTCTTTCATCCGACGAAACCCCGCCTATGCGGTGTTGAAACGTCCTTCCGCCTCGAACGCCGAGTTTAATCGTTGGCTGTTTATCTCCATCAATACCTTCAGCATCGTGCTCACCGGCGATATGCCCCGGTAGTTGTTCATATCTGTCAGACCTCCCTTCTTCGGTATCGAAACCACTACTGAGCTTTGCCACGCCGCCGGCACGTTGTTGCTCTCCCAAGAAGGGTTGAGCAGCGTACGCATGCTCCTTTTCATGTCAGATGATGCCTCGCCAGGTGCTACCTTCAAAACGTCCACCCATATGCCGTGTTCGCCCTGGACCTTAAGTCGCTTCATCCGTGTCAGGGTCTCCACCACTTCGTTGTTCGATATGTCGGCGTCCGACCCTGCCAGGTGTTGACGCTGAGGCTGTGCTCTCCGTTACAACGATCTCTCCATCTACTGTTACCCGTCGTGTCAGCCGCTAATTCCCGTAATGGACTCCCAGCCAGCGCTGATATCCTCCTCGCCCGTAAGCATAATCCCCGACACTGGATGCTTCATAGGTTGTGCTCCCTTGGACTTCGCGGCCTGACTTTTCCACCCTGCTTTCCGTCCCACCCATCCAAAACGTGCTGAGGTCCCTCTTCATATGCTCTGCGGCCGAGTTCGTTTCTTTCATCGCCACTCGAATCCTATCTTCATCTCCCACGTCCATTGTTATCCGCGACATTTCGCGGTGTTCTTCCCACGCTTTGGTACATGCTCTCGTGCCGCCCTCTTGCTCAAACGCATGTGCGCGCGACTCCCCCCGCCGGTCAATCGGCTTCGCTATCGTCTTCCAGAGTTCCGGCCTCTTCATCTTCGGAGTTTCCTCCTTTCGCGTCATCCCATCGTCCCCGGTGGCTTGGTAGGTGGTCCGCGTGCCTGTCAAGATCAATTTCGTGGGTTCAAGTCCCACCGAGTGCATGCTCATAGGGACTTTTTCTTGCATAAAAAATTGATAAGCGGAAAGCGCGAATGCGTGAGTTGGCTACATTCGATGAAAATCGACGAGCAGTGGGAATGCTGAACCCTATGCGCGACAAAAATAAAGGCACGTACCGGGGGAGAGAAGGGACGACACCTGTGACCACGGCTTGTCCAGAAGATCGTCGAGGGTAAAACCTCCTACGAGTGGGCTGGGAAGTAAAAGTGATGGATAAAAAAAAAAAAAAAAAAAATTGTCTTTCGCCACCTCCTAGCTTGTCCTTATACAAGCCTCTAAAGCAGTGTCGCAAACGCTCAGTTGATCTTCGCGTTCCATTTCGCCCATGTCCGTCGAAGACAGTTCCAACAGTGGGGATTCACCTGTTTGATGTCGCCAGCTGCTCTCGGACCCTGGCTCCTCCCCGACCCGCTGACCCTCCCACAACAAAGATGCGGCGCGTGTCGATCCCGGGTCGTTGCACCGGCCAGGGTGTTCCCTCCTCCACAACTCTACTTTCCCCCCCCTCTTTTCCGGCCTGAATATTACACCACACCGCTCCAACTGCTGAGAAATGGTGGGACACGCCCACTTCGAGGAGAATCCGGGGCGGCTTCCAGACCCCTCGTTCCCGATAACGGCGATGTGGTCTATTTTCTTTCCGCATTCTCCCCTCAGATAGGTACTTCGTCTTTTCCCCCCTCTCGGCATCAGCAACCTGGCTCTCTTGTCCACTCTCCTCAGTATACGTTCCACCTCTATCTCCGTGCGATTCCAATCCCCCATTACCATTATTGGGGTCCCAGGGTTTGCTGTATTGCCCTCTTCAGTTGTTGCATCACTGTTGCCACCAGCGTGGATGTCGTGTCTATACCTTTCGTCAAGTAAACACACCCCAGTACCCATGGCTGCTCCAGTTCCCCATCCCAACACTAAGGTTAGGAATGTGTGAACAGAGTTCAGGAGACCAGTCAAGAAGAGCAACATCGGAGTACTCGTACTGCAAGAGACGCGGCTGAAGGCGACCGATAATGAGCTGCGAATACTTGGCTTCCATGGCATTTCGAGTTGCGGCGAGAGCGGAATCCACGGGGCCAGAGGGGTCGCCTTACTCGTACGTGACTCGCTGCAAGCGAAGAGCGTAGAGCTCGATTCACCCTGGAGTGTGTTTGTAAAGTGTTGGGATGGGGAACTGGAGCAGCCATGGGTAGTGGGGTGCGTCTGCTCACCGAAAGGTTAGGACACGGCATCCACTCCGGTGGCAATGAGTGGTGCAACAACTGAGTAGGGCAATAACAGCTAATCCTGTGATCTCAACAACGGTATTGAGGGATTGGAATCGCACGGAGATAGAGGTGGAACGGTTATTGGGGACAGTGGACAAGAGAGCCAGGTTGCTGATGCCGAGAGGGGGGAAAAGACGAAGTACCTATGCCAGGGGATCATCCGGGAAGAAAATAGACCACATCGCCGTTATCGGGAACGAGGGGGGCTGGAAGCCACGCCGGGTTCTCTTGGAGGTGGGCGTGTCCCACCACTTCCCAGTAGCTGGAGCGGTGTGGTGTAATATTCAGACCGGAAAAGAGGGGGAAAGTAGAGTTGTGGAGGAGGGAACACCCGGGCATGTGCAACGACCCGGGATCGACACACGCCGCATCTGTATTGTGGGAGGGCCAGCGGGTCGGGGATGAGCCAGGGTCCGAGAGCAGGTGGCGACATCAAACAGGTGAACCCCCACTGTTGGAACTGTCTTCGACGGACGTGGGCGGAATGGAATGCGCAGATCAACTGAGCGTTTGGGACACCGTTTTACAGGCTTGGATAAGGACAAGCTAGGAGGTGGCGAAGGACAATGGGATGACGCGAAAGGAGGAAACTCCGAAGATGAAGAGGCCGGCACTCTGGAAGATGATAGCGAAGCCCATTGACAGACGGGGGGAGTCGCGCGCACGTGCGCTTAAGCAAGAGGGCGGCACGATAGCATGTACCAAAGCGTGGGAAGAGCACCGCGAAATGTCGCGGATAACAATGGAGGTGGTGGATGAGGATAGGATTCGAGTGGCGATGAAAGAGATGAACTCGGCCGCAGAGCATATGAGGAGGGACCCCAGGACGTTTTGGATGGGTGGGACGGAAAGCAGGGTGGAAAAGCCAGGCCGCGAAGTTCAAGGGAGCACAACCTATGAAGCATCCAGTGTCGGGGATTATGCTTACGGGCGAGGAGGATATCAGCGCTGGCTGAGGAGTACATTACGGGGAATTAGCGGCTGACGCGACGGGCAACAGTAGATGGAGAGATCGTTGTAACAGTCGGAGAGCACAGACTCAGCGTCAACACCTGGCAGGGTCGGACGCCGACATATCGAACGACGAAGTGGTGGAGACCCTGACACGGATGAAGCGACTTAAGGTCCCGGGCGAACACGGCATACCGGCTGACGTTTTGAAGCTAGCACCTGGCGAAGCGTCATCTGATATCAGGAGGAGCATGCTTGCGCTGCTCAACCTTTCCTGGGAAAGCAACACCCTGCCGGCGGCGTGGCAAAGCTCAGTAGTGGTTTCGATACCGAAGAAGGGAGGTCTGACAGATATGAACAACTACCGGGGCATATCGTTGGTGAGCACGATGCTGAAGGTATTGACGGAGATAAACAGCCAACGATTAAACTCGGCGTTCGAGGCGGAAGGACGTTTCAACACCGCACAGGCGGGGTTTCGTCGGATGAAAGAGTGCGTGACGCAGACAGGATGCCAGCTAGAGGTGGCGCGTAGAAGGGAGCTCAAGGGTTTGGAAACGTATCTTATTTTCGTGGATCTCGAGAAGGCTTACGACACTGTGCCACAAGAAGCGCGCATGGGGCGAAGTTAGACCACTAAGGGGTGAAGGGTAAGGATGCTACGATTTTTAAGGGAACTGTATGGTAAAGCATGATAACCGTACGGAGTGGAAACCCGCTATCAGAGGCGGTACGGCTGGAACGGGGAGTACCACAAGGATGCCCCGATCTGTAGATGATCTGTCCGAGGTGTTACTTATTTCATCACATCATATTTTACTCAACTCGAATTCCAAACATATGTACATATATATCCGAATGAGGATGAAGCTGACCATGGTCTGCTGATTTGAGGCAAATAATCGCAAGCCCCCCCCCGCACCCCCCCCCCCCCCCGCCGCGCCGCCGCCGCTCCCAGGATGCAGCCTACCCTCCATGCGACTCGCCGAACACCTCACGGCGCTTCGCGCTCTGTGCAAGCAATGTTTGCCTGGTCGGTGAAAACCCGACATGTTCCGTCCCGGGTCTATGGTCATACGACTACGGTCATGCACGACATGAACACCCCCGCCGAGTCTCGAAAGGGATGCGTAGTCAATGGTAAAGTGACTAAGGCAAGCAACAAAAAGGTGTACCCCCAAGCCCCACTCCTGCCCGCCACCCCCCCCTTTCGTCAGTCGGGTAAACATGTCCATTTGCTCTTGGAGACTACATCGCTTCTAGCCTGCTACTGCACGAATTGTTCAATTTCTTAACCTCGTAGGCATCCAAACCAATTATTGTTTGTTACCACGTACCAGATACTGTATTTATCTGTTCAGCGAGCTGTTCAATTATCCTGAACTCATCAAATGTACCCCCAAAACCGCGTCTTGCTGCTGTCGTATGTCAAATTTTAACGCGCTGACCTCAAGGGCATGAAAAAAGCGTATGCACGCCACCTACGGTACCCGTCCCCCCTCACCTTTCCCACCGGCACCGTCGCCGCCGCTCCTTTCTCGCCTGCTACCCCCCCCCCCCCCTCCGCAGGAGCCGCGGGAGAGGACGACGCCGCTTGCAGCGCCAACAGGCCCACAGCTTTTCGGTTGTACACGTCGCGCGACGCCCGCTGATAGTCGAGACGATCCACCACGAACTGATTTTGAGATGCAGGTAGAGCCGAGGAGGCAAGATGTGGTCGGGGAGGACTTTCGCTTCGATATATAGTGGCCCATGTCAGCGTACTACCGTCGTTCCACTTACATATAACACCTGAAAAGTGTGTCGCAACCTGACTATGCCAGAACGTGTTCGCTCAAGTTACTACGCGAGCGCTCAAGTTCACGGGGTGGGAAGAAAGGCCGACGACCATGAGCGTGCCTATATACAGTCGGCCGCTTTCGGTGGAGCTGTCCTCCGAAGGAGAAGCAGCGGGCCAAATACGTTCAACCATGGCCAGGGAGACAGGCCCGTACACCAGACCACCGAGGATGCAACAACCAGCGAACTACCGTAAATCTAAACCAACAAACAGAGGCAGAAACAACGGCATCAGTGAGACAATGTTGGTTCGGACGCGTGTTGCCAAGAGCAGTACCTCGGGCAGAGCAGCCAAAGGTAGCGGGCCACTGAATATATTAGAAAACATCAACATAAAACTTCAGCTGGGAGATCGAGAAACATTGTTCACAGCTCATACTTACAAGCACCAGGAACATGTACACCAAACCACGTACTTCTCACAAACGTGCGACACGTACAGCGTAACGGCCACCCGCACCTGAACCAGATCGGCCAGAATCGCTTGCTCAAGCCTGACGTCCAGCTCCTGCAGCATCACGGCCACGTACTGCGGATACGACAAGAGGACGGTGAAAAAACGTTTTGGTTAGCTGGTACGATTTTTTTTCGGGGAAATATTTGCACACTTTGCGGCGCGCGGGGAGGTTGGGTACGCTACACCAGAAGAGCCTTACACAAACGAGGTGAGCACGCAACCACGAATTTTATGATCATAAGATATCATCACAGAGCAAGAGAATGTCACGGAGAGCATGGAACATTGCTGCGGCCATCCTATGGCTGCGACCCTTTCGGACAGTTTCACCAGCGGGAACCTGCTCTTATCCACGATTTATGGCGCGGCCTCTCTTCGCAGCATCGTCTGTTATGCCATCAACTTGGTGCAAGGGTTTTGCTCAACATATTTATCAAGGACATATTGGACGGGACCGAGGATCTAGAGGTAAAAGTGTCAGGGCTGGGAACTAGCGAGAGGGGATCATGTTTGCGGACTACCTGGTAACGCTACCGGCGGACGGTACCATTGTGCGAACGATGGCAGATCACCTTTCAGATTGGACGATGGCAAACGCGATGGCAGTGGGAATCCTGAAGTGTGGGGTGATGGTCGTAGGGGTAAAAGCCCCCCCTATTTTCCAAATAGAAGACACTTGGGAGATCAGCGATGAGCGGGTATCGGTAGTACAGAGCTACAAGTACCTGGGAGTAGACATCACACCCAACCTGGATCTATCGTGGAAAATGCAGGGGCGGCAGGACAGCACGCGGAAACTACTAGCCACCGGGCACCGTTTCCTGAAGGAGATGCCGATTCCGATGAAGATGTCCGTCATGAGGGGGGTGGAAATACCCCGACTGCTGTTCGGGGCAGACATGTACGGCATGAGCAAGACGATTACAGACAGCATGCAGACAATGGTCAACCCGTCGCTACGGAGAGTAGCGAGACTGTCGTCGAACTCCATGGTATCCAATGTGGCAGTATGGAGGGAAACGGGGGTGCCACCACCGACCGCAACCACGACTGGAAGAACGGCCCGAGCATACCAAAGGCACAAATACTCAACACCTGGGTGCAGAACCTGGTGGACAACCCCTTCAAAGGTGCTAAGAGGACGTGGCTCTCCGGGACAGTTTCCTGGATGAACTCCCACACACATCGCTTAGTGAGCTTCCTCTCGAGGTCAGCGGGATACCCAAGGCGGTCAGGAAGGGTGGTGGATGGAAAAAAATTGACCGAAGCGCACTAACACGATCGTCACCAAAGCGTTGTGGGCGAGAGAAGAGCGGAGACCGGAAACGAGAGCAACGGCGAGGCTGTACACCAAAGTCAAGTATTTTCAACACCCCCTGTCGGGGGCCAGGCATGCGGGGTGGGCGGAGTTAGACCCGGGGTTGCGCGAAGTGGCAAGGTTGCGGGTTGGAGGGGCCCGCACCTCTGAGTGGTTGGCGCGAAGAGGACTGATAGCGGAGAGAAGTATAAGAGGTGCTGCCTGTGCTGTGGGAAGGAGGTGCCCGAGTCAGTGAAGCACATCATGCTATGATGCCGCAATTGGACAAGAAGACAGGAGATGTTGGGAACAATGATTCGAGAAGCGAATAGCCTGACGTCGGGGATCGAAGTGCGACGAGGTCGAACAAAGGTCGCCATGCTCTTAGGTGGAGAGTACAAAGGCAAGAAACTTGAGAACTCGGACACCATCCCAAACCGACGGACAGCCGAGACCCAGAGGGGGAGGAGTCGAACCTCAGGTACAAGATGGCGTACTAAGCTCTGTAGCGCTTGACCAAAGGGTGATGGAATCAGAAGCGTTGCGCACGGCGGCGTTCCTACAATGGATGGTCGGGTTGCGAGACCCCATCATCCGGGCCATGAGAACATGCCCGCCTTCCACTGAAGACCAACGCCCCAACGGGTAGGGTGGACCGTAACTGGACCAATTCCGGCAGGAAGGCCTCATTGCTTCGGTTTTTGTTTGTGGGTGAGCTCGCGCAAGACCCACACTACCTGGAGGAGATGACCCTCACGGGTGGCTATCTCCACCGACTTTGCCCCTCTCGGCGGTCAGATCGGGGTCAACGTGCCCTAGCCCCAGGGGCAATCGCTTTCTGATGTTGCAACGGCAGCTATGGGTTAAATTGACACACGACACGATTTGTGAACGTGGAAGTGTGGTGAACTTGAGCTTTATTTTTACCAATCCGCCGGAGGATTTTAATACAAACCTACACACTTACATACATTCGTACCCCCTAAGCTTTGGATTATTCCCTTGCTTTCAGATATACTTCCGGGGTATTGTCACTTGATTATCTCAACTTCCAGGTTGGTGTTTACTTTTTTATTTAATACTTCCGGGTTGGCAACCATATATACGCGATGCAGAGTGGCCAGTCATCATTCGTGCGTACATCAGCTTTTCTTACTGGGTGAACTCACTTTTACTGAGCTCACTCACTCAATTTGTCTTTTTTGTAACCGTCCGCTCGCCGTCATACGAACATACGAACATACGAGTCAACCGTAGCTTACTTTTCTGAAGACTGCTTATTTCGTTTCATGCGCGTGCGTGTACTCAGCGCACGGCACCACGGGCGAGCCCGGTGCCGTCGCGGATGTCAGCGGGTGCGGGCGGGTAGAAGGGGAGTTGCAAGGAACGCGGTCGCCGTTTTTGTGGCTAAGCGTCGCGTGTCCCTCGAGACATGATGAAGGAAGCACGAATGGGCTCTGCCTGGCCTTTTTGTGCCGTTCCGCTTGTATCATGCAAAATAAAATTCAAGCGGTGCTTATTTTAGCGACCAAAACAAAAATCAAAGAGATAGCGATGCAGTCTGAGGACCAACTTTATCGAGCTGGCGAACAAGGGCCGCCGTGAGCACCGGGCTTCACGCGAAGCGGACGACGGGGTTCACTGCGACAGACAGGGAGAAAAGCTTTACCCGGACCGAATCGGTGGAGAGGTGGTCACGAGACGGGCGGGCGGCGTACGAGGCTAAGAGAGAAGCTCTGCTGTTCTTTTTTTTTCCTTTTTCGCCGGTGCAAGGTGTTCCAATCAGGCAGAAAAATATTACATGAGAGGGGAGATATTTTTTTTTTCCAAGCTTTTTCGTACGCGTTGATACAAACAAACTGCACGCGGATCCCAGTGAGATCCTGCACATAGCAAACGGGGATTCGTCGCAGCTTCAACGTTGATCACTTGTAACCATTCGAAGTATGTCGGTCTATTCAAGCTTTCTAAACGGCATTGCGCAGAACAAACTACGGGTCAGCCGAACAGCTGTCCGCGCCGCCTCTGCCTAAGATCGATATCCATCGGTCGTAAAACAGACAAATTACAACAGAGTACGAATCCGACTATCGGTAGATTGGAATCATCAACCTGTGTTATGATACTGTTGTAACATCGCGTCGTAGGTTAATTCGTATATAGTTTGGGATCAATGAGACCTCCTGCTGCGACCAGCCGGAGATTCTCACCCAGGGTTACTACTCCCGCGTTGGTTGTCTGACAATCAACGCGGCACCTCGTCGCAGAGAGTAGGTACCGCGGTAAAATAAACACTAACAAAACTGATGTCGTTGTCGACGGTGCACTTCGCTACCAACGATGGGCGGGCGGGATGGTCTTTTTTTTTTTCCTAGCCGCTTTCTACCTTGTCGTGCTGTTGCAGAGCTGCGATATCGCTCACGGAGTGATACTCAATCACGGTCTCCCCATACAACAAGGAGGCTTTCTCGAAAAGGGATCCACCCTGCTGACGTCCCCTCTTTTCTGGTCCAGATTACTGTTGTAACATCGCGTCTTACGTTAATTCGTACATAGTTTGGGATCAATGAGGCCTCTCTCTGCTGCGGCATGAGATCACACCCATACTTGTTGACCCTCGCTTATCTCAATGTCGTCGCTCGTTTGATGCGTATCCTTTTCGCGGGTGCGTTCTATTCCTTATGGTCTCCAAACGTGTAGCCTAGTTGAGTAGGGGTTCTGCTACCGTTGGTTGTCCCGTGGGAACGTCGTGAACGATTTTCCAGACCCCTCCGACGGTGATACGCGCTGAGGTATGCGATCGCGGTGTGATGCACCCGGACCGCGTTGACCTGGTTGTCGGCACGCAGTGTTGTAGCGAGTCTCCGTGCGGTTATTCCGGAACTAACATACGCTTATGTCGTGCTTGAGATGATAGTACTGCCTTGACCGTCAGTCACTTTAATACGTCATATTCTCCTCATTGTAGGGCGGGGCAAGGGTTGCCCCGCTGTTCCCTAGGTGTTACCATATAAAAATAAAAGGTTGGACGGAGGTATGAAAATTATCTCGCGACGTCGATATTTGCCACGTAGAATATTAATTACTGTTTGAGGAATCTGATGCTGCAGTTGCCACTATTTCGAAGCAAAAAAACAAAACTTAACATCACAGTCGCATTGCGCAGAATCTGATGACCTCGACGTGTCGCGAACACAGCCTTACCAAATATAACGCCGCAGTGAAGTCCAAGATGACAAAAGGCATACAAGTGAACTTTTCGCCAATGATCGTTACGTGCATGCACCGCGTAAATGACACTCTGTCGACCGAACAGCTAACCTAAATGTCGCTGCGCAGAACTCGAAAGGCTGGACGCGCCGTGCAACATTTCTGCACAATGCGTTCTACCAAAAGGCGGAAACAAGAAGGCAGGCAGTCCGAATCGAGAAGCAATATCACACAAAAAATGAAAACGTTTCAACACACATGTGAAGAACACGTGAGACGCTCAAGGCGGCGGTACGTCGGAGTCGAGTCGGCAAGGCACAGCTGCGCTCCCCACGTCTTGGTGGCCAGGACTTTGGTAAGGCGGAGGCGTGATGGGTCCTTGTCTAGTCGCCTCGTGTATCTCCGCGCGTTCTTGGCTTGCGCGCTCATGATAGCTAGTACTACGGTATGCTGTCGTTTGTGCCTGGGGAACAGGCAAGGTCATATACTTTCGAAGGTAGACATACATATGCTGGAAACCATGATACCAGTCACATTCGAAATCGTCGCAAGACGTGGTACTCCCCCCGAGTATACAATCGCACTTCAACCACCGCCCTCTCGAACGCAACTGGGTCACGAAATGGTTCGGAATGGGATAAATGACAGCTACGAGGCAGTACTCAACGTTTATCATGAAAATGAGTGACGGTGCTGGCGGCTCTCCGGCGTCCTCGTAGATGTCTACACGTGCAAACGCAAAGAAAACGCGATCTGGGGCGTTGTCCGCACCCCAAGCAAGAATCGACCATATGGATGTGCTGATGTGCCGGGCGCAGCTTCCCGTCGCAGGGGGGGCACGGAGCAGGTCCAGGAAACGAGAAGTCGGAGGCGGCCCCGGTCAGAAACAAGGCATTTACTGCATCCTGGAGTGACTTGGGTTCTCCGTGCGGAATCAAGACTGGTGCGGGATCTCGCTATCGTGCACATTGGTATGGGGTTATCTCGATATAGCCATGGTCCTCGACACGGCCATCGGTACACAGGTGGCCACTTGGGTACGTTGCGGGACGTTGTGGCGAAACCACAATCTTAGCACGTTGCGGCGACAGGAAAATCGTGTACCGCGACGCTTGTGTAACGTAACAAATGCACCTCGATTGTGAGACGTCCTGTCGCGAACTTTTGGTTACATGTGACGGCGTCGTTAGGTTTGTGGATGTTCTTGCATCGATTGTTTGTGTTTTTTTTTTCTCCAACACCTATGGCACATTTTTCGATTAATTGTATACTTGTTGTTTGTAAATATTGTTGTTATATGTATGATATATTGACGAAATATGACATGGAATTTTGAACAATGGAAATTTGGGGCTTGCAAAGGGGTACTGAATCGTTGGCATGAGTGAGAAGAAGGAAGGGATGGGGAAGAGGGGCATGAAGTTGACAATGGGTGCAGTTAAACTGCGACTTGCCGTCTACCAGGTATGTATGTGCAACAATGATGTTTGCATCGTGCAAGAGGTGAGTTTTGCGTCGATCGCATTTTTTTATCAAAATATTTTGTAGTGTTATTTTTGGCAACGTTTCGGTTATTGCAGAACAGACCCGGAATTATATTTAGAACTATGAAAAATAGTACAACACATTCTTCTTCACCGAACGTTGTATGTGCCGAGGTTTCACATGTTTTGCTTAATTTTAACGTACGTTTTGGGTGATTTTTGCGTGTAGCGCATATGCCGCATATAATGTCGATTTTGTGCAGTGTAAAACAGCGAGGGAGACTAGAAACAATATATATACAGGAAAAAACATCACATTGTTGACCATACAAGACTTGTCGTGAATTGGTGTGTTGTGGGCCTATGCACTGCACTTAGTCTATTTGGTCTACGGACTTCCTTTCTCGATCCTTGTGCGCGCCCTTCGTGCGTCTCCCCTCTCGGTCCCTGCACGGCCCCGCCGCGCATTTCCCCTCTCGTTCCGTGCACGGCCCCGCCGCGCACCTCCCCTCCTGTCCCGTGTGCGGCCCCGCCGCTCGCCTCCCCTCTCGTTCTGTGCCCGGCCCCGCCGTACACTCCCCCCTTTTTCTCGTACACGGCCCCGCCGCGCGCTCCCCCGGTCCGCTCCTCGTTCGGCCCCCCCGCGGACTTCCTCTCTCGTTCCTTGTGCGCGCCCGTCGCGCGTCTCCCCTCTCGGTCCCTGCACGGCCCCGCCGCGCCTTTCCCCCCTCGTTCCGTGCACGGCCCCGCCGCGCACCTCCCCTCCTGTCCCGTGTGCGGCCCCCCCGCTCGCCTCCCTTCTCGTTCCGTGCCCGGCCCCGCCGTACACTCCCCCCTTTTCCTCGTACACGGCCCCGCCGCGCGCTCCCCGGTCCGCTCCTCGTTCGGCCCCCCCGCGGACTTCCTGTCTCGTTCCTTGTGCGCGCCCGTCGCGCGTCTCCCCTCTCGATCCCTGCACGGCCCCGCCGTGCATTTCCCCCCTCGATCCCTGCACGGCCCCGCCGCGCACCTCCCCTCCTGTCCCGTGTGCGGCCCCGCCGCGCGCCTCCCCTCCCGTTCTGTGCACGGCCCCGCCGTACACTCTCCCCCTTGTCTCGTACACGGCCCCGCCGCGCGCTCCCCGGTCCGCTCCTCGTTCGGCCCCGTCGCGTAACCTCTTCTTTGTCCCGTGCGCGGTCCGGCCGCGGACCTGTCCCTCCTTCCCGTGCGTGGCCCCGTCGCTCACGTGCCGTCCCGTTCCCGTTATATCCCCGTTGCCCCCCATCTCCCCTTCGCTCCCGTACGCGCCCCCCCTATCTCGCATACTCCCCTCTTCTTCCTGCGCGTCCCCGTTACCGCACGCTATCCCCCCTTTTCCTTGCCCTACCCCTTCACTGCGCCCCCCCTTCTCCCCCCCCCCCGTCCTCACCTCCTTCTTCCCCCTGCTGCTTCACCGCACCTGAGTTGGCAAACCTGATCGACCCGGGCTCCGCCCCCCTGCGATGGTCGTCTCCCAGCTGTGCTGGTCCCCGCGATTACCCCCCCCTTGCGCCTGCGCCTCCCCCCTCCTCCGCGTCTCCCCGGCTGGCTCTGCGCATCCGCAGAGCCCGTGTCCTCATTCGCGTCTCCTTCTCTTCCCATCCCCCCCATTTTCCCCACCCCCCGATGACCGCTTCTCCTTCCGTTCCCCCCCCCCCCTCTCGTCGCGTCCCTTCTTCTCTCCCTCGTGCTCGAATTTACAGTCCCCCCATTTCTCCATGAACGCGCAATGCCCATCCTTCTTGAAAAGAAAACACTCCCTGCTGGCCCCCGTGTCCTGTCGTTCCCCCCCCCCCCCCCCCCTTTCCCTTCCTCGATCCTTCCCCCCCTGCCCGTCTCCTTCCCGGCGATTGCTCTCCGCGAACCCTCGCCCTTCACCTCCTCAGCGGTTGCTCTCAGCAAACCCCCCCCCCACCCCTGCCCCCCCCCCCCTCTTCCACCCATACTCGGCCCTGATGTGTAGCGGCGCCAACTGCAACCACGTCGCCGTCTCCCGAAAGGTCGGTTCCGGCAACGGCCCTGCCTCCTTGGCTGTGGGCCACGTAGATCCCCTCCGTTTGAGTTTCATGGCCGTCATCCGCACCGCCTCTCCCAACCTCAACAGGTCCGCATTGAAGCGCCTCGTGAACTCCTCCTCGAAGGCCTCTGTCTCCACTACCCTCCTATTAGTCACGTAAAAATGGTTTATCTTTTCCTTCACCTGTTGAAATTGTCACCCCCACTGCATTTCCACCCGACGCAACGCCTCCCTTCCCATCCGCGTGTTGTCGTCCGTCGCCAGCGTTGCCATATACATGATCACGCCCATCGTAGCTTCCACCCTGTCTGGCAGCGATATCCCACCCTCGCCTCTGCGCCTCCCCGACAGCTTCGTCCTCGCGTACATAGTCAGATCGAGGTCGGCGAAGCTCATCAGGTCCCTCTCGCCTTTTCTGGTCATGAAGAACAGTCCCGGGCACAGTGATGACATTGCTCGTTCCTTCATGGAACCCCACGGCGGTAACCCGCCATCCGCCCGAATCACCCCCCACATGATCATGCCCATGTCTGTCACGTGCGTCCATGATGCTGGCTCAGGCTCCTTGAAAAACCTGCTATGTTCTATCTCGCCATCTACACCGCCGACCCCCCCCCCCCCGCCTGAATTCGCCCCCCCCCCCCCCCCCCCCCAATACCCCCCGTCGTTTCCCCTCCCACTCCTCGGCTCATCGACCCATCCCCCTTTTCTCCCTTCCAGGTCCCCGCCGACGTCTCCCCGCCCCGCTGATCATGGTCCACCCCTCTTTTCCAGCTCCCACTTTTTCCCTTCCCAGCTCGACTCTCCTTTGTCCCCACCTCGTCTTGTCGTCCAATAACCGTCCCCCTCTGTCGCTCCCCCCTGGGTACCTCTATCCCCTGCTTCCCACCTTCCTAACACCGTAGCCTGGTTGTCCTGGCGCCCCCTCTGCTCATTTTTCTATCTCGGGCCGAATTGTCCCCGATCCCCCCAGGCTTCCGTCTCATAGGAAACCCCCCAACTCTTCGAGTGTTCTCCCATGTTGCTCGGGGGCTCCCGCTGGTTGTCCCTGTCGCGGTCTCTGTGCCCCGCGCGCTCTGAGGGCGCACCTGCGAATTCACTGCACGCCACGTTGGTTCGTCCGCGTACACCTAAAGCATGCATCCTCCTGCCTACTTCTCTTTCAACCTCCTGTTCAAGCAAGCGCTTCTCTGCCGCCCTCTTACTTCTCTCCGTCCCTTGTTCTTCGCGCTCACCCGCACTTTCCTCCTGACTTTCCTCTCCGCGGCAGCCCCCGCTGCTGTCCTCCGCCGAATTTTCTCGACGACCTCTCTCTTTTTCGGCCACGCCTGGCGCTCCTCTCGCTCCTCTTCCTTTCTCCTTCTTGGCTTCGGCCTCCTTGCCCCGCTCTTCTTCTCTTGCTTGCAAGGCTTCCTCCATCTCCGCTCTCAATTTCGCTATCTTCCTGTCACTTTTCATTTCCCTCTCTTGTGACGAAGACGCGTCTTCATATACGTCGGTGGTGCTCTTGGGCATGATTGCGATCGAAAAACCCACGTACTATAACTCCCGGTCCGTCGATCCTCCCAACTGCTGTTGCTGCTGTTGTTGCTGTTGCTGCTGCTGTACTGCTGCTGCTGCCACTGCTGTACCGATGCCTCTGCGTATGCTTGCCTTGAATATACGTGCAGCTGTGATCCTGCCGTGAACCACCCACCACCAGGTATTCCCCCCACTGGAACTACACCCCCCCCCCCCCCGACCCCGATTTTTTATTTTTCTCTCCTATTCGCCAAACCCCAGACTGTTCGGACATTCTTCTACTGTTGTCTTCTTCAATTTCATTGTACTTTTTTTCGTGTACATATCAGTTTTCTCCATCAATTTCGGTATTATTTCGTGTTTCGTTTTTTTGCCCGGATTTCATGATTTTCCTTTGTTTTCGTCATTTTTCATTTTGTGGCTTGTTTCTCGATTCGATTTCGATTTTTGTTGTGCTGTCAGCTGTGTAACAAAAACCACAGCACCTTGACCTGGTACGTTTCCGAACCTGAGTACATTGTGACGCGTACATTCGACAATTCGGGGACGTGTGAATGTTCACGATCGGCAATGATCGACCTTGAGATTTGTGGCTCAAGGTGTTTTTGCTTCAGGTCCACCAGAGTACGCTCTCAAGGTACTCCAGTGGCCACCTGTGTAGTGTAGTTGCCAGTTGAATACGAGAGCCGTCCGAGTGTACACGGCACGAGCATGCCGTTTCACGACATCACCTGGCCATCCGCTGTTGGGGTGGAGCTGATCATCAGGTCGAAGGGTGATACAGAGAGGTCCGATCGAGACCCCGGCCGCTAAGCGGCAGCACCGTTGTTGACGTGGGCCGTTATCGTTCTAATAATTATGTACGCATCAAGAAAAGAACGTAGAAGCACTTATTCGTACCATAGAATTTCCGCTTTTTCTTGTGGTGTTGGTACTATAGAAATTGGTTTTGGCACTATAAGAAGTGGGTACAGTAGGTTGCAGGTATCGAGAAGTCAGTATCACTGCAGTCTTGTTTCGACCAGCTGTGTAGGGCGTTAGAAGGGTAGGTTGTCTGTCGTCCAGCGATTTTGAGGCGTTTCAGTCGATTTTGGTCCGCCTCAATGCCGGCTGAGCAACGTTTGCACAGCAAGATGTAGGCGGTGTGTATGGTGTGGAGGCAATGGGGGACCGCAGGAACTACACTGCTACTACTACTGCTGTGCTCTCAAGTGGTTGCAGGTGACACCCTGCTACTACTGTGACGCAGTTTTTGAGGCCACTACATACGTCAATGAAATTATGACGAGCTTGTCGATCCAAAATACCAACCGCACAGCTCGAACAACAGCAGAAACAGCGGTGCGTGGTGGTGGCACAGGCAACCGGTGGCGACAGCAGGCACATGCGTCCTGCTGTCCTCTCGATTGGCTGTGAGAATTACGCTGCTGCTCAGAACAACAGCAGAGGAGTACGGCAGTTTTTTTTCTGGTGGCGGTTGTTGATCGTTGTGGTCGGTGTGGTTTGGAGTCGGGATGTCATTCATGCTGTACATGCGCCCGTGTCCCCAGCTCTGCTTACTATCCGTCCTCGGTGCTGCATCGTAGGCTCCGATACATGCAACTAGTCATAAATTTCACCCCGCATAAGCCACCGTGCGCGCATGGTTTTGCCTGCTGCTGGTGTGCTGCTGAGCGCCTGCTGTTGCTGGAGGATGAGTAGGTTTGTCTGGTGGCAGTTGGTCATTGATCGTTGTCGTGGGTGTGGTCGGGAGTCAGGATACACACATGGGTACATAGATACATACGTACTCCCGCACCCCAAGCTTTTCCAATTTATCCTCGATGATGCATCGTAGGCTGCGACACTTGCAACTACTACAGGTACATCAGTAGCCAAGAGTACACCCAGGATGTGTCACCTCACGCAGTTTTTCCTGGTGGAAGTTAGTTGGTTGTTGATCGGTGGGCGTGTTCGGGAGTCGGGTTACACACATGCCCCCGCACACCAAGCTCTGCCTATCTATCCTCGATGCCGCGTCGTAGGCTCCAACACTTGCAACTATAGGTACAATAGCCAAGAATACACTGCGGGTGTGCACCTCACGCGCTGGTTTGGCCTGTTACTATGCCGCTGGGCAACAGCAGGTGGCGGTTGTTGTTGGTCGTCGTCGTGGTGGGTGTGGTCGGGAGTCGGGATACATACATGCGCCCGCACCCGAAACTCTACCTATCCATCCTCCGTGATGCATATCGCAAGCCCCGATACAAACCATCCATAGAGTAAACTGCGGATGTGCCACCTCACGCTCATGGTTTTACCTGCTGCTGCTGCTGCTGGGCGGCATGGCCGCAGCGATGTACAACAGCCTGTTTGTTGTACTCGTTGCACGCTCAATACGATATCTGTGCTCAGCAGCAGTTGCAACGGCACTGTTGGCCAATCATGGCCATTTTGCAAGTCATACGGTAAGTCATAGCTCTGCTTTGATTGGTGCAAGCTCGAAACGTCTAGTCTGTTTTTACGTTGTTTTTTGCTTGTAAACAAGTCATTGTTATTGCCCTCGATGAAATGCGTTCGAGCGCTGTTCTCAGTTTGCTTGTCTCTTTTTTTGTGAAGTCGCAGATGGAGTTGTTGAGAGTGACGGGAGAGGTAAGTCGGGACCGGCACGGACGGAACCCCAGAGTGCTGTGTTTGGCTTAGGCAGAGCGTCTACTTGTTGACTAACGGTACCACTTGTTATAGTACTCGGCGGGGACATATATCCAGCAGCAGCACACGAAGACGGAACGAGCACCCGCACCTAGTACCACAGCAATGGGATCGATATCATTGAGGTGTACCAAGTAATTGGGGTTGCAGGGCTTTATAAATACAAGACTGTTGGCCAATGAAAAACGAAACCTGAACGGGGAGAGATCTCCAACAATCAGTCAGAATGCTGACGACGTTCTCTTGGGTTATTATTTTGCGAGTACCGAAACATACGACGAGGATCGCAAAATACAAATAAAGGCGAAAAGTAGAAAGTAATCAACTAACAGCTGTTGTTGTAAAAGACCGACGATAGTTCGTACGCAATTTTTTAGTAGTAGTTTTCAGGCTCTACTGCTGCTGCTATTTTTTTTTTTTGTTTTTTTTTTTTTTCATCACTTTTACTTTCCAGCCCACTCGTACTCGTAGGAGGTTTTACCCTCGACGATCTTCTGGACAAGCCGTGGTCACAGGTGTCGTCCCTTCTCCCCCCCGGTACGTGCCTTTAGTTTTTATCGCGCATAGGGTTCAGCATTCCCACTGCTCGTCGATTTTCATCGAATGTACAGCTAACTCACGCTCTCGCGCTTTCCGCTAATCAATTTTATGCAAGAAAAAGTCCCTATGAGCATGCACTCGGTGAGACTCGAACTCACGAAATTGATCTTGATAGGCTCGCGGACCACCTACCAAGCCACCGGGGACGCCGGATGTAGGAATGGTGCAGTACGCCCTTTACTATATATTAGCCGTACTACACTTCCCAACGAGAAAAATTGGGATACTTCGGATTTAGAGTGTGGTGCGTTGGTCTGGGCCATCAAGAAATTGCGTGTTTTTCTGTATGGTATTCCGTTCGAGGCGTACACTGATCATCAACCATTGTTGTCTTTTATTTCTATGGGCGAAAAGAAGCCCCGCGTTCACCGGATGTGCAACATACTTAAAGCTTATCAGTTTTCTCTGGGATATCGGCCGGGTAAAAACAACCAAGTAGCAGATGCATTGTCGCGTTTACCCGTTCCGGCAACCGCGGATGATTTGGATAAATGCCGACTCATAGAGCCAGGAGATGTCGAGGTTTATTTTGTAGGAGTTAGTGGTATCCAGGAGACACGATCGTTACATACATCGTCCGCTGCGAGTCATATTGCTAGCATCAAGCAGTCTACATCACAGAGTCTTTTAGCGTCGAGTTGTCGGCCGTCAACCACAGATGATATTGCCGAACATGTATGGGCCGCAGCACAAAACGCATTGCCCTTCTCTACTCTGTGTTGTGTCGGTCCGCATAACCATAGTGACGTACAATCACCTTCTGGTTCGAATTTTTCTTTTAGTACTCGTGTTTGTTCTGCGAGTAAGGCGACGCGCGGTCAGTTCGAAACAGGCGTAATGCTGGATGTTTGTCCCATAGATGCGAGCGAGTCTGTTCGATCCACGCTTGATACAACCACAGAGTCGCGCCACTTGTCGCCTATAACCCCTCCCTCCCCACAGCACCCTGACGGGAGTGATTCTAACCTAGCGTCTGCGCCACTGTCGGAACAGGGTGCAGGAAGCACGCCCCCCGTTACGGCTGACCCTTCAGCCGTTGCCCATCGTTTTGGTGAGAAATTGTGTCAACGTAGCGACGTCGAGTGGGCCGCCGCCGCTCAACAAGAAGATTCACTCGCCCGCGCCGCCATACGGTATGTGGAGACTGAGAACGCTGGTTCAGCGTCAACTTTTGAGCTTACAGAGTTAGAAGCTAACGAGTTTAGTATACAGCAAGTGAAACGTGTAGCTACTCAAGGTACACTTTTATCGTTGTCCAACGACCACGTTTTGTTGATAAAACGTAGCACGCATCACCCTGAGCCGCGTCCTACGCGAGTTAGCGGTAAGTTTGAGCGTCTATTAGGCGACGAAACCAAGCGCGTGTATGTCCCGTTTTTGTTGCGTCCTTGGGTTTTGGATTCCGTACACAAAGAAGGCTTCCATTTAGGAGAAAACGTCACGTTGGCATCGGTCGAACGATATTACTGGTGGATCGGCATGTCCGCGAGTGTGAAATGGTGGATACGTCATTGTATTGTGTGTCAAGCCGCGAAAACGACGCGCCGAGCACCGCGTTGGCCATTGATTTCACTCCCGCTTCCATCCTCGCCCGGGGAGATGGTATCGTTCGATATTTTAGGTCCGCTGCCAAAAACTAAGAACGGAAACAAGTATATACTTTTAATAGTAGATTTATTTAGTCGCCATGCAGAACCGTATGCTCTATCGGCAGAAGAAAAGACAGCAAAAGGATGTGCAAGTAAATTAGCTAACGACTATGTCACGAGGTGGGGATGCCCCAAATTATTGCTGTCTGATAGAGGAACGGAATTTACGGCTCAAGTAGCGAAACAGGTATACGAAATTCTAGGAGCCAAGAAACGACTCACCAGTTCTTTCCATCCACATACAAACGGTTGCGTAGAAAGATTGAATCATACCGTGTGTCAAATGTTATCGCACGTGGTAAGCTCGAGGCAGAATGATTGGGACGAGTATTTACTGCAAGTGGTGTATGCGCATAACAATCATATTAGCAGAGCAACGGGACTTGCACCGAACGAAGTACACATAGGAAGATACCCACGATTACCGATGACTTTGTTGGCTTCCCAAAAGCAAATAAGAGGAGTACAGAGCCTAAAGCAAGACGAGTTGGATTACTTACAACTGATGAGAGATAAGCAACGAGAAGCGTTCCGTTTAGTGGTAGAAAGCGATAGTATAACAAAAGAGAAACACCGACAAAATAACGCAAAGATTGACGACATAATGAATAAACGCCCCGTGTACGAGGTTGGTCAGTGGGTGTGGGTATACGACGAACAACACACTTTAGCAACTGCAACTGGTCAGAAAGCGTTAGATAAAGAGGCAATAGAAGAACGCATTAAAGCCAAGTTAGCAAATAAGTGGACAGGTCCATATAAAATATTAGGAGTAGGCCCATGTAAGGTCGGTCAAAGAATAGTAGGATCCAAGTTGCTGTACTTAGATTTGCCTTTTCAAAACATGACAAACCCCCGAGTATCTGTTCTCCGCGTTAAGCGTTGCTTCCAACCACACGAGGAAGGAAACAAACCTAGGTTCCTGCCGTGGCAGTTGTGTTCATACGTTTTGAATAAATTTTCTGAGCTAGCTCCGCCGTTTTATTTAACGACAGATGATGTAGACATCGAACTAGATTCACAGCGTGCCGAACCGACTAAAATCAAAGCTCATCGTTTGAACCGGGGCCCGGGAGGAACTCTTAACGTTCAGTTTGAAACTGTATGGAAAGGTCATGAAACGACTACGTGGGAGCAAGAGTCGAGTATGGCGCAGTATGATGGAGACATAGTGAGGAAATACTGGTGTAGTGATGAAATCAACCAAGTAGGAGCAGACAACCGGCGTTTTCGATCATACCAACGCCTTGCCGCCCTCCGTGCCGATGCCCGCGCTCGGAATTCCATATATTGCCCCAAAGGTTACGGTCTAGCAGAGAACATCAGGCACGGACCGAAGCTCTTATCAGCGGACATGAAGGACTCGCACATCTACTTCAAAATGGCAAAAGAAGGGTGGCAGATCGGGATCATCCAAGACGTCGCAACGGGGGACAACATCAGGCTACCCTACACCGTCAACTTTTTGGATTTAGAGCAACGTTTTAATGTGGCATTATGGGAAGAAAATTACACGGTAGATTTGGAAGCCGCGCCTTCGTCTTGGTGTTTCCAAGTGTTCGGCAGGACGAAGAGCGTAAAGCGGAAGATGGTTTAGTGGGGGAAGGTTCGGACATTTTGTGCTACTACTATGAATGATAACGCGCTCATGTTGTTGGGTCGGCAGAGGTTGTTTTGGTTGTTGGGTTACATTCTGGGCGGGCCGGGAGAAGGATTATGGAATTTGAACGAATTGCAGCAACATCGCCAGTTTTTGTTGAAGCAGTCGTTCGAGAGAGTTTGTGTTGCTTTTGGAACCGTATAAATTGCATCAACGCCCCCAGTTTTCGTTGAAGCTACTATACCGTATTTGTTTGGAACCGTCGCTTCAGCGTTCCCACCCCCCCCGTCCTCCAGATTTCGTTGAAGCCACCGGCAGGGAAAGGGGATGGGAGAAAAAGAAAAAGGATTGGATTGTGTGTTCGGGGTTCATTTATTAATTACGCGCGAGAGATCGATCCTAGTCGAAACCTAAAAGAGTACTCGGGTTGCCACCCCACGCTACTTTGAGGGGCATGGGTGAGTAGGGTATAGCTCGGGTAAGTCTTAGTGTTTCTGATCATCGCTCGAAGCGCGACTGCTATGTCGTTTTCAATTGATCGATATATACAGTCGGAATTGGAGTTCATTACAAAATCGTTAACCTGGAGAAGAAACTAGGGTGTTTCAGGTAAGAGTCTGGTTTGGGCACAAGTCGTTCAATGTTTCAGTGATGTCTAACTTTGGGTATTATCGGAGGAAACACGTGTGGTTTATTGGTACGACTTCTTACCTTGCGGTTGATGCTTTTGAGTAGCAAACAACTGGGTTCCCTACTAAAAAGCAAGGCGGGCCAATGTGGTAAGAAGTTAGTTAGTCGGTTTCGAATTGAGAGTGGTGCACAAACAGGTTGGAAATCATTAGAGCCAGTAGGTCGGGGTTGAAGAACGAAACGAAGAACATGCTGAAACCCGGTCGTCAGTGTTGATACGTACGTAGGTTCTAGACAAAGATTCGGTCGAGATTCGTCTCACGTACATGGTCGCTGGGTAAGAAGGAAGTAGATTCGGAAAGTTGATGGATATGAACCAACGGCGCAACACTACAGTATTTTGATTTATCTCCGTAACCAACACCTATCTGTAGCTCACCAAAACGAGGTACCTTGCCACGGGCACCTGGTTTCCTACCCTGGAAAAGGGGGGATGCAATGGGCGAACCTCGCCTCGTTTGCTGGCCCGCACTGCCTAAAGCACCCCTAGAAATCGTGTGCGCGCACGACCGGAAATTTTCCACGTTTCCTCCCGAGTCTCTATCATCAGGTAACTGAGAATTAATATGTGGCTGTTCCTCATACATTCGTGAGGCTGGTGGTAAAACTAGGGCATGAAATCTAGTTTCGCCGGCCTCCTGGGGTGTAACTGAACGCGACACTCGTTTAGTCACAGGCGCCCGCGACATACTGGTCTCAGGCGTCTGACATTGTTCGTTACGCTGTTGTGTGGGTGTTGTCGGCGAACCCGACGGAGGGGGGCAAGATAACAACACACCACGGGAATAATCTACTCTACAAGAATCGTCGAGCCGGCAGCGGGCTACGGTTAACGGATCCGTAGCCACAACGCCGTCAGTATTAACAGAAGATAATACCACCGAAGTTGCCTCCGGCGTAGGTCGGCAGCCTACGTCGTCGGCCTCCTATGGAGTTGGAGTACTCTTGGAAGGTTTTGCGCGATGAAGCAAATATTTAGCTTTGATTTTATTGCGCGTGTATACCCATCGTTCATGCACTTCGGCTGTAGTCCCTTCCCCAAATTCGTCAGAGAAAAGGCCGAAGTGGTTGATGTAGTCGTGGGTGCAATCACGCAAGAAATGATCGTCACCGGCACAGTTCATGCATGCGTGACCGACGCGCATGCGCCCCTCTCTGGATTCAGGAGAATCAAACTCGAATTTGAAAAGACGCGGTGTTTTCGGACGCGTCGGATTTTGCGCTATAGAGTAAACACGGGTCCACTCGGATTCGTCGTCGAACTCCACCTCATGCGCATTGTCCATGATGGGCAAATAGCGGTTGGAAGAGACCGACATGACGCGAGGCTTCGTGTGTCTATTGTATCGCTGAAAGGAGGGAATGGGGGGGGGGACGCGGACACATGACTGGCTCGTTTTGCACCAGTCATGTTATCTTTGGCCTGGTCGAAAATATTCCAAATTTGTCCAAGAGACGAATAAGACTGATCTAACGCTACTCCAAAGAAAAGCAGCATGGTCGGGTATTGACTGGATAGACAGGCTTTCAAATTACCCAACACTACTGGTAAGCCTGGACTGAACTGCCCCAAATTCATCGACCCCACCACGACCAATTTGATCGCAATGAGCCAATCTTTGAAAGGCGTCCCTTCCTCGACCTGAAATTGTGGAGCATCCCAGGAACTTGCGCGGGGTCTATTGACGAGAATTGTTGCGCAAATTCGGAGATGAGATACTCGAAGGCGTCCGGGCCAGACATACCAGATGCAAGTTTCGACTCTACCTCGGCGAAACAGTTGAAAACGAAATTGTCGACCCTACTTTTTCCGTCAAAGTCAACCCGTACAGCGGCTTGAACAAGACGCCTCAGTGGCGCGCACCATTTAGGGTGCCACCTAGGATCCGTGTCTCCGGCGAGTTCACGGATGGCCGCCATAGCCTGGCGCAAGCCGTTGATGAGGACAACAAATTGCACGAGACTGTCTTTTTTTATAAGGGGTAGCGGCGGAAGAGGCTCGACAAATTTCAAATCGAGTTTCAAATAGGAGTATTGTATCCGCGCCGGCGTAGGATGCGCTGGAGCGGGCAAAGGAGGGAAATGTGCCCCCGGGTCGTAAACCGCACCACCACCGTGAGCACCGACCTGCCCGGGCGGCGCCGGTGGAGGCGGCGGAGGGGGTGGCGCGGCATGCTGAATCTGGTGAGATACAGCCGAAGCCGCGCCGGGGAAGTAGTGTTGCTGTTGCTGTTGTTGCTGTGGCTGCTGTTGCTGTTGCGGTTGTTGTAGAAGCTGCTGTTGATGCTGCTGTTGATGCTGCTGTTGATGCTGCTGTTGATGCTGCTGAAGAAGCTGCTGTTGGTGGTGCTGGTGATACGACTGAGACGGCGGTGGCGGTGGCGGTGGTGGAGATGCCGCGCCCGTATAGAATTGCTGCGGCGGCGGTGGAGCGCCACCATATTGCTATAGTATTCGAGTGACGACGTTGTGTTGGCCAATGAAAAACATTTTGTGAGTTGTTACACATTCGACAGATTGACATGCATTTTCAACTGACGGGTTATTCATTGTATTGGGGCCGTTCCTAACGAACCGAAAAAAATCACGATTCGTGATTTTTAGGCATGCCAAAAGATCACGATCCGTGAGATTTCAGTTCTAACGAAAAAAGCCGAAAAACGTCGCGTTTCGTGATATTTTCAAATAGTTAAAGTTCTGATATTTCAAACCAAACGTTTTTTGGGGGTGTGGAGCAAACTCTCGAGAGTGGAGTTCACGACAAAAAGTAACCCACTCCTGTTGCTTTACTGTAAATACCTCCTATAGTATGCGAATGGAAACGCGAAGTACACCAAAAAAGAATTATTTCAGCTGGTGCGACGATACACGATAGACGCTCGATCTCAACAGAGGCTCAGCCCACGGACAACCCGCGCGGTGGAGGGAAAAATCAACTAGTATAGATGACGGGCTCGAAGAAATGAGGTGGATGCATGCTCTAGGCTAGGGGGCAAGACCTTGCCGGCGGCGTCCAACGGTATCCTCCCAAAACTGAAAAAAGCCCATTATATGATAGACACAATGCATTTTTTTTGCTATTCTGTTATTGTAGGGCAGGGCATGGGTTGCCCCGCTGTTCCCTAGGGTTTTACCATAAAGGTAGGGCAGGGCAAGGGTTGCCCTGCTGTTCCCTAGGTGTTACCGTATAACAAACAAAGGTTGGACGGAGGTATGAAAATTCTTTCGCGACGTCGATATTTGCCACGTAGAATATTACTTGCTTGAAGATGCTGCAGTTGCCGCTATTTCGAAGCAAAAAAACAAAACATAACTTCACAGTCGCATCGCGCAGATTGCGATGACCTCGACGTGTCGCGAACACAACCAAACCAAATAAAACGCCGCAGTGAAATCCAAGATGACAAAAGACATACAAGTTGACTTCTCGCCAATGATCGTTACGTACATGCACCCCGTAAACACACACTCTGTCGACCGACCAGTTACCATAAATGTAGCTGCGCAGAACCCGGAAGGCTGGACGCGCCGAGCAACATTTCTGCTAAATGTGTTCGCAAAAAGACGGAAAAAAAAAGAAGGCAGGCAGTCCGAATCGAGAAGCAATATCACACAAAAAAATCTAAAACGTTTCAACACACATTGGGATGCGGTTATCTCGATATGGCCATGGTCCTCGACATGGCCATCGGTAGTGTAGTTGCCAGTTGAATCCGAGAGCCGTCCGAGTGTACATGATACGAGCATGCCGTTCCACGACGTCACCTGGCCATCCGCTGTTGGGGTGGAGCTGATCATCAGGTCGAAGGGTGATACAGAGAGGTCCGATCGAGACCCCGGCCGCTAAGCGGCAGCACCGTTGTTGACGTGGGCCGTTATCGTTCTAATAATTATGTACGCATCAAGAAAAGAACGTAGGAAGCACTTATTCGTACCATAGAATTTCCGCTTTTTCTTGTGGTGTTGGTACTATAGAAATTGGTTTTGGCACTATAAGAAGTGGGTACCGTAGGTTGCAGGTATCGAGAAGTCAGTATCACTGCAGTCTTGTTTCGATCAGCTGTGTAGGGTGTTAGAAGGGTAGGTTGTCTGTCGTCCAGCGATTTTGAGGCGTTTCAGTCGATTTTGGTCCGCCTCAATGCCGGTCGAGCAACGTTTGCCCAGCAAGATATAGGCGGTTTGCATGGTGTGGAGGCAATGGGGGACCGCAGGAACTATACTGCTACTACTACTGCTGTGCTCTCAAGTAGTTGCAGGGGGCACCCTGCTACTACTGTGACGCAGCTTTCGGGTCCACTATATACGTCAATGAAATTATGACGAGATTGTCGATCCAAAATACCAACCGCGCAGCTCGAACAACAGCAGAGACGGCGGTGCGTGGTGGTGGTGCAGGCAACCGGTGGCGACAGCAGGCACATGCGTCCTGCTGTCCTCTCGATTGGCTGTGAGAATTGCAGTGCTGCTCAGAACAACAGCAGAGGAGTACGGCAGTTTTTTTTCTGGTGGAGGTTGTTGATCGCTGTGGTCGGTGTGGTTTGGAATCGGGATGTCATTCATGCTGTACATGCGCCCGTGTCCCCAGCTCTGCCTACTATCCGTCCTCGGTGCTGTATCGTAGGTTCCGATACATGCAACTAGTCATAAATTACACCCCGCATATGCCAACGTGCGGGCATGATTTTGCCTGCGACTGGCGTGCTGCTGAGCGCCTGCTGCTGCCGGAGGATGAGTTGTTTTGTCTGGTGGCAGTTGGTCGTTGATCGTTGTGGTGGGCGTGGTCGGGAGTCAGGATACTGTGGAGCGAAGGCCGCTCTAGGGTAGTGGTAAGGGTAGTGGTAAGGGACGCAGGTGGTTCTGGCAACTGGAAAGCAGTGCTTCGCTTCTTCTGATAAAGATCTTCTTATTGATGGCGAGAGCTGAGGAGGTGCTCTGGTAGAGAAGTGAGAGGTAGGGGGGGCGGGACTCGACGCCCAGATATACTCGTCCCACCCCACGCCACAAGCTCTCCTGAATTCCTCTTATCTGATGTACTCCCATAGAACTTTCCTATGGCTATCGATTGTTCTTCTGCTAATATAAGAACTTCTCACTTCGTAGTCCTATCTGCGTTAAGGAACATTACTCTCGTCTAACGGGTTATCCGCCGCAGCGAACATTGCTACAAGAACGTTACTCTCGTCTAATGGAATATCCCCCGGGTTAATCCATTCTTTAGATTATTCTCGTATTCGTGACACTACAAGACTGCAACGTATTATCTATATCTAGAGCCCATGAGTGCTCTACTCATATCACATTAGCCCACCTTGAATAGTCGTATATGCAGACCACAAGATGGTCGGAGGGTGATGACCATGTTCATCCCAAACGGCCAGGAAAAAAGTGGTCGAAGATGCGGCGATTCGAAACAAAAGAAATGAGGCTAAAGATCTCCCCACACCTCGTAATAAGACCCAAACACGAAGACTAACCCTGAAAAAAAACTCTTAAGATATTGTAGACTAACCAGAACCAAATACCCAGAACTAACGAAAGTCTAAACCAAGGCTAACCAGGGGGGGGAGCGGAAACGGTGGGGGTTCCGCGGGACACATCACAGTTCCGCAGCACCCCACGTGCTAGGCTCCCATTCCCATGGCGTTGAAGACACCACAATCTGTATACGGCGTTCCGTGCTGTAGTGTAGCGGGCAGGCCGGAGGTCGATCTTGATCGGGCCGGGGTCGTCCAGGAACCGGACGATGTAGGAGATTCCCGGTGAAGGCTGCGGTGGCGTTCACGAGTGCGTTTATAGTGTAGAACGTGACAAGCTGCCTGGTGGTATAAGTAGACGCTGACGCCAGATGTGAAGCGGAGGCCGCTCTAGGGTAGTGGTAAGGGTAGTGGTAAGGACGCAGGTGGTTCTGGCAGCTGGAAAGCAGTGCTTCGCTTCGTCTGATATAGATCTTCTTATTGATGGCGAGAGCTGAGGAGGTGCTCTGGTAGAGAAGTGAGAGGTAGGGGGGGCCGGATTCGACACCCAGATATACTCGTCCCACCCCACACCACAAGCTCTGATATACTCCTATAGAACTTTCCTATGGCTACCGATCGTTCTTCTGCTAATATAAGAACTTCTCACTTCGTAGTCCTATCTGCGTTAAGGAAAATTACTCTAGTCTAACGGGTTATCCGCCGCAGGGAACATTGCTACAAGAACGTTACTCTCGTCTAACGGAATATCCCCCGGGTTAATCCATTCTTTGGATTATTCTCGTATTCGTGAGACCACAAGACTGCAACGTATTATCTATATCTATAGCCCATGAGTGCTCTACTCATATCACAATACATACATGGGTACATAGATACATACATACGCGCCCGCACCCCAAGCTCTTCCTATTTATCCTCGATGATTCATCGTAGGCTCCGACACTTGCAACTACTACAGGTACATCAGTAGCCAAGAGTACACCCAGGATGTGTCACCTCACGCACTTTTGCCTGGTGGAAGTTAGTTGGTTGTTGATCGGTGGGCATGTTCGGGAGTCGGGTTACACACACATACATGCCCCCGCACACCAAGCTCTGCCTATCTATCCTCGATGATGCGTCGTAGGCTCCAACACTTGCAACTACAGGTACAATAGCCAAGAATGCACTGCGGGCGTGCACCTCACGCGCTGGTTTGGCCTGTTACTATGCTGCTGGGCAACAGCAGGTGGCGGTTGTTGTTGGTCGTCGTCGTCGTGGGTGTGGACGGGAGTCGGGATACATACATGCGCCCGCACCCGAAACTCTACCTATCCATCCTCCGTGATGCATATCGCAGGCCCCGATACAAACCATCCATAGAGTATACTGCGGATGTGCCACCTCACGCGCATGGTTTGCCTGCTGCTGCTGCTGCTAGGCGGCATGGCCGCAGCGATGTACAACAGCCTGCTTGTTGTACTCGTAGCACGCTCAATACGATATCTGTGCTCAGCAGCAGTTGTAACGGCACTGTTGGACAATCACGGCCATTTTGCAAGTCATACGGTAAGTCATAGTAGCTCTGCTTTGGTTGGTGGAAGCTCGAAAAGTCTAGTCTATGTTTTTACGTTGTTTTTTGCTTGTAAAATATCTCTTGGCCCAGTGCCTTCATTCATGTAATAATTAATTTTTCTGCCTGATTGGAACACGTTCCCACCGGTCAGAAAGAAAAAAAACGAACAGCGGAGCTTCCCTCTTAGCATTGTACGCCGCATGCCCGTCTCGCGACCACCTCACCACCGATTGGGTCCGGATAAAGTTTTCCTCCCTCTCTGCCACAGTGAGCGTCGTCGCCCGCCTCGCGTAAAGCCCGGTGCTCACCGTGGCCCTTCTTCGCCACTTCGACAAAGTTGGTGCTCAAACTGCATTGAAGTCTCCTTGAAGTTTAGTTTGGTCGCAAAAATAAGCACCGCTTAAATATTATTTCGCATATCAAAACGACCCTTATATCTCGTATATGGTGCAAGCGGAGCCTCACAAGGAGGCCAGACAGAGCCCATTCGTGCTTCTTGCGTGTCTCGAGACACACGCGACGGCTAGCCATGCAAACGGCGACGGCGCTCCTTGCAACACCCCCTCTACCTGCTAGCACCCGTTGACACCCGGGGCGGCGCCGGGCTCGCCCGCGGTACTGTGTTCTGACTACACGCACGCGCACGAAACGAAACAAAATGGCTTCAGATTATTTGTAAGCAACGCGTGACTCGTACCTGGTACATACGTTCGTTTGAACACGAGTACACAGCAGTACAAGAAGGCGCTTCTGTTGACGAACGTAGTGTTTGTTCGAAAATATAAGCTGTACCGGGACATTGATTGTTTGCCATAAAACGGTATACCTTGACAGAAAATGTCATATGACTTGGGTTTGGTGTGCCCTGATCACCTCGTTTGTCTTCACGTACCGTAAACTGGAAAAAAAGCGCTGGTGTACCGTTTTTTGTCATTTAATCCGTTATGACAGGAAATTAATTGCTTGGATACAGCACTCTGCAGTACAGCAGTACTCGTCCATAATTTTGCTCTGACATTCTGTTATAATAATGCTTGGATACAGCGCTCTGCAGTACCGCAGTACTCGTCCATAATTTTGCTCTGACACAAAAAGTAACCCACAACCCACGCCTGTTGTACTCTAAAATTCCTGCTATAGTATGCGAATGGAAACGCGAAGTACACCGAAAAATGATTATTTTAGCTGGTGCGACGATACACGATTGACGCACAATCTCGACAGAGACTCAGCCCACGGGCAACCCGCGTGGTGGCGGGCAAGATCAACTAGTATAGATGACGGGCTCGAAGAAATGAGGTGGGTGCATGCTCTAGGGGGCAAGAGCTTGCCGGCGGCGTCCACCGGTATCCTCCCAAAACTGAAAAAAGCGCATTTTTTGCCATTCGAGAGGTTTGTTGTACTGATGTACTGATACACACCATGCATTTTTTTGCCATTCTGTTATGATACTGCTTGGATACAGCACTCTGCAGTACAGCAGTACTCGTCCATAATTTTGCTCTGACACAAAAACTAACCCACTCATGTTGTACAAAAAAAAACTGCTATAGTATGCGAATGGAAACGCGAAGTTCACCAAAAAGTATTGTTTCAGCTCGTGCGACGATACACGATTGACGCTCGATCTCGACAGAGACTCAGCCCACGGGCAACCCGCGCGGTGGCGGGCAAGATCAACTAGTATAGATGACGGGCTCGAAGAAATGAGGTGGATGCATGCTCTAGGGGGCAAAAGAGCTTGCCGGCGGTGTCCTACGGTATCCTCCCAAACCTGAAAAAAAAAACATTTTTTGCCATTCGAGACGGATGCAGCAGTAGTAGTACTCATAGCTAATGTTTTCATATATTTCTTGCACACCAGCGGCCAATGCGCTGCACTGAGCGTGGGACCCAAGCGTCTGAGCCAACTCTTACTCTTGTATTCATCGCCGCTCTTGCACAACAAGACAGCACTACAACAGTAGCAGGCACCTGGTCTGGTGTATAGACGTCTCCCCAACTCTGTATGGGCGTCTGAGCCAACTCTTGTATTCATCCCCACCCTTGCACAACGAGACGGCACTCCAGCAGTAGCAGGCACCTGGTCTGGTATATAGCCGTCTCCCCAACTCGGTATGGGACATGGAATATGTTGGTATGGTATGTGGGAATATGGCATATGGGAATATGGGATATATTGGTGGTATGGTATATGGGGATATGGGAAAACCAACGTATGTGGTATGGTATGTGTTGACGGTATGGTACGGGAAAAACACAGTATATGGTATGGTACGTTTGTGGTATGGTACCATGGTACGATGTCGTGGATGTAATATATGGCAAAACATTTGCCTTGTGGTATGGTATATTTCAGTATATAAGGTCCGTAAAGGTCGAAAACGTCATACGAATATCAATTGTAACGAGCTTATATATCGGCCATTGGAAAGTGTTCGAAAATATAAGCCTTGCGGATAGACAGACAGACAGACAGACAGACCAGATTGCAATTACCGCAGCTGACACTCAGTTTTACAAACTGAACTTTGTACCTATCCCTTGGCTCAGTGCCGGTCTCCTTCCTCTCATGTAACAATTTTCTGCCTGATTGGAACACGTTCCCACCGGTCAGAAAGAAAAAAAACGAACAGCAAAGCTTCCCTCTTAGCATTGTACGCCGCCCGCCCGTCTCGCGACCACCTCACCACCGATTGGGCCCGGATAAAGCTTTCCTCCCTCTCTGCCACAGTGAGCGTCGTCGCCCGCCTCGCGTGAAGCCCGGTGCTCACCGGGGCCCTTCTTCGCCATTTCGACAAAGTTGGTGCTCAAACTGCGTTGAAGTCTCCTTGAAGTTTAGTTTGGTCGCAAAAATAAGCACCGCTTAAATATTATTTCGCATATCAAAACGACCCTTATATCTCGTATATGGTGCAAGCGAAGCCTCACAAGGAGGCCAGACAGAGCCCAATCGTACTTCCTGCGTGTCTCGAGACACACGCGACGCCTAGCCATGCAAACGGCGACGGCGCTCCTTGCAACACCCCCTCTACCTGCTAGCACCCGCTGACACCCCCGGCGGCGCCAGGCTCGCCTGCGGTACCGTTTTCTGACTACACGCACGGGCATGAAACGAAATAAAATGGCTTCAAATTATATAAAAAAGCAACGCTTGACTGGTCGTACCTGGTACGTTCCTTTGAACACGAGTACACAGTACAAGAAGGCATTTCTATTGACGAACGTAGTGATTGTTCGAAGATATAAGCTGTACCGGGACATTGTTTGCCAGAAAACGGTATACCTCGACAGAAAATGTCATATGACTTGGGTTTGGTGTGCCCTGATCACCTCGTTTTACTATTCGTACCATAAATTGGCCATAATACGATGGTGTACCGTTTTTTTTAATCATTTTTGCAAGTGAGACGGATTGACACGGATGTTTCGCCAAAAAACGGTATACCTTGACAGAAAATGCCATCTAACTTGGGTTTGGTGCAACCTGATGGCCTGGTTTGAGCTATGCGTACCGTAAACTGGCAAAAAAGCGCTGGTGTAACTTTGTCATTTTGTACGTTAGGACAGGAAATTCATTTTGCTTCTAGATTACCCAAGGGTAAACCTAGGGAATTGAACCAGTAGTACTATAGTAGCGGTAGCGTCGTCTCCACAAAAGGTTTTTCAGTAGATATATCCAGTCACAGTGCATCATATTCTGTTTTGCTGTTTGTTGTACGAAGCACAGCAGTAGTACAGTAGTAGTAGCAGTAGTAGTAGCGAGCGCGATCATATAACTAATTGTTGTACCATGTATTATTAGTGCATAACATTTGTCTATCGTCTTTTTCGACTCCTCTGCTGCTGATGATTATATTAGGCAATACACCAACGCGATGAGCAGCACGCAGCGATGCACAGCGCGGACACCCGCATCGGTACATAACGCAGCAATGGACCCGACAAGGTGGCAGCAGTTGACACTAACGCGCCCAGGGTACCCGTATCTACGTATCATCATGCTCCCCGACGGGCAGCACTCCAAATAAATGGTCTGTTGATGCTGTTGTAACGCCCGAAAAATTGCGATGTCACGAGTCAGGAGTCAGGAGTCACGAGGCGGCAGCAGCAACAGCGAAGAACTTTGGCTCATGAAGCCTTTGAACTTTTGCAGCTGCTGCTTAGAGCTGCAGCTCCTGAGCAGCGGCTTAGCTGCTGCCGGCCGCTGACTGCGGGGACCTTGTTTTGCAGCTAGCTGCTTGCTGGTGCTTCAGAACCTGCTGCTGAACTTTGACCGCCGTGAGCGTTGGACGCGATCGACATACATATATATATAATTTTGAATACAATGATCCATCACACCTACAACACAAACAAGCATAACATCATTGTAGGGCAGGGCAAGGGTTGCCCCGCTGTTCCCTAGGGTTTTACCATATAACAAAAGGTTGGCCGGCGGTATGACAATTCTCTCGCACGTCGATATTTGCTACGTAGAATATTACTTGTTTGCAGAAGCTGCTGTTGCCGCTATTTCGAAGCAAACACTTAAACAAAACGTCACAGTCGAGCATTGCGCAGATTGCGATGACCTCGACGTGTCGCGAACACACCCACACCAAATAAAACGCTGCCGTGAAGTCCAAGATGACAAAAGGCATACAAGTAGACTTTTCGCCGATGATCGTCACGTACACGCACCCCGTAAACAACACCCTGTCGACCGAACAGTTCATATAAATGTAGCCGCGCAGAACTCGAAAGGCTGGACGCGCCGTGCAACATTTCTTCAAAATTCGTTCTAGCAAAAAGAGGGAAACAAGAAGGAAGGGAGTCCTAATCGAGAATCAATATCACATCAAAAATCAAAACGTTTCAACACACATGTGAAGAACACGGGAGACGCTCAAGGCGGCGGTACCTCGGAGTCGAGTCGGCAAGGCACAGCTGCGCTCCCCACGTCGTAGTGGCCAGGACTTCGGTAAGGCGGAGGCATGATAGGTCCTTGTCTAGTCGCTCGATTATCTTCACGCGTTCTTGGCTTGCGCGCTCATGGTAGCTAGCACTACGGTATGCTGTCGTTTGTGGCTGGGGAACAGGCAAGGTCATAGACTTTCGAAGGTAGACATACATATGCTGGAAACCATGATACCAGTCATAGTCGAAATCGTCGCAAGGCGTGGTACTCCCCCTGAGTATGCAATCGTACTTCAACCACCGCCCTCTCGAACGCAACTGGGTCACGAAATGGTTCGGAAGGGAGTAGATGACAGCTACGAGGCAGTACTCAACGCCTATCATGAAAATGGGTGACGGTGCTGGCGGCTCTCCGGCGTCCTGGTAGATGTCTACACGTGCAGACGCGAAGAAAACACGATCTTGGGCGTTGTCCGCACTCCAAGGAAGAATCGACCATGTGGATGTGCTGATGTGCCGGGCGTAGCTCTCGTCGCAGGGGGGGCACGGAGCAGGTGCAGGAAATGGGAAGTCGGAGGCGGCTCCGGTTAGGAACAAGGCATTGACTGCATCATGGAGTGACTGGGGCGGTCCGTGCGGAATCAAGACTGGTGCGGGATCTCGCCATCTTGCACTATGGGATGCGGTTATCTCGATATGGCCATGGTATTCCATATGACAATCGGTAGTGTAGTGCCAGTTGAATCCGAGAGCCGTCCGAGTGTACATTATACGAGTATGCCGTTCCACGACATCACCTGGCCACCCGCTGTTGGGGTGGAGTTGATCATCAGGTCGAAGGGTGATCGCTTCGTATATGGAGCCTGGCGTTCCCATTACGGATCCTGCGTCCGGTAGGCCGCTACTACCAAGGATCTTGTCACGTGCTTGAGCCAAAGAATCCTGCATTCCGCCAAACAATGCGACGCATACGATATACCGAACGAAATGATACAATTACGTTTAGAAGACACATAAAAGCACAACGTAGTATTTATATATATATGGGTACTTGCGGGCGCCGGTAAGTATTGGGGGGTATTATTACGACGAGATGTGGATAGCAGAACAAGCAAGAACTTACCAAGAGGGTGCGTTGGAGAGGCTTGCCGTCGAACATGCAGGCACACACAGCCGCAAGAGTGGAGAAGAAGCTGGCTCCAGCTGGTGTTGCCATGGTTGGGTTGGGGAGAGGGTGTCCTTCCCAAGCAGCTATTGCGGAGGCGATGGCGGTGTTGAAGAAGCAATTGTTGTTTTGGCGGCAGAAAAGGTGAAGGGCGGATGGAGCCGGTGTCTGTTTGTCCGTCGTTGGTGTGGGATGTATAACTAGCCGGAGGACTTGTCGTGGCCGGTCGGAATGAAGAGGGATCATCCAAGAACAAGCACAAGGCTAGTGTAACCTTGTCGAGGCGTTCGAGGCAGTCGATCATAGCCGCTACATCGTCGTCCTGTGGATGGGTCAGATCGTCGAGAGTAACCGGCGACAGCAAGAAGAGCTGGCATCGGTCGCTCGGGACAGAGCGACGTAGACAGCCGCGCTGTCCATATAGCCGTCTACTGGCTTACGAATGTTGAGCACAAGTTTAGGGATGGTTTCACCTTGTGCTCGATAGACTGAGGAAATAATACCAAGAGACAGAGGCACCTGCATTCTGTTTATGGTGAATTTCCGCTTGCCTTTACCAACGATGGAGAACTTCCTGTAAACCGGACAGCAGCCGATGACACCTCGAGGGAGCCCGTCCAGCTTTAGCCCAGCTCTGTCGGCGGCGTCGATGTTTGGAAGGCTTGAGCTATAGGTGGTACTTCATCTGCACATGTTTTGAAGGCTTGAGCTACAGAAGATAGCTCATCTACACACATTTTCCCAGGCTGAGCTATAGGAGCTACATGAGTTACAGTAGCTCATCTGCGCCTGAGATGAGCTATAGGAGCTACATGAGCTACACATGTTTCCCCCGACGTGAGCTATAGGCGGTATGTTTTCGAAGCGTGAGCTATGCACAATAGATGAGCTAGCTCATGAGCTGTCGGGGGTGTACAGAAAGTTGAGTATCGACCGATCGGTTGAACTCACAGCTGACGTACAGATCCGACCAACCAAACAGGGACACATTCGACACAAGGAAAAAACTGCTGTGAATCAACAGCCAAACCCTCTGGTCAAGAGTCACGAGCGACAGCGATAGATACAAAAGTAGGTCCGTCTACAGCAGTCTACCCACCTCTTTTTTGAAGGCATGCTTCAACCTGGACTGCTGTCATGTTATTGTTAGGCTTCTCGCTGCTCGTGCCGAGGTAGCTGCTCGAATCTAGCGCTTTAGACTAGACCACAAAAGGACAAAGGCTACTGCGAGCGATTTTGCTTTCGTATCTTGCTTAGCCGCGGTTCGTGGCCGCGTCAGTTTCAGCCTTGGCATGTGTTCGGTACGTAAGATCGCCTGACTTGCTGACTGGAGTATCCAACGGTTTGTATGTTTGTATGGGGTTGGACGACGCGGGTACAAGGGGATAGTTACTTGTCGTCCCCTGAGTTGATTTTTTAAACGTGACTCACGAGTTGAGTTTACCGCTTGCCCGTTCCACCGTTCAAAAAGAAAAAAAAACGAACAGCAGAGCTTTCCTCTTAGCCTTGTACGCCGCCCGCCCGTCTCGCGACCACCTCATCATCGATTGGGTCCGGGTAAAGTTTTCCTCCCTCTCTGCCACAGTGAGCGTCGTCGCCCGCCTCGCGTCAAGCCCGGTGCTCACCGTGGCCCTGCTTCGCCACTTCGACAAAGTTGGTGCTCAAACTGCATTGAAGTCTCTTTGACGTTTAGTTTGGTCGCAAAAATAAGCACCGCTTGAATACTATTTCGCACATCAAAACGACCCTTATATCTCGTATATGGTGCAAGCGGAGCCTCACAAGGAGGCCAGACAGATACCATTTGTGCTTCCTGCGTGTCTCGAGACACACGCTACGCTTAGCCATGCACACGGCGAAGGCGCTACTTGCAACACCCCCTCTGCCTGCTAGCACTCGCTGACACCCGCGGCGGCGCCGGGCTCGCCCGCGGTACCATGTTCTGACTACACGCACGCGCACGAAACGAAACAAAATGGCTTCAGATTAGGTAAGAAACGCTTGACTCGTACGTGGTATGTTCGTATGAATATGAGTACGAGAAGGCGCTTCTATTGACGCATGCATTGTTTGTTCGAAAATATAAGCTGTACCGGGACATTGTTTGTTTGCCATAAAACGGTATACCTTGACATAAAATGCATATGACTTGGGTTTGGTGTGCCCTGATTACCTCGTTTTACTTTTCGTACCGTAAAATGGCATTGGTGTACCGTTTTTTTTGGCATTTTTGCAAGTGAGACGGACGGACATGTATGTTTCGCCAAAAAAAAACGGTATACCTTGACAGAAAATTACATCTTACTTTGGTTGTGTGTACCCTGATGGCCTGGTTAGAGTTTTTCGTGCCGTAAAATGGCAAAAAAGCGCTGGTGTACCGTTTTTTGTCATTTTGTCCGTTAGGACAGGAAATTAATTTCGCTTCTAGATTAACCCTAGGGAATACACTACACACAGCAGCACCACCACAAACGCCACAAACAGTAGCAGCAGCACTACATCAGCAGCAGCAACTGCACAGACGACCAAGATGATGCAGAGATGCAGGGCACCACGCCACGAACCACTCCATAAAATGCGGCGCAATTCCCTAGGGTTACCTCGGGTATCCAGAAAAAAACATAAAAATTTGTCCCACCGGACAAAATGGAAAAAAAAAAAAACGGTACATCAGTGTTTTTTTGCCAGTTTACGGTACAAAACATGAAAACCAGGAAATCAAGGTACACCAAACCCAAGTCATATGACATTTTCTGTCAAGGTATACCATTTTCTGGTCAACGTTCCATGTCTGTTCAAATCAGAAAACTGACCACAAACGATACGCCAGTGTCATTTTAACAGTGTACGCTACGAAAAAGTAAAAAAAGGTGATCAAAACACACCAATCCCAGGTTAGATGACGTTTTCTGTCAAGGTTCACCGTTTTCTGGTAAGAAATCAATGTCTGATGTAGATTATAATTCCGAACAAAAACCGCGATCTTGAATACAAGCGCCTTCTTGTACTCGTGTTCATACGAACGTACCAGGTACGAGTCAAGCGTAGCTTGTATTTCTGAAGAATTTTACTTCGTTTCGTGCGCGTGCGTGTACTCAGAGCACGGCACCGCGGGCGAGCCCGGCGCCACCGCGGGTGACAGCGGGTGCTGGCGGGTAGAGGGAGGAGGGTTGCAAGGAGCGCGGTCGCCGTTTTCGTGGCTAAGTGTCGCGTGTGCCTCGAGACACGTCGGAAGCCGCTATGCTATGCCATGCTATGCTGATTGCTTGCGCGCGCAGCGGGGTCACGGCTCGTCCTTTTGGCGCTGGCGACGGAGGGAGGGAGGGTTCCAATCAACTACCTACTTGTACTTGTCACACACAACAACAACAAAAACTAGGCAAAAAAAAAAAAACCAACAAAAAAAAGCCGGCAAGAAAAAAAAGGCACCAACAAAAAATAAAGGATCACCAGCAACACATGCATGCATGTACAAAGCACAACATGCATGCATGCATGCACAAACACCGACTACCATACCATTTCGTGTGCCCGAAGACGGAAAATAAATAATTATCTCTATTTCCAGTACGAAATAATTAAATTGAAATTGGGGTCAATTTTTTTAATTGTTTTGGTCAGATAGCATTTCCGA